>JBCNJP010000023.1:70394187-70490125 GCA_039602395.1 Deinandra increscens subsp. villosa
ATTGGCTTAGACTTAGCTGATTCCTGAGACGAAACACTCCGACTTTGCGGATAATATGGCTCATAGGGGCGATAGAGACAATTTCGAGCAATGTGACCAGGAACTCCACAGTTAAAGCAAGTCTGCTTCTTGAGATAGAAGTCAAACGTGTAACCGTTTGTCTTTAGCTGCTGAGGTGGAGCACCATGTGTCTGCATCTTTGACCCGTTTGCAGATCTTGGGTTGACTGTGGACTGGTTCCTCGAAGCTTGAGTTGAATCTATCTTTTCAGTTTTTGTGCTCCATGTAGTCTTTGATGTCGAGGCAACATTTCTACAACTGCAACTGCATGAGCCTACTGAAGAAACTGGAGACTTGTTTGTCATCTTGGGCCTTTCAATCTTGATTGGAACAGACGTTGGAGGCTTTATGGTGATCTTGGGCCCTATACTCTTAATGTTATATGATAAACCACCATCATGACCCAAGCCTTTGAACTTAGTGGTGAATGAGGGTCGCTCTTCTCCTTCAATTGGAATAAACATAAACCTTGTCGTCATGAAGATGTTACCATTAGGCCTTGTAGTCATCACCACTAGTTCCCGCTTTACCTCATCTACAACTTTGGAATAATGAGTCTCGATCTTTGGATAAGGAACCAACATTTCTTCATCAACTCTCTTCACTTCACTAGAGCTTGAACCTGTAAACTCAGTAGTGTTATTTTACTGAGTTGCTTCAGTGGTTGTCTTTTCATCTTTATGCACAGGTTGAGGCCCATATACCATGGTTGCTTCATTCAGGGACTGTTTCAACAATTCATCGGCAGTTTGGGGCACTTTGATGTACTCATGTTGTAATGGGAGAGGAAAATTTCCATCCCCGAGGCCAGATGTTTCTTTTACCTGCTCGAGTCGCTCTTCAGATTTGAATAAGGCATGATGAGAGTCCATCATTTTCTTTTAAATAACTTGATGTTTCTCAAGGGCAGATTGGGAAGTGTCAAGTTTGGTTCTTAGTTCCTCTACCTCTTTGGTTAACTCTTCAACTTTAGAGTTAGCAATCCTAAGATATGCGCTTTTATCAATCACCTGAATTTGAAGACTCTTAACATCTACCTGAATGGCCTCAAGTTTCTTTCTAAATATTTTGGTCTTACTTTTGGACTCCCTAAGGTCTCTAGCAGTGAGTGCATGATTTGCGGTTTCATTTATGAATTTCTGTTCCCATTCCTTAATCAAGGCACAACAGATGGGGTTTAAGCATTCCTCACAGTTACAGATCCAAGCTTCATCAGCATGATTGATCTTCCGCTCTTCCTCCTCTTTTTCACGGAATGTCCGGAAAAGATACTTTTGCAGACTGAGTTCTTCACCTAAAGACTCTATCCTCTTTTTGTAGAGTTCGACTTGTTTTACATGAATCTTTAGTTTGTACTCTGCATTCATACGGTCTCTTTCTTCAGTTCGAAATAGTTGCTTATGTTGTTTGATTGATTCGGAACATGCCGAGTTCGAACATTTCTGAGTTTGATCACTCACAAGAGGAGAAGCAACTTGAGTACTTGTCATTTTCTTCTTTGGATGAACGTCTAGGTTAAATTCGGACCGGAAAGACTCGACCAGACTGAAAATGGTGGATCAAAAAGTCTCAAAGGATCAGAAAGTCAGCTTTTCGATCGGGCAGAGTTTCGGCTCGATCGAAAAGTGTATGCTGATCAAAAAGTCACGAAGGAACTTTCCGATCGAAAGGCGAAGCTGATCGAAATCACGAAGGGACTTTCTGATCGAAAGGGAGCTGATCGAAAAGTCACGAAGGGACTTTCCGATCGAAACGGAGTTGATCGAAAAGTAACGAAGGGACTTTCCGATCGAAAGGCGAAGCTGATCGAAAGTCACGAAGGGACTTTCCGATCGAAAAGGAGTTGATCGAAAAGTCACGAAGGGACTTTCCGATCGAAACGGAGCTGATCGAAAAGTCACGAAGGGACTTTTCGATCGAAACGCCGGCTTCTGTCCTTAATGTAATCTGCAAAAACAATCACAAGAAACTCACAAACAAAACCGTTAGTAACACCTTGAAACACTTGGAGCAAAAAAAATATGAAAAAAAAACGAATTACTCCACAAGGTGCAGAAAAATTCAACAATCAAAACCCCGTCACCAATAATTTGCACCAACTTAAATTGAGTGGCCGTTTATTGCTTTAAAAACCGGACGATCTAGACCACAAATTCAATTTAAATGCCAATGGCATTATTGTTAATATGGAAGGCTTCAAAATTCACGTGAATTTCAAATCAAGTACATCGATCGAGAACCGATTTCGATCGTGATTCTTTTTTGTTTTGTTTATTATAAACCCTAAAGAAAATTGACCAAGAACATCAGCCGTCAAGCAATAAATCACTCAGAAACTTCGATCAAACACAACCAAGTAGACGAATATCACAAGAACATGGATCGAAAAACTCTTCCAAAATCGAAAACCACTTGTGTTGGGGTAGAAAACCTGCAGAAACTCAACAAAAATCGTTAGAACTTCTTGAATGGATATCGTGTGAGCCACGAAACACGCGTTTCTTGGCTCTGATACCAATTGTAAACAGTCCAAACCCGATATCTAACCTCGATTGAGAGTGCGGAATCCAAACAATCGACTGATTCAAGATGAGAGATAAAGAAAACGATAAACACAATAATAAAACTACTAAAACCTGGGATCAATTGATGCACACAATTACAAACGATCGTCTGGTACACCTTGAGAGAATTTCGAATTCTCTGTCCTCTCTAGTCTCTCTCAACTGGCCAACCCTTTACAAGATGCACTAGGGGTCCTATAAATAGGACTGGACAAGCTTGGTCAACAAGCCACTCCAAAAACCCTAAAATTCATCTAATTCCCGTATTGGACCATATAAGCCCAATAAACTCCCCTTAAGCTCTTTCTAATTGGGCCCAAACATGTCTAAAAGGGCCCAATGACCTATTACTAAGAAAACCCAACTATTTTTCACTTATTCAAGTGCATGGGCCTTCAAGATAGTCCGTTAAGTGATGATTTAATACACAAGCCACAAATTATTCCCTTACAATCATATTGTTTTAATAATAGTTAGTCAGATATAACCCGAAATGAGAGGAACATTTGATATAAAAGTATGTATAATTTAGTGCATATCACTTTGTCATTAACATACAACAATATATAAGCTGTCTTGATGCCTTGTTTGTAAATAAAAAGGGAGTGGTCGCATCGACTGTGAAAGAAACCAATTTTTGAAACATAATCGGCGAACCTTTGGTACCATGCCCGAGAGGCCTGCTTGAGACCATATAGTGATTTCTTTAGGAGACAAACATAGCCGGGGAAGCGAGGATCTTGAAAACCAACCGGCTGGTGCATGTATACGGTCTCGTTAAGGCGCCCGTGTAAGAAGGCATTTTTGGCGTCTAACTGATGCACCGACCATTGTAATGTGACAGCAATGCTGAGAACTGTGCGAATAGTGGTTGGTTTTGTCACCACCACCCCGTTTCTCGAGTTGACCATTGTCGGGTCAAGACACCCTGTTTCCAACAGGTTTAACCACCAGGCTGAATGTCTTTCCACAATCCACGCCAACCTGTTGGGACCAGCCGTCACAAACCAAACGAGCTTTGTATCGCTCAAGTGAACCGTCATATTTCATTTTGTGTCTAAAAATCCACATACTACAAACCACATTCATGTTATTTTGTTTAGGTACTAATTCCCACGTATTATTATCGATAAGGGCCCGGAATTCATCGGCCATGGCGTTGTTCCATTCGGGTATCCGGAGGGCTTCGATGGGTGAATTGGGAATGGGAACGAGTGTGGTAGTAGCGCTTAAGTTCATGAGGTGACGGGGTTTGTGTATACCGGACATGATGCGAGTTATAATTGTTCGAGGAGGTGGAGGGGGTGGAGTTGGTGAGAATGGGGAGCCGAGGGAAGGGCTGTTGGGAGAGACATAAGTAGTTTATTGTGAGGAAGAAGGGTCATATTGTTGGGCCAAAGAGGGGGGAATGGGGGAAGGTGGGTTTATTTGCGGCTGGTGGGCCTGGGTGGGTGTTTGGGCTTGAGGGGAAGTATGTTGGTGACTATTTGGTGGAGTGGGTGGGGCAGACGAGAGGGGCCAGGATAGGGGCTAATGTCATTTGTTTTGTTTGAGGTAGGGCGAGGAGAGGTTTCTTTTTGGGTAAAGGGGTAGGTGGTTTCATAAAAAAGAACGTGACGGGAAATGATATTTGTTTAGTTTGAGGGTTGTAGCATTTGAATCCTCGTTGATTAGAGGTGTAGCCGAGGAAAATACAAGGTGTGGATCTTTGTTGAAGTTTGTGAATGGTTTTAGAGGGAAATAGAGGATAGCAGAGACATCCGACACACTTTGAGGTGATCATAGGTTGGGGTTTGATGATATAGAAGATGGGTAGGGGTATAGAAGTTTAGAGTTTTTGTGGGTGTTATGTAGATATGTTGCATGTTGTAGGACAAGCGGCCAAAAGGTAAAGGGGACGGAGCAATGCGAGATTATGGATCGCATTGTATTGTTAATGGAGCGCAGTTTGCGTTCTACTTTTTCATTTTAAGACGATGTGTGGGGGCAAGAGAAGCGGAAAACTATGCCATTATTTTTACAAAATGTATTAAACATGTTGTTATCGTATTCACGACCATTATCGCATTGAATCGATTTAAGTTTATGGTGAAATTGTGTTTAGACGAGGTTAAAGAAGGTAAGAAAAATAGAGAAGACTTGTGATTTTGAGATAAGGGAAATGACTATAAATAGTTTGTGAAATCATCTAAAAAAATTAGATAATACTTATGGCCACCAGAGCTAATTATGGGAGATGTCCATAAATCTGTATGAATAATATCAAAAGGCAAACAAGAATAATTAAGATATTTCATAAATGGAAACTTAATATGTTTTCCGAAAACACACGAAGAACAAATGTTTGACGGCTTAACGCGCAAAATAGACTGAGAATTATTATTAGTAGAAAACTGAAAAGATAAAGGTCCCAGATGACTGAGACGTTGATGCCATAAGTCTTTATTTATTGAAAGGAAGGATGATGGTGGTGAAGTCTTCGAGTGTTGGAGAAGAGGGTAGAGGTCCCCGGTACCGTTACATCTGAGGATAGGTGTTCGGGTCTTGCAATTCTTCACAGTCAAACAAAAAGGGTAAACTCAACAGTTACATTATTATCACAAGTAAAACGACGAATAGATAATAGATTCTTAATTAGATGAGAATCGTGTAAAATATTAGAGAGTTTAAAAGGGGGAAAAGGTGGTGGGAAAATTGTGGAACCCGTACCCCCGAATAGGAACAATGATACCATTACCAACAATAATATTCCATAAAAACCATTATTGACATAATAAGAGTCATAAATACATGACTTGTTAGTCATATGGTTCGTGGCACCCGAGTCAAAATACCAATTGTTATCATTCTGGTGGAGGTTCACATGTGACATGGCTTGGTCAATATCCGTGTAAGAGGCTTTGAAGGCTGCATATGTTTGTGGTCATGGGCCGAGGATTCCTGGGCCAGGAGTTAGGCTCGATGGGGCTGGGCGAAAGGGGTCTGAGGGATATGGGCATGGAAGGGTGGCCCATGGTTGGTAATTCCAAGGACCGACCCATGGGTTAAATGAAGGGGGCGGGAGGATGGTGACGGGTTAGGGGTGGGGGGTTGGTTGTTGTTTGAGGCTCCATGGCCCCTGTTATTGTTGTAGCGAGGCCGACCCACGACCACCACGTCCCCGACCGCGAGAATAGGAGGAGCGGGGCTGTTCGCTGTTAGTGAAGCTGGTAGAGGGAGGCTGAGATAGTGGTGCCACGGCGGTGAGGGCAGTGCCGGTGGCGGCAGAAGTAGCAGTGGCCTGGTTGGCTTTGCGAGACTCCTCTAAAGTGAGTTTCGATCTTGCTTCATAGAAATTAGGGAGAGGCATAGTTTGTTGGATCATCATCGCCACACCATCGTAAGACTCGTTTCAACCTGCAATGAGTTGCAAAACTAAACGATGATTGGTAACTAGAGCTCCAACATTGGCAAGTTGGTCAGAGAGCATTTTGTAGAGCGGTACAATATGCCGAGATGTTGGGGTAGTTGTCGATTTTTGTGGTAACAAACTTATGCTCGCCTCCCAAGCCTAATAAGCAGTGGATTTAGGTTTTAGGATAGTGTGGAGAAGATCATTGGATATTGTGTCGTAAATCCATTGGAGGACAATAGCATCGATACGAGTCTAGAAGGCGACCGCTGTAGTATCTGCGGGTTTGGAAGCATCTGTTGAAGGGACTCAGGGGCTTTAGCGTCCTTGGCGATGTGATCGGTGACCTGAAAAGCACGACAGTGGATTTGAAACAACTTTGCCTATGAGTTGTATTGACTGTTTTTGATTTCAAGGGTGAAGGGAATGAAATTGTTGATGTTGGTAACGGTGAGGGCATGGTGAAGTTTGCCCATGGAGGACGGAAGAAGGAAAGAAACCGGTTGAAAGAGGAAGAGGACGGAAATTTTAGAGGGAGGGATTAGAGGATCGTGACTCGTGATACCATAAAAGCTTATGGAAAAATTGCTTGCCTTCTCATTAGTATAATCATGTATATATATTACAATTCGTGAACCTATTTCCTTATTTGGAGGATTCACATTTACTACAGAATATTACATATTGAATACAAAATATCACACAATATTTGTTGTGATTGTGTTGCCTAATAAAACCCATCTCCGACGGCTTTTCTTCCCAATAATCCGGCCACCACCGTCCACCTTGATCAAAACTAAATATACCATCATACTCTACTCGACAGCACGATCACAATGAGACTAGGTTTGTTCACCGATACGCGCCGACGCGAAAACCCAAAAACGCTCGGGTTAACTGTATGGAATCGAGTTGGCCATATAATCCATGAGAAGACCATATAGAACAATCCTAGGGGGTTGAGTTGAGCGTATGGAGACAGAGTTAACCGTATGCATCTTCTTTATTTTTAAAATTTAATAAAATAATATTAAAAGTAAAAATGAGGGGTAAAGTGAAAGGAGGGTATTGTGATTGAAAGTGAGGGAAGTATGGGGTGATGATGTGGCGCTGAGTTGGCAGAAAAGAAGTGACAGGAAGATATTGTGAACATCCTAATAATTAATTGTTGATTTTGAGTTGTAACTGGATTATAATTACTCGTTATGTAGTTAGTATAGATAGATAATTTGAGTTAATAAGCAACATTGAATCAAAAAAGAAAGCGTTTAAGTAATATATTCATTAAGGCACTAAATGAGCCGAACATTTAATGAATAGATCGTGAATCATTCGATGGAAATTCCGTTTACGTTCGTTTGTTTAGTTAATGGATGAACATGATTTTTTTTCCGGTTGTTTAGTTAAATTAATGCAAATGAACAGAGGTCGTATTTATTTATTTGTGTTTGTGAATGTTCATTAATGTGTTCGTTATGTTTGTTAGTTAAAAGTTTATTTTATATTTTCTACTTTATAATTTGTAGTTACCATTACTGACCTAATATTTTAAATTTGTGTCCATTAGGCTTGTGTTCGCTATGGTTGAAATCTTATGAGGTGGAGATGTGATAACTTATCTTAAAAATCTAAGTGTTGCTATTAGAAATTTTTTTGACAGTTTTGGAGGTCAATGAATTTTAAATTTAGGTCGTGTGTTTGAAGTTTGAACCTCGATCACCATCACAATCCTAAAGCATGTACAATAGGTAGTTTTTGCTACATTTTTGAGCCCCCGTGGCTTGTTCTTCCAACCCGCCCTTGCTCATCCATGAGCAAGAATGAAAAAAGTGGACTTCACGTGGGCATGTCATGTTCGTGTTGGTTAATTTAACTTTAAGCGAACATTAGCCGAAAAAATGTTTTTTATGTTCGTGTTTATTTATTAAGA
The DNA here is from genome assembly GCA_039602395.1 of Deinandra increscens subsp. villosa. Lineage (NCBI taxonomy): Eukaryota > Viridiplantae > Streptophyta > Magnoliopsida > Asterales > Asteraceae > Deinandra > Deinandra increscens. The sequence goes on from JBCNJP010000023.1 coordinate 70,402,133, forward strand.
AAATGACATGTTTATGTTCATTTATGTTCGTTCGTTAAAAACTAAACGAATAGTTTATGAACGTAAACGAACATAAACGAACACAAACCTAAACGAACACAAACCTAAACGAACACAAACAAATGAAAACAAAAGAACAACTCTAGCACATGGTGAGTAGAAAGAGTAAATTGACTACACAAAACGACTTCAAACCAAAAAAATGATGGTGTCATGGTGAGTACAAAGAGTAAAATATGACTGCACAAAATGACTCGGTGAAAGTGTGATACACTAAAAGAAAGAAAATGTGTAGGGGTAATTATAATTTATAAATAATTTATTTATTATAAAGTTAATACTTAACGAATGAATATAAAGAACTTAACATTAACAAACAAAAATAAATGAATGTTTACGAACGTAAACGGACAAATGAGACATATTAACATAAAATTATGTTCATGTTTGTTCATTAATTAAATAAACAAATATAAATGAATTTCCCGTCGAATAGTTTATGAATGTTTACTAAACGTTTGGTTCGCTTAGAAGCCTACATGTGACGCCCTAAAAGTGTTTTATTATATTAAGTATAAATTTAGAGATGTATCTTAAAAGTAAAAAAAAGTGGTAATGAAATGATAATGTTTTAGTTGAAACATTTATTTGCCGCTGCTCAGTAAAAGCTTTGTATCTGATGTGTAGGTTTCGTTCGACGACAGTTTTTGAAGGGGAGCCAGCATCTTTGTTCGGTGGCTGTATGTGGAAACAAGGAAGACAATCATCACTTCTTCTGAATCAATAGGATTCCGCCATCTCCAGCCGATTTCAACTTCTTCGATCTAGTGCTGGCAATTTTGACACGGATACGAAAACACGACACGAAACACGACAATGTTAACAGGTTTCGTGTTTGGGCTTAACAGGTTTCGTGTCGTTAACAGGTCGACATGTTAAGACCTGTTAATTTTCGTGTCTTAATAGGTCAAAACATGTTAACCTGTTAAGACACGTTTATATTTTGATAATATATATATTTTAAATAATATTTTAAAGATATATTAGAATTAGATTATTAGGTGACGTATCTCAAAATTCCATTCCATTTCTGTCGTAGCATACACTCATACATCTCTCAGTTCTTAAACCCGTTAAGATACAGGTCATGTTCATGTCTAAACAGGTTGAGTGAAAGTAGTTTTATCGTGTCGACCGTCGATTAGTTAAAATTTCGTGTCTAAACAAGTTTTATCGTGTCGACCCGTTAAAATACAGGTCGTGTTCTTGTTTTGAAAACTAGACACGAAAAGTTTTTGTGTCGTGTTCGTGTTTGAGACCAATCGTTCGTGTATTAATAGGTCGTGTCTGACACGATTTGCCAGCCCTACTTCGATCGATCTGGTTTTTGCTTGTGGATCTCGCTATAGTATTTTGCTTTTATTTTGATTTCACCGGGAATTGTGATATCTGACGGACAAGACGAAGGGCAAATCAATAACAAAGGTTGAAATAGAGAGAGGGCGATCCAAGGCGACTTACGGCAGTTTGCCGGAAGAAGACGACATCTGGAGAAAGATCACTTGAAGGAGAACGAAATCGATGCAACAAAGTGTTCCGAAGAGATGGGAATGAGCAGATGCAACTTCGTATTTCGTTTCCAATCTTCCAGTGGGTTATTCCATCAAAACCCCAAAGACGGAATGCGATAGATTCGGTAAAGTTGTTGACGTATTCGTCTCATCAATAGAACGAAGATGGGTGACTCTTTTGTTTTTGTTAAGTTCACCGGGGTTAAGGATAAATGGATGCTAGAAAAAGTCTTGGGAAAAATCAAAATTGGAGGTATGGTATTGGCTGTTAATTTAGAAAAGTATGATCGGAATGGGCTGCCAGTTAATAGATCGGAAGCGGTGGAGAAGAAAGAGGATCAAACAGTGAAGAATACATGGGGAGGACTTAAGATAAGAGAAAATAGAGGGGGGGGGGGTGCGAGAAGAAAGAGGATCAAACAGTGAAGAATACATGGGGAGGACTTAAGATAAGAGAAAATAGGGGGGGGGGGGGGGGGTGCTTCATCGTTTTTGATAGGCCTTATGGGTAAGGAGGTTGTGGGGATCAAGGAAAAATGATAGATTTGGGAGAAACAAGATCTTCGGTGACAAATAAATGGAACGAGTTTATGTTCTTGGGAAAGATGACTAATTTATGGACTCTTAATAATATCCATTTGTTCATGGATAAGGAAGGGTTTTTGGATTTCCATATCCGTTACGTTGGAGGATTTCAAGTTCTGATCTCGTTCAAACATAAGAATGATGCAAACCGCTTTAACTCGATAATAGGGGACCGTTCGGACTGGTTCAAATGTGTGTCTAAGTGGGAGGGTCAGTCATTTCCATTTGAATAATTAGTGTGGCTTAGGATTGAAGGTGTGCCCCCATCTTTGGGAGTCAGAGGTTCTTGATCGTGTAGGGGGTTTGTATGGTCAAGTGGTTCACTTGGCAGATCCAAACACATTGGATGTAAATTTAGCATGGAAGTTGGTGGGGATCATAACAGTTCATGTGATAGAATCGATGAGTCGGTAACAATGGTCTGCTTTAGAAAGAAATTTAGACGCGGAATGTCAGAGGTGGAGACAGACTTGACTCCAGATTTCATATAACGCTCAGAAGGGTCTTGCACCTTCTCCATGTACTTCTTTAATTCCATCGGTTGCGGCAGCAGAGGACAAGGAAGATGGGAGGTCGATGATGGGATATACCCCTGAATGGCCCCAGAAATATTTAAGTAACCTAAGCACGTTAAAGCAGGAGCTTAGTCACGAAGCCTCTTGGGATGAAGAAAACTTGGATTCGTTCATGAACAGGTACATCGAAGAAAGCATTAAGAGAAAAGTTCCTCACGTACTTCAACCAACAAAGAAGACCACGAAAAAACCCCAATGAAATTCTCCACATCAGGAGAAGGGATGAAGAAAACTTGGAGTCGTTCATGAACAGGTACATCGAAGAAAGCATGTACATTAGGGACGTGCCTGAATTTATGAAAATAAGCGGCTTCATACAGGGGGTTCGTAACTCTCAACTATGCGAAAAGCTAGGCGTAGAGTTCCCACCGACCTTTGATGCACTCATGAATAGAGTCAGAGCCTACATCAGGGAAAAGGACACGGGACGGAAAGCCAAAGAATGGGTAGAAAAAATAGATAGTGGAAGCCCCTACGGAAAAGGAAGATTTGAATCGCGCCAGAGAGGCCCGCAGACAAGAACACAAGGCGCTTCTGAGAAAAGACCATCACACTCGCCCTACTCAACAAAAGGGGGAAGGACTTCTGAATCATCGTCAGGTCTGCCTAATCAATTCGATGAATTCACCGCCCTCATTAAATCCCCTAGTGAATTATTTGCCACCGAAAGAGAAATGTTGCCCTTCGGCAAGCCCTGTCCAAATAGGCACGGTAACAAAGCCTAAACCAAATAATACCGTGAATACCACAGAGGTAGCGGTCATTCAATAGATGATTGGATACAACTATGAAAAGAAATTGAGCTATCAATCAAATTGGGTAAATTATCATAGCTGGTAAGAGAAATCAAAGGCAACGTAAAAATAAGGGCAAAGGAAGCGTCAGCAAAGATCGAACCAGAATACATCGACATGGTGAGAAGAAGGGAGTATGATGATGACGAACCCCAAAGAGTAGTTAGGATCATGGGAGATGAAGGAGAAAAGTGGCTCGAAAGATCCATCACATTCCCAGCATTAGGGCCCAACAAGGAACAGGAAGCCCCGCTAAACATATCAGCTGATATAGCAGGGCATCGTGTGAACAGAATACATGTAGACGGGGGAAGTGGAGCAGAGGTGATGTATGAGCACTGTTTTACAAGGCTGAGGCTAGAGGTCAGGACAAGCCTAGTAGAGGAATACATGCCCCCAATAGGTTTCTCCGGAGAGGTTGTAAGGCCACTGGGAAAGATCACCTTACCCGTAACAGTAGGGGAAGGGTTCACAAGAAGGACAATCGATCTAACCTTCTCAATTGTCAGGGGGTACTCCAAGTACAATGCCATTCTAGGCTGGCCGAGAATAGGAGCCCACATAGCACTTACATCGACAGCACATGGGGTAATGAAGTTCCCAACAGTAGGGGGAATAGCTATAGTAGGCTCCGCTGCTGAAATCGTAGCAAGTGTTTCTCTGATACCAAGCTTAGTTTCACAACCAGGGATTGAAAACTAGATCTTAAATGATCAATTCCAGAGCAAACCATCAGGGTAGGGGCACAACTACCGAGCAGGTGGAAAACAGCCCTGAAGGAGCTTCTTCTCAATAACATAGACATATTTGCTTGGAAGTGCAGCGACATGGATGACATCCCTGCAAATCTATTGAGCACCACCTCAACATTTCAGAAGGTACGGAGCCAGCCAAGCAGAAATACAGGAGCTTGTGTATAGAACATGCCACAGTTGCAAGCGAGGAGGCTAAGAAGCTACTGGCAGCCAACATAGTAAGAAAAATACAATATCCAAAATGGGTGGCCAACCTAATCATGGTGAAAAAGCCCGACGAAACATTGAGAATGTGCATCGAATAATCAGATCTTAACAAAACATGCCCAAAAGATTGCTACCCATTACCAGAGATTGATGCAAAAATCGATGCACTCGCGTCATTCCCATTAAAATGCTTCCTTGATGCATACAAAGGATACCGCCAAATAAGAATGGCCAGAGATGACAAAGAAAAGACAGCGTTTCACACACCTGACGGGACCTACTGCTACCTGAAGATTAAAAAACGCCGGGGCAACATACAAGTGGTTGATAGATTGGTTGTTCCAATATCAGATAGGCAAGAACCTAGAGGTGTATGTGGACGATGTCATCATCAAAAGCAAAAGAGAAGGGGATATAATCCTGGAAAATAGTGAAACCTTTGAAACCCTAGAAGTGTATGTGGACGAAGTTGGGTAGCGTGCATAGGGGAGGGAGATCGGATGGGGGTAGAGATCATGCATGGGGGAGTGGAAACTATTAAAGGTGATGAATGGGGGGGACCATGCGTCGGTACATAATCTATGCGTCGTGTGAAGTATCGTGCGCCGTGTGAAGTATCTGAACAAGAGGATGTAAAGATCTGAACAAGACAAAGTCAAAAATGCTGCTACATGAACTGGATCCGAACTGGTGGTTCGGATCAGACGAACTATGGGTTTGCCAGAGTTCGGGCTAGTCGTGTATAATTAGGTGTTTTAGCTTTGTAATTCATAACTGAGAGAGAGAGAGAGGGGTCTAGAGCTAAGTGTGTGTTTCCAAGGTGTTTTCTCTGTGATTATTCTAAGTGTCTTTCAAGGTTGTAATTGTTCGTTTGATCAATAAAACAACTTTTAATTACTCTTTTGTATCCGAAATAGCTAGATTGAGTAGACGATCCGATGCTCACGCACTTCCACCAGGTGGAGGGAGAATGTGAGTATGAGGCTGATTCGAAGGAAGGGGAGTTTTCATCCCCTGTGAATTTACGGAACTGGGCTAGTCCATCCAGATATCATCATACGCCGCTTGGAAATGGTTCTCCTTTGGGTCCAGAGTTGTATTTCGGGCCGCATGAAAATAATAAATTGCAAAAGCATAGGGGTCAGTTTATTGCCTCTATAATTACTAGGGGTGACAAAGGTTACCTCAGTAGGAAGATGGATGGAAAGTGACTCAACATACTGGTCGACACAAGAGAGGGCAGATATCGAATTAGCGGATGAGGTGTTGGAGACGATAAGACTGCTGCTTGTGTTGGGGTAGAGTGCAAGGGTATAGAGGGCGGTTAAAAGGTGGTGATGGAGGAAAATTTTCTAATTAATTAATGGATTTCCTTTCAATTAACATTTGTGGGAAGTTCGTTATCCTAACCGTATTCTCTGCTCCACCTGGAGCCTGGCCCCTTCTTCTATCTTATCTACCGCCTTGCTCCTCGGCTCCATACTACTCTAGCCGCTCACTGTAATAGCTTTCTTCTCGGGTGGCTCACACCCTGGGTGGTGCGGCTGAGCAGAGTGGGCTCAGCAGTCGGCCTATCTTTCCGGGCGCACGCATAAAGGCATGATTAGTTCCACAAATCTCACTGCACTAACCATAGTAAACTCCTTCTCATGGAGATTCCAAGAAAATGAGATGGGTGAACCAGGTAAAACGAAATAGTGGAATGGCCTTTGTTTGTATTCAGGAGACGATGGTGGTGGAGGGAGTCCTACGGTTGAACGGTTATGGGGTAGAGGGCATGTTCAGACTGAAATGGGTGCCATCTAGGGTAAGATCGGGTGGTATCTTGAGTTTATAGGATCCCTCTATGTTCTCATTACTGAAGGTGGTGAATGATAATAATTTTCTCATTACATCGGGGTCAATCACGGGCTCAAGGATAGTTCGAAATGTCAAAAATGTTTATTTAGCTCAAGGTATTCAAGAAAAAGGAGCGATGTGGAGAAAAATCATTGATTGATACGAGCCCTTTCGGGGTGGTGGGTGTTGGTGGGTGATTTTAATTAAGTTAGAGTCCCGTCCGAAAGAAGATTTTCGGCTTCCAATAAAGCGAGTGTCAATGAGTTTCATAGTTTTATTCAGGAGGCCGGGCTTGTAGAATGCAATATGGGTGGAGATGTTTTCACGTACATGGAAGGTAATGGTAAAAGTTTTAGTAAGCTTGATCGTTTTTTGGTGTGTAAGCAGGTTTTTGAGCGGTGGACGGCGGCTTCGGTCACGGTGTTACCACGACAGTGTTCTGACCACAGTCCAACACTTCTCAAACTATTAGCGGTGGATTACGAGCCTCCTCTATTCAAATTTTATTTGTCTTGGTTAAATCAGTTGGATATTGATCGGGTGGTTAGAAGTGGGGTTGCAAAAGGTGACGAATGATTATAGTGACATACCGGACGTGGCCCTTTTGAAAAAATTGAATAGCATTAAGGTGGAGGTAAAATCCTGACGTGCTCAAGTTAAAGAAATGGAAACAAGAAAAAAGAAGAGGCGATGGAGTTTTGTCAAAAGATGGAAGCAATGGCAGTGGCTACTACACTTTCTTCAAGTGATATGGAGAGATGGAAACAAAGTAGAAAACAACTTCTGGAGATCGAAAATCAACGTAATGAAGAGGTTAAACAGAAATCTAGAGTTAAATGGGCAATCAATGGGGATGAAAATTCAGCGTTTTCCCATGGTATCATTAAATCTCACAAGGCGGCTAGTCGAATTCATGGGTTGAATGTGGACGGTAGATGGGTAATGGATCCGATATTGGTTACAAAATTGGCTTGGAAAATTTTTAGTGATAAATTTAGAAAAGATAGTGATTGGAAGCCTTCAATTCTTTGTGATGGGATCAAGACTCTTTCAACGGATGAGATGAATTACTTAACTCTTCCTCTTTCTAAACAAGAGATTAAATATGCGGTGTGGGACTGTGGCCGTGATAAATCCCCGGGACCGGATGGTTTAGATTTTAAATTTATCAAGAGATTCTAGGATATTTTTAAAGCAGACTTTGCGAAGATTTTTAATAGATTTTATGAAGAATGATCATTAGGTCTGGGGTGTGGTGCGGCCTTTATTCAAATAATCTAAAGTGCTCACCAATCGTATGAAAGTCTCCATTAGGTGGGTAATATCTGTGCCTCAAATGGCTTTTGTTGCTGGTCGAAGTATCACTAATGGTGCCCTCATCGTTAACGAAGTGGTAAATTGGTGTAAAAAAAATAAGCGCCCAACTCTTCTCTTCAAGATTGATTTTGCCAAAGCTTATGACACGGTTGGTTGGGATTTCCTTGAGTCCATACTTAGACAAATGAAATATCCGGATAGGTGGAGAAGGTGGGTCATAGGAACCCTTGAGGCAAATCGTACTTCTGTTTTGATTAATGGGTCTCCCACTTAGGAGTTCCAATGCGATCGAGGTGTTAGGCAAGGTGATGCCCTTTCACCTTTTCTCTTCCTTATTATTATGGAAGCCTTCCATTGGATGCTATCGAAGGCTTCGTTAGTGGGAGCTTTGCAAGGTATTCAAATTCCACGTGATAGGCATCTGTTTCTCATATTTTTTCATGAATGACGCAATTGTGATGGGTCAGCGAAGCCGGAGTAATGTGGTTAATTTGGTGAGAATTCTTTGGATTTTTGGTTTGGTGTCGGGCCTTAAAGTAAATCTTAACAAATGCAACATGTTTGGAATTAATGTTGAAGACGACGAGGTGGTGGATAAGGCATCGCTATTTCGGTGTAGGAGTCTAAGAAATGTATTCATTATGTTAGTAGGGAGGATGTGGCTAAACCAGTGCAAGATGGTGGGTTGGGTTTGGTCCTGTTAGCGATTATGAATAAATGTATGTTTGCCAAATGGGTTTGGCGTTATCTTAAAGAACCAAATAAACTATGGCGCAAAGTAGTGGAGGGAACTCATTACAAGAATAGGAATACGGGTTTCATCCTGGGCAAAAGAGTCCTTGGTGGCGTTTGGAATAATATATCGAGGAATGAAGAAGGGATGAAAATCAATGATGTTGACTTGAGGAGATTAATAGAGATTAGTAATGACGGAGTGGTGTGGAAAGGAGATGAGACGGGTTCGTTTTCGGTGGCATCTTTACGGAGGGTAATTATTGCTCATGGTCCTACTTGTGACGAATTTATTATACAATGGAACCGTCTTGTCCCGTGCAAGCTCAAATTTTTTTTTGAGGGCTCTTCGGGGTCGGATTGCCACTTTAGATGGATTAGCTCGTTTTAATGTTCCGGTTGCCGACATTGTTTGTCCATTATGTCTTGATCAGATCGAATCGGCTATCATATCTTGGTGGGTTGTGGGGTGGCTTCTCTAGTGTGGAACTTTATTTCTAATTGGTGTAATGTTCTGCCTATCTTTGCGTTCGATGTAAAAGATCTTGTCATTGTTGTGGATGAGGCTCGCTTTTGCAGGAAGAAGAAATCAGTTTTCTATGCCATCATTCTCACTGCATGCTGGTGTCTGTGGAAGAGTAGAAACGAGACGGTTTTTGAGAAGAAAAAACCTTTCTTACCGGAGATTTTTAAAGATATTAAATGTTTGAGTTATTTGGGTTAAGAATAGAGGAAATTTGGCGGGGGGGGGGGGGGATATGAAATGGGAAGATTGGTGTAGTTTCAATATATAAGTCTTTTCTGCAATGTTCTATTTTTAACCCCTTGGCTCCTTGCTAATGGGGTATGTTTAATGATTTCGCCATTAATAAAAAGTAAAAACTTTGTATCCGCCACTTTGTTAGTACTTTGCTAGTTGACTCGAAAAATAAAGTGGCATATGTTGTTATAAAATGATTGTTTCTTATTCAATATGACTTGATGTTTAATGCTTCCTATTTTTGCTTCTCTTAACAGAGAATTCTATAAAACACCAACAACATAGGTAAACACCCAAAACACCAATAACAACATAACCAGGGGCGGATCTAGTAAAGATTCATCAGGTTTACGGGACCCCAATGAGTTTCGAATTTTTAGAATTATGTATAAAAAGAGAGGAGTGAATCCAATTAAGTATCTGGAGTGAACCCTAGTAACAAATTCTTCCCTAGCTCAAATGGTTCTATGGGCGAGTTTTAACCTGAAAAAGAAATGTAAAGGGTATGGTTCGAACCCGGGTCTATAGCTAGATATATCTATTGTCAATTTACGAATCAATATGTATTATTATAGAAATGAAATCCTGAAGATGCCCATAGACATTGTCTTACTTGTCTAAACCTTACCAGACTCGAACCGACTGAATCGAATTTTTTTTGACATTTAGTTGTTAAAATTTCGACCACTCGAAAAATAAGTGAACCCAATAAAAAAATCATGGATCCGCCCTTAAACATAATCATTATAGATTAAAACGACATCAAGCCTCCTGCCTCATATCCAAACTATGCTTTGTTTACATGTTTTAAAAGGGTTGCGTATCGACCAGGAACCGAAATCTGACAAGTGGGAGAACAAAAACCGAACCGCCAATTACAAAACCGGTTCCATGTCGGTGCTCTTTTCGTGGGTCGGTTCTTGGTTCTAGTATCTATAGACCGAAATTAAGCTTCATATTGGGCTTTTGGAAACCATGTTATTGTTATCACACCTGCTAGACCCAAATTAATCTAACCTGCTCTTGGGTCCAATTTTACTATTGGGCCAATTTTATTAGAACCCTTGGACCGAAAATGTTTATATCCAAATCCATTTGAGATACCACCAATGCTTATATAGATTATAGAGATAACTTAAGATTCCGTTTTCACGGTTCTACGGATTATTCACAGATCCTTTACATTTTAATATGTTTAAAATTTAAAGCCATTTAAAAAAAAGTAAGTTTTCAATATACCGGTTTTCACGGTTCTAATATGGGTTTGAACCGGAACCGAACTGGAACCGCTTAAATGTAAACTTAAGAACCGACCCATGAAATAATTTTACGGGTTTTGCGGGTCGGAATCGGTTTTTGCTGGCACCTACTTTTAGTCACCTATTTTTTCTGATCTTTCTTTTCTATTGTTTAGCCCTCGGTGCTCTTTTAGCTTTTCTGTTTTTATATTAAAAACAGGCCTGACTAGAGGCTAGAGTCAAAGTATACAAACACCAAAGACGAAAAGAGTAGCAAAAAAAAAAAAAAAAAACAGTGGCAACAATTGAAAAAAAAAAAAAAACTAATATTGGTCCCAAGTCACTCCTAGCATTTTAATTTCTTCAATGATCTTGCTTCTACGACATGTCCTTCCCACAAGGCGCTGAAGCTTGGTCGATGTTTGTCTAATCCTTATTTTATTTCCTTTATAATTGTATTGTTGTTGCACTAGATAATTTTGTATTTTTTACATAGCTCCTTGCTAGCCTTAATAGGGTCGTTAAAAAAAATGAATCTTAATTTGGATTTTTGTTGCTCGTGTAAAGGATGTAACCATTCTATAATTATAACTCTTTATGTACATTTTACATACACTCATGTAGTGAAAAAGAATAAATCAATCAAACAAGAACCAAAAAGACAATACTTCTCACCCACATCTCCTTCCCCTTCCGGCGTATTTATGTATCTATGCCCGTTTGTATCTATAAAAGATCGACTTCAACCCGTTCAAAACCGGCCCGTTTGGTGCGGATCCGAGACTCATACAACCCTTTGGACTACTGAATCATTGCGCATGCATTCGGGTATCGGATACTTGGTAACATCGCGTCCTGATTTGCTGGTTCTGATGGCCGGCTGCCCCATGGAATCGCGGTGCAAATCATATATAATCTTGTTGAACTCAGCTTCAGGGAGTGAAGGGTTCAAGAAATATGACAGCATTTGTCTTTTATTGGGTGTAATCGTCTTTTTATGCCCTGCGTAAGCTCTGTGTCCTTGGATCGCGTGCCCCATGTTTCCACCATGAGAGGGCATGAACACATCACTGTTTTCAGAAACTATGTAATCAAGGGCAGCCATGATTGAAGCTTTCTTTGCAAATGGTTCTAACTCTCCTGGCAAAGCAAGGTCCTCTTTGTTGTAGAAATTGTGGTATTCTTTCATCAATGGTAGCAATGCTTCTTTACCGCCTAAAGGGTCTCCTCCCGCCCAAAAGATCCGTGCGGTTTTTGGAGCTCCAAGAGCTTTTAAGAGCCTGGTCATAAACATAATCAATTTCGAAACTCATATAACGATGAAATGTGAAAACATTGACTAAAAGAAACTTACCGAGTAACTTCCAAAGCGTTTAAAGGACAAAGACCAGCAAGTTTTCGGTCGTGATAAGTCATGTTGGATCTTGAAGTTAAGAGTTCAGGGCGAAGTTTTCGCTCGTTATAAATTATCTGATCATATTTTGAGCTCAATCCCGGGAGACATCCGGTTCTAACCCAAACATCTTTTTCCATTCTAAGATGAAGTGCAAGATAAGGCCCTTTGCTTCTCATTCTTTCCGTAAGCTTGTTTCCTAGTTCGAAGATCGGTGGGGCAAATCTCAACGCGTTAAATGCAACCTGCAAAAGTTATAAATTTTAGAATCTTTTAGCTCAACTTTGAAATAAAAAATCATCTTTTGGTAACTATGAGACCCTTTGTGAAAATAACCAATTCCCTCCTATCCGGTGGGACCAGGTAAAGCACAGCTGACGCCAGACAGACATTAAGGTGTGGATTCAAACAATACCAACACCCTTTGAAGGTTCAAAATCACTTAACATTTGATCTTTGTAACTAACAAGTTGATATGAACTTATCGTACCTTGCATCGAAGCTTTTGGAGATCAGAAGGTAGATCCTTAGAGAGCCTCGAATCTAGACCTCGTAGGAGTAGAACACCTTCCCTCCTCATCTGCATTAAGAAACAAAAATTACACAAATTAAAAAAACCACTATTCATCTTGATTCGTTAAAAAAACAAGAATTCCTGCTAGTAAACAGCTATATGCAACAAAACTTGATGCTTTGTTTTATCAATTCAAGCTTAAGATTCATCACTTCCATAAATCATAGACTCTTGACCAAGTAAGCAATATAAGGCTGATATATGACATAAACTAAGTTCCATCGATTTGTAATAGAAAACATGATTGAAACAAGAAAGAAGAAAACTTTGCATACCCTTCTAAGGTACCGAGATCGAATCCATTGAGGAGAAACATGAAGTGGAGTGTGCTTTTCCTCCACTGGTCTTGACATCAAATGGTTTGATGGCAATGATGAAATCACTCTAACATCATCCGCTAAAGTTTTCTTGAAGTGTTCAACATCAAATATATCAGAGAATTCACTGCACCCACAGATCAAAATCCAATCAATACACAGATCAAGAGCAAATATATATATACACACAAAACCAATAAAATGATAAATTTGGGCCCAAACTTCATTGAGGACTTTTATCAAACAGGTAGAGTGCAATAAATATTATCATCAAACACAATACCTTTCATCTCCCCAAATAACGTTGACTTGTAAGATTGGAACAACCAGAGTAGCACCAAGGATCCTAGCAATCACAACAGCATCAACAATCTGATTCCTCTGCTGATTCATACCACCAGACACCACAACCACCAAATACTTTGTCCTATCTTTCAAAATCTCAACACTTGATTTCTTATACTCCCTACTAAAATCCAAACAAGGTCGATACCCAAGCCCATCCGGTTGTTCCCAGAAATCATTCTTTGACTCATCATCTTTTTCAATGATTTTGACCACGGAGTTTAAACCCCCAATCGATATTAACTTCGAATCCTCCTTTTTCGCAATATTCCCACATGGGTATGTCGAAAAGGGGTAAAGCTTATAAACCTTCAACATGAAAAGTAACCCAGATACAAGCAGCAATAGAAGCCAGATCTTGCGGTACTTAGAGATCTTTAGCTTTGAAAAATTACTGATCTGGGAAACGGCAGCTGTTTTTTTGGGGGTATCAGCGAGAGATTGAAGGGAAGTAGATGAGAGAGAGTTTATAACTTCAGATGGTACAGAGATGTAACAGTGATGATGCTTCTTGTGGTTGATAAGGGTCTTTGAGAGTGCCATTGGAAGACGAAGATTGAATGGATGAAAGTGTTTTTTTTATATATGTGAAGTGAAGATTGGAGATTGGTGGAGAGTTTGAGTTTTAGAGAGAGAAAATGGACGGCGGGAGGAGGGAGAAGATGCGACCGGAGAATCCGCGTTTGGGTTGGGGAGTGGAGGAAGGAAAGAAGAAATGTATGTCTCTTAAATTAAATAATAAATTGTGTATTATATATAGGTGTAAAGGGTACGCGTGGGGCCTATATTATTATTAGAATTGTTTGGATTATCTTTTTGCTATCAATAAACTTCTTCACAACTTGTTTTTTTTTGAACGGCAATTATATTAAAAACCAACCAACACCTAGCAAGGCGCTAGGGCCAGAGGGAAACAACAAAACATTACAAAGAAAATGAAATCCAATCTTTCCATGGAAAAGATCGGGTTTTACATCGGTGCATATACCACAAATAACTAAGCCTTTTGATGTCAAAAATCACCCGGTGAATCGAAGGAGTCTTGTTGTTGAAGATAACATTGTTCCTTTCAAGCCAAATGCACCAACAACCCGAGAGGAATATAACATTCAAAGCTTTAACTTTCCAATCAGGGAAGGAGTCGATTTTATGGATGCAAGCCAAATCAAGTACCGAAAAAGCAATCACCGGCGGTATCTTGCACCATTGAGCAGTGATTTGCCAAATCGTATCCGAAAAGGGGCATCCAGTATAAATGTGACTCGAAGATTCTATCCCCTCGTTACATAAAGCACAGCTCGACGATCCAATCTGAATATTTCGTTGGAGCAGATTGTCCCTCGTAGGAAGGCGGTCAAGCACAGCGCGCCAAACCAAAATATTGACTTTTAAAGGGACCGACCTGCACCACTGAAATCCAAACGTTGCATTCTGATGTCGAGTGGAGTTGATTACTTTCCGAAGCGATCTGACCGAAAAACTTCCGTCTCCTTCAGCCGACCATTGCCACCTTCCTTCGTTTTCAGTCATAAGACTACTGATATCAATGTCCTGAGAATTGAACTCCAAAAAGACTTTGGCGATAGATTTCCAAATACCCGTAGCAGCAGGATGGATGGGGATGAAAGAATGGATCCCCGTTCTAGAGTGTAAACTCGCAATGACCCTTCGCCAAAGACGGTTCTGCTCGGTTTTATACCTCCAAATCCACTTGGTTAACAAGCAGTGATTAGTAGTTTCCAGCGCCTCCAAACCTAAACCTCCGGCCTCTTTCGGTTTGAGAATGTTAACGCGAGCTACCCAGTGTACCTTTTTTCTGCTAGAATCACCACCCCACAGAAAATTTGATCGGATTCTTTCCAAAGTCTCTAAAATCTTTTTCGGAGCACGATAAAGAGAAAATAGATATGTGGGGAGACAATCAAGAGCCGATTTGATTAAAACGAGTCTTCCTCCAATAGATAAATTTCTAGCTTTCCAAGTCGAGAGGCGACTTTGAAAGGTGTCCACCACCCTTTTCCAATGCTTCGCTATATTCATGTTGGCACCAACCATCATACCGAGGTACTCAAACGGGAATTCACTAACACCACAACCAAATATTGATGCTTTATAGGAGATTTCTCCTCTGTCCACATTTATTCCAGTTAAACTACACTTCCTTAAATTCACACATAAGCCTGAAACAATGAAAAATCCCCAAAGAAGACGTCTCAAATTGAAAACGTTGCTTTCCGACCATTGGCCTAAAACCATCACATCATCAGCAAAAAGTAAGTGTGAAATGATCGGGCCACCTTGAGGAAGTTGTAAACCATGAAAGATACCCATTTCCGAAGCCTTGGCCATCATCCAATGGAAAGCCTCCATTGCGATGATAAATAAGAAAGGTGAAAGCGGGTCGCCTTGTCGAATGCCTTTCGAGCAATCAAATTCATTTGTCGGAGAACCGTTTATAAGGACCGAGGAGCGAGAAGCTTTGAGTACACCTTTAACCCACATTCTCCAAGTTGGTGGGAAATTCATTTGATGGAGAATGGAGTCCAAGAATCCCCATTCCAAAGAATCGTACGCCTTGTTAAAGTCAATTTTGAAGAACATTCCTTGGAGCTTTGATCGTTTAAGCCAAGATAAAATCTCGTTTATAATTAACGGTCCATCCACTATATTTCGTCCCGCCACAAACGCCATTTGAGTCTCTGAAATGATGGATTCCATAACCGGTCTAATTCGGTTCGCAAGCACCTTAGAAACAACTTTCGATATACAACCTTGAAGAGTTATAGGCCGAAAATCAGGAAAGTTTTGCGGATCATCAGATTTTGGAATTAGACAAATAAAAGAGGATGCACAACCAGGACTAAAAGAACCATTCAAATGAAATTGATCAAGCACCGCCTTGAAATCATTGCCAAGTAAATCCCAAAAGTGTTTAATGAATGCAAAATTAAAACCGTCGGGCCCGGGTGCTTTCTCATTACCACAATCCCAAACCGCACGTTTAACTTCCTCGAACGAGAAAGGAAGAATAAGACTTGAGGCTTCATCATCCGAAATCTTCTTAATCCCATTACAGAACATACTCGGCCTGTTAGGACTTGAGGAATGAAATTTCCTTTGAAAAAACTCATGGGCCAACCGTTTGATTTCAACCGGTTCAGTTATCCATCGGCCCAAATGTGAAATGCCATTGATTCTAGAAGCAGCCCATTTAGCTTTCATAATCCCGTGGAAAAATGAAGAATTCTCATCACCTTGAGTGGCCCACTGGACCCTGGCTTTTTGGGCCAAGTCCATCCGTTTTTTCCTGTCGAGATCCTCTAATTCTTTTTTCTTTAGACCCCATTCTTCCAATTCCAGATCAGTAAGGTGTCGTCTTTCAGCAACATTGTCCCATTTATTACAATCCTCCAATAAGAGATTCAACTTGGAATCTTCCTCCAACTTCAACTGTCGACTCCAAATTTTAATCTCCTCTTTGATTCTTTTGAGCTTGCCAAGCAACAATTTATCAGCCCTCGTATTGAAGTCAGCCTTATTCGAAGCATCCTCAACAATTTTCCTCAAGTTCGGATTCAATAGCCAAGAAGAAAAAAACCGGAATGGGACCGGACCAAAATCCGTTGAAGACGTTTTAAGGATCAACGGGTTATGATCCGACCACACTCTTTGAAGAGCCGTTAAAGTAGCATTAGGCCATCGATTAAGGAAATCCCCACACACCAAAAATCTGTCGATTTTACTATAATTAACACCTTGACCATAAGAATAAGTAAATTTGTCTCCCCCCATTCTAAACTCGTTCAATCCAGCTTGAGCAATGAAATCATTGAACACTGCAGCACCAGAAGCGTTAAAAGAAGAATATAAACGGTCATCGGGATGACGTACCTCATTGAAGTCCCCTGCGAGGACCCCAAGACCTTGTCGCTGTTCCATTAACTCCAGGATCTCGTTCCATAATCTTCGTTTAGTTTGACAGGATTGGGGAGCATAGATGTTCACAATATTAATTTCCAACTGAAATCCGATAAGAACACCTGCTTATATTTATTTTCTATCTCTAATATATAAAAAAAACCAGTCACTATTTTTTATTTTATGTGAGGTTTAAGTTATTATAAGAAGCTTTTTCAATCTCAGAATTATTAAGATATAGTTGAGATTAAAATGGTATGGTAAAATTTGATGGAGAACTATTTTAGTTTTAGATATTTTTGTTAAGTTTTTATAAAATTCTTCCATTTTTAAACGTTAATAACTTTTATATGCTATTTTTTTTAGATTATACCATAAAACGATCGTTTTATTCTCTTTAAAACGGGTATAGTGTTGCTATATATAAAATTAATTTTTTTAACGTTCTTCAGCTCTAATGCGTCATTGTGTCTTTTTACTCATCAATATGTTTTTTTACCCGTCATTATATATTTCCCCGTTATTGTCTCTTTCTCTTGGTCATTGTGTAATATTTTAAAATTAAGTTCTAAACGACATAAATGTAAACTAGCATCATTAGGTACTTTTAATATGTAATATTGATGCACACAATATATATACAGTTGTAAGGATCAAAACAACCCTCACGCGATATCAAGTCCAATAATCACCGTGCGGTATCCGGTGATTAAAGGTAATTTAAGAAATATAAGCAAAAATACTATAGAAGGATTATAAAATAGACAAGCAAGAACACAAACCGATTACGTAAAGATGATCACTTGAAGATTAGAACACCGGTTCCAATACACTAGAAAGAATTCAAAACCCTAAAGGGAATTTCGGATCACACCATACACCACACCTTCACCAAAGTTTCAACAACCTATTCTAGTCAAATGAGGGTTCTATTTATAGGAGAGGATTAGCTTGGAAAACAAGCTAATCTCCTAAACCCTAATTGTAACACCCGTATACAATTTGATGTCAAACATAGCCATTTATATCATTAAAAACTGGTCCCAGAAAATTTTTAAACAAAACGTGTTGTTTGCTAACCATGTACCACCTTCGTGGTGGTTTTACATTTACAAAATACAGTCATATTAAGTTTGACATTCAAAAATAATCATGAACTTGTTATATAAGTTCTCTTCACCAAGATACATGACGGGTGGTTCGTTCTTGACGTGATCGGTTCTTCGAATTCTTGATGAGCATCCCCCGTTAAGCTTTCCCTTTACCTACAATTCACTCACTTTCAAAAATGAGTTTCTATTGCTTAAACATGTATAAAACAATGTTAACAAGGGAAATAATTAACAAAATCAAGGACTGGGTTCCAGGAGTATCTCTTGGAACTTTTGAAGTTGCAAGCCATACGCCTGGAGCTGCAGGAGTATCGCCTACAACTTTTGAAGTTGCAAGCCATACGCTTGGAACTACTTTTCCAGGGATTGAGCCAAATTCGGCCAGTTTTATACTTAGCCAAATTTTGCTCCCTTTTCCCAGATTTTGCATCAATTTTCCCAACCAAATTCCCTACCCTTTATCATGGGTTTAACTATCATAAAACACCTCTAAAAACATATTTTCTTGTCTACAACATACCTTAGTCGAATCAAATCCGTACTCTCGACTAACGGGTTCAACCGACCCGTTTGACCCATTAAGAGATTTCTTGTGACAACCATCAAAGTTTATCATCCAGAATTTGCCCAACACATGAAATTTACATCTATGAACATAATACAAGCAATATGACCATGTAATATTGGTGTGCAAACTAACAATTAGTCCTACACTTCCGTTATGAGTTTAGCATTATGCATTACCGATACACTAAGTTTTGACATAGTTCATATAATTTCACTCTACTTAACATTGGTTCACTAAATCATTTTAGTTGATGTCCAAATGATCTTCGTACCATTAATTGACCCGTTAAGACGGGTCCTTGCCTTTGGTTTACCCCAAATGCCTAAATTGACCACATATAAGCATTGGAATCTATGGTTCTATAACCATTTATGATTCCTTTCTTTTGTTACTTGGCATAGACTCTACAAGCCCATTTTAGCCATTGTAACTTTTATTCGTTATTCGATTCGTCTGAATCTTTTTTAAGGTCAAGTTTATCATTGGAGAACCTATTGGCTTTGAGCTTCATGGTTCCTAGAACCATTCGTCACCCATTATACACTTCATAGTTTATTCTTCTAAATTGTAAATACACATTTACTTATCTACATCATGTAACATAAATAATGTTACCTTTTGAGCTTGATCCACCGTTTCCACCAACTCCTGAGTTGTTCCCTTAATCACCTTGATTGCCTAATGGGTCACTAACAATGTTAGGACCTTAATCATAGTAGCACTTTTACCACATTTCAATAACATGATTTCTATGCTACACATACATATTACAAATTCACAAGGATGGAAATATCAAGCATGATCACTAAATTTACATCTAGCCACATGGATTCATTAACATCAACATGACCACTAGAGGCATACATTATCCATGCTAGCTAGTACACTTAATATCATCAAGTTGGTTCAATTTTTGTTAAATTATAGCTCCCTATGGTCATCCAACATCAATACAAACAAATTTTTTGCATTTACCATATTTTAATTCTCATAGGCATTTTATCAAACACCTTGTGGGCATACATTTATACACACATATACCACAACCTATTGAGCCTCCTACTTGTTAAATTATCAATGTTTAGGTGAAGTCACCTCCAACCCATCTTTAATTCATCATGTAGCATCAAATTCAAGTTAGAAATTCATGATTATAACAAATTTCAAGACTATCTTAAGTAGTCATCTAACATGAGGTTTAAGTAATAAGATTTGGTGACTTCTTCACCAATTAGCTAACATCTAGCATGTTTACACTACTTTAGATGCTCCTAATAACCATAGATTCATAAAACAACAACAAATTGCAGATTTGGACTCCTAATTTTCGAGACTCCCACATGCAAAGAATTGGGGTTTTACTTACTTGCTTCAAGAATGTATTTTGGGTTTGAAAACACCTCAGATTTCAGTTATGATGCACCCAAAATCGCAGCCTAAGCTTCAATATGCAGAATTTGGATTTTGAGATGAGGAGAGGGGTTGGGGTTGAGATGCAGATTGTAGTCTGCGATCTCCCCCTCCTCCTTCTCTATTTTGTTTAATCTTTATTCCATAATTACCATTCTGGCCCCTAAAGTTTCATTCTTGTTTTAATTTTTAACTAGAATACATATTTACTCATTAAACCCCAAAGTTCACATAAAGTAAATTCGACTAACTTTAGGGTTTAAATTTTAGCTACGAAAAATTAATTCAACTAGACGTTGACGGGAAATTTAAATTATAGAATTTTTGGGATGTTACAACTCCACCCCCCTTGAAGGGGTTTCGTCCCCGAAACGATTTTACATACCGAATAAATGAGGGTAGTAGCGTTGCATTTCATCCTCTAGTTCCCACGTCAAGTCGGAGCCTTTTCTATGCTCCCATTGAACCAATACTTGGTTCACTTCTTTGTTTCGTAGCTTCTTCACCTTGCGATCAAGGATCGCAATCGGCCTTTCTACATAGTTAAGCTTCTTATCCACAACCAAATCATCTAGAGGCACATAAGCACTTTCATCCGCCAAGCACTTTCGTAGGTTGGACACATGGAATGTGTTGTGGATTCCGCTCAATTCTTCCGGTAATTCCAATTGATAAGCATTATCACCCACTCGGGCCAATATTTTGAAAGGTCCAATCAACCTAGGACTTAGTTTACCCCGCTTTCGGAAGCGGATTACACCCTTCCATGGGGACACTTTCAACAAGACCATGTCCCCCCTTTTGAATTCAATAGGCCTTCGTCTCTTGTCCGCGTAGGACTTTTGTCTATCTTGGGCCGCTTTCAAACGGGCCCTTATCATGTCGAGCTTTTCGGATGCTAGTTTAACCATTTGTTTACTGGCTAGCTCTCGTTGACCCACTTCACCCCAACACACGGGTGTTCGGCATTTTCTACCATAAAGCATTTCGTAAGGCGGCATCCCAATGCTCGAGTGGTAGCTATTATTGTAGGAAAATTCAACAAGTGGAAGGTAGTGATCCCAACTCCCACCAAAGTCAATAGCACATGCCCGTAGCATGTCCTCAAGTGTTTGGATGGTTCTTTCACTTTGTCCATCCGTTTGTGGGTGATAAGCGGTACTAAGTAAAAGTTTTGTACCCAACCACTCCTGAAATTCCCTCCAAAACTGGGAGGTGAACCAGGTATCCCGGTCGGACACGATTGAGACGGGTACTCCATGGCGCGATATAATCTCATTGATATACACATCCGCCATTCTTTCGGAAGAGTAAGTCTCCCGGATTGGTATGAAATGAGCACTTTTGGTCAATCTATCAACCACCACCCATATAGCATCATATCCCTTGGGTGTTTTGGGTAATTTGGTTAATAAATCCATAGTTACGTGCTCCCATTTCCACATTGGGATTTCCAATGGTTGGAGCTTTCCATAAGGCTTTTGATGTTCCGCCTTGACTTGTGAGCAAGTCAAACATTTTCCCACGTACTTGACTATGTCCCTCTTCATGCCGGGCCACCAATAGTCGCGCTTCAAGTCATGGTACATTTTTGTTGCCCCCGGATGAATCGAGTATCGCGACTTGTGAGCTTCATCAAGCAACGATTTCTTTGCTTCACAAGTGTTTGGAACCCAAATTCTCCCGAATCGGGTTCTAAGCCCACTTTCTTCTTCTACCAAGTTTTTCACTTGGCCCACGATTCGCTCTTTCTTTTGGTTTTCAATTTTTATAGCCTCCACTTGGGCTTCTTTGATTTTGGTGATCAAATCGGATGTCACCACCAATTTCATCGATCGCACCTTTATAGGAGCGTAATCCCCTTTCCGACTAAGGGCATCTGCTACCACATTGGCCTTGCCCGGGTGGTAGTGGATTTCACAATCATAATCCTTGATGGTCTCGAGCCACCTTCTTTGCCTCATATTCAACTCTTTTTGGTCAAAGAAATACTTGAGGCTTTTATGGTCGGTGAAAATGGTGCATTTCACCCCATAAAGGTAGTGTCGCCATATTTTTAAGGCGAACACCACCGCCGCCAACTCCAAATCATGAGTTGGGTAATTTTGCTCGGTCACCTTTAGTTGCCTTGAACCGTAGGCAATCACCTTGCCCCGTTGCATTAAAACACAACCAAGACCCAATTTTGACGCATCGGAGTATACTACCATATCTTCCGTTCCCTCCGGGAGGGTTAAAACCGGTGCTTGCGTCAACTTTTGCTTAAGGCTTTGAAAAGCCTTCTCTTGATCTTCACCCCACACAAACTTGGTGTCTTTTCGGGTTAGTTTAGTCATAGGAAGGGCTATCTTCGAGAAGTCTTGAATAAATCTCCGATAGTAGCCCGCTAACCCTAGAAAACTCCGCACCTCCGTCGGATTCTTTGGGGGTTCCCATTTGAGGACGGCTTCGATCTTTGCCGGATCTACCATAACCCCTTCGGCGCCAATGACATGGCCTAGAAATTGCACCTCCTTTAACCAGAAGGCACACTTGGAGAATTTTGCATATAGCTTTTCCTCCCTTAACCTTTCTAGTACCTCCCGTAAATGCTTAGCGTGCTCCGCTTCGTCTCGGGAGTATACCAGAATGTCGTCAATGAACACAATCACCGATTTGTCAAGCATCGGCTTACACACCCGATTCATGAGATCCATGAAGGCCGCGGGTGCATTAGTGAGCCCAAAGGACATCACTAAAAATTCATAATGGCCGTATCTTGTTCTGAAGGCCGTTTTAGGAATATCTTCCTCTTTCACCTTCAGTTGATGGTACCCTGAACGTAGGTCTATCTTCGAGAACCATTTTGCCCCTTGAAGTTGATCAAATAAGTCATCAATTCTGGGCAATGGGTACTTATTCTTCACCGTGAGTTTGTTTAACTCCCGGTAGTCTATGCACATCCGCATGCTACCGTCCTTCTTTTTCACAAACAACACCGGTGCTCCCCACGGAGAGACACTCGGACGAATGAACCCTTTATCCAACAACTCCTGGATTTGGGTCTTCAATTCTTGTAGTTCTGCCGGTGCCAACCTATACGGAGCTTTAGCCACTGGCTTAGCATTTGGCACTAAGTCAATTTTAAACTCCACCTCTCGATCGGGTGGTAACCCCGGTAAATCATCCGGAAATACATCCTTGAATTCTTGTACCACGGGTAAGTCATCTATTGCGGGACTTTGAATTCTAGTATCCGCCACCATAGCCAGATAGGCTTGGCACCCGTGCAACATAAGCTTCCTAGCTTCCATCATCGAGCATATAATTGGGACATTTTGTTTCTCACCATGAATGGTGACTTTGCTCCCCATTGGCGAAGATATCTCTATCGCCTTCTGGTCACAAATGACCTTTGCGTGGTTGCGGGATAGCCAATCCATCCCCACCACCACCTTGAATTCTCTCATCGCCATTGGAATGAGATCAATCAAGTACTCCTCGTCATCGATGGAGATTTTGCATCCCCGACATACATCAAAAACAAGAATACTTTTGTCATTAGCTATTTCTACCTCTAGGGGTACATGTAATTTTTCAATTATAAACGAAGGATGCTTAATAAAATCATACGAAACAAATGATCTATTAGCTCTCGTATCAAATAATACATGTGCAGGTATCGAATTAACAAGAAATGTACCTGCCACCACATTGGGGTCTGTTTTGGCTTCTTCGGCCGTTAGTTGGAATGCCCGGCCCGTAGCTTTCGGCACTTCCACTTTCGCCCCACTTTTTGCCCCCTCCGTCTTGAGTTTTGGGCATTCAAATTTTCTATGCCCCGTCTGATAACAGTTGAAACATCATGGTTCATCAGACGGGCAATTGGAGATAACGTGGCCTTTTCTGCCACACTTTAAACATGGGCGGTCTTTGAATATGCACTCTCCCGGGTGCCCTTTTCCACAAATTTTACATTTTGAGCCGCCCCCTCTTGTGTCCTTTTTCTTGGACGAGTCACCCACTTTTGGCTTTTTAGGGGGATTCGGATTTCCCCCGGTAGGTTTTCTTGCCTCTCGGGCTTCCTCCCGGTTAATATCCATTTTCTCGCGCCCGAGCGGCGTTAATCATTTGCTCCACCGTGGTGAACCGATCTAGAGGCATGAAATTCTTTATCTTTGCCTTCAACATGTTCCGGTAGAAGAACATCCGTGCCCCTTCAGTGGGTAGCACATCTGAGCAGAATTTTACCCTATCTAGGTAAATACCGGTGATTTCATCGACGGTTTGAGTCTCCCCTTGCTCCAACTTAAGGAACTCTTGCTTCAATTCATTGACCGCCGAGGGTGGGCAGTGATGTTCAAGAAATAATTCTTTAAATTCAGCCCACGTTAGGGCATCTGTCACCGCCTGCCCTTTTTCTAGGACTTTCGCTTCAAACCAATCTTTTGCCCGATCTACTAGTAGACCCGTTGCAAAGATAACTTGATCCGCAGCCTCACAATGGCTTCTTTTTATTACCCCCTCCATATTGGTCACCCATCGATGACTAGCTATTGGGTCGGGATCACCCGTGTATTGCGGGGGTTTACACGCCATAAAGTATTTGAAGGAACTCCCCTTCTTCTTTGGCGTACTTGCCTCCCCTTTATTCAGGAGGGCATTCTTCAATTCCTCGAACTTCTCATTCAAGGTGCTCAATAGATCCTCCTGGATCTTATGTACATACTCGGGAATAGCTGCCTGAATGGCATTTCCCACTTTTTTCAGAGATTTGGGCCTTCAAGGCCCGTTGTCTCTACTCCTCTGCAAGATCACCGCCATCATGGTCCATTGATCTGCAGAACAAGGTTTTTCATTAGCTTAACAACTTTTATTTACCCTTACCGCAGCAAGGTTTTTATACACTATATCGGTCATAGCCGATATCCCATTCCCACAGGTTTATACGAGGTTTCTAGCCGTAGCATTACCCCGCTTCTACCTGGAACACTTTATTCGTACATACATTATATTGGTCATAGCCAATATCTCCCCCCAGGTTTATACGAGGTTTCTAGCCTTAGCATTACCCCGCTTCTACCTGGGATACTTCACTCACGCACTTCCGGGTTCAGGTGTGAATACACCTCTCCGTGCGTTTCACGAGTGATAGCTAATAACTCTGCCTTTACAGGCATATAGGGACGTTCATTCGTATTAAATACAATTTTCAATATTCAGTTGAAGGTTATGTACCTTGCCCGAACGCTTCATCAAGCTTGAATCGATCACTTTTCCCAATCCCTTGAGCTCAAGGTTTGAGTTCAAGTACTCCCCGAGTACTTAATTCTCTCAAACCATGGCTCTGATACCAAATTGTAACACCCGTATACAATTTGATGTCAAACATAGCCATTTATATCATTAAAAACTGGTCCCAGAAAATTTTTAAACATAACGTGTTGTTTGCTAACCATGTACCACCTTCGTGGTGGTTTTACATTTACAAAATACAGTCATATTGAGTTTGACATTCAAAAATAATCATGAACTTGTTATATAAGTTCTCTTCACCAAGATACATGACGGGTGGTTCGTTCTTGACGTGATCGGTTCTTTGAAGTCTTGATGAGCATCCCCCGTTAAGCTTTCCCTTTACCTACAATTCACTCACTTTCAAAAATGAGTTTCTATTGCTTAAACATGTATAAAACAGTGTTAACAAGGGAAATAATTAACAAATTCAAGGACTGGGTTCCAGGAGTATCGCTTGGAACTTTTGAAGTTGCAAGCCATACGCCTGGAGCTGCAGGCGTATCGCCTACAACTTTTGAAGTTGCAAGCCATACGCTTGGAACTACTTTTCCAGGGATTGAGCCAAATTCGGCCAGTTTTATACTTAGCCAAATTTTGCCCCCTTTTCCCAGATTTTGCATCAGTTTTCCCAACCAAATTCCCTACCCTTTATCATGGGTTTAACTATCATAAAACACCTCTAAAAACATATTATCTTGTCTACAACATACCTTAGTCGAATCAAATTCGTACTCTCGACTAACGGGTTCAACCGACCCGTTTGACCCATTAAGAGATTTCTTGTGACAACCATCAAAGTTTATCATCCAGAATTTTCCCAACACATGAAATTTACATCTATGAACATAATACAAGCAATATGGCCATGTAATATTGGTGTGCAAACTAACAATTAGTCCTACACTTCCGTTATGAGTTTAGCATTATGCATTACCGATACACTAAGTTTTGACATAGTTCATATAATTTCACTCTACTTAACATTGGTTCACTAAATCATTTTAGTTGATGTCCAAATGATCTTCGTACCATTAATTGACCCGTTAAGACGGGTCCTTGCCTTTGGTTTACCCCAAATGCCTAACATGACCACATATAAGCCTTGGAATCTATGGTTCTATAACCATTTATGATTCCTTTCTTTTGTTACTTGGCATAGACTCTACAAGCCCATTTTAGCCATTGTAACTTTTATTCGTTATTCGATTCGTCTGAATCTTTTCTAAGGTCAAGTTTATCATTGGAGAACCTATTTGCTTTGAGCTTCATGGTTCCTAGAACAATTCGTCACCCATTATACACTTCATAGTTTATTCTTCTAAATTGTAAATACACATTTACTTATCTACATCATGTAACATAAATAATGTTACCTTTTGAGCTTGATCCACCGTTTCCACCAACTCCTGAGTTGTTCCCTTGATCACCTTGATTGCCTAATGGGTCACTAACAATGTTAGGACCTTAATCATAGTAGCACCTTTACCACATTTCAATAACATGATTTCTATGCTACACATACATATTACAAATTCACAAGGATGGAAATATCAAGCATGATCACTAAATTTACATCTAGCCACATGGATTCATTAACATCAACATGACCACTAGAGGCATACATTATCCATGCTAGCTAGTACACTTAATATCATCAAGTTGGTTCAATTTTTGTGAAATTATAGCTCCCTATGGTCATCCAACATCAATACAAACAAATTTGTTGCATTTACCATATTTTAATTCTCATAGGCATTTTATCAAACACCTTGTGGGCATACATTTATACACACATATAACACAACCTATTGAGCCTCCTACTTGTCAAATTATAAATGTTTAGGTGAAGTCACCTCCAACCCATCTTTAATTCATCATGTAGCATCAAATTCAAGTTAGAAATTCATGATTATAACAAATTTCAAGACTATCTTAAGTAGTCATCTAACATGAGGTTTAAGTAATAAGATTTGGTGACTTTTTCACCAATTAGCTAACATCTAGCATGTTTACACTACTTTAGATGCTCCTAATAACCATAGATTCATAAAACAACAACAAATTGCAGATTTGGACTCCTAATTTTCGAGACTCCCACATGCAAAGAATTGGGGTTTTACTTACTTGCTTCAAGAATGTGTTTAGGGTTTGAAAACACCTCAGATTTCAGTTATGATGCACCCGAAATCGCAGCCTAAGCTTCAATATGCAGAATTTGGATTTTGGGATGAGGAGAGGGGTTGGGGTTGAGATGCAGAT
The DNA here is from genome assembly GCA_039602395.1 of Deinandra increscens subsp. villosa. Lineage (NCBI taxonomy): Eukaryota > Viridiplantae > Streptophyta > Magnoliopsida > Asterales > Asteraceae > Deinandra > Deinandra increscens. The sequence continues at coordinate 70,429,679 of JBCNJP010000023.1, forward strand.
TGTAGTCTGCGATCTCCCCCTCCTCCTTCTCTATTTTGTTTAATCTTTATTCCATAATTACCATTCTGGCCCCTAAAGTTTCATTCTTGTTTTAATTTTTAACTAGAATACATATTTACTCATTAAACCCCAAAGTTCACATAAAGTAAATTCGACTAACTTTAGGGTTTAAATTTTAGCTACGAAAAATTAATTCAACTAGATGTTGACGGGAAATTTAAATTATAGAATTTTTGGGATGTTACACTAATTAATACAAATTCCCGTATTTGACATTTCAGGCCCACTAAACTCCCTCTAAACACTTTCTAATTGAGCTCAAACATGTCTAAAATGGCCCAATAACCTAATATACCCATAACCCAACTAATTTTCACCTATTCTAACACATAGGCCTATTAAAATAATCCTCCAAAGGATAATTTAATACACAAGTCACAAATTATTCCCTTATAATCTTCCCCTTGGCTTGTGATATTAAATGTCTTTTACTTTCAATCTTCAGACTTGCAGTCTTCTCCTTGGCTTGAACATGGGTTAATGAAGATTCTTTATCTTTAACAATCTTCATTAGGCAACAACGAAAGTGTTCTCTCAATCAGCATCAGCTTGAACTGCACATGATGACCAAGTAATGCGAGGGGATTCTCAAATACTTTCTCCAACGGGTAGGTCTAATGGGAGACTGCCTACTTTTAACCGGATTGAGATGTGAAATGTTTATTTGTAAAACTTGTGAACTCACCAACCTCGTGTTGACACTTTTTAGCATGTTTCTTCTAAGGTCCTTAGGAGCACGCTATGGAGCACGTTTAGGAATCATGGTTCATTCATAACTCTGCACGTTCGGTTAAACACCTAACTTTTGGGCGTCGTGTGCGCATTAAACTTTCTGCACTGAAACTGTTTTGATGAATGTTATTAATTTTAAAACTCCAAACTTTTAAACGGTTTACGTATGCATATATTATGTTCGGTGTGTCTGGTGACTCAGATCCTGGCATGTCACGCCTCCAAATCTATGGTGACCCGAGGGCGGATTTTTGGGGTGTGACAGATTGGTATCAGAGCCATCAGCCATAGAGAACTTAGGACTTGCATTTGGTCCAACTATGGCTAGAGTCGGTTAGACACACACTTTAGACACACATATATGTGATTGGCCTGTCATGAAATATATTATGAATATTATATGTATATGTATAAGATTATATGTGTATACGTGCTTGATATCTTTGGAAACATTTCTCTCTCACCTCACTCTCTCACATCAAATCCCTACGGTGCTCTGATGAGTTAGCTGGTTGGTTATTCATAAAGTAGCCACCTATCGAAAGTATACATGGAGGGTATACTATGGACATAACATCTACTTCATTGTTGTCGATTGGAGCATTGTCCGCAAGCAAGGGGAAGAGACCCCGGGAGAAGTAATGACGAGGAGTCGTTCGACGCAAACGAGTTCGTTGAGTTGTTTTGCGTTCGGAAGTTTCGAGACCCTATGAATTATGGAATACATTGGGAGACATGTACATCAGCTGGTCGCAATGCAGAGCATTTTTTTCTCCACATTTAATGATCTTATCACTCGAGAGTTGGAAAGACTTGCTGTGTCGTACTGCCTCCACATATGTATTATGAGACTCAGGTGATTGTCGTGCTAGTAGCAGCCTTAGGCACTACGCAACGAGCTCTGAGTAACGCTTTGGAGGGCATTACATTATTGCGGGAAAAGCAACGGTTTTCGAATAAGCTAATTGAGTCTTCGAGATGTAATCTGGATCAGACAGATCGGTACCTAATAACTCGATGGATCATTTGCAGACGTGCAGGAACATGGTGATTGTTCAAAAGAACTGACAACTTGTAGCTTACATTAGAGTAACTGAGTAGGAAAACTTGTCAGAGAATCCCAAGAGGGGAAGGTCCTGAGAATCTTCTAGCAAGAGTTCAGCTAAGGAACTGGAGTGCGAGGTAAAGTCTATAATCTTCGGTCATCTTCAAGATCTGCTTATTTTGTTCTGGGTTGTGCAACTTGTCGGAAGTCGTTTCTTTATCTAGATTGGCCGTAAAAGATTGAACTTCAGTTTAAATAAATGAAATTGCGAACCAGTTGCGACTTTATTTTATTTGAAGTTATTGTTAAATCTGTTATATGCCGTTTCCGCCATTTGATCAATTGTCATATGCTCAAATGACAAATATTGGGATATTAATCATTTCTGTGCATTACAGAGATAATGGCTGGACGTGGTAGAGGTCGCGGTAATGCAATCCTTATGACCCTAGAGGAGCTTAACGTAGTCATTGGTCAAAGTATTGCGGTAGCGTTGGCAGCACACACTCAAGCGAATTCAACTGCACCTAGTATGTGTACGTACAAAATGTTCATGAACTACAAGCCGCATACGTTCAGTGGAACAGAGGACGTCGTAGGACTTCGCTGGATGGAGAAATCAGAATCTGTTTTTGAGATGTGTAATTGTCCGACTGAGTACCAAGTAAAGTATGCTGCTGGAACATTTGAGGGAGTAGCCTTGACGTGGTGGAATACTCAAGTTCAAGTTCTTAGATTGGAAGCTACTAATGCAATGCCATGGGCTGAATTCACAAAAATGTTAATAGAAGAGTACTTCCCACGAAGGGAGATCAGGAAGCTCGAAATAGAATTCGGAAACTTGAAAATGAAAGTATCAGAGATTGAAGCTTATGTTGCTCGATCGAATGAGCTAGCTTTGTTGTGCCCTACTCTAGTGGATCCGCCTTACAAGAGGATCGAGCAATTTATCGACATGTTAGTGCCCCAAATTCAAAGCCTTGTGACTTCAAGCAACCCTGCAATAATTAGAGAAGCGATTCACCTTGCACACCAATTGACTGATCAGGCCGTGCAACAGGGAACCCTACCGCCTAGGAAGGCATTGACAGAGCAATCTGAAAACAAGAGGAAATGTGAAGGTTAGAGTAGCGACAACAGCAGTGAGTCTGCAGCAGGCCAGAACCAAGCAACAAAGGAAAGCAGAACAATCAAAGCTCAGGAGGGTACCAGGGAAAGCATCCCAAATGTCGCAAGTGTAAGTACAATCATCGAGGAAGTTGCAATAGGGTGACATGCAACAAGTGCAGGAAGAGTGAACATATGTCAATGGACTGTAGGTTCAAAGGCCAGAAAGATCAGGGAAATCAAGAAAGACAAGACATGGCAGCTAAACAAACAGGATGCTACGAATGTGTTCATCAAGGTCATTTCAAGAAAGATTGCCCAAGACTAAATGGAAACGGGAATGGCAACGGTGGCAATGTCAAGGACGGTACTCGCCCAGCTCAAGCGTACGTGGTTGGAACAAGGGGAACCTAAAGCAAATTTAGATGACCGTGGTAAGTCATCTCTTCTAGTGCGTATTTTGTTTCGTTGTTATTACCATTTGAGGTCGATGCTGATAGACCCCTTATTATCAAATAAGCCTGGTAAAAAAATTTAGCGTCATAGATAGCCTGTTAGGATTTGAGCGTCTTATGGAGCTTGCGAGTGATAGACTGGTTAGAGTGAACCATGTCGTTCAATGTTGCGACAACGCTTTTGAGCCATTATGTGAACATGGGACTGCTACTGAGACTTTGATGGGATCATCGGAATGGATTGATATTCCAAGTGTCAAGCAGAGATCGTACATCAAGAGATCATAGCTATTTAGGCTCAGGATGTTGAGCAGCCAAATGAGGAACCCCGTGTTAAAGGAACCTTATTCGTTTGAGATTCTTCGGGAGTAGGTTGTGAGGCTTGCTAGGTTTTTCCTCTATATCGGTAGATGGAAATTCACGTAGGTACGACACTTAGGGCAACGCCAAATGCCCTAGTGTCTTACCAATTCACGCCTAGTGAGCTTTAGGAAATTTATGCTTGAATACAATATTTGCTGGGAAATAGTTTCGTGGTCCTAGTTCGTCTTTTTGTTGGTAAGAAGAATGGAGTAATTCTTCGAGCATGCACCGATTATCGGCATTGGAAAGGGCAGCTATGAGGAATCAATATTTTCTTCTATGTATCGATGATCTGCCAACAACTTCGAGGGTCGAGCCGCTATCCGTATATCAGCTTGGGAACTGGTTTTCTTCAGTTAAGGGTCCGAGAGGAAGATATTCCGCCAGTAGCTTAAGGGACTCAATATAGGCTTTACGAGTTTTGGTTATGCCGTTGGGCTGACGAATGCAACCTTAGCATACATGAGTCTTATGAATTGAATTTGCGAGTCGCGATACGGTCAGTTCATTGCTACGTTCAGTGATGACATTCTCATTTGTTCCAAGATGAAGGAAGGCCACGCCAAGCGTCTTCACTTAATCTCGTCTTATTTAGAAATGATTAGCTGCATGCTAAGTTCACGGAATGTGACACCTATATTTGGGAGGTGTAATTTTTGCATCATGCTCATGTGAATTTGTCAAGGATTGAGGCGATCAAGGATTGATCTGTACCTAAGACGCCGACCAAAGTACGCCAACTCTTCGGCCTGGTGGGCTATTACAAGCTTTTCATGGATTACGTAACCTTTGACTGTTTTAGCGTGCAAAAGCGTTGTGCATATTCGGGATGCAAAGTGGGACACCGCACTTCAGCGATTGAAGCCAAAGTCCTGCAAGTGCATTTATTATTTCCTTACCAGAAGGAGCAAAATACTTTGTCATGCACTATGATGCATCTATGCAAGGATTTAAGTATGCGCTTATGCAAAGCGATAGGGTTATCGCGTATACCTCTCGACGAACGCTGGGATACTGAGCATCATTATACAACTTATGATCTGAAGTTAGGAGCTATAATTTTTGCGTTGAAGATCGGAGGACGTACTTTTACGGTACCAAGGATTTACACTGATCACAAGCATCTTCAGCATATCTTCGACTGGGAATAACTGAGATTGAAGCATCGAAGCTGAGCTAAATCGTTTAGCAAATTAGAGTGTACCATCGAGTACCAATAGGGTAAAGCTAATGTGGTAGCTGATGCCCTAAGCCATAAGTCAAAACGAAGTTGGAATGTATTCGGACTTTGCAGCTAATAATTCACCTTGAGTTGCCATATCGAATCTGGAATACCCAGCTTGTGATGTTAAAGGATGAGAACTTGGAATTAGAAATTCCCGCATAGAATGGGAAAGCAAATCGAAGTCACGTCGGATGGAGTTCGACCCCTCGTGTAAGACTTCGAGAATACGGTCTGGTGGGTATATAGCTGGGTGCCCTCAGACAAATGGTCAAAAGAGAAGGGACCATTCAAATTTCGGAAGTTGTGATTAGGACTTGTGCGATCAATATCATCAGAGTATGAGAATCTCACCTTCCGTTGGTGAGGTTTCTCCTATAGCAATGGCTAGTACTTTAGTTTCGATTCAACGCCGATTGATAGTCAGCTTAGTAAGTTTAAATATGTTCGTGAATCAATCGGAAGGGTTGACCGAGTGAGAAATTGCATAGCAACCAATCACGTTTGGTATAAAGCCTATGTCGATAAGCTTATCAAACCTTTGGAATTTAGGATTGAAGTTGAATCCTTCTAACAGACTCACTTTGGAATGTGGTTAATCGTTTCGTGAAACGAGGAGAGATAGACCCCATGTGTGGAGGATTGTCCAAGATTGTTGAACATATTGGTTCAGACATTTGCAAATCGAATCTTTCAGAGGAGCTGAGGAGCGTGCATAATTAATGTATCTAATGAACGCCTATTGGGCGAGCCATTTGTAGTCCACGCGGGAAGGTGGAAGCTGACAAGCGACTACGTTGCATGAGGAAACTAGTGGAGATATCGTAAAGTCAAATAGCTCAAGCAAGATGAGATTTCGATGGTTAAAGTTCGGTGGAACTTGAAGCGGAACCTGAGTTTATCTGAGAACGTGAGAATCAGATGATGCGTATTATTCAAGTTAGGGGCGACAACAGAAGACAATAACTCTTAAATTTCGGGACAAAATTTCTTTAAAGAAGGGGATGATGTGAGAACCCGAAAAAAAATCAATGCGAGAAATCTAAACATTTTATGAGAAATAGAAAATATTCCTCGCACCTTTGAAGTAAACTACTGAAACTTAGATCTTTATGGTTGAGTAAAGTGCAAAATGTTATTTTACTGTCGAGTAAAATGTTATAACTTGATTTCTCACTATTTGCAATGAATTGCAACGATTAAACTTACAACTGTTAAACTTGGGAAACATATACGATTAGCATGCAACGGGGTTGCGGTCTTAATTTTCGGGACGCAAATTCTCTAACAAGGGGAGGATGTGACAATCCTGCCCTCCGGGTGGGACCCGAGCCTCAGAAACGGAAAAAACTGATAAAATCGGCAAACCGGGAGTCGCGTATATAGGCGTAGTATGTCAATTAAGGTATTAGAAGAGTGTAGTATCTTTAAAACACTTCACAAACATCGCACACAAGTTCATGTCTCGAAACATTGGTGATTAACTGAAAACTGCTAAGTATTGTGAATCATGTGTAAAATGTTACGTGAATTTAATTGCATGATTATAAATTGTTATATGGCAAGTTGATACTTGATTTTATTGGATTTGATGTGATAAAAATGATGGTGAATTGAAAATGGGAGAAAACGTTGAAAACCGTGACAAAAAACGCGAAAAACAGTCAAAACGGGTTGCGGTCAACAAAAGTCAACAGGGCTGCCAGTCGGAGGCTCTAGGCGTATCGCCTAAAGCATATGGTAGTGGCAAGCGATACGCCTACAACCTACTTTTCCGCAGAAACCCTCATTTCCACTATTTAAGCACTTGTAGCCTCCACCATTTCATTCTCCTCACCCACCTCACGACCAGATCACCCATTTCCGTCATTTTTGAGCTTCTTCATCAAGATTCAAGCTTTTTGAACATTTTCCTTCAATATTCAAGCCCCGTTTCATCCTATTTGGATCGTATATAATCGGTATGTGTCCTTTTGTGTTTTGCATGTTATAAAAATGATCAAGATCTAATCTTTTACATGGATCTAGGGCTGATTAGTTTAGATCCTACATTAGCGTGAGTAGATCTAGTGATTTGATTCATAAAGTTTGCATCTTTTGATGTAAAAACATGATTTTTATGCAAGGTATGGTAATTTATGTTAGATCTAGGGTTTTGCATGACTTTGCATGGTTGCATGTGATCAAATATTGAATCTTTGATATGGATCTATGTTCTAAATGCTTGATGATGATAGATCTAGGGTTTCTATGATGAAAAGTTGTAAACTTTACGAAAGATCCTCGATAAAAATTGATTTTTATGATTAAACGTAGTAGATCTTGAATAAAGACGCATGATTTGTGGTAGATCTAGGTCAAAGGTGCTTGATTGATGTTCGATCTATGATAATGATGCATGATCTAAGTTCTAGGATGCATGATGAATGATAAAGACGCTGTGTGGATGATAACTTGCATGAAAAATAAAATATTTAAATAAATATTTATTTTAACACACGAAACGTCGTCGTAGGATGTGGTAACTTGTATGCTAGATGTTGCGAACACCTTATATGACTTGAAATGTGTTAAGTATGGTTTCTTAAGACATAAGGTGCAATAATTATGTGGTTTTGATATTAACTTGGTTCGTACGCGATAATATATATTTACCGAAAAAATTAATAATTATGTGACGCATGCGCATGATCGTGCAAATGCTTGGTTGTATGATTACGTGATATAGGTTAAATATAATTCGAGTTATACGTGTGTGCAAGTCCCAAGTCTCCTACTTCGGTTGGAATGACAAGACTTTGTACGATCGCCCCGTTGGTCGTGCATCGTACACACGGGATAATGTCTTAGTAACTTGTGATACTATGATATTGCCATGATGTAACATGTTATATGTGATTACGTGATAGGATACATATTAGAAAACCTAAATTAATCACCAATGTGTATTCGAGTCCACATGTCTATTGTTTGCGCGTTGTCGGGACAGTTAGTCAACACATTCAACACTCACACTGTTATGTGTCATAGGTGAAGTCTAGGAAGATTCACCGTCGGTTGTTCAAGCATTGATTGTTGGATTACTAAATTGCACCCTAAGGTGAGTTTATGGCACCTACTCTTTTACTATTTTTGAAACTCAGGGGGAGAAGACATGCGATAACTTTTCTTGTAAAACTATAGTAAATTATCATACCACCCGTGGACCATAGTGATTTGTATATTGCCATTAAATTCCTTTAGTACGTACCAGTTAATATCTTGGATAGCGGGGGAATATTTAGTAGATCTACTGGGCCTGATGAGCCCTGCCCGAGCTAGTCACTCTAGCTCCTTCTTGCCCTATCGGTTGAGAGGAACGAGTGTTATATTGTCCTATTGGAGTCATGGCGGCAATGCATGACGTATAGGAAAATGTGTTGGATTGTAAGTCAGCTCTGGGGACGTGGTCACTAGGTGTCACAAACTTGTAGACTAGCTATCTACCGATATAATGAATCGATTGTAATGTATGAACAGGTAGGTCTAATGGGAGACTACTTGCTTTTAACCGGATTGAAATGTGAAATGTTTATCTGTAAAACCTGTGAACTCACCAACCTCGTGTTGACACTTTTTAGCATATTTCTTCTCAGGTCCTTAGGAGCACGCTAAGGAGCACGTTTAGGAATCATGGTTCATTCATAACTCTGCACATTCGGTTAAACACCAAACTTTTGGGCGCCGTTTGCGCATTAAACTTTTGAAACTTATTTCGTTTGTTTTACGCTTCCGCAAATGGTTTTTCTGAACTTGTGAAACGCTTCCGCACTGAAACTGTTTTGATGAATATTATTAATTTTAAAACTCTGAACTTTTAAACGGTTTACGTATGCATATAGTATGTTTGGTGTGTGTGGTGACTTAGATCCTGGCATGTCACGCCTCCGAATCGGTGGTGCCCCGAGGGCAGATTTTTGGGGTGTGATAATTTCTCTTAGATAGGAGGTTGGCTATCTGTCCTAAGTGTCTTTCCAATTTTTGAATATTGGCCTGCTGATTCGTGATATCAGTATCATGCTTGCTATCAGCGTTAACCATATTCTTGACTAATCTCTCTAGCTTGTCCACTTTTGATGACTCGCGTTGATTCGGGTGAGGCGGTCGTAGGGTTGGTTGGAGTTATTGAAGTTTGAATTCGAGTTTCGCCATGAGCCACTAGGTTGATTTTTGTTATCCGAGTTGTAGGATTGGCGATTAGACTGGTCCGATGGACGACTATATAATTTATGTTCCGAGTCAACCCATTCGGTGAGAGTAGCGGTGAAAACTGGACACTTATCTAAGGTGTGCATGACACCGCAGGCATCACAATAATTTGATTTTGTAGTTAGACGATTCACTTGGCTTGTGAGAGCCTCAATTTTCCCTTGCATTGCAGTGACATCGTCAATGGTATGTACATCAGGCTATTTAAAATTAGTAGTTAGGCGACCTCTCGAGGGTTGCCAGTCGTAGCTTGTAGTAGCTAGACTTTCAATCAGCGTAATGGCATCTGCCGGAGTTTTAATAAAAATTAACCATCCCGATGAGGAATCAATATGCATTCGGGTGATGTTCCTGAACCCGTTATAGAAGTATTGTACTTGGAGCCAATCATACATATTATAACGAGGACATTTGTGAAGTAGCCCCTTGTACCTTTCCCATGCCTCGTATAGTCCCCCCCTCGTCCTGGGAAAATGTAGTGATATTGTTGCAGTTTAGGATAGAGGAAAGAATTTGACTAAGAATTTCTCAGCCAGTTGGTCCCAATTGGTAATGGAACCTGCTGGTAGAGTCTTGAGCCAAGTCTTGGCACTACCAGCCAGAGTGAACCCAAAAGAGACGGAGTAAAACAACATCGGAGCTGAGACCGCTGAGTTTAAATGTATCGCACATTTCTAGGACTGTGTCGATGTGTGAGTGAGGACGCTCGTCTGCTAGACCGTGGAACTGCGAAGCATTCTGGAACATTTCAATGATACCAGGATTGATCTCGAAGTGACCAGCTACGGGAGGTCACGTGATGCTTGACTGGCCTCCATTAAGTACTGGCTTCGTGTAGTCAACGATTATGCGCGGTGCTGCAACTCTCATCCTCCTTGCTTGATGAATGTCACGTTCAAGTTCTTCGAAAGTTTGGATTAAAATTGGGCGAGTAGCACGAGTAGGAATAGCAGAAGAAGTTTTTTTTTTTTGAGTTTTTAGGGTTTTTTTTTTTGCCTTCTTTGAAATTTTGAAAGATGAAAAGAAAAACAGAAAATAAATACTACCTAAACTAAATAAGCTAACTAGGTCGGGAATGACGACTCGCTTCCCCGGCAACGACGCCAAAATCCTTTGATGCACACGATATATATATAGTTGGCATGCAAGAATGACCTTTAAATTTATAACCTAACTCATCTTTTTTACTACGCATGCATATTTAGGAAAACAAACCTATCTTATGGTAGTATCTAAGAACGACTCATGGCCGACCTAAGGAAGCAATGGTGTAATCAAAACTAACCTAGTAGGCATCATTAAGACTCTGTCACAGTTCTTAATGACTAAAAGCAGATAGTAAATAGAAATGATAACAACATGAGATAACAGATATAAGAGAAACAAATATATGAGAAAACAGATATCATCTAAGACTGATCACTATCCAGTACTATCTAAACCTGACATTTGACTTATCGCAACTTAACTGTCTAAAGGAAACAGAATCGCTAGAGACTGATTCTACAATTATATCCACAACCATAATGAAGTATCCATGAATCAATGACTTGGTTATAAGGCATCAAACACATGACCTAAGACCTAGGATCATAGATCAATCCTATTCTGACTAATCATGATAGACTAATAACTTATGACCAATTCACATACCATCACATATGCACTATACCTAGTCACCGCACTAATCCTTTTAATCCAAGACATGGAAGCTAAGGTTCATGACTAACTAAAGACACACACTTCAACCAAAATGGACTATTGAATCTGCATCATCACCAATTCATATCTACGCTCGCTAGAGTTCCTAAACACATGTTGAAATCGCTAGATAACAACTAAGAAATAACATCAATTTGACAAGTAGAATATGTCGACACTACCAATCAAACCAAGTACTATTAGGAATGGATCAAACACAATAAACAACAAATCACTTTTGATATGCAAAAGGAATTATAACCATTATACTAAAATCATTGTGTCATGCGATAAATCAAAGTCAAATCATAGATAATACGAAATAGATCACATTGTCTTAGATAATATCAAGAGAGTTAGTCACTCATCATTACTAGCCTAATGATTACATCAGGAACAAAAATATAAATCATTTTAAAAGCAAATCGAGGAGAAACAATGGTGGAATCTTCGACTGGAACGACTTCTCGAACGATCTGGCACCTTGTAACACCTTCGATAGCTTCAATCCTTGGCTTGGAAACCGAAAATACGTCTGGAAATGGGGCTGGAGTCGTAAAAAGTTATTAGGGCTTCAAATGAATGAGAATACGATGTATTTATAGTTTTATGGAAATGAGCCGTAACGAGCCGTTATGGCTATAACGGGTCGTTAGCGCCACCATAAATCTGCGATTTAGGGTTTCTGAAAAACCTCCTATAATGGCTCGTGCTCCTCTTATCAGTCGTTTCGTGCAGAACAATTAAATACTTCAGATCTTTTTCATTTTCAACCCAAAATCTTCTAAAATCCGCAATTGTCACTTTGGCCCCCTTTATTTGCCTGTTTTAGATATTTCATAACAAACAAGGGTAAAACTGACCCAAATGACATATAAGCTACCAACAAATGAGGGCGTTGAACTAATAAATAGATGTGAGAATTGGAGCACATCAAATATACAATACTAAAAATAATTATAAATTTATCTAATACATAAAAACAATAAAACATAATGATAAATACGTATTACATAATAACCTGATACATAAAACACAATGATCTGGATATAAGACACAATGATCTGAACATAAGATACAATGAACAAAACATAACCCATGCTTAGATGTATAACCTAATAACTCAATCTTTGTTAGAGCAAAACATGAGTGTATCGTGTTATGTATTTGATAGAACGGGTTAGTGATAGAGTTAGTGGATTGAGTTAGGTTGTTGTTGGGGCTGGCGTAAAATCCTGTTGCTTCGTCCGGTAGTTTGTCAGTTTATCCAGGTTAGTCTTGGGGATGGTCAAACTGCCTGTGATTGGTTTGATAAGTGGAGTGACGTGGGTCCGCTATTTCAGGTGATTACTCATTGTATGGTCTATAATGCTAGACTATCGAGTTCTGTTTCGGTGGCTGTGTTGGTTGAGAAAGGGATTCCAGATGAGTGGAATATTGAGCTGCCTAATTTTGTCCCAGGTGTGCGCGATCGTTTGGTTTGGGTTTCGGACTCGTCTAGTAGTGATTTTTCTGCTACCGTGGCTTGGAATTCCATTAGGCATTCTTTACCTGAAGTGCCATGGGTTAGGGTTGTTTGCTTTCCTCACTGTATCCCTAAACATGTTATTCACATGTGGCTTATTATGAGAAATAGGATCCATATTCAGGATCGGATTCTGCGTTGGGATGCTAATAGAAGGAGGAACCAGAATAGGATGTGTTGCCCTCTCTGCTATGCTGATTTTGATTCTATTAATCATTTATTTTTTCAGTGCTCGTATTCTAGACAGGTCTGGAAGTTGTTTCAAAAGCGTCTGGGTTTCTCTGATAATACTATGGTTTGGCCGGATTTTGTGGATGAGATGATCCTCAGAGCTGGTTCTAAGAGTTTTGAGTCGGTTATTGGGCGCATTGGCGTGGCTACGACTGCGTATTATGTTTGTCAAGAGCGAAATGGCTGGATTTTTTGCAATTAGACTCGTCCTCTGGATGCTCTTGGTGCTTTGATTGCTGAAATTATTCGGTTACACATTACTAGTCTCAAGTTCAGGAAGACCCCCAATGTCATGGTTAGACTTGCGGACTGGGGGGGTGAAAGCTGAGTTTGTGTTTGACAATGGTGGCTAATCTGTTTGTTTTTGGGTCGGTCTAGTTGTTTTCTGGTGTTGGCTAGTTGTTTGTTTGGTTGTTGTCTGGTTTCTTTCGGGGGCCTGTCCCTGTTTGTTTTTGTGTGCGTTTTGCACACTTCTTGTACTTAACTCTTTTTTCTTTTAATTTTGTCACCGGGGTAACCCTTTTCAAAAAAAAAGTTTTAAAAATAACTACTAGTTTTTTTCTTTTCCTAACAACTAGTATTTTAAACCTCTTATAAATAAAATATACGGCTGTAAACATTTTCATACACAAAATTCATCTTCTTGTTCTCCACACTCTCTCAAAATCGTTTGATACACCATGGATCCACACCAAAAATCATTTTCATTCACTCAGCTCCTAAACGACAGGGATGAACAAAATTAAACCCGACCACCCTAACAATAACAACCAACAACTGATCAATATTAGCAATCTTTACAGTAGTAAAAATACAACCAGTTCCAACAAGTACAACACCTCCAATTCCAGCCTATGCAACACTGCCAATTCCAACACATGCAACGACCCCAATTCCAGCCCCTATAAGAACCAACTTTCACACTTGGGGGTGAAGGACATACAAAAAAAAGGCTGCAAAGAAGAGAAAAACAAGGTGAAATAAAACATAACTCTGATGATAATGTTGAGAGACCGAATCGTATCAAATGGCTTACCGATGATTATATCGTGATGGCTAAGGCATGGTGGTATGTTACCAAAGACCTCATCTTTTCCAGCAATCAAAATAATCAATCATAGTGGAAAAGGATTACATAAGTGTATAACTCCTCAGAAAATGTTCAAGTTCAAAGAAGGAAAAAATACAATGTAAGGAGCCACTGGTTTTTGGTTAACCCAAAAATACACAAATTTAAAGAGTCATATTTACAAATAAAGTCTCGTTACAGAAGCGGCTGGCCGGAAGAAGAATTTCTGATAGAAACAATGAACTTGTTCATGGTTGATCCTCAAAATAAGACATCAAGACTTTTTTGGGTATCCACCCAAAGTATGCCAGTGTTGCACAAGTTGGCAATCGAGCCGCCAAAATATCAATGACAACAAGCACGGGGGAATATACCCAAGGTTTTGCATCAGACGCCAACTTATGGGGATCATTTTTGTAATCATCCTAAACCTCATGTCCATCTCTGTAAATCCTTGAGGGACTAATAGTGCCAATCACCCATTGTTGATATTGATTAACATTTATGTGAATTAAAAGAGGAGTCGATGATCGGTTTCGACCGATCATCATCATCACTCGTTGGTTACAACTTCTGGCCATCAAAACCTAGTAAATGATCAGCAAACTACACTTCACGACACTCTCCCTCCCTCTCGAAATCCCTCCCTGCTCTCTCCCTCTCGTTTCTCATTTTCCGGCGACTCGGAAACACCAAGAAACCACCACTATCCGCCACTATTGCACCACCTATCAATCACCACTGTGATCGCGAGTTCTCCACGAGCGTCCAGGAGCAAACAGGTTGGAGTTTCGTTAGCGTGCTCGGTGTTCGCGTTGAAGTTTCGAGTTCGTTTTGGTGTATAAAACTCGACAATTTCTCATCTCTAACACGAGGTAAATATCCCTTCATGTTAATCGCATCCTTTTATTGAGTTTATTTGTGTTTTTACGATTTTCCGGAGACCAGAATATAACTCCGGCCACCGGAGTTCATGGGTGAAGAAGAAGACACCCAGCAGGTTCGGTTTATAAGATCAATTGTTCGGGTTTATTACCAGACGCCAAACTGGCATAACTGGTAAGGTCGTTGGGTTCTTCGCTGGAGGCGCGGGTTCGAGTCCCGACCTCACCAATTTTTTTTTCCTATTTTCCTGGATTTGATTTTCTGGGCACAGTTTGTGTACAAAACCGTTTCTGACTGACTGGCCGGATGGCTAAGTCACCTCTGTTCGTCCGGGAGGTCACGGGTTCGAACCCGGTGACCTCCATAATCTTTATTTTTGGTTATTTTGTGATGTTTTGAGCATGTGATCACTAGGTTTTGTACCAAATGTGTTCCATATCCTATCTTAAACCCGTAAAAATTATAATTGAGACATTTAAACATCGTAAATCATATTTTTAGTTGTAAAACATGTTTAACTTGTCAATTTAAATTAAAAATATAGTTTTTAAACATCCATGTATATATTTATTGATATAAAACTTTGGGTTTATCTAAAAAGGAGAAATATATATATATTCATTGTGTAAACTATTATATATATATATACAAGACGTTGGCTTGAAACAAAGTAATATTTTGTGTAAACATTAAAATGTTTTAGGAAACTATTAAAAAGCGTTGTTTTGACTAGAAACACGAAACATTCGGTTTTGGATTATGATTCACCATAAATTGTTGTTTCTTTTCAAAATAAATATTTAAATCATTGGATTTAACATATTTATGTATATATATATATTTATAACTTGTTGAAACTTTATTATTAACGTCACTTGAACATTTAGTTAAATATATATATAATATATGTATTATTTTTGGTATCCTCAAACTTAGAAAACATATAGTAAAGTTACATATTGGATTTTCTCGCGTTATTTCGATAATCGCTCGGATTTGGCACACGTGCCATCCTCGACTTATTCCGAATTTCACGATCCTTCGGTTTTTATCGTTTACGTTAGACTTGATAGTTTATAGAACACACACTTATACTTGAATGCTCGTTAGGTGATTGATTGCTTGCACAAGACTCGTTCTTGCTACTTGAATTAACTGTTTTATCTGGAAACTTTGCTGAGCAACCTAAGGTGAGTTTCACGGTCCCATTTTACTGTTTTAAATCCTGTTGGGGGAGATTAACATGCATGATTTACACAACTGAGATAATTAGACTTTTATATATCACTTGAAGTACTTGCAGCACACTGATACAACAAAGTCCTTCTTATGGTACCGTTAGTATTAATGACGATAGCGGGAAATATATTGTAGTACTACTGGGTCTGACAAACCCTACCCGGGTCAGTCGCGCTGACTCGATTGGATATCGAACGGGTGTTATATTCGTCCCAAACACAACAATGCAAACTGTAAACAACTGTTAGCTTCGGTGACCATCAACGTGCGAAGTTTCATGTATATAACCTAGCTAGCTAACTGATATATATTAGTGATTATGCTCTTACAACTTGACTATTGTTGAATAGTCAATCTTAAACTCAACTTGACTATTGTTGAATAGTCAACCATAAACTCAACTTGATTGTTGTTGAACAATCGATCTTAAAACTGAACTTGAACTGTTTTTCAACTGATAAACCTGTGAACTCACCAACCTTTGTGTTGACACTTTTTAGCATGTTATTCTCAGGTTGCAGATGTTCGAGTATCACGAGTACGCATGCATGAGACTTCGAAACCCTTTTATTGTCTTTGAACAAGCCACGTCACCTTGGGTGGCGGTGTTTTTACAATAAATACTTTCAGCATATTACGCTTCCGCATTTGTAGAACTTTGTATTTATATTTTAATCAAATATACAACCTTTTATTAATTATTGGTCGTTTGGTGTAACTAATGGACAACGATCCTAGTTTGTCACGCTCCTTGAGGCGCGTTATCGCGCGTGGGATTTTTGGGGGTGTGACAGATTGGTATCAGAGCCATTGGTTGCAGCGAACTAAGATTCGTCTTAGACTGTAACTGTTTTGCATTAGTTGCACTAAAAAATTTCTCTCATGCATCGTGATACTCACTCCTACGCGCACCTGGTTTACGGTATGTCGTATACATCATCTAATCCCATTATACTCACGGCGAGGAGCCGATTAGTCTTGAGTAATTTTTCTTAACCTCTCTAAGTTGTGTACCTCTTGGTTAACATTTATGTACGACGAGACCTCGAATCAGATTTAAGGATCACGGTTATACTTTTGACGAGCTGATTGCTACTCGGGATTATTTCGGATTGAACAAGTGGGCGTAATGCCCATACTATGGATGTATGCTGCATAGGGAAGGTGGTGTAATACGTCTTCTTTTCCTTAAACCTCTATCTTAGCTTAGGAGGTGCTTATTATACATGCCTTTCATATATAGCTCAACTCTCATGTTCAGGGAACGAAATCATGACGTGCTAATTGTGCGATCATTCAACTTCAGCAGTGGAAACATTATTTGAATTCAATTGGTTGCTCATAAGTTCATTTGTATCTGCCTCTGTTACCCTGAGCATTTTCCCATTTGCCTTGATCTTTTAAGATTCCCCTCTTCTCGTTTCTATCGGACTATGCGTCGAGATAACGCAACCTGCAAACAACTCTTATAACCTCAACGGTACCTAATGTGGGCCGACTAAAGTTTCTCTTTATGTACAAGATGGTGTTCAAGTCGGCATGCGCAGTAAACCCTATTCAGAATCCTTTTAAGCTAAAATTATGGTTGACTCACTTCGGGTGGGTCATTCCAATTAAGTGAACATGTTGTTCTCGAGACTTGTCTCTTTAATGAATTCTTGTCAGGATAACTATCGGTTAGTGACCCTATTCTTAATACCTACTCCGAGGATATCTCATAGGTACTCCACAATACCTGGTAGCTGAAGTAAGAGGAACTAGGGTGACCATATGGGGTAAATTACAGTTACGGGTGCACACGTAAATGTAATTTGCAATGTATGGAAATCTTAGGGAATCCGAAACGGCAAGCTGATGGTTGTAAAGGATGCAATCTCTTACCTTAAACCCCATGACGTCCGAATGTTGGGCATGTTCGCCTCAATCGGATGGTTGAAAGTCCTCCATTCTTGTAAACGCTATCACACCTGATCTGATCCCTTTTTATTATTGGATTCTAATCCATTTGTGAACCTTTTGGAGCATATTATGAAAAGTTGGTCCTGGTAGGACACAGTCACACTCGTGTATTTCAATGACCAGTTTTCCTTAACTACGAACACTCTCGACGAAACCCTTGACCGGTTGAACTCATCCTGAATCATAATTCTATTCTCATGATCTTACCGACCATATCAATCCCTAGAACTCTACGATCGTGAGATAACTTGGACATGCATTCACCGGACGGATACCTAGACAACGTTAGAGGAACGAATTGGATAATTCCTGGGAATCAGTCTGGAAACAAGTCTTCCAACCAGCAGAACCATCAAAACCAGAATCGCAAGTTTGATAACTCTAGGAATTTTTCCTCGAACAACCAGAAGCAGAACAATCAAGGCCGAGGCGGCCAAGGAGGATCATCGTACATGGGAAATTCCCCACGTTGTAACAAGTGTGGTTTCCATCACTATGGTGCGTGTGACTCTTATGTGTGTGCAAATTGTGGAAAGAAGGGTCATCAGTCCAAAACCTGCAGGGTTAAGAACAATGGGAAACAAGTTCAGGATGCTGAAGCCCCTAAAGGTTGTTTTAATTGTGGTAAAGAAGGCCACATAAAGAGGAATTGTCCTCAGCTGAACGGTGGAAACAACAACAACAACTATAACAACAATAACAATAACACTGGGAATCGCAATGGCAATAATAACAACAACAATGGGAACAATGGAGGAAATGGTGCCAGAGGTAGAGCTTTTGTCATAGGCTCGGGAGATGCCAGAGCAGATCCAAATGTCGTTACTGGTAAGTTTTCGCTTAACGGATACTATGCTCTAGTCTTGTTTGACACTGG
Source organism: Deinandra increscens subsp. villosa (assembly GCA_039602395.1). Lineage (NCBI taxonomy): Eukaryota > Viridiplantae > Streptophyta > Magnoliopsida > Asterales > Asteraceae > Deinandra > Deinandra increscens. Next base: position 70,448,397 of record JBCNJP010000023.1, read on the forward strand.
TGCTGATTGAAGCTTCATATCTACTAAATTTAGCAATATGATAAATGCCAACATGACTCCTTTAGATGCTAAATACGTAGTTGAACTTGCTAATGGTAAACTTGTTGAGTCTACCCATATAGTTAAAGACTGTAAGTTGGAATTGGCTGGCCATAAATTAGAAATAGATCTTTTGCCCATCTCCTTGGGAAGTTTTGACGTTATTGTGGGAATGGATTGGCTATCCAAGAATCGTGCTGAAATCGTTTGTCATGAGAAAATCGTTCGGATACCGTTGCCTAGTGGAGAATTGCTCTCAGTTCAAGGAGAAAAGTGTGGTACTGTTATGGGTGTGATATCTTATCTCAAGGCGCAGAAGTGTTTGCGTAAAGGACATTTTGCTGTTCTCGCGAACATTTCAGAGAAAACAAATGAGGAGAAGAGAATTGAAGATATCCCGATCGTGAAGGACTTTCCTGAAGTCTTTCCGGAAGATCTACCAGGTCTACCGCCTCATCGAGAAGTCGAATTTCAGATTGATCTTGCTCCTGGAGCAGCACCTATTGCTCGTGCACCTTATCGTTTAGCACCAAATGAGTTACAAGAGCTATATACTCAACTTCAAGAACTACTTGAAAAGGGATTTATTAGGCCCAGCTCATCGCCCTGGGGAGCTCCAGTGTTGTTTGTTAAAAAGAAAGATGGAACCTTTCGAATGTGCATCGATTACAGAGAACTCAACAAGGTGACTGTCAAGAATCGTTATCCCTTGCCCCGAATCGATGATTTGTTTGATCAACTACAGGGATCTAGCTACTATTCCAAAATCGATTTGAGATCAGGTTATCACCAACTGAGAGTCCGCGAGGAGGATGTCTCGAAAACAACGTTTAGAACTCGTTATGGTCATTATGAGTTCATGGTTATGCCATTTGGGTTAACCAACGCACCAGCGATTTTCATGGACTTGATGAATCGCGTTTGCAAGCCATATCTCGATAAATTCGTCATCGTCTTCATTGATGATATTCTGATATATTCTAAGTCTAAGGAGGAGCACGAACAACATCTTCGTTTGATCTTAGAGTTACTCAAGAAGGAGCAATTGTATGCAAAATTTTCAAAGTGTGATTTCTGGATGCGTGAGGTGCAATTTCTTGGTCATGTCGTTAATGATCAGGGGATTCACGTTGATCCAATCAAAGTTGAGGCAATTAAGAATTGGCCTGCGCCTAAGACACCAACGGAAATTCGCCAATTTCTTGGTTTGGCAGGTTATTATAGACGATTTATTGAGGGATTTTCAAAGATAGCCCAACCTCTTACGGCGCTAACGCATAAAGGAACGGCGTATAACTGGAATGAAAAGCATGACGCCGCTTTTCAGCTACTAAAGCAGAAACTTGTGTAGCGCGCCAATATTATCCCTACCAGAGGGTAGTGATGATTTCGTGGTGTATTGTGATGCATCGAAGCAAGGATTAGGTTGCGTGCTGATGCAAAGGGAGAAAGTCATAGCTTATGCCTCTCGTCAGTTAAAGATTCACGAGCAGAATTATACAACTCATGATTTGGAGTTGGGAGCAGTCATTTTCGCGTTGAAAATTTGGAGACATTATCTTTATGGTACAAAGTGTACTATCTACACTGATCACAAAAGTCTCGAGCATATCTTTGCTCAAAAGGAGTTGAACATGAGACAACGTCGTTGGGTGGAACTTCTTAATGACTACGATTGCGCGATTAGATACCATCCAGGCAAAGCTAATGTGGTAGCTGATGCCTTAAGCCGAAAGGATAACCCCAAGCCTAGAAGAGTTCGTGCGTTGCAACTTACTATTCATACAGGATTACCTGATCAGATCCGGAATGCACAACTCGAAGCACTCAAAGATGAGAACATTGAATTAGAATCCTTGCGTGGTATGGATAAGTTACTGGAAGTTAGATCCGATGGTATTCGGTATTGTGCGAACCGAATATGGATTCCCGTATATGGAAATTTGAGGGAATTGATTATGGATGAAGCCCACAAGTCTCGTTACTCTATTCATCCAGGCTCGGATAAGATGTACCAAGATTTGAAATTGATTTACTGGTGGCCTAAGATGAAAGCAGACATTGCCACTTACGTAAGCAAGTGCTTGACTTGTTCCAAGGTCAAAGCGGAATACCAGAAACCGGCAGGGTTACTTCAACAACCAAAAATTCCCGAGTGGAAATGGGAGGGAATTGCTATGGACTTTATCACAAAGTTACCCCGTACAGCAAGTAGATGTGATACAATTTGGGTAATTATTGACCGTCTAACCAAGTCGGCACATTTCCTACCAATCAAGGAAACTGATACCTCCGAGACGTTAGGCAAAATTTATCTCAAGGAAATCGTCTCGCGGCATGGAGTACCAGTTTCTATCATATCGGATCGAGATGCTCGATTTACATCCAAATGTTGGGAATCTCTACATGAAGCATTAGGATCGCGTTTAGATATGAGTACTGCATATCACCCTCAGACCGATGGTCAAAGTGAACGGACCATTCAAACTCTTGAGGACATGCTGCGTGCATGTGCGATTGATTTTGGTGAAAGTTGGGATAAACACTTACCCTTAGTGGAATTCTCCTATAATAACAGTTATCACACCAGTATTGGTGTAGCTCCGTTTGAAGCACTTTACGGGCGAAAGTGTAGATCACCTCTCTGTTGGGCGGAAGTTGGTGACAGTCAACTCACAGGTCCTGAGTTGGTGCTCGAGACAACAGAGAAAATCGTGCAGATTCGTAATCGTATGGCAGCCGCACGAGATAGACAGAAAAGTTATGCTGATAAACGGCGAAGACCTTTGGAATTTGAGGAAGGAGACAAGGTCTTGTTAAAGGTCTCACCCTGGAAGGGTGTAGTACGTTTTGGTAAACGTGGTAAGTTAAACCCGAGATACATTGGGCCATTCGAGATTGTTAAGAGAATTGGTCTATCAGCTCATGAACTAAACTTACCAGCAGAGCTAAGTGGGGTACATAACGTCTTCCATGTGTCGAATTTAAAGAAATGTTTAGCGGATGAGACATTAATCACTCCACTCGAGGAGTTGCATGTGGACGAACAACTTCGATTTATCGAAGAACCAGTAGAAATTATGGACCGGGAAGTTAAACAATTAAAACGTAGCAAGATCCCAATCGTTAAAAGTTCGTTGGAACTCGAGACATGGTCCTGAATTTACTTGGGAACGCGAAGATCAGATGATGAAGAAATATCCCAGGCTGTTCAAGGATCAGCCTTCGTCTAGTTCAGGTACTGGTTTAATTTTCGCGGACGAAAATTCTTCAACAAGGGGATGATGTGACGACTGAGAATTTTTCTTTTCTTTTCTTTGTGTCTAGCTCATTAACTTTTACCGCGTTACGCAATTTTCGAGGACGAAAATTCTTCAACAAGGGGATACTGTGACAATCCAACTTTTCAGGTCATTTTCTGACATTAACTGAACGTAAAACGTATTAAATGTTGTGTGAACATTTATGTGCTTATCTGCGTTGACTTTAGCAACTAGGGTTTTGTGTAGTAATCACTAAACGAGCATGCACTTAAGTTTGACGTTTGATATTCTTGTTTTATGATTTTATGTAAATCATACGTTATGATTTTATGTAAACATTAAAGTATATAATTATAACCCTTAGCCATAATTTTATGAGACTTTAAGATATAGGTTACAACTTAAATAAATAATTGTGGAATTATATTCTACGATTTATTTTAGTAAAACGAGATTTATATTTCTTATTAACATTATACGATTTATATATTTTGACGTCCCTCGTATAATTGCTGTTAAAACATTTTTCCGGTTAATTCCGTTAGAGCCGTTAGCACTGTTAACCTTGATATAACTAGGAGGGATCCTTTCTGCCATTCTTGGAATCTCATTTCCTTTGTAAAACTTATGGGGATCATTTTTGTAATCATCCTAAACCTCATGTCCATCTCTGTAAATCCTTGAGGGACTAATAGTGCCAATTACCCATTGTTGATATTGATTAACATTTACGTGAATTAAAAGAGGAGTCGATGATCGGTTTCGACCGATCATCATCATCACTCGTTGGTTACAACTTCTGGCCATCAAAACCTAGTAAATGATCAGCAAACTACACTTCACGACACTCTCCCTCCCTCTCGAAATCCCTCCCTGCTCTCTCCCTCTCGTTTCTCATTTTCCGGCGACTCGGAAACACCAAGAAACCACCACTATCCGCCACTGTTGCACCACCTATCGATCACCACTGTGATCGCGAGTTCTCCACGAGCGTCCAGGAGCAAACAGGTTGGAGTTTCGTTAGCGTGCTCGGTGTTCGCGTTGAAGTTTCGGGTTCGTTTTGGTGTATAAAACTCGACAATTTCTCATCTCCAACACGAGGTAAATATCCCTTCATGTTAATCGCATCCTTTTATTGAGTTTATTTGTGTTTTCGCGATTTTCCGGTGACCGGAATATAACTCCGGCCACCGGAGTTCATGGGTGAAGAAGAAGACACCCAGCGGGTTCGGTTTATAAGATCAGTTGTTCGGGTTTATTACCAGACGCCAAACTGGCATAACTGGTAAGGTCGTTGGGTTCTTCGCTGGAGGCGCGGGTTCGAGTCCCGGCCTCACCAATTTTTTTTCCTATTTTCCTGGATTTGATTTTCTGGGCACAGTTTGTGTACAAAACCGTTTCTGACTGAAATGTTAACAGACTGGGCCGCTGGCCGGATGGCTAAGTCACCTCTGTTCGTCCGGGAGGTCACGGGTTCGAACCCGGTGACCTCCATAATCTTTATTTTTGGTTATTTTGTGTTGTTTTGAGCATGTGATCACTAGGTTTTGTACCAAATGTGTTCCATATCCTATCTTAAACCCGTAAAAATTATAATTGAGACATTTAAACATCGTAAATCATATTTTTAGTTGTAAAACATGTTTAACTTGTCAATTTAAATTAAAAATATAGTTTTTAAACATCCATGTATATATTTATTGATATAAAACTTTGGGTTTATCTAAAAAGGAGAAATATATATATATATTCATTGTGTAAACTATTATATATATATATATACAAGACGTTGGCTTGAAACAAAGTAATATTTTGTGTAAACATTAAAATGTTTTAGGAAACTATTAAAAAGCGTTGTTTTGACTAGAAACACGAAACATTCGGTTTTGGATTATGATTCACCATAAATTGTTGTTTCTTTTCAAAATAAATATTCAAATCATTGGATTTAACATATTTATGTATATATATATATATATTTATAACTTGTTGAAACTTTATTATTAACGTCACTTGAACATTTAGTTAAATATATATATTATATATGTATTTATTTTTGGTATCCTCAAACTTAGAAAACATATATTAAAGTTACATATTGGATTTTCTCGCGTTATTTCGATAATCGCTCGGATTTGGCACACGTGCCATCCTCGACTTATTCCGAACTTCACGATCCTTCGGTTTTTATCGTTTACGTTAGACTTGATAGTTTATAGAACACACACTTATACTTGAATGCTCGTTAGGTGATTGATTGCTTGCACAAGACTCGTTCTTGCTACTTGAATTAACTGTTTTATCTGGAAACTTTGCTGAGCAACCTAAGGTGAGTTTCACGGCCCCATTTTACTGTTTTAAATCCTGTTGGGGGAGATTAACATGCATGATTTACACAACTGAGATAATTAGACTTTTATATATCACTTGAAGTACTTGTAGCACACTGATACAACAAAGTCCTTCTTATGGTACCGTTAGTATTAATGACGATAGCGGGAAATATATTGTAGTACTACTGGGTCTGACAAACCCCACCCGGGTCAGTCGCGCTGACTCGATTGGATATCGAACGGGTGTTATATTCGTCCTAAACACAACAAGGCAAACTATAAACAACTGTTAGCTTCGGTACCATCAACGTGCGAAGTTTCATGTATATAGCCTAGCTAGCTAACTGATATATATTAGTGATTATGCTCTTACAACTTGACTATTGTTGAATAGTCAATCTTAAACTCAACTTGACTATTGTTGAATAGTCAACCATAAACTCAACTTGATTGTTGTTGAACAATCGATCTTAAAACTGAACTTGAACTGTTTTTCAACTGATAAACCTGTGAACTCACCAACCTTTGTGTTGACACTTTTTAGCATGTTATTCTCAGGTTGCAGATGTTCGAGTATCACGAGTACGCATGCATGAGACTTCGAAACCCTTTTATTGTCTTTGAACAAGCCACGTCACCTTGGGTGGCAGTGTTTTTACAATAAATACTTTCAGCATATTACGCTTCCGCATTTGTAAAACTTTGTATTTATATTTTAATAAAATATACAACCTTTTATTAATTATTGGTCGTTTGGTGTAACTAATGGACAACGATCCTGGTTTGTCACCCTCCCCGCGGCGCGTTATTGCGCGTGGAATTTTTGGGGGTGTGACATTCTACAGTTTCCACATTCATGACAGAAAAAACGTGTATAGTTTACCGTTATGAGGAGATCGTTTGTTTCAACAGTATATGGTTGATGTGTATGTTTCTATTGAACACAACAGATTATAGTATATACGTGAGAATCAGTCCGATCTGCGTATGAAACTTTTACATGGTATGTATGATGCCATTTCTCGTGGTGTCACCTTTGGTAAATCTGTTGGTAAACAGATTTTGTTGCCGTCTTTATCTATTGGTGGCCCACGTTATATGTATAAACATTATCAGGATGCTTTAGCAATATGTCGTGTTCATGGTAATCCATAGTATTTCATTACATTCACGTGTAATGTTAATTGGCCTGAGATTAGTGATTATCTTACATCTCCATTGGGTGTTCGGGCTGTTAATAAAAAGAGGCCAGATACAATTGGTCGAGTCTTCCATTTAAAAGTTGCGAGTATGTTGAATTATATACGAAACATTCATCCTTTTGGTGCGGTGCGGTCACAGCAGGTGACTCTCTTTGTTATTGCTTGTCTTCTCTTATACCTTTCCCGCTTATTTCTTTGTTTTTATTCCCTAAACTACTAATACAGTTTTATACACCATCGAGTTTCAAAAGCGCGGTCTTCCTCATTTTCATATTCTTGTATGGGTTTCTCAAAAAGATCGTATTGTTGATCCAACAGATATTGATAGGTTCATATCAGCCGAGATTCCTGATCATGAAGCTGATCCAGTTTTATATACCCTTACTACGGAATCTATGATGCATGGCCCTTGCGGTCATCTTTGGTCTAATGCTGTTTGTATAAACGATGGTAACTGCTCAAAACATTTTCCTAAAAGTTTTGAACATGTTACAAAATTCTACGATAACGGTTATGTCTACTATAAAAGATCACCCAAAAACTTTCCTGATCTTAGACCTAATATGCCATTAGATAATCGTTTTGTCGTTCCCTATAATCGATCGCTTTGTCTTAAGTTCAACGCTCATATCAACGTGGAATACTGTGGGTGGAACATGTTGATAAAATATCTTTTTAAGTACATTTCAAAGGGTATTGTTCGTGTGAAGTTTACTATTAGTAAGAATAAGGCTCAAGGTTGTGACTCTCAGTCAAACGCATCATCGTCTACTGATGAAATCCAAAATTTTGTTGACGGTCGCTTTATTTGTCTGCACGAGGCTGCATGGCGTATTCTAAATTTCCCTATTCATCACAGAGACCCATCAGGTGTTATCTGTGCATCTTGAAGGAATGCAATACTTGTCCTTCAAAGATTCTGATGGTTTACAGGGGGTTATTAGTAATCCAGTTGCTAAAAAAAACTACCCTAATTGAATGGTTATCTAACAACCAACATGATGAATCTGGAAGACATCTTCGATATGTGGATTATCTGTCTGAATATCGATGGGAACAAACAGGTCATGGCTGGCTTCGTAGAAGCACGAGAAGAACTCCATCTATAGGAAGGCTTATATATATACATCCAACGTGTGGTGAACCCTTCTATATGCGCATGCTTCTAGGTCATCAGCGTGGCTGTACATCTTTCTAGTCTATTAGAACAGTTTCTGGGCTTGTCATGCCAACCTCTCTAGCTGCATGTGATGCGTTAGGTCTACTAGGTAATGATATTGAATGGGATACTACACTCTCTGAGGCGACACATTCTGCAACAGCTCCTGAATTCCGTTCACTCTTTATATAGCTTCTTTTATACTGTGAGGTGACGAATCCTTTATCATTATGGGAGAAATTCTCATCATCAATGAGCGAAGATGTTATATATAGGTTTCGGCAGTCTTCTCTTACTCATACGTGTGACGTGAATGCCTCGACTATTCAAGATCATGTCCTTTATGAATTAGAGCTTTTACTGAAATCTAGTTCAGGTGATCATTCACTACACAAGTTCGGTCTTCCTATGCCTTCCAAGAATTTGATTTCGTGTTTAAGTAATCGACTGATAAATGAAGAGAGAAATTATGATTTTGTTGCCCTTACGTCTTTAAATACAAAAATTTGCACATATATGAATGATGAACAACGTACCATATTTGATCTTGTCACCACCTCTGTATTCAGTAAAAGGCAGGTTCTTCTGTTCATATACGGTGATGGTGGTACTGGTAAAACTTTCCTCTGGACTGCTAATATTTCAGCACTTCGTGCGTCTAAGTTAATAGTTCTTGCTGTTGCATCTTCGGGCATAGCGTCTTTACTGCTACCCTTAGGAAGAACTGCACATTCACGGTTTCGTATTCCAATAGATATCAAGGGCGAGTCTCTGTGTAATATAACCAAGAACACTCAGCTGTCACAATTATTAAAGGAAACAAGTCTTATTGTTTGGGATGAGGCTCCAATGACGGACAGCAGATGCTTCGAGAGTCTGGATCGAACCCTTAGAGATATTCTTGAAAATCCCTCACAGCTTTTTGGTGGTGTTTCTGTTGTACTCGGTGGTGATTTCAGACAAACCTTACCCATTGTAGGTCCGAAAATCAACCAATCACGATATCCTAATCACAAACGAGTGCGGAATCCTCGTATGTGATTGATTCAAGAAGAATGTAGAAGAAAGAGACTCAATCTATAAGAAAGATTGAATCTTGAATGCAAAACACTACAAACTTGAAGCAAATGAAGACTGATCGTAAACTCAAATGACAGAGCAAATCGTGACTAGTAATCTCCAAAAACTTGAGAAAATCATAAACATGAGGGTTTATATACTACCCATACAAAACCCTAGGGCCAATCGTAAACACTATAGGCCCAATCATAAACACATAGAAATCGGCCCACATGGCCTAAACATAATCTAACTAAGCCCAAAAGCCCATTAACTACTAAGCCCATAACTAATGTTCATGCCTCTAATATATATATATAGCCCAACAATGTTCCCCTAGGCATGAACCATTAGTCCGTCTATGGCAGCTGCAGATCGAATCTGAAAGTATTCTGCACATTGTTCGACCACCATCCATTTGCTACGATCCGATTAGCCGTTCCATGGAAGATCCCCACCCTTATAGCGTTTTCCAGATCATTCTCATCTCCGAGAATAGGTTGTGAGGCGAGGAGCTTGATATCTTTTTCTCCAAATCTCAGCAGGTCGACCGGATCGTAGAAACGAAATTGCCTTAATCTCTTGCAGAGCACCACCACCTCGTGAGTCGTTGGATCATAACACCAGCAGTCAAAGCTTTTGACTAAGGTACCGTCTTCGATCTCATCCAACATATTGATCACTCTTGTGCGTTTGGTGGGTGGTCTCCTTGCTTCTCCTATCGACTCACCAGTTACTGGGTCAGTTCCAGTCTCGACCCATCTTACTTGCTTCAGCTCAAAGTTTGCAAAATTATTTTGTAATTGGCTCATCAGATTGTTTCTAATAAGATCTCCTTTGGTGCTGTTCCATCTGTTGATGTAAGGAGCTCTAAGCAGACTTCTAATCTCAGGCTCAGTCCATGAATGAAATTGGGCACGTGTTCTATAGTACTCTACTGGACTGTAGCCGTCACGGATCACAGCAAACAACTTCTTCTCAGTGTCATAGTGCCAACACAGAATAGGTTCACGACTCCCCCTTTTGTCTATAGAGCTTTCACCAACATCAAGGGTGTATTGAGTGGGGGCTGGTCCTTGAAAGAATTCCTTAAACCAGTTGTCGTGACCTTCTGGTGCTTTGGAGATGACCCTTCCACTTCGGGCATAGTTAGACATCTCAATAGTGTCATCTCCATCATCCACATTTACTGCTTCTGTACCTTGCACACCCTGAGATGAACTTTGACCAGGGGCACCTGAAGTATTAGATTCTACAACATTTTTCAGATCACCAAACTTCTTCTTCAGGTCCATCAAGGTCTCATACAGATACTTCATTCTATTCTTGTCAGCCACCTCCTTATCTTTCAGTTTTCTGTTCTCAGCCTGGAGTGCTTTTATCTCTGTCTCCCTAATTCTGTTCTGAGACATTAGAAAGTTTATGTGAGGGTCTGCACTTATCCTCATCTCAATTGGTAGCTCAGCAGCTTGAAGTGGGCGGAAACTTGGTATAACATTTGGCGGCAGACTTGTTCCACTAGAAACACTTATTCTAACAGGGCTGGGTACTACAACAGTGTTATCAACCTCCAGAGATTGCCTTTCTTCATGAACAGGGCTACGTTCACTCAGAATAGGACTTTCAGTCTGAACCTGGGCAGGTTGATCTTCAACATTCTGGATCAGTTGTCACTTCTTGAATAATTGGATCTTGAGAACTAGACCCTGCTGGATGTACCATCAACAGACTTGAGCTAGTCTTTGTGAATTTGAACCGGATACTCCTTGGATCTGTCTTCTTCCTGGGAGATGGTTCACGGAAAGGAACGGGCTCTTCGAGCATCTCATTCACATTGAACTGAATATCCAACTCTTGAGGGATGGAATCACCACTAGAAGATGAGTTCAGGACATCTCTTGATCTTTTAAGATTTATTGGCTCCAAGTCTCCATAGATATCATCATCCATATTCCCTTGATTAGCAAAGATGTCGTCCATAACATTTTCTTCATCTGAAGGTATCACCACATCTTCTTCTTGCACATTTACAGCCGGAGTTGCTGTTATATCTTGATCTTCAGCAACAGATGCATTTACAGTTGGCACATCGGCTTCAGGTTCAGATTCTTCAACTTCTTGTTCCCTTGCCACTTCGGGAAATGCACCCCTCTTGACCGATTCAAGCCTTCCCTGAAAGCTGTTTTTACCCTTTCTGTCTTGGGTCTGTAGTCCAAACACTCCACAATCCATCACCTTAATATCCAGTTTTTCTACTCTCTCTTTAATCATGGGATATTTCTTCATGACCACCATCTGTACGAATCTTGGTGTCATCAGGAACTGTTCTCGGGCACTCAGGTCAGCATTGCCTATCCAATCCAACAACATCATCTTGGAGAAATTGAATTTCCAGTCCAAGGCTAATGCGACAAATGCTGTTCCATGCAGTTTGTTGAGCTGATCAAAGCTAGTTCTCTTTCCCAGAAATGATTTTTGCATATAGTGAGCCAAGCACCTCCAGTAGTGTGGCAACAACTTCTTGAATTTGGGAGGGAACTTTCCTTCATATCCCAGAGATTGAGCACCTGCTAGAACAACTTCCTTCGGATACTCAATCGGATCAGCAGCACTATCAATGATGTTCAGCCCTTTTCTGATGTCATCCTCCTTAATCACTATCTCCCTGTTCTGGATTGTTGCAGTGATTGTTGTTTTATCTGCATCAGCTCTAGCAGATCCCTAGAACTCCCTTACAAGCTGCTCATCAATCAGCACACTTGATCTCAGGGCATGGTTTATCTTGCAGATATTCATCCCGGCCACCAGTGAATAAAATAATTCCATATGCTTCTCTGGTGGGTCTTCAAGATACGCCGGGATGCAGTGATCACTTTCAAACTTTATCTCTTCATCTAGCATGTCGTCTGCCATCTGAGAAAGACAAGACACATGTATCAGACTTGTTCGTTAAAGAGTAATTAAGTTTATTAACCCTTGTCGAAGTTCAATTGAAAATCAAATTTTCCTTTTGAGGTTCACAAAATTCCAATTTAAACTTTTAGGGAAAATAATTGATTTAAGCACACAAAATTCACAAACACCATTAATTTTAACTTAATTTTAATGAGATTCCAAAAAAAAAATTAGGTGTTTATGATTTTAAGTCACATTTAAGTGTGTTTACGATGAAAGTATGGGTTTACGATCCATCATTTGAGTTTACGATTCATCACTTGGGTTTACGATCAGGTCGGAATGAAATCTAATTTAGCCCAATCGTAAACACATCGAGCCCGATCGAGATTACAAATCGTAAACAACCGATCGGAAACTCCGATCGTAAACGCCAAGCGTCGTCTTCTACATTGCGAATGTCGTAAACGCAGAAATCACCATTTTTGAACCTGCAAGAAACTCGTAAACACAGTAGAACTTCTCATAACACCAAAACAAACATCCATCACTACCTTAATCGATCAATAACCACAATCACGGCTTCTATTCACGCGAAATCGACTTAAACACAGTCAAAGATGACTACGATCACTGAGTTAACCAAAAAAACACAAAGAACTGTAAATGGACCGACGGGACAACGAGAAAACACTCGATTGAATGGGGTTTCTTGGTCGAAAATCGATTTCGAAGGTGTTGGTGTACACGGGTTACACAGCAGTGGTCGGAGATGGTCGGAATCGGTTTTCCGGCAAGAGCAGGCGGCGGTTAGGGTTTAGGATTGGTCGATCGAAAACGCAGAGAAGAAAAAGGGATCGTAAACAATTGGATCGGGAATGAGAGTTTTAAAGGTTTGAACTTTAAAATTTTCAAAATGCCCCCCCCCCCCCAAACTTTCTAGAACATTTTAAAAATCTCCCAAACTTCATTTATAAGATAAACCCTTGAGAAGTTTGCTAATTTTGAAAATTTGAGAATTGCAAAACTTCCCCTCAGACTCATACCCCGAGTATCTGATCTTGATCTTAAAAAAAATGAAAACAACTAAAGACTTGAAATATAAGCTAAACCATAAAAACAAAACCCTAATTACAGAAATTAAAAAAAAAATTACTTGCCTCGAAGCTGATGTAAATTCATGGATCAAACCAGACAAATCTTTAACTGAGGAACCCTTTTTAGCTCCCGTTACACGACGCTCTAAACGATTGTTCAAAAATTTTTGAAACCATATAAACTCACATCCAGTTAAAACATTTTAAGTGCTTAATTGTGGTACATAATTACCGACATGTTTAACCGTCCCCACACCCAATTTGTTCATAGGAAGACCTACCCAACCTCAGAGTTTATTGAGGATTCACAAACCCCCAACTTGAGGAACCATGCAACACCGTCAAGACAAACACTTATTTTCTTAATTATCAGTTGGTGATCAGGTCGGCCGCATAAGCACGCAGAGAAGACCAAACAAAATAATTTATTTATTTTTATCATCAATATATTTTTTTTTGATTTTTTGCTTTTTCTTTTCATTTTTCTTTTTCTTTTCATTTTTCCTTTGGTGTTGTCATAACAGCAGAAACATGGCGTGTGAGAGAGTGAATACTAGGTGAATACCACTCTCAACCCGTTTTTGCTGGGACTCAGTCTTTTAAACTATGTAAACTAGGATGGAAAACTAAACATATATAGGAGTTAAGTTTACTGCACTTACATGGATGATCATTGTTTTTGATTTAGCTTACCGAACATCATCTTTGAGACGTCTTTCACTTCTGCCTTACACGTGTCAGTCTCCGATCGTCTTGGAAATTTTATATCACTTCCTACCAAATCAAGGCAAACAAAAGACATCATAAAAACCTCAAACAGATATTTTTTTAGATTTTCTGAAACAACAATATTTCTTCCCCTGTTTTTATGAGGCTTTTGAAAGATAAACACATATTTTTGAAATTTTTTTTTTAAATTTTTGAAATTTTCTTAAAAGATATTTACAAGAAAGTTTGATCAGATCATTCCTCGAAGGCAATCATCCTTAGGCCTTCGACACACATTTCAAAATTGGGGCGAGGTAGGGGTTTTGTGAAAATATCAGACACATTCTGGTCTGAGCTCACCTTTTGGAGCTGAATTAACTCCCGATCATAACAATCACGAATAAAATGTACCTTTATGTCTATGTGCTTTGTTTTTGAATGATGAACGTGGTTTTTCACAATTTCTAGAGCAGCAGCGTTATCACAAAAGATAGGAGTGTTAACGAATTCCATACCGTAATCAGTGAGCTGATTTTGTATCCATACTACCTGTGAGCATCCAGCGGATGCTGCCACATACTCAGCTTCTGCAGTTGACTTCGATACGGTATGCTGCTTTTTGCTCTGCCAAGAAATGAGTCGATCTCCCAGATACTGACATCCACCAGTTGTTGACTTTTGGTCAAGATCACTGCCTCCATAATCACTGTCAGTATATGCAAAAAATTGGAAATCAGTGTTCTTTGGGTACCAAAGTCCAAGCCTAGGCCTGCCCTTTAGATACCTAAAAATACGTTTAACAGCAATTAAATGTGAAAGTTTAGGATTAGCCTGATAACGGGCACACAGACACACTGCATGCATAATATCCGGCCTGCTTGCTGTCAAGTACATAAGTGATCCAATCATCGAGCGATACATGAATTCACTCACTGGCTCCCCATCTGCATCTGCTGTCAGTAGAGGTCTGGATGCCATGGGAGTTGAGATTGGCTTGGAGTCTTGCATCTTGAATTTTTCTAGAATCTCATTCACATATTTTGCTTGGTGAATAAGAATCCCAGATTCATCCTGTTTTACTTGCAAGGCTAGGAAGAAGCTCATCTCTCCCTGATCGCTCATTTCAAATTTCTTTCTTATTATCTCTTCAAACTCGGTGCATAATTCTTCGTTTGTTGACCCGTAGATGATGTCATCTACATAAACCTGCACCATGATGATGTCATCCTTTACCCTTTTCCTAAACAGCGTCTGATCAACCACTCCTCTTGAGTATCCATTCTCCACCAGATGAGTTGACAGTGTCTCGTACCACGTGCGCAGGAGCTTGATGTAGTCCATACAAAGCCTTATCCAGAAGATACACATGATCTGGATACTCCTCATCTACAAACCCCGGTGGTTGAGTCACATAAACTTCCTCATTCATTTCTGCATATAGAAATGCTGTCTTGACGTCCATCTGGCGTACAGTGAAGTTTAGAATATGAAGCAACTGCAAGGAATATCCGTATAGCCTCCAATCTTGCCACGGGTGCATACACCTCATCATAGTCAATTCCATGAATTTGTCTGTGGCCCTGAACAATCAACCTTGCCTTGTTTCTGAAAATTATACCCGTGTCATCCTTCTTGTTCTTGTATAACCAACGTGTGGGTATAATCTTCTTGTTCTCTGGCCTTTCCACTAGATGCCACACTCCCAGCTTAGAAAACTGATTAAGTTCATTGTGCATGGCCGTATCCAACGGATCTCTGAGAGCAACCATCACATTAGGAGGCTCAATCTGGGATATGAAGCATGAATACATGCAAAAATTAATATCTCCCATGCGGCTTCTAGTGGTAACACCTGCCGAAACTGGTCCGAGTATATTGCTGATTGGATGGTCTTTATTGATCCTTGATACTTGAACATCTGGCACAGAAACAGAAATAGGCAGGTTAGAATTAACAATATTATCACTCATACCTTGGTTTTGAGAGATTTCTGAATCATCATCTTTAGTTCCCGAAGATCCCGGAGCATCTACATTGACATTTATGGGAACTGCATCAGGTGCTTTCTCAGCAACCTTTTCAACATGAGCCCTTGATTCAGATGATTGTGTAATAATGTCTTCCTCTTCACCCAATTGATGGAAGACATTTGAAATATTGAACCCTTCAAACAGCGTCCCATAGTCAAAGATCCAATCCGGTCCACTCCCTGCATCTGTAGGATTGTCTTCAAGCCAGTCCACGTTATATGCCTCAATGATAACCTTTGTGGTTTTGTTGTAGACACGATACGCACTATTTGTAGAATAACCCACGAAATAACACTCATCGGCCTTAACTTCGAATTTCCCAACATCGGACTGAATCAGAACCGTGCAAGGACACCCGAATGTCTTGAAATATCCCACTGTTGGCTTCTCTTTGTAAACAATCTCATAGGGAGTCTTCGCATGACGCTTGTTTAACAGAACACGATTCTGCACGTAACAGGCCGTATTGACCGCTTCAGCCCAAAAGAAGATTGGCAATTTAGCTTCACACATCATTGTCCTTGCTGCTTCAATGAGTGTCCTGTTTCTTCTCTCAGCGACTCCATTCTGTTGCGGAGTGTAGGGTGCACTGAACTGTCTCTCTATTCCCTTTTCTCCACAGAACATATTTAACTCAGCATTCTTGAATTCTATTCCGTTGTCCGTTCTGATAGCCTTGACCTTTTCGTTCAGCTGATTCTCTATAAGCGTGACAAACTGTTTCACTAAGATCGGAGTTTTATACTTGTTTGATAAGAAGAAGACCCAAGTGAATCGTGAGTAGTCATCCACCATCACGAGACAGTAAGAGAACTTGCTGATGCTTTGTACTTGCATTGACCCAAATAAATCCATGTGAAGAAGTTGTAACACGGATGACATTGAATTTGCTATCTTCGAACGGTGTGGCGACTTGTGCTGCTTCCCCTTCGCACAAGCCACACATTTTTCCACAGTAGAAAAATCTTTGATAGGCAGTTTTCTGACATGTTCTCCCTTTGCAAGCTTGGTCAAATTCTTCATGTTAGCATGCCCCAGACGCCTATGCCACAAAAGAACTAAGTTCTCATTTTGTTTGGATATGAGACAGGCTTCTTCTGAAGTTGGGGGTTGACCCATATTAAGCTGATAAGAGTTTGCTCTTCTCGGAGTACACATCAAGATGCACTCCTCTGGAATCTTCACACCAGGCTTAAGAATAATACACTCCTTGCGGTTGAACAACACAGAGTAGTCTCTATCACAAATCTGAGAGACACTCAGTAGACTGTGTGACAGCTCCTCCACATAGTGTACATCAGAAAACGATAAATTACCACTTCTCACCACTCCTTTCTTGCTTATCCTTCCACCCACACCACCAGCAAATGATACTCCTCCTCCATTGAAGTCTTCCACATCTTCCAAAAGGGATAAATCTCCGGTCATATGTCGGGAGCAACCGCTATCAACATACCAGAGATTGTTGATAGATCTTCTTTGCCATCCCTACACAAATCAGAGATCAGTGAGATTTAGGTACCCAGGCCATAACAGATCTGGGCACACCTTTGGAATCAATGTAATTAACTAATTGGAGGGTCAATTCTGGCTTTTCAGATACATTCACATTTTGAATGTTGACTTTTCGTTTCCAGGTGGTATCTTTCTGTGGTTTAAACACATTTGAAGAGTTCTTGGCTGACACATGTTTCTTTTGCGGAGATGTGGCCTTTTCACTAGATGGCCTTTTAACAGGTGTCCACTCAAGTTTCAGTTTTGTGTAAACCAGTTGTTTTGTTTGAGTGATATCTTTTTGTTTTAAAACCTGTTGCTCAACTTTTGCTTTGCCATTAGGTTTATTAACTCTTTTGACTTTAGCCATTTGTTTCTCAACAAATTCTGGTTTTATCTTATCATTTCTTTTACAAACTCCTTTTGATGCATAAGTTGGTTTTGGAGTTTTGGCCACATTCCATTTTTCAACAACAACAGGCTTTGTCACAGGTGCCTTTGTGTTTGAAACCTTAGACTGTTGAGTCTTCATTGGTTCCAAGCACTGCTTCCCCTTAAACAAAGCTTGTTGCTTCTGCTTTTGCTTTTCTCCTGTCATCATTTTCTCCAACATACTAGTCCGTGGGTTTTGCGGATAGTATGGTTGAAATTGTCTATTCACACAATTAGCAGCAAAGGGTCCTGGTTTTCCACATTGAAAACAGTTCATGAGTATAGGCCCATTGACATGACTACAGAGATACGAACGTCTTGGGTAAGACGACTTCCACTCTGGCTTATCATCCCATTTGTGTATAACACGTTTTGTATCTTTTTCCGGTTGTGTGATTAAACAAAATTGTTCTGATTTAGATTTGTTTGTTCTATTGAAAGTCGACACAACCTGGGGATAAGCTAGAAAGTCTTTGGGCTTAGTCTCACGACCTACTTTTGTGTTAGGCACGCGAATTTTAAAACCATCAACTTTTTCATTGGAATTAGAAAGATGTTTTGACAACACAGATACAACGACTTGTTTTGACTTGGACGTATTAAGTTCTGACACAGATGCCAGAACATCGTCCTTGGGTAAATTAAGACTAGAACTACTAGACACATGACACTCATTCACTTTTAAACATTCAGCATCCTCCCCTGACACATCTTCAATACCTACTTCATCTGCACATGAAACAAAGCCATCAACAGGTTCAACACTATTGTTTAATGATTCATGGGACGGACCTGATTTACTTGTGGATGCCATTGTTTCATTCTGATTACCCAACCCATAGATCATGTGTTTCTCATTTTCAAATTCCTGATCAGTCATAGGTGTCACTCCAACTAGAACACTATCTAATGGAGCTCCTATCTCATGTGTTCCTGCTTCAGACCGATCAACCTGATCCTCCTCTAAGATTATTACTATTATATCTCTAGTTCTCTCCTGAGGAACATCATTCTTGCTTTTGTCTGAGAAGCTAATTCCTATTCCACCTTTGTCTTTACCTATTCTAACATCAGTTATGCAGGTGTTCAACGACTTACTGGCCTCTAGCATTCTCTTGCTTCTCATATGATTCACATCAAGTTTCACTTGCAGCTCATTGTTCTTATGCTTGAGTTCATCTAACGGCTTACTTAGTTCAGCTATTTCTAACTTAGCATTGTTATACAGCAGAGCTTTCTTAGTGGCAAGTTTTTGATATTTCACTATGTCTAATTTCTGAGCTTTTACCTTTTCCTCATTCTTCTGCCACCTACCCTTAAAGGAACTCCTCTCGCATTTTATCTCAAACAATTCTAGCTGATAATTTTTTACAGATTTGTCTAAGTCCAGGAATTATACGAGCACAAGTGGGATCAGAACATACCTTGTCGTTATCAATCTCAGCAGCAAAGGCGTCCTTGTCTTCCACCGGAGTTTCTTTAGGTTTCTCATCAGTCACAACAAATGCATGCTCTTCCTCTTCATCCCTTTCCATAGCAGCAATCATTGCATGTGACTGGCTGAATTCTTTTAACTGAGGTGTCCAATCATATCCACCTCCTTCCTGCACAACCAAAGCACTCGACTCAGCCTTTCCCTTACCATCACCAGCTTTCCTTTCTTCTGTTCTTTCTTTCCTCGGCTTTGTGCACTCTCTTGCGAAATGCCCATACTCGTCACAGTTGTAGCACGTCAGCTTGCTTTTGTCAAACCCCATCCTGATCTTATCTTGGTCCTTCCACACATTCCTCCCAGTCTTTGCCATGAACTTCTTTGCTCTGAAAACAACCATTGCCATCTGCCAAGAGACGTCCAACATCTCTACATCTTCTGGATTTATCTGATTCAGTTCACCTGACAGCATCTCAGTTGGCACTAAAGTTCCTGCCATGAGAGCATGATAGCTGTTCATAAAGCCCATACCGAGGGCAAAGTTAGGATCATTCGTAGCATCAGGGTTGACACCTCCACTTGAACTTGCATGAGGTTGTGCCACAAACGCAGTTGACTTTGTGACAGAGCTTCGTCCACTTCCAGCTAACTTTCCATCTTGCTTAGAATCCACTTCTTCCGACAACAGGGCTTGGTTCAATTTTCCCGCCAAACTAAGGGAGCTTATATGGTTCAATTCTCTCTGCTTGTCATCAATAAGTTTTGACTTCAATTTGTTAATCATCTCATCAAGAGATAGCTCACTCAGCTTGTTGTTGTCCTTAATGATAGAGATGTTGGTATTCCAGGATTTGGGCAGACTATTCAGTAGTTTCAGATTCTTGTCTTCCAGATCCGGTTCAACACCATAGCTTGACATTTCGGCCATCAGAGACACGAACCTTTGCACTTGTGCTTCAAAGGATTCACCTTGAATGTGGTTGAACAGATTGAATTTCTGCTTCAGCATTTGCTTGCGGCTTGCCTTAATGTCCGGATTTCCCTCATAAGCCACAATCAAAGCATTCCAGAGTTGCTTGGCAGTCTTGCAGTGCTTAAATCCTTGTGCAATGTCTGGTGTAAGTGCCATTGTCATAATAGCAAATGCCCTCCCTGCTTTGTTGCATCTTTCCCAATCATCATCATCATATTCGTCTTCCGTTATAGCTTTACCTGCATTGGTTCCTTCTGGATGTGTAGGTGTGTGTGGTCCATGAATTAACGCTCTCCAGAGTCTGAGATCAACACTCTTCAAGTGGTTTTCAAACCTATATTTCCATTCCAGAAAGTTATCAGCCGATGTGAGTCTAGGTGGACGAGTGATGGATCCAATCTCAAAGTCCAACTTTTGATACATACTTGGTTCGAAATCCATTACGTAAGCTTAGGGAACTTAAATCTAAAGTCCAAATGTCCAAATAGTGAGATTACGATCACAAACACCTGATTACGATCGCAAATACTTGATTACGATCGTGAACACTAATTACGATCCAAGCAAAACATCGTAAACACTAGATTACGATGAGAGTCACTCGTAAACTTCGATCTCGACAGAATGAATCGTAAACACAGATTACGATCACCGATTACGACAAGCACGAGTCGTAATCACACGATTCCGATCAAAGGAAATCGTAAACACCAATTATGATCTGAAAATCTCGTAAACTCCGATTACGATATGTTATTCCGGTAAAGAAATGTCGTAAACTCCAATTACGATCAAGTACAATCATAATCACCAAACTTCCGGATCGTAAACACGATAAAAATGCAATCTTGAACTCGTAAACCCGAATCTGATGAAGATCTTCAAGCTACGCAGTCGTAAACACCAAAATAACCCAGAAAACCAGTTGTAAACTCGATGAATAGCAGCAGCAGAACTTGTAAACACCAAAACACCTTCAAATCTTCAAAAACCAAGACTTTTTTCCAGAAAAACAGCTTGAATCCAATATCGTGAGAGCCTCGAATCAGTGATTCTTGGCTCTGATACCAATTGTAGATCCGAAAATCAACCAATCACGATATCCTAATCACAAACGAGTGCGGAATCCTCGTATGTGATTGATTCAAGAAGAATGTAGAAGAAAGAGACTCAATCTATAAGAAAGATTGAATCTTGAATGCAAAACACTACAAACTTGAAGCAAATGAAGACTGATCGTAAACTCAAATGAAAGAGCAAATCGTGAATAGTAATCTCCAAAAACTTGAGAAAATCATAAACATGAGGGTTTATATACTACCCATACAAAATCCTAGGGCCAATCATAAACACTATACGCCCAATCATAAACACATAGAAATCGGCCCACATGGGCTAAACATAATCTAACTAAGCCCAAAAGCCCATTAACTACTAAGCCCATAACTAATGTTCATGCCTCTAATATATATATAGCCCAACACCCATTAAGTCAAGATCAAGTAAACATGAGGTTATTTCATTATCACTTCCAAACTCAAAACTCTGGAAATATTTCAGGCTAATGCGATTACATGAAAATAGGGGTGTTTCTCGATCCTCAATGAACCCAGAAAACAAAAAAAGCTGTCAAGAGTTTTCTAACTGGCTTCTTGCCGTTGGTGATGGTATCATAGGTAAACAGGATAAACCATCAAGATCAGAATCTAAATCATTATTTATTCCATCCTCATTTTTAATTCCATATTCTAAAACAACTTTAAGTGACCTAATTAAATTTATATATGATGATGATTTTTTTCTTAATCCTCTGATTTCCTCTCTATCAGATAGAGCTATTGTTTGTCCCAAAAATCATACTGCTGATATGCTCAATAATATTATTCTTGATATGTATCCTGGTGAAACACTAGCTTGTTTAAGTGATGATTCGATGGTTCCTCATTCACAAAACCAAACTGATTCAGATATAATGTATCCTTCCGAGTACCTTATTCTTTTGAACTTTCCAGGTATACCTCCTCATTCGCTCTCTTTGAAAGAAAAGTCTCCCATTATGTTACTTCATAACATAAATCAGTCATCTGGTCTATGCAATGGTACTAGACTTATCGTTTCAAGATTGACGCCAAAGCTTATCGAGGCACATGTTTTAACATGCACTTCAATTGGAAGTAAAGTTTATATACCGCGGATTGATTTTATTCATAACAGTAAAGAATTATCATTTGTTTTTAAACGACGACAGTTTCCTGTTCGTACCTGTTATGCTATGACTATTAATAAAAGCCAGGCCAATCACTTCATAAAAGTGGTATCTACCTGCCTGAACCTGTCTTTGGACACAGACAGTTGTATGTTGCCCTATCAAGAGCAACCTCTCCTGACGCTTTGAAAATGCTTCATGTACCTAACGATCAATCTAGCCCGCATACAACGACTAATGTTGTTTACTCTGAATTTTTAGCAGAGCTTCACGAGTCTGAGGTCATAATAATTTTGTTATACTATTTACTCGTATCTGTATCCTTTAAACATTTTTTTTAATTTCAACTGTTTACACATCTTTATAGACCATCTATCTTTTCTATTTCTATTGCTTACACATCTTTATAAACGATCTCTTTATACTTTTCTATATGTTTATAAATTGTTTGTGCGTCCTGCTAGAGGTGATTAGATTGCAAATTATAATTTATGCGGCTCTTTTCATCTATGTTAACATTTCCGCACCCGTATACTCTATCGTTGCAAAGTAGTACTGTATTTCTGTTCTTGAGGCCTTTTCAGTATTATCAGTCATGATCTCTTCAATAGGTTTAAAATTTTCTATAGTTTAACGGCATACACAATCAGACTTGTGAGGTAGATACGTTTCCAGTGTTCTCTTTATTGATATGAAACTAAAGATAAATTTTTTCATAATTATCTCATTGCCTTTGTGAAGGACATAGATCTTTAGTGTTCTCCTGACTTGTATGAGGTTGGAGTAAATTTTTTTCCTAAGTTTCTGTTTGCCTAAATGTTCATAGACATGTTCTGTCTTCATATGCTTAAATATATTTTGTATTAGCATTAACGTTAACAAATTTATACATGATTGTAACTGTCTACGAAATTATCTTACAAGAGTTCATTGTTTATGACATGTTTTTATAAGTAAATAATCTCTACTAGAATTGTTTTCAACTATTTAAAATCCTCAGCCTCTTAAAACTTTTCATTACGAGCAAACCTACTTAGGTTAAATTTGTCAGTCTTAATCGTGTACTACACAATAATTCCTTGACTATTAATTTTTGTGTATCGATAGTTTTATTTTAAACTGCATTTACTTTGTTAATTCTAAAAATATTTGAGACATTGCATGACTGACCAAGGTACTATTGTCCGTTGTAATCGAAATTATGCCTTTTTTTACCTCTGTATGTGTTTGTACTCTTATCTTCATTTATTTAGATGTCTCAGAAAATGCTCCTCACACTTCCTTTCTTATTTAACATTTTAGCCTTTCATAGTCTCAAGTTTTCTGTTTCTCTTCACATTCATTATATTTTATTTATATTATTCTATCAACACATAATCACATATTACATCAATAGAATTTTTTTAAAGCTTTATTAATAGATATCTTTTACTTACAAAGCACTTTAGGATAATTTGTAATCTTAATCAGTGCTTCATTGTCTGTTATTTAGTTTACGTATTATACTTTTATTAATTTTCAGATACAAAGCAATGGAAATTGTTAACTTCGAAGATCTTCGTGAAACTAATCCCGAAGTTGCCATTGAAATTCGCGTTATTAGACGCTAGATTACACGTCTTGTACCAGACGAAACTTGCTACATCTTCGCAGACAAACATGTATGTTCTGAATATCGAAGATTATTATTTATACTACTATTAAACTATGTTTTCCTAAGCTTATTATTTAATAGGTGGACTGTATTCATGCTGTGGCTGCACCATCTTATAAGTCAACCTATGATAACCCACTAGCAGTACAAGGATGTTACAGAATCTTATGTTTCAGCTGTGATGATCCTCCAATCTATATGGAAATCCATCGATCGTCCTATTTCCTTAAGATTCGGATCAATAGCAACTATAACACCACTGGAAGATTCGCTGATATATCCAAAGCTTTATTTTGATTTCACAGAATATGAGAACCTGATTGAATCTACACCTACCGTTGATGTGTTCACAGGTATATTGACCCATATTAAATATATACGTTTATATTTCTCTGACAGTCATCCAATTTGTTTCAGATTTCATTGGTCTCATAGATCATGTTGTAGATGCTAGAACATAAGATAACACTCCCTATATCCGTTTATTTCTGAAAGATGGGAGGTATGTCTATACTTTAAAAAAATATTTTACATCATATACGTTTCCTCAACCTCTATAGGGGTAGAAAATAAATAACTCTAACAGCCTTCATTTTTATGCCCTGTTAAAAAATGCCTCTCTCATTTATACTAGGCTGTCGTTATTTACAATCATGTAAAAAATCTCTACCGATCGCATGTAACACGAACAGTATCACAGCTACTCTATGGAAAGAAATCATTGTATCCGGTGAGAGGTTTAACAGGACAGTACTTGACACTACCCCACGACCATGTACAATTGCCGTAACATCTGTTAAGGTTTCAAAACATAAAGGTTAGACTTCGAATAACAATAATTCTCTTCTATCACTATAACTCTCCACTTATTCATTTTGATTTTTATATGATTGTAGGCTGGTTTCAACTAACATCAACTCCTGCAACATATACATATATAAATCCAGTCTGTGATCAGTCGACAAGGCTCATAGAAGGGTATATACCTCATTTGAAACACACCTTTTCAATCTTGATAACACTTTCTTATTTTATAATTACTAATTTAGTCTTATTTTCAATAGGAATCAGTTCAGTCCTCAAAGGTCCATGCTTAGTCATAATGTTCTCTCTTCCTCAACCTCAATTGAAAAGAAAAGCTTATCATCTCTTTTGGAACTTGATCGCCAAAAGTTGACGGTACTTTGATTACTTCCTTTATTTCAGTATACCTTCAGCTATTTATAAGTTTAAACTTTCATTTTACGCGATCTATAATAGGGCCAAATTTACATGTGCGATGCCAGAATAATTGATTTTATTCCTGGTCTTCCATGGTTTAAAAGATATTGCAACATAGTTTCCTGCCAAGAAAAAGTTTCCCCTTCCAATGATAAATACTTCTGCGTGGGTCATGGACTTGCTGATAACTGCCGATACATGTAAGTTCAAAACCCATATATTATTTATTGCTTGTAGATTATTAATCACCTCTCATGATTCTATTACATATAGGTGAGCAAGATTCAGATTATTTACAGCTCCTACTGAACATCACATATATAAACTCAATGCAAACATAATTTATAACATTTATCACATTTGTATGATTGTATATGATACAAATCCACGTTATTATCGCATTTCTCATCTGTTTTAAAGCCTATTAAGTAGTTACAGTACTAACTTTTATTTTGCAGGTGATGGGAGGTTTTTGATCAGACATTTCTTCTTAAACATGTCTTATAATATAATACTACATAATAAATATCTCATACAAAGATCCCAATTCTCCAAAATAAGATTTCATGTCCTATTTTTGCCAAACACCTGGTGGCATGATGGGTATTTAAATAACTAGACCTATACCATTGGCTTTTTTAATGATTTTGTAAACCTAATTTTTGTTTCTTAGCTTTGTTGACTTTTTTTTTCAAACTGAAAACACATTGTTAATTCTTGATTGGGTTCTTTTCCATTCTAATTTTGACGCAACCTTTATGTTAAGACACCCATTTATGTTTACAAACAGGTTTTTTTTATTATACTATGGATTCAAAACAACCTTACACTTACAACCCGTGTTAATTATCGGACAAAAAGTTTATTTTTGTGATAACATTATTTACTGTTCTGGTCAACAAATGCGGATTTTAGGATGCTTTGATACCTAGGAATGTTAAAATGCACAGCCCATTTGTATTAATTTCTTGACTGCCCATTTTACGGAATTGAATCGGCATCTAATTAGAGCATGTTTACAGTCACAAACTTATATTTCACCATTATTTTGACTTTACTGGTCAACAAACACTATATTTAGATTATCATTATGCATCAGTATATATGATAATTAAAATTTCTACTATCATCGACT
This sequence comes from Deinandra increscens subsp. villosa, assembly GCA_039602395.1. Lineage (NCBI taxonomy): Eukaryota > Viridiplantae > Streptophyta > Magnoliopsida > Asterales > Asteraceae > Deinandra > Deinandra increscens. Next base: position 70,474,729 of record JBCNJP010000023.1, read on the forward strand.
AAGAATCTTAAAAAAAATATCATTGTTACCTATTCCCAGCTCTGTATTCTTGGTTGTATCAGATCTGTTTTCACTGTGTATATATACCCACATGTGTACAGGTTTATGCCTACCAACCATAGACGACAAGACCGCAAATGCAACTGCGATACTTTACGATGAGGCCGCACAATCAATTGTAGGCCAATCATGTTTCGATTTAGTTGCAAGTTCTTCAGCCGCTGATCCAATGTTACTACCCGAGGCTCTACTCGTAACCAGGCAGATATATTTCACGTTTTTTCTGAAGATGAAACCGAACACGAAAGCGGGCATCATGGCTTTCATCATCGAAAGAGCCGAACCCGTTGTCTCTGCCTCTACTTCAGTAACCCCTCAGACACCCCAGGCGGTAATTGAAGCAAACCGTTCTGTTACTGGTATTGCCAGACCTCTTTTTCAAGGTACAGATACACAAAAACCTAATCCTTACTTTTAATTTTTTTGCCCTCCCCCAAACAGTTTTCCTTTTTTAAATGGTTACTTGCCCGATTGAGATATCTTCATCTCCAGTAGCACCTCATTTACTTTTTAATTAACTTTAAACCAATTATTTTTAGGGATAATTGCATATATCCCCCTATATTTTTTAATCATTCAAAACAAAGTTGATGGGAATCTCTGCCATCGCACTGATGGAGGTGCACAATTTTTGTAAATGTCATCTGAACAATACCTAATACAAGGATGCCTATGTCTTTAAATTTTTACGGTATTGCACAAAGCCAACTGTCTCTGTATTTAGTTACTAGAGAAACGCTTAATTTTGTTACATTACTAACACCAATCGTTTATTCACATGCCAGAGCGTCACCTTTAGCAGAAAGAGCCAAGAAACAACGTCATGAGTGATCGCATCTAACAGCACCTCCCCTTGAAAAGAATCCTGTTTGTAAAGTAACTATACTATGACTTTCTGTTTTTTTTTGTAAATATAACCTCTCAACTTCATGTTTCATAGATCTCTGTATAATATGAAGTTAATTATCTTTCTTTAGTACGACATCACTATGGGATGCAATGAAGGTCTGCCTTCTTTAGTTGGTGTTCTTTGCATTTATATTTCTCTTTCCCTCCGTCTTTTAGCATCTGAAAATCTAAAAGGTTCAAAAACCTTTTGGTCCCTTTAACAACCAAATATTACGACTTACCTCCTACGTTTACAACCAATATCTTGCTTTCACATTTCCGCGGCAACGCGCTGATGATCTCTAGTTATATATATATATATATATATATATATATATATATATATATATATATATATAATATATTGCAAGTGGGATGAAAAATAAAATTGATACAACTAATACTTATTATGATTAACGTTACGGGTAAGGTTCAAATAAAATTAACTTTTATTGTATAAACTTAAAAACTAATGTAAAAATCATTAACTTTTAATTAGATAAAGGCTATTTAGGTAATTTTGGTGTTTTTTTTTTAAATTTTCGTATCTATCAACATGTTGCCCACCTAACGACTTAAAAAAAACCAAAAAAATAATTTATTTTCGGAGGGGGTGTCCGACTATGTTGCTGAAGAGATGTGATAACCCGACCCGGGTAAACTCAGGTTATTCATCCCTGTGCTTAAATAGAAGTAGCGTTAAGGGGGGCCCACAAGATATACTCCAGCACCATTAGACGGCTGCCACGTGTCCCAGGAGATATATGTGACGGCTCTCCACCAATAGGAGGAGAGCAGTCGCTTTCACCGGTGACGAGAGCGAATCCCTAGTGAGTGAGTAGTATAGAAGGCGTTGTACTTGTAATATGTAGGGATACAATCGAATTAGAGAAATCACCAGAAAAGGATCACTTTATGGCGCCATCAATTGATAAAATTCACGACCACAAATAAATCAGTGACCATTTTCTCTCATGGCAATTGTGAGAGACGGCGGTGGAGCATTCATAACTGATGATGCCGATGAGGAGTATGCTCCTTCTCCTCCAGGTTACGAACGGAAGGAGACACCGACCCATAATAATAACACAGTGGTGAACTCCCAGCAAGGTGCGCAGCCTTAGGGAGGCACCTCCAACATTCGAGCAGTTTATCCCAACGTATCGCAACCAACGATGCCGGTTGCTCAGGGAACAAACCCTTTCAACTTAGCCAGGAGACCTTCTGCTCCGACAACTTCAGAGCCAGTAGCGATGACTATCACTATAGGAGGTGTAGGAGCATCTGTACCTCCGATGGCGTCGGGCTATCCAGGAGTGTGGCCTAATTTTCCATTCCTGACACCTCCTACATCCTTTCCGCAACCTATGCCACAGCCACGGTACCTGCCGTTTTCCTAGTTTCAATTCCCAACCCCCTATTTGGCGATCGAGGGGAATCCTTGGTGGTCAAGCAGCAACGACATGCCAGACAGTACGAACAATTCATGTGTGACATGCGCATCGTAGAACTGCAGTCAGAGCTCGGTCCTCCACACAGTTTCTACACGCCCAAACCGACGAGTGTAACAATGCATGTTCCAAGGCCTGTAGCTACTACTCCTGAAGTAGTGGCTACCCACATGCCCGTACGTGTTACGGGAGAGCCAGCTCGTAGGGCGAATTCTGAAAGTATGGTAAACCTAGAAGCTCCTTACCATCCATGGGCCCTGGTAGAGCAATCCAAGTTCACTCGCGCAATCGCTACAACCGTGTTCCCAACCAAGTTGAAAATCCCGGTGATAATCTCAAAGTATGATGGCACGGTAATCAAGATGACCATGTCAAAATTTTCACCAGCGCGGGGGGCCTTGAATGTTGGTCCATAACCGTATGGTGCTACATGTTCGTATAAACTTTAGTGGGTTCGGCCCGACTATGGTTTAAAAGTTTGCCTGTGGGACAAATCGCAGGGTTCGAAGAATTGCAATCGTCGTTCCTATAACACTTCAATCAGCAATGACGCCACATGAAGGATAAGAATGAGATCCTGCATATCTGGCGCAGAGACGGTGAATTCGTAGAAGATTATATTTCTCGGTGTAACATGGAGAGTTTGCAGAATTTCAGGTGCGGGTGAGGATCTGCGGATAATTGGTTTCATCAAAGGAGTGCATTGTGATGAGATGATTCGGCGAATCACGGAATTGATGGCCCGCCGCAATTAATGACGACACTCATTGCGGCATCTAAGGCTTTTGTTCGTGTAGAAAAAAATGGTAAAGGTAAATAGGGATTATGAAAGAAAGGAAGGTAAGCGGGACAGAGAACAAGGGCAGGCTCAAGGAACAAAAAAACATAAGCACGAAAATAAATGGACCCGCATTACCCCTGACGTCGTTGTCACACCGATGATTCCAGCGGTCATGGCGACCGATATCCCGCGGAACACGGATCAGGGGCAAAGTGAGTTTAAATTGAGGAAGCGCGGTCCGCGACCTCAGTGGGTTAACAAGCTTAGTTAGTCGCCAAGTGATGTTTTGGCATCAGAGAAAACAACATTTGAGCAACCCCCCCGTGTCGGTCAAAGATGCATAAAGATCCATAGAAGTTTGTGAATTTCACAAAGACATCAGACACCATACAGATGATTGCAGGTAGCTACAGCAACAGATTGACATTGCTATACAAACGGGCAAGCTATCTAACCTGTTAAAGGAAATACAAAGCGGACCTGTAACCGCGGATGGGAACAAAAAGCAGGTGAAGGTAGTAAACATGTTTTCCCAAAGCTCAACAGAAAGAAAAAGGGGAGGAGCTCGTTTAGAGGCATGGATGGTTAAACCTTTAGTTTTCCCACCAATACCTAGGGGGGGGGGGGGGGCTACCTGTACCAGTCCGGTGGTTATCTGCGCCATGGTTATAAGTTATAACATGGGACGAATCTTGGTAGATAGTGGCACGGGATCGCACGTGATGTACGAAGACTGCTTTAGAAGGTTAGATCCGGAGGATAGGGCCAATCTAGAACATACAGATACCATATTGGTTGGTTTATCAGGAGAGTCAATACAACCAATCGGGCAAATCCTATTTCCATTTACTATGTCGCAAGGTGAAAGAATACGCACGGTGTTGATCAATTTTCTAGTGGTACCAGCCAGGTCAAAGCACAATGCTAACCTGGGCAGACCATGTCTTGCGACATTTGGGTTGGTAGTATCTACAACCCATGGGGCAGTAGCATTCTCCACTTCAAGGGGTCCGTCCATCGTGTACAGTAGCGAAGAGTGTCTGATGATGATAGCCAATTATACCCACGAACCTAGAGAAGACAATGTAGTTAACAGGAGTGGCACGACACTAGAAAAATTGAAGAAAAGCCAAGCTTCGGAGAAATGGGCATTAAATGAGCAGTACCCAGAGTAGCAAGTTACTATAGGGGCTGCTTTATACGAACGAGCACGTACCCATCTGAAGAAATTACTACAGGATAATAGGGATGTGTTTGCGTGGACGCCTGCGGACATGATGGGTATCCCTAGAGATTTGGCGAAGCACTCACTAAATATCAAGACCACGGAAAAACCTGTAGTGCAAAGTTGACGCCGCATGGGTCTGATAAAAAATAGAGCAATATCAGAGCAAGTACAAGACTTAGTAAGTGCAAACATACTAATACCTGAAAAATACCCCACCTGGCTGGCTAACCCGGTGATGGTGAAGAAAAGGAATGGATCATGGCGGATGTGTGTCGATTACACGAATCTCAACAAGGCGTGCCCAACGACGCCTATCCTTTACCCGACATAGATGCCAAGAAAGATTCCCTGGCTACTTTCCGCTTTAAATGCTTCTTTGACGCGTACAAGGGGTATCACCAGATTTAGATGACAGTAGAGGATGATGCAAAACGGCTTTCTGCACCAAAGGGGGAATATTTTGTTACACTAAGATGCCTTTCGGTTTAAAGAATGCGGGAACAACTTACTAAAGGTTCATGAGTAAGGTATACGCCAGCCAAATTGGGAAGAACCTGGAAGTATATGTGGATAATGTCACACCCCGGTCAACGGGTTGGGTGTGAGCGAGATGGAATCATAGTCATGGATACATAGAACAACTAAATATATTCAAATCGTTATAATAAAACATCACGTCATTTAGATTGCAGCGGAAAAGTGGTGAAAATGATAATGTCTTACATTTGAATATAAAAGGTCTTAGTTTATTGATAAAAGCATAAGAGAGTTTATTTAGGATAGGTCGGGACTATGACTCCGGCGAAGCAAGTCCGATAGTTTGAGTTAAGCCCCATTTGCATGCCTTCGGTGATTGCCTAGTTACCTGAGAAATCATGAGTTTCAAACGGGTCAACATAAAGTTGGTGAGGTTCACAGGTTTAAGATCTACGTTTAACATTTGTAAAACAGTTTTGCCATACTTAAATATTATGTTGGTTTACCGTTGTGTTTGTATGATCTCACCTGAACCTTGATTTCAAATACTAACGGTTTACCTACCCATAGTATCTCACCCGAGAGATACCGAACAGAGCAGAATAACTGACGTATACCCCTTGACAATGTACGGAGTCAGGTTTGGAGCTACCAAACTGGGCAGGGTTGTCAACCCAAATAGATCTATTCACTAGCTATCGTTTCGTACAGAACTAATTGAAATCAAATAATGGTGGGATATAGTTGTACAAACGTTTATAACGATAATGTACCATAGTTGGGAAATCAGTAAGAGAACAAGTAGTCATACGGCTAACAAATAAACCATAATATTAAGTAAAAAGTATTTATCAGATTTCATGATTTCTACCCCAAAAGTATAAAACATTTAAAAGAAAAGGGGCCGTGAAACTCACTGGATCAGCAGGTACGATGAATATAAACAGTGCAGGAGCGGTGGCAAGTAATGTCCTAAATAAATATTAAGGCATTTGCATAAGGTCTATAATCAATTGAGTAACATAAGTCACCCAAGTGATACCGTTCAAGTCTTGACGTTTTAATCCCGTTTGTATTCGTTTGAAAACCCGTTAGTTAGTATTTATTAAATTAATACTTTTGTGATGATTTATGTTTATGTTCAATAAATATAATAAAAGAATAATCATTTAATAATTAAATCAAGTATTGAGCATCGAGTTAAAAATAATAATGTTTATTATTATTTTCATAAGTTTGTAAGTTATAATTATTTTTAATTAAATAATTATGGTTAACATTTCTTTTGGTGAACAAAACATGGTTTAAAAACTTTTGTAAAGAAACATTAGTCAAAGAATAATTATTTGTAGTTTATTTTATTTTAAAACACGAGTCCATTTGAAAGATACGTTTTAAATCACGTCATTTAATCATTTAATATTTCAAAATCGTTTAATATCTCATTTGTATGAAATATTCATTTCTTTTTAAAACGTTGTTTCAAAACATTACATGGCGACGATTGGATTTATAAAAGTTTATTTATTATAAACTTTTGGATTGTTTTAATAAAACATGTTAGGAGATTTGGTTTAAGATTTCGAACATTTACGTTTTCGCGTATATCGCCGTATGGTCTCGGTTTTATTACTACGTAACGTATTCTTATTTTGATTACTTTGATTTTATCAAAGTAACAATAAGAGTTCATAAAAATATCTAAAGTCAATTGCTTGCCTCTTGATGATTTTTATAAAAACCTTTTATAAAATATTTATTTTACAAATGTCTTTTTATAGAAACTTCTCCGTTTTTATAACATGTCTTTAAATGGTTAAAACTTGTAATAAATCCAAGAATTTATGTCAAATTAATTATTTGACATAAATTGTATTCCTTCCATTTTTAGCAAAAATCATGTTACATTCCTTTTGTCTTGTAAGACTTTTATAACACTTTAATGTGTTATATTTTTTACTAAAACAAGTAATATTCTTTTTGTTCCTTTTACTTGTTACAAATTGTTTAGCCAATTCTTGTCATAAATTTCATGTGTAACTTATATTTAAATCCTTAAATCTTGTTAGGAGATTTATTTATTTAATTAGCATGTGACATGTCCAATTAGCAACATAACATAATCTAATATTAACTAACACATATAGTGTTAGGACCAATTTATTCTATAACATGAAATGTAATTTCATCAACTAACACTTAAGGTGTTAGGACCAAACTAATCAATAAACAATCTACTAACACTTTATGTTAGGACAAGATATATATAAAAAAATTAACTAACACTTTTCAAGTGTTAGGACAAACTAGATAAACATAAACACCCATTTTAAATGCTCCATTTTTATTAACTAGTTACATATGTTAGCCATTTAAATAAACTAACACTTTTCAAGTGTTAGGACAAGCTAAACATTGAATCATCCAATTTACTTAGTCATGTTTTTATGGTTTTTATTAACATAAATGGGTTTAGATTTTGTTAAACCAAATAACATGAAATCAAAGATTTCAAGAACACAAGAATCATGGTGCACACCATATTACTTTCCTTAGATTTCATAGATGTGTTTCACCACATTCCTTGGCTTATTTAAGTCCTAAGACACCAAGAGAATGTTTTGATTCTTTGAAGAAAAGAGATAAAGAAGAGAGGTTTGTTAGTTGGTTTAGCAAAATGCAAGTAGTTTAAGGTTTTGTTGTCAAGACTTGGGTTTCACCTTGGGTGCTAAACATGGGAGATTATAGGAGAAAAGGGGGTTTAGAAACACTTACAATGGGGGAGGATTGGAAACCGAGAAAGGAGAGGAGGTGGGTGGCGGCAATCGGCGGTGCTACGGTGGCCCAGATGGTGGCCGGTGGTGGCCAACCGGCGGTGGCGGTGGGGAAAGGGAGCCGGCCGAGAGGAGCAAGGGAAGAGAGGGAGAGGGTGGTGAGGTGTAGAGTGGAAATGAATGGTGGAGGCTTCCTTTTATAGGTTTATTTTTGGTTAATAACCTCTAGTCCAAGGCTTAATCCCTCAAGTATTAGTACATGACAACTAAGTCTAGGACTTGATTGGCATCTTTAGGGGTTTAGCCACATGGCTAATTAAAATGAAAGGTTAGCATATTGTAGGAGGTTTTATTTTATAAAAATGCTCCATGTATTATAAAGTGGTGAAGCTTTTATAAAATATGAGATGGTTAGTGATGTTTAAAAATCATAACTTTTATAAATACAACCCAAGGACATTAAAACTACAAAGGTGGTGGATTTTTATAAAAGTTTGATGGGCTAGAGTTTTTATAAAAATGAAATGGGCTTAGGTTATAAAACTCATGGGCCAATTAATTTAAACCATTTGTTTGTGGATTGGGCCGAAGCCCAAAAGAAATAACAAGGGAGGCGGACCGGTTTCGCGGGTTGGGCCAAACTTGGGCCGGTTTTCGGTTGGGCCGAAGGGAAAAAGGGGCGTCGGGCTCGGCCTGGGCCGGTTGGGCCGTGGGCCGGGTCCTCCGGTTCGGGTTGGATGCTCGGTTATTCGGGTTTGGTTAGCGGGTCGAGTTACGGGTTCGTTTTCAAGGTTTTCGATCCGTTGGGCTTGTTGGGCCGAACTGGGCCCGAACGGGTCATCGGTTTTGGTTGAGTCTTGACAACGAAATGTTTCGTTATATTTTTAGTACATAAAAATATACAAGTTGATTCGGTTATTTCGGTTTTTCAGGAAGTTAATACGAATTTTCAGTTTTTCATACGCGTGATCGTTAACGAATTTTATTTCGTTTGTTCGTGTAAGTTTTAAGCTCGATCACCATTAGTATTTAAAACCAAGTTGTTTTAATTACGTAATCGCTTAAAATGTCGTTGTGCTCGTTGATGTAATTCCGTGACACTGGTTTCCAAAGAAAATATAAAAAGTATATTTTTTATATATATATTTTCTTATCATTGAGATTCCATTACTTACTTAATGGTTTTTCCTATTTATTTGGGCACGGTTTCTAATACAAACGTGGGAAATAATTTATGTCCGGGTTTTTATCATTTACATATGGTTACTGACACATAACATAGTTAAGATAAAGCACATAAATTGTTAATCTAAAAGTTCAAAGTAAAGAGGTTTGACCGGACTTTTGGATGAGGTGTCACATTCTCCCGCAGTTAGAAGAATTTCGTCCCGAAATTAAGTTCTGACCACTGGTGGATGCAATGTTTTTAAAAGACAAGGATACTTCTGACGCATTTTGGTCCATCGCGTTCCCAAGTGTACCCTGGACCTCTTCGGGAGTTGCATCGTACCTTGACAATGGGAATGCGACTACGTTTCAATTTCTTGATTCCTCGGTTAAGTATCTCGACAGGTTCCTCAACAAAGTGCAATGTCTCGTTGACTTGATTTTCATCAAGTGGGACGACAAGAGTTTCTTCGGACAGACACTACTTCAAATTACTAACTTGGATAACATCATAAATGCTACCTTAGTTCGGCAGGCAGACGTAGTCGGTACGCTACTGGGTCAATTGTTTCACTGATTGGTAGTCGATGCATATTCGAAGCCTTCCATCTTTCGTTTTAAATGATACGGGAGCACTCCACGGGGAGTGGCTCGGACGAAAAAAGCCTTTATCTAGCAACTCTTGTAGTTGGCTAGATAACTCTTGTATTTCGGTCGGTACAAGACAGCATGAGAATCTGGCAACGGGGGCGGGTTCAGGTGTTAAGTCGATGCGAAGCTACACTTATTGCTAGGGTAAGTCCGGCTAGTCTTTGGGAAAGACTCCCGAGCATTCTTGGACAATAGGAACATCTTTGGTATGTTATCTCCTTAGGTTTCTTCTCAGTGACATGAGCTAAGATGGCATGGCATCCTTTGTGAAGGAATGTTTCGTGCCTTCATACTAGATATGAGGTTTAGCTTGGCTCCACTCTTTTCGCCTTGCACGTTTAGAGTGTTGCCATTTGCAAGTGGCACTCTTACCATTTTCTCATGACAGACGATTTTCGCATGGTTCTTTGACAACCACTCCATTCCAATGATTACATCGAAGCTTCCTAATTTAATGGGTATTAGGTCGATGTTAAATGTATGGTCGGAGAGTCCTAATGAATAACCTTGGTAGATTACTCCAGTTTCGATTAATTCACCATTGGCTAATTCTACGGTAAGCTTAGTGTCTAAGGCAGAAGGGTCGATTTTAAAGGATTACAAATTAAAATTGGTAGGCACAAAGCTTCTATCGGCATCAGTATTGAATAAAACAGAAACGTAATGGTTGTTTAGTAGGAACGTACCTGTCTTCGAGGGCGTCTTCAGCGCTGATCACGAAGACTCTTCCTCTAGCCTGGTTAGTATTATGGTCCTTGTTCTCCGGGCAGTCAGTCTTGAAGTGTCCAATGGTCCCGCAACCATAGCAAGTGCATCTTGGGCAATGACATGCTACATGTACGTAGGCTTTCCAGATATTGCAAAAGACATTTCCACAATCGAGAGTGTGAGTGTAGGTTGCATTTATTGGACAAGGGTGCAGTACCGGTGTAACCGGTTTTTCGGAGGGACTGAATAGAGGTGGTAGCAGCATAGACCTTCTCTGGTCCGGATTCCTTAGCAAGGGTCTACTCGGAGTTCTTCATGTTCCGATTCTCCCAAAATCCATGCTTCCGTTTGTTGTCAGATTTCTTGCTTGACGAAGGGGTGATACTGACATCAGAGGACTCGTTCTCAGACAATTTCTTGCCAAAGTTTACACCTTGACGATTAGCTTGATAGACAAGGTTGTGTTCCAGGCGCACAACATCCTGAAATGTCTAAGGGTTTGAGGAAAGGACATTCCCCTGAATGTGTGGCGCAAGTCCCCAGATGTACCGCTCGATCTTTTTGTAAGTCGGAGTGACCATAGTCGGACAAAAATGAGCAAGTTCACAAAACCTCTTAGTGTAGCCAGCAACATCGTCTCCATTCATGGATAGGTTCCAAAACTCAGCTTCGAGTTTTTGGAGTTCCTCCCTAGGACAATACTCAACACGCAGCAGTTGTTTGAGTTCGTCTCATGTCATAACATAGGCCAAGTCATTCCCCATAGCATCATCATGGGAGTTCCACCAGGTTAGAGCGCTATCAGTGAGTGCGCACGTGGAATATTTGACCCTGTACTGCTCGGGGCAGTTGCTTATGCTAAAGACTGACTCCATTTTCTCAAATCAGCGAATTAAACCAACAGCGCCTTCAACAACCCTTGAAGTTGGTGGGTTTGCAATTTATAAAGTCTTTATATGAATATTCATGAGGTCCACGTGCCCCATTGTCAGTGTGACGTTGGGTCTCGGCAGGGACGACTGTTTCAGCAACGCATTGAGCGATCATCTCCTCTATTTCAGCGGCGCTCATAGGGGGAGGAGGTGGAGGAGGTGAAGTGTTCCTGGGTGTTCGGCGTCTTGGTGACATGGTTTTGCTTTAGGTTATCAATGTCAACATAAAGGAAAATCTTAGATAATATGTAAATGGGGTTATTACATGCTCGAGAATAACTACCACGTCACACATCAAACATACCATATCATGACACGTGCAAACACAACCAAGAAGCATAAGGTAGGAAGGAATACACATGTGAATGGATAACATGAGGTGACAATAGAACTCAATCGCATACATTTAACCATAATTATCATAAAAGTCGTAACAATCATAATAATCATTGCAATTATCTAACCATAACCATAATACTACTTCCATTTCCTCCATATTAACTACAAAACATACAATAATTAAAATGAGATATGTTTTGTCGTGGGCTTGCAGTCCCAATAATACAACATACAATTTATAGGTATGCTAAAATGATGGTCCAAAAAGGCTAGATCTAAAGCTATCTAGAAAAGTGGAGGTCCTGGGGGCATGGCTAGGGTTGTCGTGATCTGTGACATGAGGGTCATGAAGGTTACGCCCAATGAAATCCCATGTGGTCGCGAGCCTCGCATGGAGGGCCTCGTTCGACGGAAGGAGGTCAGTGACGGTTGTGTTCACACCAGTCATGTGAGTATGAGGACAGTCCATGGAGTCCAGGACGATACCCATGTGACCAGCAACCCTGGCTATCTGGGTCTCGAGAGCCCCAAGGTTAGCCATATTAGAGTGTTGAGCAATATCTCCCTCAACCAACTCAAAGGCCTGCTCATGATGACGCAAGTGTGCTTCGAGTTACGGAACAATGTCCGCTATTAGCTCGTCAGTGAGCACAGAGATGCCAAACAGAGGATGGCGTGTGGAACCACCTCTGATGGAGGACTCACCTCGCTCGTAAGAGCTGGGCAGTCCCTCACGTATCCTCCAGGAATGGAGCTGCCCGGGCATACATGATAAATGAGAGTAAGAAGGACTGGCGGATAATTCCGATAGTCGGGTTATCCTTCTCAGGACAAGAGGGCATATAGTCCTCAGGGGATGGTGTGTAGTCAACTACATCTCTATCGTCGTCTACTCCGTAATCGGAAATGCAGATGACTTCCTTGGAAGTCATCTCTGCGATAATATTTCAAGAGAAAAAGACAGAGTTAGTAACAACATAATAGCATATAAACTAAATGAGATAAGTAAGGAAATAGCAAAGCATGTACAACACATAATTTAACATAAGTCAATATGTTGGAGAATCGGTCTTGCATGCAAATGGAAGCTTCAGAGCGGGTTATAGTCCAGGTTCAGTTTTTGTTTTGTTTATTTGTTTATCCTGGTTCGCTATAACCACGGCTCTGATACCAATCTGTCACACCCCGGTCAACGGGTTGGGTGATAGCGAGATGGAATCATAGTCGTGGATACATAGAACAACTAAATATATTCAAATCGTTATAATAAAACATCACGTCATTTAGATTGCAGCGGAAAAGTGGTGAAAATGATAATGTCTTACATTTGAATATAAAAGGCTTAGTTTATTGATAAAAGCATTAGATAGTTTATTTAGGATAGGTCGGGACTATGACTCCGGCGACGCAGGTCCGATAGTTTGAGTTAAGCCACATTTGCATGCCTTCGGTGATTGCCTAGTTACCTGAGAAATCATGAGTTTAAAACGGGTCACATAAAGTTGGTGAGGTTCACAGGTTTAAGATTTAACATTTGTAAAACGATTTTGGCATACTCAAATATTACGTTGGTTTACCATTGTGTTTGTATGATCTCACCTGAACCTTGATTTCAAATACTAACGGTTTACCCACCCATAGTATCTCGCCCGAGAGATACCGAACAGAGCAGAATAACTGACGTGTACCCCTTGACAATGTACGGAGTCAGGTTTGGAGCTACCAAACTGGACAGGGTTGTCAACTCAAATAGATCTATTCACTAGCTATCGTTTCGTACAGAACTAATTGAAATCAATTAATGGTGGGATACAGTTGTACAAACGTTTATAACGATAATGTACCATAGTTGGGAAATCAGTAAGAGAACAAGTAGTCATACGGCTAACAAATAAACCATAATATTAAGTAAATCGTATTTATCAGATTTTATGATTTCTACCCCAAAAGTATAAAACATTTAAAAGAAAAGGGGCCGTGAAACTCACTGGATCAGCAGGTACGATGAATATAAACAGTGCAGGAGCGGTGGCAAGTAATGTCCTAAATAAATATTAAGGCATTTGCATAAGATCTATAATCAATTGAGTAACATAAGTCACCCAAGTGATACCGGTCAAGTATTGACGTTTTAATCTCGTTTGTATTCGTTTGAAAACCCGTTAGTTAAGTTTTATTAAATTAATACTTTTGTGATGATTTATGTTTATGTTCAATAAATATAATAAAAGAATAATCATTTAATAATTAAATCAAGTATTGAGCATCGAGTTAATAATAATAATGTTTATTATTATTTTCATAAGTTTGTAAGTTATAATTATTTTTAATTAAATAATTATGGTTAACTTTTCTTTTGGTGAACAACACATGGTTTAAAAACTTTTGTAAAGAATTATTAGTCAAAGAATAATTATTTGCAGTTTATTTTAAAGTTAATTGTCATTTTCGTCCCTGATGTTTATAAGTTTTTGTCATTTTAGTACAAAAAAAGTTTTTTTCTCCTCAGCTTCGCTCACGTTTCTAATTTCTGTAATTTTTGTCCAAATCACTAACTGGTGTTAAAAACTAACTGGAAATCAAGGGTATTTTTATAAAATCATATTATCTATTTTTTCACTGGTTTGAAATCAACAAGATTATGTCTTAATGGATGTGAATCAAGATCAAAATGAGATAACCAAACACTCAATTAAGAAATTCTCATCAGCAACCGTAAGAAAAAATGAAAGCTTCAACCTAATTGTATGACGAATCTCAACATAACTCGATTTCTTAATGCATCCGATGGTGATAGTCTGCAACAAAATCACACTTCATTTATTATTTTAACAATATATTTATTTATTATCAATTTTGATTTTATCTTAACAACTTATGACTGTTAATTTCTTTTAATATATTTTAACAAAAACATAGCTATTCCTAAATTAATATTTTTGGTTCTTAATTTGTCTCAAAGCAAAACTCGACCCCGATCTCAAAGTAATTCCGAAAGATAGTTAATATTAAACTTTTACTTGTGTTTATTTCTATTCCCAAATAAATATTTTTGACCCGTTAAAAATGACCCATTAAACTGAGTTTTTGACTCGTAAAACTGACACATTAAAACTTTGTTTTTGACACGTTAAAAAGCATAACCATGTTTATGAGACTTTAAAACTTTTGGTTTTTAGAGATAAAAGTCATTCAAAAGAAAAAAATAGATAATATGGTTTTATGAAAATACCCATAGTTTTCAGTTAGTTTTTAACACCAGTTAGTGATTTGGACCAAAATGGCAGAAATTAGAAACGTGAGGGAAGCTGAGGAAAAAAAAACCTTTTTTGTATTGAAATGACAAAAACTTATAAACCTCAGGGATGAAAATGACAATTAACTCTTTATTTTATTATAAAACATGAGTCATTTGAAAGATACGTTTTAAATCACGTCATTTAATCATTTAATATTTCAAAATCGTTTAATATCTCATTTGTATGAAATATTCATTTCTTTTTAAAACGTTGTTTCAAAACATTACATGGCGACGATTGGATTTATAAGAGTTTATTTATTATAAACTTTCGGATTGTTTTAATAAAACCTGTTAGGAGATTTGGTTTAAGATTTCGAACATTTACGTTTTCGCGTATATCGTCGTATGGTCCCGGTTTTATTACTACGCAACGTATTCTTATTTTGATTACTTTGATTTTATCAAAGTAACAATAAGAGTTCATAAAAATATTTAAAGTCAATTGCTTGCCTCTTGATGATTTTTATAAAAACCTTTTATAAAATATTTATTTTACAAATGTCTTTTTATAGAAACTTCTCCATTTTTATAACATGTCTTTAAATGGTTAAAACTTGTAATAAATCCAAGAATTTTTGTCAAATTAATTATTTGACATAAATTGTATTCCTTCTATTTTTAGCAAAAATCATGTTACATT
>JBCNJP010000023.1:70490625-70589702 GCA_039602395.1 Deinandra increscens subsp. villosa
TGCCTATTAAATTAACCGTTAATTTAATTATCCAAATTTAATTTACTATCTATTCGGTAATCGTTTAATAATTATTTATTGCAAATAATTATTTCTAAATAAAAAAAAAAATTTGCTATTACCGAGACCCGAATGCCACTGTCGTAACCCATCATCCATTACTTACTTAATGGTTTTCCCTATTTATTTGGGCACGGTTTCTAATACAAACGTGGGAAATAATTTAAAGGATTACAAAATAAAATCGGTATGCACAAAGCTTCTATCGGCATCAATATTTAATAAAACAAAAACATAATGGTTGTTTAGTAGGAACGTACCCGTCTTCGGCGGGCGTCTTTGGCACTGATCACGAAGACTCTTCCTCTAGCCTGGTTAGTATTATGGTCCTTGTTCTCCGGGCAGTCACTCTTGAAGTGTCCAATGGTCCCGCAACCGTAGCAAGTGCGTCTTGGGCAATGACGCGCTACATGTCCGTAGGCTTTGTAGATATTCAAAAGACATTTCCACAATCAAGAGTGTTGTGTAGGTTGCATTTATTGCACATGGGTGCAGTATCGGTGTAACCGGTTTTTCGGAGGGACTGGACAGAGGTGGTAGCAGCATAGACCTTCTCTGGTCCGGATTCCTTAGCAAGGGTCTTCTCGAAGTTCTTCGTGTTCTGATTCTCCCAAAATCCATGCTTCCGTTTGTTGTCAGATTTCTTGCTTGACGAAGGGGTGGTACTGACATCAGATGACTCGTTCTCAGACAATTTCTTGCCAAAGTTTACACATTGACGATTAGCTTGATGAACAAGGTTGTGTTCCAGGCACACAACATCCTGAAATGTCTGAGGGTTTGAGGAAAGGACATTCCCCTGAATGTGTGGCGCAAGTCCCCTGATGTACCGCTCGATCTTTTTATAAGTCGGAGTGACCATAGTCGGACAAAGATGAGCAACTTCACGAAACCTCTTAGTGTAGCCAGCAACATCGCCTCCATTCATGGATAGGTTCCAAAACGCAGCTTCGAGTTTTTGGAGTTCCTCCCTAGGACAATACACATCACGCAGCAGTTGTTTGAGTTCGTCCCATGTCATAGCATAGGCCAAGTCAGTCCCCATTGCATCAGCAGTGGAGGTCCTGGGGGCATGGCTAGGGGTGGTCGTGATCTGTGACATGAGGGTCATGAAGGTCATCATACGCCCAATGAAATCCCATGTGGTCGCGAGCCTCGCATGGAGGGCCTCGTTCGACGGAAGGAGGCCAGTGGCGGTTGTGTTGACACCAGTTATGTGAGTATGAAGAGTGTCCATGGAGTCCAGGACGATACCCATCTGACCAGCAACCCTGGCTATCTAGGTCTCGAGAGCCCCAAGGTTAGCCATATTAGAGTGTTGAGCAATATCTCCCTCAACCAACTCAAAGGACTGCTCATGATGACGCAAGTGTGCTACCAGTTACGGAACAATGTCCGCTATTAGCTCGTCAGTGAGCACAAAGATGCCAAACAGAGGATGGCGTGTGGAACCACCTCTGATGGAGGACTCACCTCGCTCGTAAGAGCTGGGCAGTCCCTCACGTAGCCTCCAGGAATGGAGCTGCCCGGGCATCCATGATAAATGAGGGTAAGAAGGACTGGCGGATAATTCCGACAGTCGGATTATCCTTCTCAGGACAGGAGGGCACATAGTCCTTAGGGGATGGTGTGTAGTCAACTACATCTCTATCGTCATCTTCTCCGTAATCGAAAATGCAGATGACTTCCTTGGAAGTCATCTCTGCGATAATATTCCAAGAGAAAAAGACAGAGTTAGTAACAACATAATAGCATATAAACTAAATGAGATAAGTAAGAAAATATGTGACACCTCGTCCAATAACCAGGTCAAACCTCTTGCTTTGACTTTTTAATTAAAAGTTTACGTGCTCTAATTAAACGATTTAACTGTTAGATCCTAAGCTTTAACTGATAACTGATAACTGATTTAAATCCCGCGTTTGTATACCCGTAAAATACGAAAGATTGCATATTTTAAATATGGAATTTTAATAACAAGAAATTAAATATAAAAATGGACTTTTTATATTTTATCAAAACTAATATAAACTGTCAAAACGTCTTAAGAAGTTAAAATGTAATAAAAAATATTACGTTCTCAAGACTTAGCCAAGCGAGTAAACAGTTAACCCTATTGGGCCCGGTTAGGCCCAATAAACCCAAAACGATTCGGATGAACCCGAAACTTTACCCGAGGGTTCGACTCAACTTGCCGAGTAAATTCCCCAACCCGGAGACCCGACCAGCGGCCCGGATGGCCTTGGGCCGAAACCGCACCCGAGCCCAAACCAAAACCGGCCCAAACCCCCTTTGTTTCCCCCTTGAGCTTTGGCCGTACCCGGTTCACAAACCAAATGGGCTCCAGCCCGGTTCCTTTTCCAAACCCGTAATGGGCTTCAGCCCAATCACCTTTCCCAACCGAATGGGCTACGGCCCAACTCCCAAACCTTTATTTATTTGATTGTGGCCCATGATTTTTGTAAAAGTTAACCCATTTAATTTTTATAAACTTTTGGCCTAATTAATTTATCTAAACTCACCACCTTTGTAGTTTTAATCCAAAAGGGACTAAATTATAAAAGTTTAGATTTTATAAAACCCCTAATCATTTTATATTTTATAAAACCTTCAACATGTTATAAAATATATAAAAGGCTTAGGAAGATTAGTCTCCAAGACATGGGATTGTTGGGTGAATGGTGGCTTGACAACACACCTAATCTATGTTTATGCTAGTTATCAAGAGTGCAAGTTCCCATGAGTTTAAGGAGTGAACCATTGGGTATTAGCCACTAATTTGAGTATAAAGGGAGACCACCACACCACTTGTTCCCTTGCACCACTACACACCAACACACTCTCTCCCTCCCCCTCCCACTCTCGGCCGACCACAACCCCAGCCACCACGCCGGCCGGCTGCTGCCGCCGCTGACCACCCAGCTACCGCCACCGGAACCTCCTGCCGGACCACCCAGCCCCGCCGTCGACCACCACCAAACCGCCACCTCATCCTCCTTTCTCGGTTTCACTCACTCTCCCTTGTGAGTCTCCTAAACCACTTTTTTTCTATGTTTTTCTTCATATTCAACCACCCAAAGGATCCCTCAAGTCTTGACAACTAAAACTAAATCTTTATTTCTTTCTTTGAATGCTTGCCTTGTTAATCCAACTAACAAAACTCTTTCTCTCTAATCTCATTCTTTCAAGATCAAGCACCCTTACTTCGTGTCTTTGGACTTAAAAATAGCCAAAGGGTGTGGTGAAACACATTTGTGAAATCAAATGAAAGTAACAAGTGTGCAACATGATTCTTGTTCATGAAATCTTTGGTTTCAAAGTTAGTTGATTAACAAACTCAAGCTCCTTCATAACTTATAAAGACATGAATCTATGACTAACAAATGTTATACTTATGTGACTAACTTGTCCTAACACCAATGTGTTAGTTGATCTTTATATATTTTGGTCCTAACATGAAAATGCTAGTTGATTTTATATATATGTTGTCCTAACATGAAAATGCTAGTTGATAGTTTTATATTTTATGTCCTAACATGAAAGTGTTAGTAGCTTTATTATGTTCATGTCCTAACACAAAAATTGTGTTAGTTGATTTTAATATAAGACATGTTATATTAATATCTGGACTTGTTACATGTTAGGAAAATTAATGAACAAGTAAATACATGTATAAACATAAATTACATAAATGACTAGTAACTTATAAAAATGGAACAAAAGAATGCTACTTGAATTGGAAATGTAACATATTAAATGTGTTATAAAAATCAAGACAAAAAGAATATAATTAATTTTTGCTAGAAATAGTAAGAATAATATTTATTTCAAATGATTAATTTGACATAAAGACTTGGATTTATTATAAGTTTTAACCTTTCTAAGACTTTTGCTATAAATAGACATTTTTCTATAAAAAGTCACTTGTGGAAATAAATATTTTTATAAAAGAAGTTTTATAAAATAAATCAAAGACAAGCCATTGACCTTAAATACTTTTATGGATTTTAATTATTACTTTGATGGAAAAAAAGTAATCAAAATGGAATTACGTTGCGTAGTAATAAAACCGGGACCACACGGCGATATACGCGAAAACGTAAACGTTTACTTATCACGTTTTATTAAAACAACCCATGAGTTTTAATAAATAAACTCTTATAAATCCAAGTGTCGCCTACTAATATTTTTAGTGCAACAAATATTTCATAAAAAAGGAATATTAATTGATTTCGAAATATTAAATGATTAAATGTCAAACGATTCATGTTTTAAAAATGAATAATTAATCTTGATGATTAATTATGTTTTATTCACCAAGTATGGTTAATCATAATTATTTAAAAATAATTATAACTTGCATGATTAACAAATCAAACACGTAATTATTTAATTAAAAATAATTATACAAACTTGTAAAAATAATAATAAACATTATTATTTTTAAATCCAATATTCAGGACTTGATTGAACTAAAAAGTTGTTTAATCTTTTGTTATATTTATTGAACATAAATATAAATAATCATGAAAGTATTTACTTAATAAATACAAGCTAACGGGTTTTCAAACGAATGCAAACGGGATTAAAACGTCAAGACTTGACCGGTAGCACTTGGGTGACTTATGTTACTCAAATGATTGTAGACCTTATGCATATGCTTATTATTTATTTAGGGCATTACTTGCTACCGCTACTTCACCGTTTGTTTACCGCTTATTTGCTGAATTTGTGAGTTTCACGGCCCCTTTTCCTTTAACTGTTTTATACTTTGGGGGAGAAATCATGAAATCTGATAAATGCTTTTACTTAATATTATGGTTTATCTGTTACCCGTATGACTACTTGTTCTCTTACTGATTGCCCAATTTAGTACATTATCGTTATAAACGTTTGTATAACCGTATCCCACCATTAATTGATTTCAATTAGTTCTGTACGAAACGATAGCTAGTGAATAGATCTATTTGGGTTGACAACCCTGCCCTAACTGGTAGCTCCACTTCTGACTCCGGATTATCTGGGGGTACACATCAGTTATTCTGCTCTGTTTAACATCTCTGGACAAGAGATGCTATGGGTGGGTAAACCGTTAGTATTTGAAATCAAGGTTCAGGCGAGCTCATACATCCACAACGGTAAACCAATGTAATATTTAAGTATACTGAAAATTGTTTTACCAACATTAAACGTAGAGTCATAAACCTGTGAACCTCACCAACTTTACGGCCTTCCAAATTCATGATTTCTTAGGTAATTGAAGCAAACCTTCGGAGGACATGCATATGGGGCTTAACCATGCTATCAGACCTGCTTTCGGAGTCATAGTCCCGACCTATCTTAATAAACCATTCAATGTTTTTATTATTAATTTAAGACTTGTTTTCAAATGTAAGACATAATCATTGTCCACTATCACTTTCCGCTGCAATGACAATGACGTAATGTTTTATGAAGTATTAAATATATTAGATGTTGTTCTATGTATCCTCGACTATGATTCCATTCTCGCTCACACCCGATACCGTTGACCGGGGTGTGACAGATTGGTATCAGAGCCGTGGTTATAGCGAACCAGGATAAACAAACAAAACAAAAACTGAAACTGGACTATAACCCACTCGAAGCTGCCATTTGCATGCAAGACCTCATCTTCAATATGTTTACTTATGCTAGCTTATGTGTTACCTACGCATTGCTTCCTTACTTTAGCTTCTATACTATCATGATGTTCCTAACCACTGTTTCCTGTTGGAATATTTTCACAGAGATGACTTCCAAGGAAGTTGTTTGCATTGCTGATTCTGATGAAGAACCAAGTGTGGATTACACCCCTTCGCCTGAGGACCCTGTACCGGAGGACTATACGCCCTCACCGGAAGACCACATACCATCCAGTCCCGAGGTCGAGGCAGCCACGGTTGGTACCATCCATTTGTCTGCCATCTCGTCCAGCTTCCTTAGGCCACTTAGGCCTCTGACCTTCGATGAAACCCGTGACCACCCTACTCCCACCGCCACTGCTGGCGGTGTGGGCCCCATTGGTGCTTCAAGCACCACCGACCCCTTCGCAGGTCGTGATCGGTCTGTGAAGACCTATGTCGCCGCACCTGGTGGCGGTAGACGGGGATACACCCCGGGGCGGACACCTGGTCCATCCCGGACTCGTGAGGCTGGAAACCCCCCTGAGGAGCCCGCGCCCAAGCGGCGCTATGTGTTTGAGCTACCTCACCTAGCATGGATGCCAGGCCAGGTTCAGCACTGGCGGATGATGGAGAAGTTCCCGAGTTGTTATGCTCGAGGAGAGACCTCACTCCCTGACCCCTCCCGCCGTGTGCCCTTAGGCATCTCGCCCTTCACTGACGAGCCTATATCTGACACCGTACCACTTCTGGTAGCTCGTCTGAGGCGCCTTGAGACCGACCTGGGGGAGCTTGATGCTGATGTTCGCCAGCTACCGACCACTCCTGAGATGACACTCCTTAGGAACCAGATGACCGCATTAATCGGACGCATGAGCGCTACTGACGGCGCCATGGGGTCCCTTCATGCCCACATGACCAGAGTCAGCATGGCCACCGCTGACCTGCTCCTCTCACACGAGAGCCTGTAGAGGAGGGTCGCAACGCTAGAGTTTATATCCGGACGACTCCTCTCCACCCTCCATGCCATGACTCAGGGCCTGACCTTCTTCTTCATGCCTCTTGGTCCTCCACCCCCACCACCTTTCTAGGTACAGCTGACCTAGTCTTTTGGTTTTGATGTATGACCGGGACTGCGAGCCTAGGGTGAAAAACTTGTTCCTTTTGATATGTTTCGTCTGTAGTATGGTAACAAACAATGGGTGATGTATGTTATGACTATCGGTTGGTATGCTATGGAAATCTTTTAGTATGAATATCTCTTGTTATGTTGTGATTTCTTTTATTATGCTATCATCTTACAAACTATCATAGTAGAAATTATATTGTTTTTATCATATGTGCATACCCTATCTTCTCTCTTCTATCTTATGTTTCTCGGTTGCGTTTGCACGTATCATGTCGTGGCATCATTAATATATGTCGTGGCAGTTATTCTCGAGCATGTAATAACCCCATTTACATACTATCTAAAATTTTCCTTTGTGTTAACAATTGTAACTTAAAGCAAAATCATGCCACCGAGATGCCGAGCCACCAGGAACGTTTCACCTCCTCCGCCCCCTCCTCCCATGACTGCTGAGGAAATTGAGGAGATGATTGCTAATCGCGTCGCAGCAACAGTTTCCGCCGCTGAAACCTAACGTCAGAACGACAATGGGGGCACGCGGTAAGAACGAATTAACCAATGTTAGAAAAACACTAGACTACAATTTTCCTAAATTGTATTCAATGTTTCGACCTAACAATTTCAGGTCCCCGTGAATGTTCATACAAAGACTTTATGAACTGCAAGCCCTCAAATTTCAAGGGTTCTGAAGGCGCTGTTGGTTTAGTTCGCTGGTTTGAGAAAATGGAGTCTGTCTTCCGCATAAGCAACTGCCCTGAGCAGTACATGGTCAAGTATTCCACATGTGCACTGACTGATAGCGCTCTGACTTGGTGGAACTCCCATGCTGATGCTATGGGAACTGATTTGGCTTACGCCATGACATGGGACGAATTCAAACAACTACCTCGCGATGAGTACTGTCCTAGAGAGGAAGTTTAGAAACTCGAGGCTGAGTTTTGGAACCTATCAATGAATGGAGCCGATGTTGCTGGCTATACGAAAAGGTTCCGTGAGCTCACTCATCTCTGTCCGACCATGATCACACCCCTGTACAAGAAGATCGAACGGTACATCTAGGGACTTGCACCCCATATCCAGGGGAGTGTCCTTTCCTTGAATCCTCAGACTTTTCAGGATGCTGTGCGCCTGGCACACAACCTTGTCTACCAAGCTAACCATCAAGGTGTGAACCTTGGCAAGAAACAGGCTGAGAGCAAAACCCCTGATGCTTGTACCACCCCCTCATCCAGCAAGAAGCCTGACAACAAACGGAATCGAGGATACTGGAGGAACCGCGATGAGAAGGCCCCTGCCAAGGAAGCTGAACCAGTGAAGGTCTACGCTGCTACTACCCCTACTCATGTTGTTCGAAAGACCGGATACACCGGTGGAGCACCGCTGTGCAACAAGTGCAACCTCCACCACACTCTCGATTATGGAAACATCTTCTGCAATATCTACAAGACGAAAGGGCACGTAGCACGAGATTGTCCGAAGCGCACCTGTTACGGTTGCGGAGCTACTGGACACTTCAAGAAGGACTGCCCAAAGGCAAGAAACCACGATATTAATCAGGCTAGAGGAAGAGCCTTTGTAATCAATGTCGGAGACGCTCGCCGTGACCCCAACACGGTGAGGGGTACGTTTCTACTAAATAATCATTATGCTTCCGTTTTATTCGATACTAGTGCTGATAGAAGCTTCGTGTCTACCGAATCTGGCCAATTACTTGAATTTACCCCTGTTGCCTTAGACACTAAGTTCACAGTAGAATTAGCAAACAGAGAATTAGTAGAAACTGGTATAATCTATCAAAATTGCTCGCTAGAACTCTCCGACCATTCCTTCAGCATTGATTTGATGCCCGTTGAATTAGGAAGTTTTGATGTAATCATTGGCATGGATTGGTTATCAAAGAACCATGCGGAAATTATGTGCCATGAGAAAATAGTTAGGATGCCACTTGCAGATGGCAACACTCTGAACGTGTAAGGCGAAAAGAGTGGAACCAAACTAAACCTCATATCTAGTATGAAGGCACAGAAATTCCTTCGTAAAGGATGTCATGCCATCCTAGCACATGTAACTGAGAAGAAACCGAAGGAGAAACGTATGGAAGATGTTCCCGTTGTTCGCGAATACCCAGAAGTCTTTCCGAAGACTTTCCAGGTTTACCTCCAACGCGACAAGTAGAGTTCCACATCGACTTAGCACCCGGTGTCGCCCCCGTAGCCAGATCCCCGTACCGTCTGGCACCCTCCGAAATGCAAGAGTTATCTAGTCAATTACAATAATTGCTAGATAAAGGCTTCATCCGTCCAAGCCACTCTCCATGGGGAGCACCCGTGTTATTTTTTAAGAAGAAAGATGGAACATTCCGAATGTGCATTGACTACCGGGAACTAAACAAGCTGACCGTGAAGAACCGTTACCCGCTTCCCAGGATTGACGACCTATTTGATCAACTTCAAGGATCAAGCTTCTACTCCAAGATCGATCTGAGATCAGGATACCATCAACTCAGAGTTAGAGATGAAGATGTTTCGAAGACGGCGTTCAGAACACGCTATGGCCATTACGAATTCCTCGTGATGCCATTTGTTTGACAAACGCACCAGCTGTGTTCATGGATCTAATGAACCCCGTATGCAAACCATATCTGGATAAATTTGTTATCGTGTTCATTGACGACATCCTCATCTACTCCCGTAGTAAGGAGGAACACGAGCAACACCTAAGGCTTATCCTAGAATTGTTAAAGAAGGAAGAACTTTACGCGAAATTTTCCAAATGCGACTTTTGGATTCGCGAAGTACACTTTTTGGGTCATGTGATCAACGATCAAGGTATTCACGTGGATCCCACAAAAATTAAAGCAATCAAGGATTGGAGTACGCCAATGACTCCAACCGAGATTCGACAATTCTTGGGTCTCGCTGGCTTTTACCGTCGATTCATCGAAAATTTCTCAAAGATAGCTCAGCCGCTGACCGCTCTGACCCAAAAAGATAAGAAATTCATATGGGATGCCAAGACTGAAGCAGCATTCCAGTTATTGAAGCAAAAGCTATGTGATGCCCCGATTCTATCACTACCCGATGGGATCGAAGACTTCGTTGTTTAATGCGATGTTTCGCATCAAGGTCTAGGTTATGTATTAATGCAACGAGAGAAAGTCATCGCCTACGCATCACGACAACTAAAGATTCACAAGAAGAATTATACGACACATGATTTGGAACTCGGAGTCGTTGTCTTTGCTCTCAAGATCTGGAGGCACTATCTCTATGGTACCCAGTGCACCATATTCACTGATCACAAAAGCCTCCAGCACATCTTATCAGAAGGAATTGAATATGAGACAACGACGATGGGTGGAACTGCTAAATGATTACGAATGTGAGATTCGTTATCACCCAGGAAAGGCTAACGTTGTAGCCGACGCCTTGAGCAGAAAGGAACGTGTCAGACCACTTCGCGTACGAGCATTAAGTATGACCATACACTCAAATCTCTCATCGCAAGTGCGTGACGCTCAGATTGAAGCCCTCAAACCGGAGAACATAGCAGGAGAAGGCCTACGTGGAATGGAGAAACAACTGGACGAGAAACCTGATGGAACCAAGAACTTCATGGATAGACTATGGGTACCTATCTATGGAGGTTTGAGAAAATTAGTGTTCGATGAAGCTCACAAATCAAGATATTCCATCCATCCTGGATCAGCCAAGATGTACCACGGTCTGAAGAAGCAATTCTGGTGGGCTAACATGAAGGCCGAGGTAGCTACCTACGTCGGCAAATGTTTAACATGTTCAAAGGTCAAAGCCGAGTACCAGAAGCCCTCTGGATTGCTAACTCAGCCCGTAATTCCGGAATGGAAATGGGAAGAAGTATCTATGGATTTTATCACCAAATTGCCAAAGTCCGGATCCGGATATGACGCAATCTGGGTGATAGTTGATCGATTGACAAAATCGGCACAATTCTTACCGGTCAATGAGAAGGATAAGATGGATAGGCGAGCCAAACTTTATATAAAGGAAACCGTCTCACGCCACGGTGTGCCTAAATCCGTCATATCCGATCGAGATAGTCGGTTCACCGCAAACTTTTGGAAATCTCTACAGAAATCATTGGGTACTCGCCTCGATATGAGTACTGCCTACCATCCAATGACAGATGGCCAAAGTGAGAGAACTATTCAGACACTCGAAGATATGCTGAGAGCATGTGTGATAGATTTCGGACCCAAGTGGGACGAGCACCTCCCTCTTGCCGAATTCTCGTATAACAACAGCTACCACACCAGCATTAAAGCCGCACCATTTGAAGAATTTTATGGAAGAAAGTGTAGATCCCCACTCTGCTGGACTGAGATTGGAGACAGTCAGTTAACTGGTCCCGAGTTAATCTTTGAAACAACAGAGAAAATCTTCCAGGTCCGTGACCGTCTGAAAGCTGCCAGAGACAGGCAAAAGAGTTACGCCGACAATCGTCGCAAACCCTTGTCCTTTGAAAAGGGTGATCGTGTCATGCTAAAGGTGTCATCCTGGAAAGGTGTCATTAGGTTCGGCAAACGAGGAAAGCTCAACCCTCGTTACATTGGTCCTTTTGAGATCACTGAGACCATTGGACCGGTAGCTTACCGTTTACGCCTGCCTGCCAAACTAAGCAGCGTACATGATGTCTTTCACGTTTGTAATCTTAAGAAATGTCTATCTCGATGAAACGCTCATCGTCCCTCTTGATGAAATATAACTAGACGAGACACTGCACTTCATTGAGGAACTTGTCGAGATACTTGACCGAGAAATCAAAAAGCTGAAGCATAGCCGCATTCCCATAGTCAAAATACGATGGAACTCCAGACGAGGACCTAAGTACACTTGGGAACGCGAGGATCAAATGCGTCGAAAGTATCCGCGTCTGTTTGAGAACGTCGCATCTACCAGTAACCAAAACTGAATTTTGGGACGAAATTCTTCTAACTGGGGGAGAATGTGACACCTCGTCCAAAAAGCAGGCCAAACCTCTTACCTTGACTCTTTAATTAAATGTTTACGTGCTCTAATTAAACAATTTAACTGTTAGATCCTAAGCTTTAACTGATAACTGATAACTGATTTAAATCCCGCGTTTGTATACCCGTAAAATACGAAAGATTGCATATTTTAAATATGGAATTTTAATAACAAGAAATTAAATATAAAAATGGACTTTTTATATTTTATCAAAACTGATATAAACTATCAAAACGTCTTAAGAACTTAAAATGTGATAAAAAATATTACGTTGTCAAGACTTAGCCAAGCGAGTAAACGGTTAACCCTATTGGGCCCGGTTAGGCCCAATAAACCCAAAACAACTTGGATGAACCCGAAACTTTACCCGAGGGTTCGACTCAACTTGCCGAGTAAATTTCCCAACCCAGAGACCCGAACCGCGGCCCGGATGGCCTTGGGCCGAGACCGCACCCGAGCCCAAACCAAAACCAGCCCAAACCCCCTTTGTTTCCCCCTTGGGCTTCGGCCGTACCCGGTTCACAAACGAAATGGGCTCCGGCCCGGTTCCTTTTCCAAACCCGTAATGGGCTTCGGCCCAGTCGCCTTTGCCAACCGAATGGGCTACGACCCAACTCCCAAACCTTTATTTATTTGATTGTGGCCCATGATTCTTGTAAAAGTTAACCCATTTAATTTTTATAAACTTTTGGCCCAATTAATTTATCTAAACTCACCACCTTTGTAGTTTTAATCCAAAAGGGACTAAATTATAGAAGTTTAGATTTTATAAAACCCCTAATCATTTTATATTTTATAAAACCTTCAACATGTTATAACATATATAAAAGGCTTAGGAAGATTAGTCTCCAAGACATGGGATTGTTGGGTGAATGGTGGCTTGACAAGACACCTAATCTATGTGTAGGTCCGGATAATAACCAAACAACACGATATCTTAGCTAATCCGAGTGCGGAATCCTCGTATAAGCTTGAATCAAGAGAAATAGTAGAAGAATAGGTTAAATCTTGTGAAAAGATTAAACCTTGAATGATAAACAACTACTAGAAGCAATCCAATGAAATCGTGAACACAAGAAACTTGAAGGAATCGTGAATAGTGTATTTGAAATGCTTAACCATAAACGGTTACAATGTGAGGCTTATATAGCCCTTGCCAAAATCGTAAATCTAGTCTAAGCCCAATCATAATCGGCCCACATGGCCTAAAAATAAACTAGACTACCTCACTAGATAAATACTAAACAAGCCCAAAACCAAAAGCCCACTAATGTTCATGCCTTATAAATAATAGCCCTACAATCTTCCCCTAGGCATGAACCATTAGTCCACTTCACGGCAGCAGCAGGTCAAACCTAAACGAGGTTTGAACGTTGTTGAACCACCAACCGTTCTCCACTATCTTCTTGGCAGCACCATCAAAAATCCCAACCCTTATAGCATTAGCCATATCATTTTCGTCTCCAAGTATGGGTTGAGTTGCCAGAAGCTTGATATCCTTTTCACCAAAACGAAGCAAATCCACCGGGTCATAAAATCGGAATTGACGCATCGGCTTACAGAGAACCACCACCTCATGAGTTGTTGGATCGTAGCACCAGCAGTCAAAGTTTTGTACCAGTGTTCCATCCTCGATCTCATCCAACATGTTGATAACCCTTGTGCGCTTGGTCGGTGGCCTCCGAACTTCTCCAATTGGCTCCCCTGTCACAGGGTCAGTTCCTGTCTCTCTCCATCTTACTTCTTTCAGCTCAAAATCCCTGAAATCATTCTGCATGTGGCCCAGCAGGTTATCTCTGATCTGATTTCCCTCTGGACCATTCCATCTGTTGATAAAAGGAGCTCTCAGAAGTTTCCTTATCTCAGGCTCAGTCCAGGAGTGGAATTGAGCACGAGATTGATAGTACTCCACTGGACTGTAGCCGTTACGGATAACGGCAAAGATCTTCTTCTCCATGTCATAGTGCCAACATAGGATTTCCTCACAACTCCCACGCTGATCAATTGTGCTTCTGCCAACGTCGATGGTGTATTGTGTGGGAGCTGGTCCTTGGAAAAACTCCTTGAACCAGTTTTCATGGAATTTTGGAGCCTTTGAGATGATCCTGCCACATCGGGCGTAATCCGACATCTCTATGTTTTCAGCTCCATCATCTTCCTCCGTAGCTCCTCCAGCTTGAGATGAACTCTGACCTGAGGCACCTGTGTTTCCAGGCCCTGCACCACCTGTCAGTTCATTAACCTTCTTTCTCAGACCCTTTATCATGTTAAACAGGTACTCCATTCGTTCTTTGTCTGCCACTTCATAGCCTCTCATATAATCTTTGTTTGCTTCCTCCTTCTCTCTCAAAATTTTGATTTCATCCTTGAGAGTCTTTATCTCATTCTCTCTCATTCTGTTTTGAGAGATCAGGAAGTTGATCTGAGGATCAGCACTTATCCTCAAATCAATAGGAAGCTCTGCAGCCATGAGTGGACGGAAGCCTGGAGCTGCAAGTGGTTGACTTATCGCGGCTGAGACGCTCACTCTCACCGGACTTGGTACAACGAAGGTGCTATCAACCTCCAGAAATTGCCTATCTTCACGTACAGGGCTGTGCACGTTCAGAATCGGCCTATCGTGCTGCACAGGGGCAGGTTGATCTTCACCGACAGTTGTAGTTGTTGTTGTTTCGGCTTCTGCAGCAGCTTGGCTTTCAGAGCTCTGACCCACCTCTGGTTGTGTTATCACCAGACTGGAGCGAGTTGCAGTAAGAGTGAATCTCAAGCTCCGTGGGTCATTCCTCTTCCTAGGAGAAGGTTCTCTCAGAGGAATTGGTTCTTCTGCAACCTCAGTCCCATCAAACTGAGTGTCAATCTCTTGAGGAGCAGAGTCACCAGAGGAAGAGCCACTCATCACATCCCTTGATCTCTTGTGACTGAGTGGACCCAAATCACCATAAATGTCTGCATCTTCAGGGTCGGCGAAGATGTCATCCATGACGTTGTCTTCGTCAGAGGGAAAGACTTCAGGGTCTTCTACCACATTGACTGCTGGATTGACTTCAGCATCTTGATCTTCAGCCACAATGGCATTTACAGCTGGCTCATCAGCCACTGGTTCATCTTCCTCCATATTCTGTGGACGGGCTACCTCTGGAAAGGCACCACGTTTAGTCCACTCCAACCTTCCCTCAAACATGAACTTTCCTCTTCTGTCCTGAGTCTGGAGACCGAACACATCAGCACCCATCACCTTAACATCCAGCTTCTCTATCCTTGCTTGAATCATGGGGTATTTCAACATCACCACCATGTGCACGAACCTTGGTGTCATGAGAAATTGCTCACGAGCACTCAAGTCGGCATTCCCTATCCAGTCCAGCAGCATCATCTTCGAGAAGTTGTAGTTCCAGTCTAGGGCCAGTGCCACAAATGCTGTGCCGTGGACCTTGTTGAGCTGGTCAAAGCTCGTCCTCTTGCCCAGAAAACTTTTCTGCATAAAATGAGCAAGGCACCTCCAGTAGTGCGGCAGCTGCTTCTTCATGATCGGCGGGAATCTGCCCTCATAACCCAGAAGCTGAGCACCTGCCAGAACGGCTTCTTTAGAGTAATCAACCGGATCGGATGCACGATCGTTGATATTCAAGCCTCTTCTTATATCATCTTCCAGAATGACCACCTGACGGTTCTGGATTGTAGCGGTGATCCTCGTCTTATCTGCACTCGCCCGTGCAGTTCCCCAGAATTCTCTGACCAGCATCTCATCTATCAGGACACTCGTCCTCAGGGCATGATTAATTTTGCAGACGTTCATGCCCGCCACCAGTGAGTAAAATAACTCCATGTGATGTTCTGGTGGATTTTCCAAGAAAGCTGGTATGCAGTGGTCCTGATCAAACTTGATAGGTTCGTCAATAACATTTCCTGCCATCTGAGACAGACAAGACATATGCATCAGATTTGATCATGATTAAGCAATTATGATTATTAACCCTAAACGTGTTCAATTGACGATCACATTTTTCTTTTTAACTACACAAAATTTCAATATGAACATTTTTCGGGAAAATAATTGAATTCAGTCCATGCTTATGAACACCGTCAACTTTTATCAAAATCGTTCACTTTAAATGAGATTCTTTGATTTATTAAGTGATTAAAGCTTCAATTTTCATTTAATATGTGTTTACGGTTCATTAAATGTGTTTACGATCCCTTAAACGGGTTCACGACTGATATGAAATTGGCCCAATCGTAATCATAAAGGATCAGTCGTAAACAACGCAAATCCGGTTCAGGCCCGATCGTAAAGGCCCAAACCCATTTTTGTCTTTTTCCTTGGGTCGTAAACGGTCCAAAACGATAAACCGGAGTCGTAAACACTCAAATCGTCGCCTTCTTCATCGATAAGTCGTAAACACCGGGAAGCCGCCATGGATTGACCTGCAACAACTCGTAAATACTCAACAACACATCAAAATCACAAGAATATCATCAATATCTACCTTTAAAGAGTTATAAACTCAAATCCGACTACAAAACTTCGAGAAAACTTGCTCGAAACACAGAATAAACTCGACCGATGTGAGTTAGGGTTTGGAACGAGGAACCCGAGAAACAATGGTGAAATCAGTCAATGGACAGGGGGCTTTCGGTCGGAATCGAAATGCGAAGGTGATGGTGTTGTTTGTGCGAGAAGAGATGGTCGGAGAAGAGCGTAGGAGGCTTTTCCGGCAAGACAACGGCGGAGGATAAGGGTTCAGAGGGTTGGAATCGTGAACGGTAAACAAAAGTGAGGATCGTAAATGGGATTTGAAGATATTTATGACACAAATTTACACACAACCCCCTCCCATAAACCGTAAATAAGAAAATGTTTCAATTATCCCCCTCAAAAATCAAAATTCTTTTAAAACAAAACTAAACTTTTCAAAGATAAAGGTTTTCACATACCAAATTACACTAAAGCCCTTTATCTTTCAAAAACATTCAAGTTCACCCCAAACTTGTCAATTCTCACAAACTTTTAAGATTTCCAACACTTTGAGAATTTCCACAAAACATCCCCTCAGAATCATACCCGAGTATCCGATCATGATCAAAAACAAATTTAAAAGATAAAACATATAAAATCAAAACCAAATTTGAAATATTTACAAACTTACCTCAGAAATTCAAATATTCACAAACCTGGTGCTGGTAATTTTTCACAGATAATTTCAGACCGGTCTTTGACTGAGGAACCCTTTTCAGCTTCCGTTACTAGACACTCTAGACAATTGTCAGGTGGTTTGAACACAGAAACTCACATCCAGTAAAGTGCTTAAATATAGTACAGATTTACCATTATGTTTACCCGTCCCCACACCCAATTTTCCATAGCAAAACCTACCCAACCTCAGAGTTTATTGAGGATTCACAAACCCCCAACTTGAGGAACCATGCAACACTGCTTTTGACTACCACTTATTTCTGATTTTTCATGCATTAACAGTTGATGATCAGGTCGGCCGCACAAGCACGCAGAGAAGACCAACTGAAAATTTATTTTCTTTTCATTTTCTTTTTCAGAATTTTCAACTTTGAATTCTTTTTCTTTTTCTTTTTCTTGTGGTGTTGTCTTATACAGTATTAACATGGCGTGTGAGAGAGTGAATACTAGGTAATACCACTCTCAACCCATTTTTGTCGGGACTCAGTTTTTTAAACCATGTATACTAGGATGGGAAACTAAACATGTATAGAGTTTAAGATTACTGCACTTACTTAGATGATCATAGTTTTGGTTGAGTTTACCGACATATCATCTTCGAACAGTCTTTCACATCAGCCTTACACGTGTCAGTCTCCAACCGTCATTAAGCATTTAAGTCCTATCAAAAGACATCATAAAAACCTTTCAGTTTAACCAGCACCATTTCTTCCCCTGTTTTTGTGAGGCTTTTGAAACAAGACTCAATTTTTTCGACATTTTCTATTTTTTTTTTAATATTTTTGTTTTAAGAATAAATTGAAAAACCAAAGACTTTGTACAAAAACATAGATGATCAGATCATTCCTCGAAGGCAATCATCTTCAGGCCTTCAACACAAGATTCAAAATTAGGACGCGGAAGGGGTTTTGTAAAGATGTCCGACACATTCTGATCGGAGCTTACCTTTTGTAGCTGAATCAGCTCACGATCAAAGCAATCACGAATAAAATGTACCTTAATATCAATGTGCTTGGTTTTGGAATGTTGGACAGGGTTTTTCACAATCTCAAGAGCAGCAGCATTATCACAAAATATTGGAGTGTTAACGAATTCCATACCGTAATCCGTGAGCTGGTTTTGGATCCACACTACCTGTGAAGTACCGGCAGATGCGGCCACGTACTCAGCTTCTGCAGTTGATTTGGATACGGTATGCTGCTTCTTGCTCTGCCATGAGATGAGCCTATCTCCCAAGTACTGACATCCTCCAGTAGTAGATTTCCTATCAAGGTCACTACCTCCATAATCACTGTCAGTAAAAGCATATAATTGAAAATCAGTGTTCTTCGGGTACCAAAGACCAAGCCTAGGCCTGCCCTTCAGATACCTGAAGATACGCTTAACAGCAGCTAAATGAGAGAGTTTAGGGTTAGCCTGATATCGAGCACACACGCAAACTGCATACATGATGTCTGGCCTGCTTGCTGTCAAGTACATTAGTGATCCAATCATCGACCGATACTGGAATTCACTCACTGACTCCCCGTTAAGATCCGCTGACAGTAGTGGTCTGGATGCCATGGGAGTGGCGATGGGCTTGCAATCCTGCATCTTGAACTTGTCCAGAATCTCATTCACATACTTCTCCTGATGAATAAGAATCCCGGAATCATTCTGCTTGACTTGAAGTGCAAGAAAGAAGCTCATCTCGCCTTGGTCACTCATTTCAAACTTTTTCTTCATGATCTCCTCAAACTCGGTGCACAATTCTTCGTTTGTCGATCCGTAGATAATATCATCTACATACACTTGCACCATAATTATGTCTTCTCCCACCCTTTTCCTGAACAGTGTTTGATCAACGACTCCTCTTGTATATCCATTCTCCACCAGGTGATTGGACAACGTTTCATACCATGTTCTAGGAGCTTGATGCAAACCGTACAAAGCCTTATCCAGCAGATAAACGTGATCTGGATTTTCTTCATCTATGAACCCTGGTGGTTGAGCAACATAGACTTCTTCGTTCATCTCTGCATACAGGAAGGCAGTCTTCACATCCATCTGATGTACGGTAAAATTGAGATATGAAGCTACAGCTAGAAAGATCCGAATTGCTTCCAATCTTGCCACCGGAGCGTAAACCTCATCATAGTCGATACCCTGGACTTGCCTGTGCCCTTGTACTATCAGCCTTGCTTTGTTTCTCACAATGATCCCCGAGTCATCTTTTTTGTTCTTGTACAACCATCTCGTGGGAATCACCTTCTTGTCTGCTGGCCGCTTCACAAGACGCCACACTCCCAGCTTTGAAAATTGATTGAGTTCATTGTGCATGGCCTCCATCCAGTTTGGATCTTTAAGAGCAACCATCACATTGGGAGGTTCTATCTGGGAGATGAAGCAGGAAAACATACAAAAGTTGATGTGTCCTGTCCGGCTTCTTGTGGTGACACCCGCTGTCACTGGCCCAACAACATTACTCAGTGGATGATCCTTGTTGATTCTGCTCTCTTGGACTTCAGGCACTGAAACATTAACAGGCAGATTAGTATTAACAACATTTTCAGACGTACCTGAGCCTTGAGAATCCACTGAAGCATCACGTGTTCCTGAACATTCTGGAATATCGGCAGTTGCATTCCGAGAAGATTCAGCTGATGCTCTATCCACTTGAGGTCTTACATCAGCACTGGGAGCTACAATGTCTTCTTCTTCGCCCAAATTGTGGAAGACATTCGAGAAATTAAATCCCTCAAACAATGATCCATAGTCGAAGATCCAATTAGGTCCGGTTCCCGCATCAGTAGGATTGTCCTCCATCCAATCTACATTGAATGCCTCAATGATCAACCCAGTGGTCTTGTTGTACACACGATAAGCACTATTTGCTGAATAACCAACAAAATAGCACTCATCGGCCTTCGCTTCGAATTTCCCTACATCGGACTGGATCAGCACCGTGCATGGACATCCAAACGTCTTGAAGTAACCCACCTTCGGTTTCTCTCCATAAATGATCTGATATGGAGTTTGCTCGTGACGCTTGTTCAGAAGAACTCTGTTTTGTACATAACAAGCGGTATTCACAGCTTCTGCCCAAAAGAAGATAGGTAATTTTGCTTCACACATCATCGTTCTAGCTGCTTCGATGAGTGTCCTATTTCTTCTTTCGGCAACTCCATTCTGCTGAGGAGTATAAGGAGCACTGAACTGCCTTTCAATCCCCTTTTCACCACAAAACATATTCAGCTCAGCATTCTTGAATTCTGTCCCATTGTCAGATCTGATTGCCTTCACTCTTTTGTCCAGCTGATTCTCAATAAGAGTCACAAACTGCTTTACTAGGGCTGGAGTTTCGTACTTGTTTGACAAGAAAAAGACCCAAGTAAATCGCGAGTAGTCGTCCACTATCACGAGGCAGTATGAGAACTTGCTGACACTTTGTACCTGCATAGGACCAAACAAATCCATATGTAAGAGTTGAAGCACAGAAGAGACAGAATTTGCAACCTTTGGACGATGTGGCAGTTTGTGCTGCTTCCCCTTAGCACATGCCACGCACTTCTCCACTGAAGTGAAGTCTGTGATCGGAAGGTTTCTGACATGCTCTCCTTTAGCCAGCTTGGATAGATTCTTCATGTTTGCATGTCCCAGACGACGATGCCACAACAATGCAAGATTTTCATTCTGTTTTGATATAAGGCAAGCTTCTTCTGACATAGGAGGATTGCTCAGGTTGAGAAGATATGAGTTTGAACGTCTTGGGGTGCGCATAAGTACACACTCCTCGGGTATCTTCACACCTGGCTTCAGAATAATACACTCCTTTTTATTGAACATCACAGAAAAGTCTCTGTCACAGATCTGAGAAACACTCAGCAAACTGTGCGACAGTTCCTCCACGTAATGAACATCAGAAAATGACAGATTACCGCTCCGCACCACACCTTTCTTACTGATTCGACCACCCACTCCCCCTGCAAATGAAACTCCACCTCCATTGAAATCCTCTACATCTTCCAACAGAGACAGATCTCCGGTCATGTGTCGGGAGCAACCACTATCAACATACCAGAGATTGTTGACAGATCTTCTAGGCTGTCCCTACACAAATCAGAGATCAGTTAGAGTCAGGTACCCAGGTCATAACAGATCTGGGCACTCCCTTGGAGTCAATGTAGTTAACCATTTTGAAAGACATTCCTGCCTTTGATTCAGGTTGATTTACAGTTTTAGCATTAGCTTTTGGCTTCCAATTTGGTTGCTTTTGTGAGTTTGAACTACTAGCAGAGTTCTTTGTGGGTGATGTTTTTCTTGGAGGAGATGCAGCCTTTTTACCTTTTGTTTTAACAACCGGTGTCCACTCAAGTTTTAATTTGGTATAAACCATTTGTTTTGGTTGAGTAACAGTTTTTGGTTGTTCCATAACTGCTTTACCCTTAGGTTCAGCAGTCTGATTAACTTTTTGCACTTGTTTCACAAAAGGCTTTGTTTTAACTTTGTTAGGTCTGTTGTAAACTTCTTTAGCTGCATGAGCAGGTTTTGAAGTTTGGCCCACATCTCTCCTTTCATTGACAGGCTTTGTCACTGGGGCTTTTGTGTTTAGAACCTTAGACTTTTGAGTCTTCATTAGTTCAGAACTCTGCTTCCCCTGTGACGAAGCTTGCTGCTTTTTATTTCTGTTCTCACCCCTCATCATTTTCTCAAGCATATTTGTCCGCTTGTTCTGCGGATAATATGGCTCATAGGGTCTGTTCATACAATTAGCAGCAAAATGACCTGGTTGACCGCATTCAAAACAATTCATTTGTCTAGGCCCATTGACGTTGCTACACAAGTATGAGCGTCTTGGATAAGACGACTTCCATTCTGGTTGATCATCCCATTTGTGTATCACACGTTTTGAATGTTTTTCAGGTTGTGTTATTAAACAAAATTGTTCAGATTTTGATTTATCAGTTCTATTGTAAGTTGACACAACCTGGGGATATGGAACAAAATCATTGGGCTTAGACTGACGGCCAATCTTTGTGTTAGGAACACGCATTTTAAAAGAACTGATGACTTCATTAGGATTAGAAACATGTTTTAACAAGACATTTTGATTGGACTTGGATACTTCAAGTTCTGACACAGATGCCAGAACGTCATCCTTAGGTAAACTAACAACAGAACAACTAGACTCATGACACTCATTGACTCTCAAGCATTCAGCATCCTCCCCAGATACATCTTCAATTCCTACAACATCTGCACATGTAACAGAAACATTAGTAGGACTAACATTATTTTTTAATGATTCCTGGGAAGGGCCTGGTTCATTTCTGTGTTCATCTACCTTGTTCTGACAACTCATCCCATATATCCCATGTCTCTCTCTTTCTAACTCCTTCTCTGTCATAGGGGTCACACCTACCAATACACTATCTATAGGAGGACCTGCTTCATGATAACCTGAATTAGTTCTGTCTACCTGATCCTCCTCATAGAGCACTCCTATAATATCTCTAGGGATAGGTGGGGGAATAACAACATTTGCGGCCACGGACTTGTCAGACTTTTCTGACCCAAATCCTGGCGTATGTTTCCCTACTTGACCACAAGTGATAGCCTGAGATAATTCTTTGCCTGCCTGAAGCATTCTTTTGTTTCTTAATTTATTCACATCTAACTGAACCTGCATTTCATTGTTCTTATGTGTCAATTCATCTACCTGCTTTCTAAGGTCAGCTATTTCTAGTTTGGCATTATCATACAGGATAGATTGTTCAGTTGCTATCTGTTGGTACTTAACAATATCTAGCTTTTGAGCCTTAATCTTTTCCTCACCTTTTATCCATCTACCCTTAAATGAACTCCTCTCACACTTGATCTCAAACAATTCTAGTTGATAATTCTTACAGACTTGTCTAAGACCAGGTATAATACGAGCACAAGTGGGATCAGAACATACCTTGAGGTTCTCAGCAGCAGCAACGTATGCTTCCTTGTCTTCTATCTCAGTCTCCTCAGGCTTTTCCTCATCAGTGACCACAAAAGCATGATGTTCTTCATTACCCTCTTCAGCAGTAGCAATTAAGGCATGTGACAGACTGAGATCCTTCATCTGGGGTGTCCAGTCATAACCACCACCTCCCTGAACCACCAATGCCTTGTCTTCTCCTTTTCCTTTTACCTCAGCTGTCTTCTTCTCTTCAACCCTCTCTTTCTTTGGCTTCGTGCATTCCCTGGCAAAGTGACCATACTCATCACAATTGTAGCACCTCAGCTTTGACTTGTCAAACCCCATTCTGATTTTATCCTGATCCTTCCAGACGTTCCTTCCAGTTTTGGCCATAAATTTCTTGGCTCTGAAAACAGCCATGGCCATTTGCCAAGACACATCTAGCATCTCTACGTCCTCAGGATTGATCTGATTAAGATCACCAGACACCATATCAGAAGGTACAAGATTCCCAGCAACAAGAGCATGGTAACTGTTCATGAACCCCATACCAAGGGCAAAGTTTGGATCATTGACATCACCAGAATTGACATCACTGCTTGAACTTCCTTGAGGCTGTGCCACAAATGCATTACCCATTGAAACTGAGCTTGATCCACTTCCTGAAGCCTTTCCTTCATGCTTACCTTCAACTTCTTCAGATAACAGAGCCTGATTCAATTTCCCTGCCAAACTTAATGAGCTTATGTGGTTTAGCTCTCTCTGCTTATCATCTATCATTTTTGACTTCAGTTTGTTAATCAGTTCATCCAAAGTCACTTCTGTCAGTCTGTTGTTGTCTTTGATGATGGATATGTTGGTGTTCCAGGATTTTGGCAGACTGTTCAGCAACTTCAGGTTCTTGTCTTCAGTATCCGGCTCCACACCATAACTGGACATCTCAGCCATTAATGACACATATCTCTGAACTTGAGACTCAAAAGATTCTCCCTGGATGTGATTGAACAGATTAAACTTTTGCTTCAACATCTGCTTCCTGCTGGCCTTGATATCCGGATTTCCTTCATAAGCAACAATCAAAGCGTTCCACAGTTGCTTTGCTGTTTTGCAGTGCTTGAACCCTTGAGCGATATCTGGAGTCAATGCCATTGTCATGATAGCAAAAGCCCTCTCTGCTTTGTTGCATCTCTCCCAGTCATCATCATCATATTCCTCCTCTTTCTTTTCATTCCCGGCATTTGTTCCTGTTGCATGTGTAGGTACGAATGGTCCATTGAGAACAGCCCTCCATAACCTCAGATCCACACTTTTCAAATGATTTTCGAATCTATACTTCCACTCCAAGAAATTATCCGCTGAAGTTAGTCTCGGCGGACGAGTAATAGATCCGATCTCGAAATCCAGTTTCTGGTACATACTCGGCTCGAAATCCATTTCACTAGCTTGGGTAACTAAACTTAAAGTCCAAAAGTCCAAATAACAACAGATTACGATCCAAAGAAGCTGATTACGATTCGATACACCTGATTACGATCGGGTACACTTTGATTACGATCGGAAACACACAAACCGCCTTTGACAATCGTAAATATTGATTACGAACACCGATTACGATCCCGCCAGTCGTAAACCCTCGATTGCGACTCAAGCAAGTCGTAAACACCTTTTACGACCAAGATAAGTCGTAAACACAAGTACTGTACTAAGCAGACAAAAGTACAGTCGTAAACACTACGATGTCGGGTCGTAAACACCTAAACTTCGACCAAATCGTGATCGTAAACACCAGTACACGCAGTCGCAAACACCGTACGGTCGCAAACACCGAATTTCTCACTCGTAAACAAGCAATCTTCAACCAGTCACGATCGCAAACACTTTTTGTAGAATCGTGAACTACCAATCTTCAAGCAAAAACCCAGAAAATGAAGAACACGCAGCTTTTGCAGACTCGTAAACCCCAAAACAGCCTTCAAATCTTTGAAAACAGCCCAGAAACACACAAAAACCTCTTGAATCAATATCGTGAGAGCCTCGAAACAAGGTTTCTTGGCTCTGATACCAATTGTAGGTCCGGATAATAACCAAACAACACGATATCTTAGCTAATCCGAGTGCGGAATCCTCGTATAAGCTTGAATCAAGAGAAATAGTAGAAGAATAGGTTAAATCTTGTGAAAAGATTAAACCTTGAATGATAAACAACTACTAGAAGCAATCCAATGAAATCGTGAACA
This sequence comes from Deinandra increscens subsp. villosa, assembly GCA_039602395.1. Classification (NCBI taxonomy): domain Eukaryota; kingdom Viridiplantae; phylum Streptophyta; class Magnoliopsida; order Asterales; family Asteraceae; genus Deinandra; species Deinandra increscens. Next base: position 70,515,823 of record JBCNJP010000023.1, read on the forward strand.
CAAGAAACTTGAAGGAATCGTGAATAGTGTATTTGAAATGCTTAACCATAAACGGTTACAATGTGAGGCTTATATAGCCCTTGCCAAAATCGTAAATCTAGTCTAAGCCCAATCATAATCGGCCCACATGGCCTAAAAATAAACTAGACTACCTCACTAGATAAATACTAAACAAGCCCAAAACCAAAAGCCCACTAATGTTCATGCCTTATAAATAATAGCCCTACACTATGTTTATGCTAGTTGTCAAGAGTGCAAGTTCCCATGAGTTTAAGGAGTGAACCATTGGGTATTAGCCACTAATTTGAGTATAAAGGGAAACCACCACACCACTTGTTCCCTTGCACCACTACACACCAACACACACTCTCTCCCTCCCTCTCCCACTCTCGGCCGCCCACACGACGATATACGTGAAAACGTAAACGTTTACTTATCATGTTTTATTAAAACAACTCATGAGTTTTAATAAATAAACTCTTATAAATCCAAGTGTCGCCTACTAATATTTTTAGTGCAACAAATATTTCATACAAAAGGAATATTAATTGATTTCGAAATATTAAATGATTAAATGTCAAACGATTCATGTTTTAAAAATGAATAATTAATCTTGATGATTAATTATGTTTTATTCACCAAGTATGGTTAATCATAATTATTTAAAAATAATTATAACTTGCATGATTAACAAATCAAACACGTAATTATTTAATTAAAAATAATTATACAAACTTGTAAAAATAATAATAAACATTATTATTTTTAAATCCAATATTCAGGACTTGATTGAACTAAAAAGTTGTTTAATCTTTTGTTATATTTATTGAACATAAATATAAATAATCATGAAAGTATTTACTTAATAAATACAAGCTAACGGGTTTTCAAACGAATGCAAACGGGATTAAAACGTCAAGACTTGACCGGTAGCACTTGGGTGACTTATGTTACTCAAATGATTGTAGACCTTATGCATATGCTTATTATTTATTTAGGGCATTACTTGCTACCGCTACTTCACCGTTTGTTTACCGCTTATTTGCTGAATTTGTGAGTTTCACGGCCCCTTTTCCTTTAACTGTTTTATACTTTGGGGGAGAAATCATGAAATCTGATAAATGCTTTTACTTAATATTATGGTTTATCTGTTACCCGTATGACTACTTGTTCTCTTACTGATTGCCCAATTTAGTACATTATCGTTATAAACGTTTGTATAACCGTATCCCACCATTAATTGATTTCAATTAGTTCTGTACGAAACGATAGCTAGTGAATAGATCTATTTGGGTTGACAACCCTGCCCTAACTGGTAGCTCCACTTCTGACTCCGGATTATCTGGGGGTACACATCAGTTATTCTGCTCTGTTTAACATCTCTGGACAAGAGATGCTATGGGTGGGTAAACCGTTAGTATTTGAAATCAAGGTTCAGGCGAGCTCATACATCCACAACGGTAAACCAATGTAATATTTAAGTATACTGAAAACTGTTTTACCAACATTAAACGTAGAGTCATAAACCTGTGAACCTCACCAAATTTATGTTGACCCTTCCAAATTCATGATTTCTTAGGTAAATGGGGCTTAACCATGCTATCGGACCTGCTTTCGGAGTCATAGTCCCGACTATCTTAATAAACCGTTCAATGTTTTTATTATTAATTTAAGACTTGTTTTCAAATGTAAGACATTATCATTGTCCACTATCACTTTCCGCTGCAATACAATGACGTAATGTTTTATGAAGTATTAAATATATTAGATGTTGTTCTATGTATCCTCGACTATGATTCCATTCTCGCTCACACCCGATACCGTTGACCAGGGTGTGACAAAATAGCAAAGCATGTATAGCACATAATTTAACATAAGTCAATATGTTGGTGAAGCGGTCTTGCATGCAAATGGAAGCTTCAGAGCGGGTTATAGTCCAGGTTTATTTTTTGTTTTGTTTGTTTGTTTATCCTGGTTCGCTATAACCATGGCTCTGATACCAATCTGTCACACCCCGGTCAACGGGTTGGGTGTGAGCGACATGGAATCATAGTCGTCGATACATAGAACAACTAAATATATTCAAATCGTTATAATAAAACATCACGTCATTTAGATTGCAGCGAAAAAGTGGTGAAAATGATAATGTCTTACATTTGAATATAAAAGGTTTTAATTTATTGATAAAAGCATAAGATAGTTTATTTAGGATAGGTCGGGATTATGACTCCGGCGAAGTAGGTCCGATAGTTTGAGTTAAGCCCCATTTGCATGCCTTCGGTGATTGCCTAGTTACCTGAGAAATCATGAGTTTAAAACGGGTCAACATAAAGTTGGTGAGGTTCACAGGTTTAAGACTCTACGTTTAAGATTTGTAAAACAGTTTTGGCATACTTAAATATTACGTTGGTTTACCATTGTGGTTGTATGATCTCACCTGAACCTTGATTTCAAATACTAACGGTTTACCCACCCATAGTATCTCGCCCGAGAGATACCAAACAGAGCAGAATAACTGATGTGTACCCCTTGACAATGTACGGAGTCAGGTTTGGAGCTACCAAACTGGGCAGGGTTGTCAACCCAAATAGATCTATTCACTAGCTATCGTTTCGTACAGAACTAATTGAAATCAATTAATGGTGGGATACAGTTGTACAAACGTTTATAACGATAATGTACCATATTTGGGCAATCAGTAAGAGAACAAGTAGTCATACGGCTAACCGATAAACCATAATATTAAGTAAAAAGCATTTATCAGATTTCATGATTTCTCCCCCAAAAGTATAAAACAGTTAAAAGAAAAGGGGCCGTGAACTCACTGGATCAGCAGGTACGATGAATATAAACAGTGCAGGAGAGGTGGCAAGTAATGTCCTAAATAAATATTAAGGCATTTGCATAACATCTATAATCAATTGAGTAACATAAGTCACCCAACTGATACCGGTTAAGTCTTGACGTTTTAATCCCGTTTGTATTCGTTTGAAAACCCGTTAGTTAGTATTTATTAAATAAATACTTTTGTGATGATTTATATTTATGTTCAATAAATATAATAAAAGAATAATCATTTAATAATTAAATCAAGTATTGAGCATCGAGTTAAAAATAATAATGTTTTTCATTATTTTCATAAGTTTGTAAGTTATAATTATTTTTAATTAAATAATTATGGTTAACATTTCTTTTGGTGAACAAACCATGGTTTAAAATCTTTTGTAAATAATTATTAGTCAAAGAATAATTATTTGAAGTTTATTTTATCATAAAACACGAGTCATTTGAAAGATACGTTTTAAGTCACGTCATTTAATCATTTAATATATCAAAATCGTTTAATATCTAATTTGTATGAAATATTCATTTCTTTTTAAAACGTTGTTTCAAAACATTACATGGCGACGCTTGGATTTATAAAAGTTTATTTATTATAAACTTTTGGATTGTTTTAATAAAACATGTTAGGAGATTTGGTTTAAGATTTCGAATATTTACGTTTACGCGTAAATCACCGTATGGTCCCGGTTTTATTACTACGCAAAGTATTCTTATTTTGATTACTTTGATTTTATCAAAGTAACAATAAGAGTTCATAAAATACCTAAAGTCAATTGCTTGCCTCTTGATGATTTTTATAAGAACCTTTTATAAAATATTTATTCTACAAATATCTTTTTATAGAAAATTCTCCATTTTTATAACATGTCTTTAAATGGTTAAAACTTGTATAAATCCAAGAATTTATGTCCAATTAATTGTTTGACATAAATTGTATTCCTTCGATTTTTAGCAAAAATCATGTTACATTCCTTTTGTCTTGTAAGACTTTTATAACACTTTAATGTGTTATACTTTTACTAAAACAAGTAATATTCTTTTTGTTCCTTTTACTTGTTACAAATTGTTTAGCCAATTCTTGTCATAAATTTCATGTGTAACTTATATTTAAATCCTTAAATCTTGTTAGAAGATTTATTTGTTTAATTAGCATGTGACATGTCGAATTAGCAACATAACATAATCTAATATTAACTAACACATATAGTGTTAGGACCAATTTATTCTATAACATGAAATGTAATTACATCAACTAACACTTAAGGTGTTAGGACCAAACTAATCAATAAACAATCTACTAAAACTTTATGTTAGGACAAGATATATATAAAAAAATTAACAAACACTTTTCAAGTGTTAGGACAAACTAGATAAACATACACACCCATTTTAAACGCTCCATTTTTATTAACTAGTTACATATGTTAACCATTTAAATCAACTAACACTTTTCAAGTGTTAGGACAAGCTAAACATTGAATCATCCAATTTAGTTAGTCATGTTTTTATGGTTTTTATTAACATAAATGGGTTTAGATTTTGTTAAACCAAATAACATGAAATCAAAGATTTCAAGAACACAAGAATCATGGTGCATACCATATTACTTTCCTTAGATTTCATAGATGTGTTTCACCACATTCCTTGGCTTCTTTAAGTCCTAAGACACCAAGAGAATGTTTTGATTCTTTGAAGAAAAGGGATAAAGAGAGAGGTTTTTTAGTTGGTTTAGCAAAATGCAAGTAGTTTAAGGTTTTGTTGTCAAGACTTGGGTTTCACCTTGGGTGCTAAACATGGGAGATTATAGGAGAAAAGGGGGTTTAGAAACACTCACAATGGGGGAGGATTGGAAACCGAGAAAGGAGAGGAGGTGGGTGGCGGCGATCAACGGTGCTACGGTGGCCGAGATGGTGGCCGGTGGTGGCCAACCGGCGGTGGCGGTGGGAGGAAAGGGAGCCGGCCGAGACGAGCAAGGGAAGAGAGGGAGATGGTGGTGAGGTGTGGAGTGGAAATGAATGGTGGAGGCTTCCTATTATAGGTTTATTTTTGGTTAATAACCTCTAGTCCAAGGCTTAATCCCTCAAGTATTAGTACATGACAACTAAGTCTAGGACTTGATTGGCATCTTTAGGGGTTTAGCCTCATGGCTAATTAAAATGAAAGTTTAACATATTGTAGGAAGTTTTATTTTATAATAATGCTCCATGTATTATAAAGTGGTGAAGCTTTTATAAAATATGAGATGGTTAGTGATGTTTAAAAATCATAACTTTTATAAATACAACCCAAGCACATTAAAACTACAAAGGTGGTGAATTTTTATAAAAGTTTGATGGGCTAGAGTTTTTAAAAAAATGAAATGGGCTTAGGTTATAAAAGTCATGGGCCAATTAATTTAAACCACTTGTTTGTGGATTGGGCCGAAGCCCAAAAGAAATAACAAGGGAGGCGGACCGGTTTCGCGGTTTGGGCCAAACTTGGGCCGGTTTTCGGTTAGGCCGAAGGGAAAAAGGGTCGTCGGGCTCGGCCTGGGCCGGTTGGGCCGTGGGCCGGGTCCTCCGGTTCGGTTTGGATGCTCGGTTATTCGGGTTTGGTTAGCGGGTCGAGTTACGGGTTCGTTTTCAAGGTTTTTGATTCGTTGGGCTTGTTAGGCCGAACTGGGCCTGAACGGGTCATCGGTTTTGGTTGAGTCTTGACAACGAAATGTTTCGTTATATTTTCAGTACATAAAAATATACAAGTTGATTCGGTTATTTCGGTTTTTCAGGAAGTTAATACGAATTCTCAGTTTTTCATACGTGTGATCGTTAACGAACTTTATTTCGTTTGTTCGCGTAAGTTTTAAGCTCGATCACCATTAGTATTTAAAACCAAGTTGTTTTAATTACGTGATCGCTTAAAATGTCGTTGTGTCGTTGATGTAAATCCGTGACACTGGTTTCCAAAGAAAATATAAAAAAGTATATTTTTTATATATATATTTTCTTATCATTGAGATTCCATTACTTACTTAATGGTTTTCCCTATTTATTTGGGCACGGTTTCTAATACAAACATGGAAAATAATTTACGTCTGGGTTTTTATCATTTACATATGGTTACTGACACTTAACATAGTTAAGATAAAGCACATAAATTGCTAATCTAAAAGTTCAACGTAAAGAGGTTTGACCGGACTTTTGGACGAGGTGTCACATTCTCCCCCAGTTAGAAGAATTTCGTCCCGAAATTTAGTTATGACCACTGGTGGATGCAACATTTTTAAAAGACAAGGATACTTCTGACGCATTTTGGCCATCGCGTTCCCAAGTGTACCCTGGACCTCGTCGGGAGTTCCATCGTACCTTGACAATGGGAATGCGACTACGTTTCAATTTCTTGATTCCTCGGTCAAGTATCTCGACAGGTTCCTCAACAAAGTGCAATGTCTCGTTGACTTGATTTTCATCAAGTGGGACGATAAGAGTTTCGTCGGACAGACACTACTTCCAATTACTAACTTGGATAACATCATAAGTGCTACTTAGTTCGGTAGGTAGGCGTAGTCGGTACGTTACTGGGTCAATTGTTTCACTGATTGGTAGTCGATGCATATTCGAAACGTTCCATCTTTCGTTTTAAATTATACGGGAGCACTCCACAGGGAGTGGCTCGGACGAAAAAAGCCTTTATCTAGCAACTCTTGTAGTTGGCTGGATAACTCTTGTATTTCGGACGGTACAAGACAGTATGGGAATCTGGCAATGGGGGCGGGTTCAAGGACGCTCCACTTATCGCTAGGGTAAGTCCGGCTAGTCTTTGGGAAAGACTCCCGAGCATTCGCGGACAATAGGAACATCTTTGGTATGTTTCTCCTTAGGTTTCTTCTCAGTGACATGAGCTAAGATGGCATGGCATCCTTTGCGAAGGAATTTTTCGTGCCTTCATACTAGATATGAGGTTTAGCTTGGCTCCACTCTTTTCGCCTTGCACGTTTAGAGTGTTACCATTTGCAAGTGGCACTCTTACCATTTTCTCAAGACAGACGATTTTCGCATGGTTCTTTGACAACCACTCCATTCCAATGATTACATCCAAGCTTCCTAATTTAACGAGTATTAGGTCGACGCCAAATGTATGGTCGGAGAGTCCTAATGAATAACCTTGGTAGATTACTCCAGTTTCGGTTAATTCACCATTGGCTAATTTTACAGTAAGCTTAGCGTCTAAGGCAGAAGGGTCGATTTTAGAGGATTACGAAATAAAATCGGTAGGCACAAAGCTTCTATCGGCATCAGTATTGAATAAAACAGAAACGTAATGGTTGTTTAGTAGGAACGTACCCGTCTTCGGCGGGCGTCTTCGGCGCTGATCACGAAGACTCTTCCTCTAGCCTGGTTAGTATTATGGTCCTTGTTCTCCGGGCAGTCACTCTTGAAGTGTCCAATGGTCCCGCAACCGTAGCAAGTGCGTCTTGGGAAATGACGCGCTACATGTCCGTAGGCTTTGCAGATATTGCAAAAGACATTTCCACAATTGAGAGTGTGGTGTAGGTTGCATTTATTGCACATGGGTGCAGTACCGGTGTAACCGGTTTTTCGGAGGGACTGGACAGAGGTGGTAGCAGCATAGACCTTCTCTGGTCCGGATTCCTTAGCAAGGGTCTTCTCGGAGTTTTTCTTGTTCCGATTCTCCCAAAATCCATGCTTTCGTTTGTTGTCAGATTTCTTGCTTGACGAAGGGGTGGTACTGACATCAGATGACTCATTCTCAGACAATTTCTTGCCAAAGTTTACACCTTGATGATTAGCTTGATAGACAAGGTTGTGTGCTAGGTGCACAACATCCTGAAATGTCTGAGGGTTTGAGGAAAGGACATTCCCCTGAATGTGTGGCGCAAGTTCCCAGATGTACCGCTCGATCTTTTTGTAAGTCGGAGTGTCCATAGTCGGACAAAGATGAGCAAGTTCACGAAACCTCTTAGTGTAGCCAGCAACATCGCCTCCATTCATGGATAGGTTCCAAAACTCAACTTCGAGTTTTTGGAGTTTCTCCCTAGGACAATACTCATCACGCAGCAGTTGTTTGAGTTCGTCCCATGTCATAGCATAGGCCAATCAGTCCCCATAGCATCAGCATGGGAGTTCCACCAGGTTAGAGCGCTGTCAGTGAGTGCGCACGTGGAATATTTAACCCTGTACTGCTCGGGGGCAGATGCTTATGCTAAAGACTGGCTCCATTTTCTCAAACCAGCGAATTAAACCAACAGCGCCTTCGAAACCCTTGAAGTTGGTGGGTTTGCAATTTATAAAGTCTTTATATGAACATTCACGAGGTCCACGTGCCCCATTTTCAGTGTGACGTTGGGTCTCGGCAGTGGCGACTGTTTCAGCAACGCGTTGAGCGATCATCTCCTCGATTTCAGCGGCGCTCATAGGGGGAGGAGGTGGAGGAGGTGAAGTGTTACTGGGTGTTCGGCGTCTTGGTGGCATGGTTTTGCTTTAGGTTATCAATGTCAACATAAAGGAAAATCTTAGATAATATGTAAATGGGGTTATTACATGCTCGAGAATAACTGCCACGACACACATCAAACATACCATATCATGACACGTGCAAACACAACCAAGAAGCATAAGGTAGGAAGGAATACACATGTGTATGGATAACATGAAGTGACAATAGAAATCAATCGCATACAATTAACCATAATAATCATAAAAGTCGTAACAATCATAATAATCATTACAATCATCTAACCATAACCATAATACTACTTCCATTTCCTTCATATTAACTACAAAACATACAATAATCAAAATGAGATATGTTTTGTCGTGGGCTTGCAGTCCCAATAATAAAACATACAATGTATAGGTATGCTAAAATGATGATCCAAAAAGGCTAGATCTAAAGCTATCTAGAAAAGTGGAGGTCCTGGGGGCATGGCTAGGGTGGTCGTGATCTGTGACATGAGGCTCATGAAGGTCATCATACGCCCAATGAAATCCCATGTGGTCGCGAGCCTCGCATGGAGGGCCTCGTTCGACGGAAGGAGGCCAGTGACGGTTGTGTTGACACCAGTTATGTGAGTATGAAGAGTGTCCATGGAGTCCAGGACGATACCCATGTGACCAGCAACCCTGGCTATCTGGGTCTCGAGAGCCCCAAGGTTAGCCATATTAGAGTGTTGAGCAATATCTCCCTCAACCAACTCAAAGGACTGCTCATGATGACGCAAGTGTGCTACCAGTTACGGAACAATGTCCGCTATTAGCTCGTCAGTGAGCACAAAGATGCCAAACAGAGGATGGCGTGTGGAACCACCTCTGATGGAGGACTCACCTCGCTCGTAAGAGCTGGGCAGTCCCTCACGTAGCCTCCAGGAATGGAGCTGCCCGGGCATCCATGATAAATGAGGGTAAGAAGGACTGGCGGATAATTCCGACAGTCGGATTATCCTTCTCAGGACAGGAGGGCACATAGTCCTCAGGGGATGGTGTGTAGTCAACTACATCTCTATCGTCGTCTTCTCCGTAATCGGAAATGCAGATGACTTCCTTGGAAGTCATCTCTGCGATAATATTCCAAGAGAACAAGACAGAGTTAGTAACAACATAATAACATATAAACTAAATGAGATAAGTAAGGAAATAGAAAAGCATGTACAGCACATAATTTAACATAAGTCAATATGTTGGTGAAGCGGTCTTGCATGCAAATGGAAGCTTCAGAGCGGGTTATAGTTCAGGTCCAGTTTTTGTTTTGTTTGTTTGTTTATCCTGGTTCGCTATAACCACGACTCTGATACCAATCTGTTACACCCCGGTCAACGGGTTGGGTGTGAGCGACATGGAATCATGTTCGTCGATACATAGAACAACTAAATATATTCAAATCGTTATAATAAAACATCACGTCATTTAGATTGCAGCGGAAAAGTGGTGAAAATGACAATGTCTTACATTTGAATATAAAAGGTTTTAATTTATTGATAAAAGCATAAGATAGTTTATTTAGGATAGGTCGGGATTATGACTCCGACGAAGCAGGTCCGATAGTTTGAGTTAAGCCCCATTTGCATGCCTTCGGTGATTGCCTAGTTACCAGAGAAATCATGAGTTTAAAACGGGTCAACATAAAGTTGGTGAGGTTCACATGTTTAAGACTCTACGTTTAAGATTTGTAAAACAATTTTGGCATACTTAAATATTACGTTGGTTTACCGTTGTGGTTGTATGATCTCACTTGAACCTTGATTTCAAATACTAACGGTTTACCCACCCATAGTATCTCGCTCTAGAGATACCGAACAGAGCAGAATAACTGACGTGTACCCCTTGACAATGTACGGAGTCAGGTTTGGAGCAACCAAACTGGGTAGGGTTGTCAACCCAAAATAGATATATTCACTAGCTATCATTTCGTACAGAACTAATTGAAATCAATTAATGGTGGGATAAAGTTGTACAAACATTTATAACGATAATGTACCATAGTTGGGCAATCAGTAAGAGAACAAGTAGTCATACGGCTAACAGATAAACCATAATATTAAGTAAAAAGCATTTATCAGATTTCATGATTTCTCCCCCAAAAGTATAAAACAGTTAAAAGAAAAGGGGCCGTGAAACTCACTGGATCAGCAGGTACGATGAATATAAACAGTGCAGGAGCAGTGGCAAGTAATGTCCGAAATAAATACTAAGGCATTTGCATAATGTCTATAATCAATTGAGTAACATAAGTCACCCAAGTGATACCGGTCAAGTCTTTACGTTTTAACTCCGTTTGTATTCGTTTGAAAACCCGTTAGTTAGTATTTATTAAATAAATACTTTTGTGATGATTTATATTTATGTTCAATAAATATAATAAAAGAATAATCATTTTATAATTAAATCAAGTATTGAGCATCGAATTAAAAATAATAATGTTTATTATTATTTTCATAAGTTTGTAAGTTATAATTATTTTTAATTAAATAATTATGGTTAACATTTCTTTTGGTGAACAAAACATGGTTTAAAAATTTTTGTAAATAATTATTAGTCAAAGAATAATTATTTGAAGTGTATTTTATTTTAAAACACGAGTCATTTGAAAGATACGTTTTAAGTCACGTCATTTATTCATTTAATATTTCAAAATCGTTTAGTATCTCATTTGTATGAAATATTCATTTTTTTTAAAACGTTGTTTCAAAACATTACATGGCGACAATTGGATTTATAAAAGTTTATTTATTATAAACTTTTGGATTGTTTTAATAAAACATGTTAGGAGATTTGGTTTAAGATTTCGAACATTTACGTTTTCGCGTAAATCGCCGTATGGTCCCAGTTTTATTACTACGCAACGTATTCTTATTTTGATTACTTTGATTTTATCAAAGTAACAATAAGCGTTCATAAAAATATCTAAAGTCAATTGCTTGCCTCTTGATGATTTTTATAAAAACCTTTTATAAAATATTTATTCTACAAATGTCTTTTTATAGAAAATCCTCCATTTTTATAACATGTCTTTAAATGGTTAGAACTTGTAATAAATCCAAGAATTTATGCCAAATTAATTATTTGACATAAATTGTATTCCTTCCATTTTTAGCAAAAATCATGATACATTCCTTTTGTCTTGTAAGACTTTTATAACACTTTAATGTGTTATATTTTTACTAAAACAAGTAATATTCTTTTTTTTCTTTTACTTGTTACAAATTATTTAGCCAATTCTTGTCATAAATTTCATGTGTAACTTATATTTAAATCCTTAAATCTTGTTAGGAGATTTATTTGTTTAATTAGTATGTGACATGTCCAATTAGCAACATAACATAATCTAATATCAACTAACACATATAGTGTTAGGACCAATTTATTGTATAACATGAAATGTAATTTCATCAACTAACACTTAAGGTGTTAGGACCAAACTAATCAATAAACAATCTACTAACACTTTATGTTAGGACAAGATATATATAAAAAAAAATTAACAAACACTTTTCAAGTGTTAGGACAAACTAGATAAACATAAACAACCATTTTAAATGCTCCATTTTTATTAACTAGTTACATATGTTAGCCATTTAAATCAATTAACACTTTTCAAGTGTTAGGACAAGCTAAACATTGAATCATCCAATTTAGTTAGTCATGTTTTTATGGTTTTTATTAACATAAATGGGTTTAGATTTTGTTAAACCAAATAACATGAAATCAAAGATTTCAAGAACACAAGAATAATGGTGCACACCATATTACTTTCCTTAGATTTCATAGATGTGTTTCACCACATTCCTTGGCTTTTTTAAGTCCTAAGACACCAAGAGAATTTTTTGATTCTTTTAAGAAAAGAGATAAAGAAGAGAGGTTTGTTAGTTGGTTTAGCAAAATGCAAGTAGTTTAAGGTTTTGTTGTCAAGACTTGGGTTTCACCTTGGGTGCTAAACATGGGAGATTATAGGAGAAAAGGGGGTTTAGAAACACTCACAATGGGGGAGGATTGGAAACCGAGAAAGGAGAGGAGGTGGGTGGCGGCGATCGACGGTGCTACGGTGGCCGAGATGGTGGCCGGTGGTGGCCAACCGGCGATGGCGGTGGCTCGAAAGCGAGCCGGCCGAGAGGAGTAAGGATAGAGAGGGAGAGGGTGGTGTGGTGTGGAGTGGAAATGAATGGTGGAGGCTTCCTTTTATAGGTTTATTTTTGGTTAATAACCTCTAGTCCAAGGCTTAATCCCTCAAGTATTAGTACATGACAACTAAGTCTAGGACTTGATTGGCATCTTTAGGGGTTTAGCCTCATGGCTAATTAAAATGAAAGGTTAGCATATTGTAGGAGGTTTTATTTTATAAAAATGCTCCATGTATTATAAAGTGGTGAGGCTTTTATAAAATAAGAGATGGTTAGTGATGTTTAAAAATTATAACTTTTATAAATACAACCCAAGCACATTAAAACTACAAAGGTGGTGGATTTTTATAAAAGTTTGATGGGCTAGAGTTTTTATAAAAATAAAATGGGCTTAGGTTATAAAAGTCATGGGCCAATTAATTTAAACCATTTGTTTGCGGATTGGGCCGAAGCCCAAAAGAAATAACAAGGGAGGCGGACCTGTTTCGCGGGTTGGGCCAAACTTGGGCCGGTTTCCGGTTTGGCCGAAGGGAAAAAGGGGCGTCAGGCTCGGCCTGGGCCGGTTGGGCCGTGGGCCGGGTCCTCCGGTTCGTGTTGGATTCTCGGTTATCCCGGTTTGGTTATCGGGTCGAGTTACGGGTTCATTTTCAAGGTTTTCAATCCGCTAGGCTTGTTAGGCCGAACTGGGCCCGAACGTGTCATCGGTTTTGGTTGAGTCTTGACAACGAAATGTTTCGTTATATTTTTAGTACATAAAAAATATACAAGTTGATTCGGTTATTTCGGTTTTTCAGGAAGTTAATACGAATTCTCAGTTTTTCATACGCGTGTTCGTTAACGAATTTTATTTCGTTTGTTCGCGTAAGTTTTAAGCTCGATCACCATCAGTACTTAAAACCAAGTTGTTTTAATTACGTAATCGTTTAAAATGTCGTTGTGTCGTTGATGTAAATCCGTGACACTGGTTTCCAAAAAAAATATAAAAAGTATATTTTATATATATATATATATATATATATATATATATATATATTTTCTTATCATTGAAATTCCATTACTTACTTAATGGTTTTTCCTATTTATTTGGGCACGGTTTCTAATACAAACGTGGGAAATAATTTACGTCTGGGTTTTTATCAGTTACATATGGTTACTGACACTTAACAAGTTAAGATAAAGCACATAAATTGCTAATCTAAAAGTTCAAAGTAAAGAGGTTTGACCGGAGTTTTGGACGAGGTGTCACAGATAACTTGGTCATTAAGAGCCGCACAGAAGCCATCATGCTGGCGGATGTGTACGAAACGTTTGAAAATCTAAGAGCCGCGAACATGAAACTAAATCCATCCAAATGCTCTTTTGGAATGGAGGAAGGTAAATTTCTGGGGGTTATTATCAAAGAGGGTGGATTCAATGTCAACCCCGAAAAGGTGCGGGTCATAATGGAAATGCCATCCCCACGAAACTTGAAAGAGGTCCAAACCTTAAACGAAAGATTGGTGGTCATAAATCGCTTTTTAGCTAATTGTGCAGAAACGGCCCTCCCTTTTATCTAGACATTGCGGTCTTGCCCGGCACACGAGAATTTTGTATAGACAGACAAGGCAAAAACAACGTTTTAGAGCATGAAATCATACCTCGCTAAACTCCCGATATTGACTACGCCAAGAAAGGGAGAATTCCTACAAATGTATATTTCCACGGAAGAGTTCGCTGTTAGCTTTCCTGGTTGGACTAAGGCTAGCCAAGTAAATGGGAGCAGAGTCTATAATAGCTCACGTGGACTGAGTGCTGGTGGCAAATCAAGTAAATAGTATGTACGAGGCCAACGATCCCGTGATGGCAGACTATCTATGTTAGGTACTGTAAGTTCGTGCTGTGGATCATCTACTCGATCAATGACATTCAATGTAATTCGAGTATAGAAATGAGACAGGAGATGTAAATACAAGGTGGATTTGTATTGCTTAACCACTGAGAATTACACACAGAGAAACACACACAAGATCTGACCAAGAAGTCCTTAATCCTATATACAATGTTCTATATATAGTTTCTCAAATTTGTCCGAGCATGACATCACACGAACAGCCACTTCGGGTCAGTTCGTGTGCACCCGAACTAGTAGTTCGGGTCACTTCGGACACAACCTCTTTTGTAACATTGTTCTTGTACTTGATACTTCACACGACGAACAGAATCATGCTCTAACAGACTCCCCCTCGACGTGTGGAGTATCTGTGCCATAACAATTCTTCATATAAACTCGTATCTTTCATCAAACTCTCCCTCTGTTAGGTCCCGTGAGGGGCTCTTTAACAATATTGGCACAATTTGATTTAAACAAGATGAATAAGTTGCAGAAAGTAAATCAAATTGGAAGACAACAATTCATAAAAAGGGTTTTCTGTATACCTCAAATGTAAATAATGGTTTACACGAGTTTATAGTATAACAATATATCAATAGAAAGAACTTTTCTATGAGAGTAAGTTGTTATTGCTTTGAGAAGCTTGTGAATTGCATTCTTGTTGTCTTGCCTTCTTTTGTGAAGTCCACTTGCTATTTATAGGAAGTAGTGGCAAGTTGCAAATGAATAATGTGGTTGAGGACGGTTGAATTTGAAGTGTGTCAGAGTAAATAGAGATAAATTGAGGATATTCAGTTTATCTCTTTTCAACTATCTTTAACTACTTTCGTGTTAAATGCCAAGTTGGTATTTGCTTTTACTTGTTCTTCACACAAAGGAAAAATTGTTCTTCTCATAAACTTTATATTTTGATAGTCCAGAACTCCTTCAGGACTATTCTTTGAAGTAGAATCTGGTCTGTACAGAACTACTTTGGAAATTCCGGAGTATTTCTGTACGAATATAGAAATCCGTAAATCGTACAGATTTTCATATCCTTTCTCTTTTGAGGATATATCTTTTTCTTTTCTTCTAATACTTGAATGTTTTCTATTACATTTACATTGTGTTCTAATACCCCCCCCCCCCCCCAAAGTATTTGAAGAATATAAATAAAAAGAGAAAATAAAGATAAGTAAATCATTTTCATTGATCATTTTACAGGAATGATGGACAGGATTTACAAGTTTTTTCTAATCTTTGCCCTACCAGTGAGTGAGTTAATTTCAAAGTTGTAATCTTTAGTACATTCTTCCAGTACGGTTCGAAAGACTGTCCTCTCTTTCATTAAAGCTTAAATTTCTGTTTTAATAACTTCTTTAGCTCCACTGTTGTAACATCCCTGGATAAACCTGGAGAATCGGACTGGATCTTTCCAAGAAAAATGAAAGGGGAATTTTTTTCTGGAATGATGCGGGGTGCATAATGTTCCTTTTGAAGCAATGCAGCTGATGTGTTGCAAACACATCCCTAATTCCTAAGTCTTTTATTATGTTTTTGAGTCAAATTGAGTCAGTTTGTGTTTGTTTTACTTACTTTTAGTCTAGTTTGAGTTGTTGAGTCTTTTATTTAGGTTTTTATAAGTTTTGCAGGAGTTTGATTAAGTCCCGAGGCCACGTTTGAAGTATTAGCTAAGTGAAGAAGAAAAGAAGTAAAAGTGCTGAACAAGCAGTCCCAGGCGTATCGCCTGGGATTGGAAAGAGTCTACGCGATACGCGCGAAGCAAGGTGGTCAACAGAAGTCAAAGTCGGCTAAACCTGACTAAATTGTCGCCTAGTGGTCTGTAGGCGTATCGCCTACCAAGTGTGTACCTCCAAGCGATACGCTTAGAGGTCTAAAACCCGCAAAAAGAGGTTTCGCGATATAAATTCGAGTTTGAGGGTTTCATTCGAGATATCTCGACTTCCAGATGGCAGAGGACGATCCAGAGGTGATTTCAAGAGCAGAGGGAGCTAGGAATCAAGGGGAATTCAACGGTGGATCACTTCTTCATCCCCAAATCATTAACGGGTTCATTTATTCTCATTAGATTCATAGATTTGATCATGTTAGGATTTGAAGTTCTGATTTTTATGATGATTTATGTATTAGACATGATGATTGGCTAAACTCTTAGAGCCACCTCGACTCGTTTTGATGAATTTGATCTTGTGATTACTTTGTTCGGTTTTGACTAATTGATTGATGTGCATTTTTATTAAATTCCAATAATTGCTATGGTTGATGTATGTGTGTGTTATGAGCAGATTAGTAATTGAATATTGATGCTTAATTTACCCACGAATGTCTTTCGGTTTAGGTAGATTAACTAAAGTAGTTAACTTTAGGGTTAATTGCTAAAGTATAGTTAGGATTTCCTCGACTATTGCATTGATAATTGGTTGGTAATTTACTTATGATGTGCTGCCTATTCTGAGACTTAAAAGGTAAAGAATTGTCGGGTAGTTGGGTTGGTTAAGGTTCTAGGGTTGCATTGTCTCAAAAGGAAATGTCCTAGGGTTTTGATTAGCTTGGTATTCCGTGTCAATCATGGTAGTTATTGGTAGCTCCTGCTAGGTCTAAGGTGCCCGAGATTAGGTTCAGAGGTGGTTAGGTCTAGTTGAGGTAGGAAGTACTTAAAAGGTGAACTCATGTTCGAGCGTTAGAAGTGTAGCTAAGAAGGACTTAAAAGGTGAACTAGCCGCCATCAGATTAGTCATAACCGATCGAAGTGGTCATTAGTGATTAGGATTCTGAGTCTAGGTGGTATCTCTCTCTGTTTCTGAAGGTTGACCTTAAGTTGCCTGTTGCTCGTTTGTTGGTTGCGTTGGTAGTTAATTTCAGTTAAATCAATCCTCAAATCAAAAACCCAAATTTCTCAGTATTGCCAATTCTTAGGTCTAAGTTTAATTTTGTCTATAGAGTGTCTCTGGGGTTCGATATTCCCGGTCTTGCCTTAGCTTAGCTACAATCCGACAGGTACACTTGCCTTAGGGTTCGGTTTAGTTAGGTATTTTCGGTAAAATTTAGGTGTGTCTAGGTCTAGGTTTAGGTCTAGGTTTTAATAGTATTTTTAGAGTCGTTCCGAACACATCAAGTTTTTGGCGCCGTTGCCGGGGACACTTGGCAATAGCAAGATTAACTTAGGTCGTCGTTAGGAAATTTGAGTCTTTTTGGTTTTTCCATGTCTAGAGTCTTAGGATTTCCGCTTTTGAGTCTAGATTTTTAGGTTTAATTCTTCTTTTAATTTTCCTTTGAGTCAGTTTCCCCATTTTATGCCACACACCCGTTCACGAGGTCCTCCTGAGCTGTCACCATTTTCTGATCCCGACGCGGATATTCGTGAATGGTTTCGCCTTCTTCGCACGGAGCTCGAGGCTTTCATCATTTCCACCGCTCATTCCAAACCATCTTCTTCCACACAAATCGCACGCGACACCAAACCCATTCCATTCCCCGATCTTTCATCCATGGCGGCACGTCGCACCGTCCACGAGCAGGCCAGAGCCGGAGTCACCGAGGCCCGGTTTGCTATCGCTCAGCCTGATATTGCCAACACCGCGAATTGGCAACTTCCGTCCCACGTCATCAACGCTTTGACGCATTCCATTCAATTCCATGGACGTGAGGACGAAGATGCACCGACGCATATCTCGCGCTTTACCCGGATTTGCAACACGTTCGGACTCACGGGAGTCACGAATGAAATCATTTATCTGCGCTTGTTCCCATTCTCCCTTACGTCTCGAGCCGCCGAGTGGCTTGAGACGCTTCCGCCAAATTCGATCGCCACCTGGGACGATCTGACTGCTAAATTCCTGAAGAAGTATCATCCTCCAGCAAAGGCTGCACGTACTCGGGAGGAAATCCACTCCTTTCGGATGGACCCCGATGAGCCTTATTCGGTTGCTTATGAACGATTCAACACTCTTCTGAGCAAATGTCCGCAACAAGGGTTGACGGACTGGGCGATCATAGAGAAGTTCTACAATGGACTTCCTTATTCTGTTCAGAAAGAGTTTAACATATCAGCTGGAGGACATATGATGGAGAAGCTCACCGTTGACGAATGCAAATAACTTTTCGAGAGCTTCGCACTTGCTGAACAGCAGGCACCCGGAGGTCGGAGAGCCACCTTGGCCCCGACTAGATCACTCGCACCTTCTACATCTACCCGGGGTGTCCATCACATTGGCTCAGAGACCATGACACCGAAGGAGTTAGAGAATATCTATAGGACTTTAGAAGAAATCAAACTCCATATCAAAGCCAAATGTGAGTTGTGTAGAGGCTCTCATGACACCCGAGACTGCCCGCTTGCTCCCACTGAGCAGGTAGACTACATTGGAAACCGAAACCAGTTCGGTAATTCTTTCCAGTCTGGGTGGAGGAGTGGCCAGAATTCAGGATGGCGAGAGGGAGGTAACCCACCTGGTTTTCCACCGAGGAATAACTATGGTGGAGGAGATGACGGGTCTGGTTTAAAGGACATCAGGGAGCTTATTGCTAACCAGACCCAGATCCTGTAGTAGATTGTGGCGAGGGATGAGGGGACACAGAAGAAGCTGGCTGAGCATGACACGCTACTGAGAAATCAGCAAGCTTCGTTCCTGGATTTGCAGCATTCGGTTGGTGACATAGCGAAGCAGATGAAGGAGCTCAATTCCCGTGGGGGTCAGTTTTCCGGTAGTACTTACAAAAACCCCAATGCTAATGTTAGTGCCATTACCACTAGAAGCGGGAGAGTTGTTCAGAGTCCATCACCGGTAGTAGTTGAGGAGGAGACGGTTGATGAGGAGATAGAGTTGGAGACACCTGACGGGAGGGTGCATGAGAGCATGACGCCAGCAAGTACCGCACCAAACGTCGAGGCTGAGGGAGTGAAATAGAAGCCACCAGTGGGAGAGAAGCCGCTGAAGTGGGAGGCGGTGAGAGAAAAGAAAAGAGTTTGATGTGCGCCTCAACCGATCACGACGGATGATTTGAAACACGTGCCTTATCCTGAACGTTTAATCCAACAAAAGAATGCGCGTGAGTATAGTCAGTTTCTTGATATTCTTAGGCAACTTAGGATCACGTTACCTTTTACGGAAGTTTTGAGTCAAATGCCTAAATATGCTAGATTTTTGAAAAGATATGTTGAGCAGTAAGAAGAAACTTGAAGCTTTATCTGATGTTACACTTGATGCCCAATGTTCTGCATTAGTACCGAATAAATTGCCCGAGAAACTTAATGACCCAGGGACCTTTACAATTCCTTGCTCTTTTGGTGATTCTTTTGTTACAAGTTCTTTAGCTGATCTAGGTGCTTCTATCAATGTTATGCCATTTTCTGTTTTTCAGCACCTAGGATTAGGCGAGTTAGAACCGACTAGGATGACAATTTCTTTAGCAGATAGGTCGGTGGTTAGACCCAAAGGAATAGTGGAAAATGTACTTGTGCAAAT
Source organism: Deinandra increscens subsp. villosa (assembly GCA_039602395.1). Taxonomy (NCBI): domain Eukaryota; kingdom Viridiplantae; phylum Streptophyta; class Magnoliopsida; order Asterales; family Asteraceae; genus Deinandra; species Deinandra increscens. Next base: position 70,535,615 of record JBCNJP010000023.1, read on the forward strand.
TGATAAATTTTTGTTCCCTATAGACTTTGTGGTAGTTGACAGTGCATATGATGCTAGCTGCCCTTTGATTTTAGGTAGGTCTTTTCTTAGGACTGCCCGTGCTCTAGTGGATGTTTTTGAGGGTACCATAACTTTGAGGGTAGAGAAGGAAAGTGTGATGTTTAAGGTGGGTAGGCAAGAGGATAGGGGCACCGAATCTGTGTGTTTGATAGGTACGTTGATGTCCTTCATAGATCTTGTGGTTGTAGGAAATCGGTTAGAGGATGATGAGATTGAAGAGGATGAGTGTGGGGAGAACACCGGGGGGTTAGTTAAAGTAGTTGATAAAACTGAGAATTTTGACCCGTTAGTGCAACCCGGTGAGGTAGAGAGTGTAGAAGTGGTTGTTAAGGTAGCTAATGAGGTGTTGAGTGACCCGTTAGGAGAACCCGAGGTGTTGGTAAGTGTGGGGAGTGAATCGGTGGGTGAAGAGGTAGTTAGAAAGGCCACACTTGGTGATTTAGGTATTTTGATTGATGAGATAGAGTTTAGACCAAGTGTGGGGAGGTTGCATGCGATTGTTACTACCCATGACCTCGAAATGAGCTTTCTAGGTAAACTTTGATTTCTTCCGGGTCGTTATAAACATTGGAAGGTTAAGATGTTATTGAGAGTACTAAAGTTTGTGGCTTTACTAGTTAGGAAGTTGGTAGGTAGTTGGGAGGATGAGAACCGGGTGAAGACCGGTAGTTTTGTGGCTAGGGATGTGAAATCGAAGCCTCCGGATGGGTTGGGAGGTTGTGTTTCAGTTTCGTGCTAATTGATGCAGTGCCCGGGGTGTATATTTGTGTAGTTGTGTCTTTTATTTTCTGCAATTTTTAGTTTTCGTGCACTTTGCGTCTTTTCGTTTTGTGTTTTTCGGGTTTGCAGGTTGTTTCGGAGATTCAAGAATTGGCATAAGGTGAGTTTGCATGCCAAAAATGCAGGTTCTGACTGGGATTTTCGACCCAAGGAGCTGGAGAGGTAAAAAAGAGATAGAAAATTTTTGGGGTCAAATTCCAAAAATTCTCTGGAAATTGCGTTCCAGGCGTATCGCCTGGAGGTTGGTAGGTTATAGGCGATACGCCTGGAGGAGGTATTTCAGAAATCTTTTAAGTTTTAAATTATTTTATTATTTCTGTTTACCGAATTTGCGGTGGTTCGTTGGCGGTCGATGTGCTGAGTCTCTGGAGTTTCAGGTGAACACGTTTCAACTTACCTTGTTTTATTTTTAGTTTTATTTATTTTTCTTTTTCGTGCTTTTATTCTGCTTTATTTTTATTCCATTCCACATTGAGGGCAATGTGTGATTCAAGTGTGGGGATGGGAAGACTTGCGTCTTATTTTTATTTTTATTGTGTCTTTATTTTAGTCTTTATTAAAAAATAATAATAATAAAAAAAAAATGGAAAATTGTTCAAAAATGTCTAAGAATCTGGCTGCAAATAAATGGGAAATGATAGTACAATCAGGCTTTGGTGGTCTAACTGTGTGCTTAAATGTTAATTAATAAATAAAAGCTGAAAACATTATCGGTTAGTGATGTATTGGTAGGCCCAGCCGACTTAAAAAGCTTAAATATCCTAATTGTGTCTACAAATTGGAATTAAATTATATAAAATCAGGATATGTAGTGGGTTCCCGCCTTAGATTGAAACGAGGATGTTGAAACTGTCAAAAATAGAAGATAGGTACCTTAATATTTAAAGATAGACTTGTCTCTAAAGCAATAAGCACGCCTCTGTCTTTTTATGAAAATAAATCCGACTTGGGTGGCGCTTCCATGAAAAAAAAAATCCATATTCCATCTCTATTTCTGCATGAGCTGAGCTAAATACCCTATGTGCTACCCATCGGGTTCGCACTCAGTGGATGCTCCTCTAGGTGAAGCTCGTTGAAAAAATAAATAAATACAAAGCTCAAAAATAGCAGACCATTCATCCATCATTCCACCATTTAGAGACAAGTATATGTTTGAATATTAAGGTAGGAGAACCTAAATGGTTTAAACCTGTGCCTTGAATTCTTGAGACGGAATTAGGCAAAGTTGTGATATTTGAGTGTGGGATCCATTAGGTTGACTGGTTAGGTAAATGAGAAAAAATTGACACTTTTGGGGGCTACAAAGGTTGGTGGTTGGGTTTAATCGGATCGAAATACCGATAATCGCTACCGGGATGTACATAAGCTATGTAAAATAAAAAATTGACGAAATTGTGAGTTATTAGAAATCAAAAGCCCTGGTTATGATTCCATTGCAGTATTTTTCGAGGACGAAAAAGAGTCAGTGTGGGGATGTTTGATGTGTTGCAAACACATCCCTAATTCCTAAGTCTTTTATTATGTTTTTGAGTTAAATTAAGTCAGTTTGTGTTTGTTTTAGTTTCTTTTAGTCTAGTTTGAGTTGTTGAGTCTTTTATTTAGGTTTTTATAAGTTTTGCAGGAGTTTGATTAAGTCCCGAGGTCACGTTTGAAGTAAGAGCTAAGTGAAGAAGAAAAGAAGTAAAAGTGCTGAACAAGCAGTCCCAGGCGTATCGCCTGGGATTGGAAAGAGTCTACGCGATACGCGCGAAGCAAGGTGGTCAACAAAAGTCAAAGTCGGCTAAACCCGACTAAATTGTCGCCTAGTGGTCTGTAGGCGTATCGCCTACCAAGTGTGTACCTCCAAGCGATACGCTTGGAGGTCTAAAACCCGCAAAAAGAGGTTTCACGATATAAATTCGAGTTTGAGGGTTTCATTCGAGATATCTCGACTTCCAGACGGTAGAGGACGATCCAGAGGTGATTTCAAGAGCAGAGGGAGCTAGGAATCAAGGGGAATTCAACGGTAGATCACTTCTTCATCCCCAAATCATTAACGGGTTCATTTATTCTCATTCGATTCATAGATTTGATCATGTTAGGATTTAAAATCCTGATTTTTATGATGATTTATGTATTAGACATGATGATTGGCTAAACTCTTAGAGCCACCTAGACTCGTTTTGAAGAATTTGATCTTGTGATTACTTTGTTCGGTTTTGACTAATTGATTGATGTGCACTTCTATTAAATTCCAATAATTGCTATGGTTGATGTATGTGTGTGTTATGAGCAGATTAGTAATTGAATATTGATGCTTAATTTACCCGCGAATGTCTTTCGGTTTAGGTAGATTAACTAAAGTAGTTAACTTTAGGGTTAATTGCTAAAGTATAGTTAGGATTTCCTCGACTATTGCATTGATAATTGGTTGGTAATTTACTTATGATGTGCTGCCTATTTTGAGACTTAAAAGGTAAAGAATTGTCGAGTAGTTGGGTTGGTTAAGGTTCTAGGGTTGCATTATCTCAAAAGGAAATGTCCTAGGGTTTTGATTAGCTTGGTATTCCGTGTCGATCATGGTAGTTATTGGTAGCTCCTGCTAGGTCTAAGGTGCCCGAGATTAGGTTCAGAGGTGGTTAGGTCTAGTTGAGGTAGGAAGTACTTAAAAGGTGAACTCCTGTTCGAGCGTTAGAAGTGTAGCTAGGAAGGACTTAAAAGGTGAACTAGCCGCCATCAGATTAGTCATAACCGATCGAAGTGGTCATTAGTGATTAGGATTCTGAGTCTAGGTGGTATCTCTCTCTGTTTCTGAAGGTTGACCTTAAGTTGCCTGTTGCTCGTTTGTTGGTTGCATTGGTAGTTAATTTCAGTTAAATCAATCCTCAAATCAAAAACCCAAATTTCTCAGTATTGCCAATTCTTAGGTCTAAGTTTAATTTTGTCTATAGAGTGTCTCTGGGGTTCGATATTCCCGGTCTTGCCTTAGCTTAGCTACAATCCGACAGGTACACTTGCCTTAGGGTTCGGTTTAGTTAGGTATTTTCGGTAAAATTTAGGTGTGTCTAGGTCTAGGTTTAGGTCTAGGTTTTAATAGTATTTTTAGAGTCGTTCCGAACACATCAGCAGCCCACATCGCGTGGCGGGTCGCCGGGTCGGCTGTACTACCCGGAAAAGATCCGCGAAATATCCTGATGACAATGCGGGGCATATCGCCTGCTAAAGTAATCCGATACGGCCCGCATCGACCCCCAGGTCTATAAAAACAAGTTTTGCCCCATTTCTGCTCATTTTTACACCTGCAACTTGGAGAAATCCTCTCCTCTCCGCCCCTTTACCCCTGAGACACCTAATTCCGGCCAGTTGGAGGTTCTAGCAACAAGATAAAGGCATATTAAGGTCACATGAAGCTCGGGTAAGAATCCAGTTCACATATCTCATCATTTTGAGCATGGTTTTGTTATGAACACCACTGATCAGAAGTTGTTGATGGTCCAGAAAGTGTTGCATGTCCGATCAAGAGTGACCTAAGGGGTGTGGAAGTGTTCTTGTGGTGAACCAAGGTTAGTATATGTTCGGTTTTGCATTTGATCATGATTTTCGGCAAACCCATCACTAAAACTGTTTTTGATGATGCATGCAAGGAAGGATATAGCATCTGGAGTTTGCTAGGAGGCTGGGATTGTGAAGACCCGCTTGGATTCGCTTTAGTACAAGCTTTCTTACACAAGGTACAACTAGTTAATGCATACATGTTGATGTATTGGGTTTAGATTGAGAATTTGAGCTTGGGTCTGGGATACCTGACCAACTCAGTAGTAAATGACTACAAAATGAGTTTGGTCCAATAGATGGAGACCCCTCTTGTTGTATACTAGTGTTAAAACTCGGAAACCGAGCATATTTGGACTTTTTGAAATGGTTAATGACACCTGGATGATCTCAGTGGCTCTTGGCCCTAAATCTGAGTTAGAATCAGTTCATAGGTGGAAACCAAAGTGTTAGATTGATTGGAATTGGTTAAACCCGCTTGCAATATGATTTCGGGCAAATTTGGGACAAAACCGGGACTTGTAACTTTGGTTGGATAGGCCCCCAATGCCTAAATTTTGATATTTTGCTACTGGAAGGGTTGGGAACGAATCCCCATTATCGAGACGAGCTAAAAATGCAAAATGGGAAAAAGTCACTAAAAGACAAAATAGTCGATGCGGGGTGCATTGCCTTCGGATGACCCTGTCGCAGCCCGCATCGACTCTGTGACCAGAATTAGTGATTTTGTTTGTTTTGTGTTTGGGAAATTACCGAGCACCCGATTTTGTTATTTTTACGAGTAGAGTCCCGTGGAATTATAATGGTGAGGATTCACCACCGGTTGGACTTGAGGATCTCGTATAGCTCTTTTGGCCTCTCGGTACATTCCCGAGAATGTTTGTAACTTCCTCTTCGTGTTGTTTTCACCAAACGTTGTGAAAACGTTCTTGGATTTGGGTTAGGTTCTGATGTATATTTATGTATATATTTTTTTAGACTCGCATCTGTGATACGATAGTTGGACCTTGGATTTCCTCGTGCCCGGTGACGTTATAGTTTTTCCGCCCATTGCATTCTGTGAGTTGATAGATTTTCCCCTACTTTTATTTAAATGTTTTGTGGCGTACATGAACCATGTCTTGTTGTGTTACTTGTTACTGTGCTTAGGTATGTGTTACCGTGTTATAAATTTACTACATGTTACGTGGCGTTCATGATAGATTAGTGTGGTTAATTTAGGTCCGTGCGGGGCCACAAAGACATATATTACACCAATACAGCTGTAGAGCTAGATCAAGGTGTCTCATACCCGTTCTTGTTGATCCATTAGGGGTCGGGTGATGGTGTATATGCCTAGTCATGGGGAACGGTGACGGCCACTGGTCCGTTTACCCCTCTCGCGTGCTGGTTTAACCATAGGAATTTATAGCAGGCACAGTGTTTTTGGAAACAAGTTTTGGTTGCGAAAATGAGTCAAATGCGCTACGACTCACCAACAACTTTTCGTTGTTGACGTCTTTTTGTTTCATGTGCAGGTAAGTAAAGCTATGGCGGAAGTCACGTTGTGGTTTTGGGACGAGATGGTGTTGTGGGTTTTGGGGATTATCTTGTTATTATGTCGTTTTTGTGACTGTCATGACTATCTTGTGTTGTTTGTTTGTGCCCTCACCGTACTTGTAGCCTTAGGGTGTCCCTGGGCTTAGTTTATTTTTGAAGCTTGTATGTAAGACTTAACATAATCTATGTTATAGCCGACATGGCTCTAGTTATGTTTTTTGGACGGGTCGTCCGTTGTTGTGAGCCTTCGTTTACTCTTGTATCTATCTGTTTGCTTCCACAAGTTCTGATACGGCGGCCGGTCCCAATGTCCTCTCCCCCACGCCTGGCAGGGCGCGGCGGGGCGGGGTGTGACAGGTTGGTATCAGAGCCCAAGGTTCCAGCAGATTAGATGACTCTTAGAGCCACTAAGCTTGAACCTGTAAGCACTCTTAGGCTAAGCACGGTGCTAAGTCTAGGACTTAGGCAAACGTTTATTTGCTAGGGAGTAATTAAGGTTTAGTGTAAGGTCGGTATTGATTACAGCCTTGCCAACTGCCATCCCTACCCACAGGTGCACTAAGACTTACTGAACCCTAGCAAGCACATGAAAGCTGATAGTCCCTCCTTTGTTAAGTATTGACCTAGGTGGAAGTTCGTGAGTTAGGAGGATATCAAGGATTAGTGTAAGGTCGGTAGTAGTTTCAGCCTTGCAAACTGACATTCCTACCCACAGGTGCACTAAGACTTGGTAAGTACTAGCGAGCCAACCTAAGCTGATGGTTATTCGTGTGCATGGTGTAATAGGACACATCGTCCTTAGTGTGAGTTAGGGTAACGGTACCGCCGGTGAACTTGGATGATTATGAGGACGAGCCTGAGGAGCAGGCAGACGAGGTGGAGCCACCGCAACCAGAGCATCCGGAGACCCAGCAGTCTGGTAACCATTTGGTCATTGAACTTTCAGCGGGACACTCTGTTAGCTATCACTCACAGCACCATGAGCACCACGTCTATGCATCTCCCACTTACGCCCCATCGAGCTACGCCACTGGAGTTGACGACGGCACAGACGAGTCTGAGCCGATGGTCGAGGTCCCTATCGTCACGGCAGCCGCCATTGTGGCAGGACAACCTGTTCCACCGCCACCCCCTCCTTATGTTATGGAACCCTGTGACCCCTACATTGCTGCACGTATGGAGGCCTAGCAGGTAGGCCTAGTTTCCGACCGCTACTCGTTTCCGGCATTACAGCGGTCTTACAGCTCTCACGCCCCTTTATACCCACCCCCTGTTGATCCATACTATCCTCATCCTCCACCACCCCCACCATACATGATGCCACCCTACCCGTACGCTCCGTACGCACCCTTTATTGAGCGTCACCGTTCATCCTTTTCGGGCTCTGGTTATCCCTTCCCTTACTCACCTTATCGTGACTTCGCGGGACCGAGTTCCCCTGATGTTGTTGTTCTTGTGGAGCAGAACCGCGTGCTAGCAAAGGAGAACGAAGAGGTTAAGAAGAGAGAAAAGAGTATGGTGATAATGTTATCTAAGGCGTCATCTGCTTTCGGGGAAGCAGCCAGGATCGGGTTAGGCATGGGGAAGAAGAAACACCGTTGATGGATTCGGGTGCTGATGATGTGGTCGTGTTGGTATTGTGCTAGCTGCGGTGTGATTGTGGTTCTTATATTTTCATGGTTCTTGATGTTATGATGTTTTCCCTTCAGGTGTATTTGTGATGTTTCAGACACTGTATCGTATGGTTGTTTAGAACTTGTAATGTTTAAGTGTTGTATTTGGATCTGGTTGCTAAACATTGTAAGACTTATGGTTGTGTTGTTATGGAATCAAGTGTGATGACTTTTGATTGCAGTATTGGTACTAGATTGTATTGTGCTCAAGATATTATAGCTTATTGAAGCTAGAAGTTAAGTAATGCCTCGAGTAGGAATTGCTTAGAACTCTTTAGGTCCTCTGTTTCCGTAAATAATTATGAAGGTGCTTAGTTTCGTGAGCCCTCCCCCTATTCCGGGTTGTATCGGATGGGTGTTACCTCCGTAGATCCCCGAGACATATGACTGAAGCGATGCTTCACGTTGATCCATACCGTGGGGGCAAGACCGCAGCAAGCACTTATACCCCGTTTGTGTGAAAACCCTTGTGGAGATTGGTCCGTGTCACAAATGCGTTACAGTTGAGTCTAAATGAACCTTTATGTTGATTCTAATCGAGCGTCTCGCGTTACTTTCAGTGGATGATGAAGGCCGGTGTTAGCAAGACCACCGGAAGAAGGACACGTCAGAATACTGACGATCTTCAAAAAGAAGCTGATGAAGACAACCGCTCCCTACATGTTGTAGATGGGAAGGGTGAAAATCCTCTTACTTTAGAACAAAAGCGTGAAAAGGAGCAAGAAGAGCGATTCCAGAAATTGATCGCTGATGGGATTGCTGAGGCATTCCCGAATGTAGTTGTTCAAGAAAAGAGGATAGCAGTAGAGAAGAATGACAAAGAAAAGCAAGACCCCTTGTATGCTGAAAGGACCGAGTCAAGTCACCATCGCAGGTCCAAGTCTGAAAGGCATAAGGCTGTCGGAGTTGAGTCGTCTTCCAGTTCCCGAATCGAGCCTAAGAGGCATCGCCATCATAGTCCTGATTCCTACAGCTCGGAGGAGCATGAGCAAAAGAAGAGTAAGAAAAGGAAGAGAAGAGTCGAAGAAAGAGGTTGCAGTTATAAGACTTATATGGCTAGTAAGCCAGGCACTTTTCGAGGTGATAAGAGCGCCACTGAAGCTCTTAACTGGTTAGATGAAGTGGAAGGGGCACTGGATATTAGTGAGTGTGCTGAGAAGGATAAAGTGAGGTTTGCTTCGCAATCGTTCAAGGGTCCAGCATTGACCTGGTGGAAGACGAAACTCCATAAGCGTGGAAGGACCAAGGCCTATGATACGGAATGGGCCAAGTTTCGTAAGTTGGTTCAGCGAAAGTTTCTTCCAGAGCACGAGTCTGAAAAGCTAGAGAACGAGTTTATTCATCTAGAGACGAAGGGTTCAGACTATATGACTTACATCAATCGGTTCAATGAGCTGCTAAATCTGGTTCCGCATATTGCGAAGAAAGAGTCGACCAAGATTCGACGGTTTGTGTATGGTTTGAGCCCCGTTATTAGGGCTGATGTTAGAGCTTCTCGACCCCATACTCTAAAATCGGCAATGAATTTGACTGGAACCTTATGTGAAGAATGGGAACGTCAATCTGGAAAGAAAGAGGAGTCCTATGATAGAAAGAAGAAGTTTGGTGGTAAAGGTCATGATCGTGGTCGTGACCGAGGAGGAAAGAAAGGGCACCGAGATGAGAGAAGGGGCAGAGATGACAGAGGAAGGGATTACAGGAAAGAGAATCCCACTTGTTACAAATGCAACACTATCAGGCACTATGCTGATCAATGTGTGAAGCCCGCGGGGTGTTATAACTGTGGAGACAAGGGACACCGGATTGCCGACTGCCCGAAGCCAAGGGATGACACCAGATTCAGGAACAAGGGCAGAGATGGCGGAGGCCCAAAAGGTAAGCCTCGAATTTTCATAATAACTACTGAGGAGGCACATAAAAACGACGATGTCGTCTCCGGTACGTTTTCTGTGAATGGCAATTATGTTAGTGTGTTATTTGATTCTGGTGCAAATAGGAGTTTCGTTTCTACTACCTGTATTCCCAAATTGAAATGTGTATTGCATGCTTTAGATCGGCCTTATATTGTAGAAACTGCTAATGAGCAAGAAGTTAGTATCCCTGAAATTGTTAAGAATTGCCAGTTAAGGTTAGACGATGCCATATTTGATTTAGAATTGCTTCCCATGACCTTAAGTGAATTCGATATTGTACTCAGAATGGATTGGTTGACCCGACATCGAGCTAATATTCGTTGCGACGAGAAGATTGTGGAAGTTGAATCCGCGGACGGGAAAATTCACACGATAGTGGGCGATCGTCAAGTGCGACCGTTGAAGATAATTTCAATGCTCAAGGCGAACAAATGCATGAAGAAAGGATGCCATGCTTTCCTAGCTAACTTGGTAGAAGTCCCTCGCGAGAAAAGGGTTGAAGATGTACCCGTTGTTTCTAATTCGCCGATGTATATCCGGATGAGCTACCGGGATTTCCACCTGAGCGACAGGTGGAGTTCCAAATTGAATTGGCACCGGGAACGACCCCGATAGCTAAAGCGCCGTATAGAGTTGCGCCCTCTGAAATGCAGGAATTGAAGTACCAACTGCAAGAACTTTTGGATAAGGGTTTCATTCGACCTAGCTCTTCACCTTGGGGAGCTCTCGTGTTATTTGTGAAAAAGAAGGATGGATCATTGCGTATGTGCATTGACTACCGTGATCTCAACAAAGTAACCATCAAGAATAAGTATCCACTCCCTCGAATAGACGATTTGTTTGATCAGCTCCAGGGAGCGAGTTATTTCTCCAAGATTAATTTGAGGTCTGAATACCATCAAGTAAGGGTTAGAGAAGAAGATGTGCCAAGAACTGCATTTAGAACAAGGTATGGGCACTACGAGTTCACAGTGATGCCATTTGGTTTAACGAATGCACCTGCAATCTTCATGGATCTAATGCATCGAGTATGTAAGCCATACCTCGACAAATTTGTGATTGTCTTTATTGATGATATACTGATCTACTCGCGCACGAAAGAGGAACATGAAGAACATCTCAGAACGATGTTGGAACTTCTTAGGAAGGAGAAGCTTTATGCAAAGTTTTCCAAGTGTGAATTTTGGCTTCGTGAAGTTCAATTTTTGGGTCATATTGTGAGCGATGCTGGAATTCAGGTGGACCCAGCAAAGGTTGAGGCGGTAAGAAATTGGGAACAACCTAAGTCTCCATCAGAGATTAGACGATTTTTGGGTTTAGCGGGATATTATCGTCGCTTCATTCAAGATTTCTCCAAGATCTCTTCACCTTTGACCGCATTAAATCAGAAGAACGCAAAGTGGGATTGGAAGCAGAAACACACCGATGCATTTGAACTTCTGAAGCAAAAGTTGAGCACCGCTCCTATACTCTCCTTACCCGAAGGATCAGAGGATTTTGTTGTTTACTGTGATGCGTCAATCAATGTATTGGGATGTGTGTTGATGCAACGAAACAAAGTGATCGCTTATGCATCAAGGCAGCTTAAGACACACGAGAAGAATTATACTACACATGATCTGGAACTTGGTGCGGTAGTGTTTGCCCTAAAGATTTGGAGGCACTATCTCTATGGAACGAAGTTTGTGGTTTTCTCTGACAATAAGTGTTTGCAGCATTTGTTCAATCAAAAGGAACTAAACATGCGGCAAAGGCGTTGGATGGAGGTGTTAAGTGATTATGATTGTGAGATACAGTACCATCCCGGAAAAGCCAACGTAGTGGCTGACGCACTGAGTAGAAAGGAAAGAACCAAGCCTCTGAGGGTTCGTGCGATGAGAATAGATGTGCGTGCTGATCTGATCGATAAAATTTTGAAAGCCCAAAACGAGCAAATAGCTGATCCAAAAGTGAATAGAAAGTAAGAAATGATGACCATCATGGGTCGCCTTACTAAGGGACCCGATGGTATCCTTAGACTGGGAAATAGAATCTGGGTGCCGAAGGAAGGCGGTCTCCGTGAAATAATCCTTCGTGAAGCGCATAAGTCCAAGTATATGATGCACCCTGGTAATGATAAAATGTACCAGAATTTGAGACCCCACTATTGGTGGCCGGGGATGAAGAGAGCAATTGCCGAGTATGTTGGGAAATGCCATACGTGTTTGCAGGTAAAAGCTGAGCATCAGAAGCCCGCTGACCTTTGAAAATACCCGAGTGGAAATGGGACATGGTGACTATGGACTTTGTAACCAAGCTTCTAAAAACTAGGAATGGTAATGATGCTATATGGGTAATCGTGGACCGATTGACCAAGTCAGCTCACTTTTTGCCGATTGAGGAACTTACCCCACAAAACAATTGGCCAAGGTCTATGTAAAAGAAATTGTGTTAAGGCATGGAGTCCTATTATCAAATGTGTCTGATAGAGATAGCCGATTTACTTCCCATTCCTGGCAAAGTCTTCAGGAAGCCTTGGGAACAAAGGTGAAGCTGAGCACGACATATCATCCACAGACGGATGGGCAGAGTGAAAGAACCAACCAAACCTTAGAGGACATGCTGAGAGCATGTGTGATGAGATTCGGTGGCACTTGGGACACCCACCTACCATTGGTAGAATTTTCATATAATAACAGTTATCACTCTAGTATAGAAATGGCGCCCTTTGAAGCTCTATATGGCAGGAAATATAGAGTTCTGTTGTGTTGGTCTGAAGTTGGAGAAGGGCAACTTACGGGAGCAGAGTTGGTTATTGCTATGAATGATAAAGTCCGAGAAATTCGAGAAAAGCTCAAAGCCGCACAGGATCGACAGAAGTGTTATGCCGATCGTTGTCGTAGGCCATTGGAATTCAAGAATGGATATATGGTAATGCTGAAAATATCCCCTTGGAAAGGGATTATTCGGTTTAGAAAGAGAGGAAAGTTAAGTCCTCGTTACATTGGGCCTTTCAAGATTATATTCAAAGTCGGCAAGGTAGCCTATGAATTGGACTTACCCGAAGAACTCAGTGGAGTTCATGATGTATTTCATGTATCAAATCTGCGCAAATGTATGACTGATGAAGCACTAACAACTCCATTGAAAGAGATTCGTGTGGACGAGAAACTAAATTTCACAGAAAGGCCGGTTGTGATTATTGAGAGAATTGTGAAGAAATTGTGCAGAAAGAAGATTCCGATGGTTAAGGTTAAGTGGGATGCTCGGCGTGGACCCGAGTACACTTGGGAGTTGGAAGTGGATATGCAAAGGAAATACCCCCACTTTTTTTTAAGCTAAGTGAATTTCGGGACGGAATTCTTTTAAGGGGGGGAGTATGTAACATCCCTGAATAAACCTTGAGAATCGGACTGGATCTTTCCAAGAAAAATGAAAGGGGAATTTTTTTTTCTGGAATGATGCGGGGTGCATCATGTTCCTTTGAAGTAATGCAGCCCGCATCGCGTGGCGGGTCGTCGGGTTGGATGCGCTACCCGGAAAAGATTCGCGAAATATCCTGATGACAATGCGGGGCATATCGCGTGCTGAAGTAATCCAATGCGGCCCGCATCGACCCCCCAGGTCTATAAAAATGAGTTTTGCCCCATTTCTGTTCATTTTTACACATGCAACTTCGGCCAGTTGGAGGTTCTAGCAACAAGATAAAAGCATATTAAGGTCACATGAGACACCTAATTTCGGCCAGTTGGAGGTTCTAGCAACAAGATAAAGGCATATTAAGGTCACATGAAGCTCGGGTAAGAATCTAGTTTACATATCTCATCATTTTGAGCATGGTTTTGTTATAAACACCACTGATAAGAAGTTGTTGATGGTCCAAAAAGTGTTGCATGTCCGATCAAGAGTGACCTAAGGGTTGTGGAAGTGTTCTTGTGGTGAACCAAGGTTAGTATATGTTCGGTTTTGCGTTGGATCATGATTTTGGGCAAACCCACCACTAAAACTGTGTTTGATGATGCATGCAAGGAAGGATATAGCATCTGGAGTTTGCTAGGAGACTGGGACTGTGAAGACCCGTTTGGATTCGCTTTAGTACAAGCTTTCTTACACAAGGTACAACTAGTTAATGCATACATGTTGATGCTTTGGGTTTAGATTGAGAATTTGAGCTTGGGTCTGGGATACTTGACCAAATCAGTAGTAAATGACTACAAAATGAGTTTGGTCCAATAGATGGAGACCCCTCTTGTTGTATACTAGTGTTAAAACTCGGAAACCGAGCATTTTTGGACTTTTTGAAATGGTTAATGACACTTGGATGATCTCAGTGGCTCTTGGCCCTAAATCTGAGTTAGAATCAGTCCATAGGTGGAAACCAAAGTGTTGGATTGATTAGAACTGGTCAAACCCGCTTGCAATATGATTTTGGGCAAATTTGGGACAAAATCGGGACTTGTAACTTTGGTTGGACAGGCCCCCAGTGCCTAAATTTTTGATATTTTGCTACTGGAAGGGTTGGGAACGAAACCCCATTCTCGAAATGAGCTAAAAATGCAAAATGTGAAAAAGTCACTAAAAGATAAAATAGTCGATGCGGGGTGCATCGCCTTTGGATGACCCTATCGCAGCCCGCATCCACTCTGTGACCAGAATTAGTGATTTTGTTTGTTTTGTGTTTGGGAAATTACCGAGCACCCGATTTTGTTATTTTTACGAGTAGAGTCCCGTGGAATTATAATGGTGAGGATTCACCACCGGTTGGACTCGAGGATCTCGTATAGCTATTTTAGCCTCTCGGTACATTCCCGAGAATGTTTGTAACTTCCTCTTCGTGTTGTTTTCACCAAACGTTGTGAAAACGTTCTTGGATTTGGGTTAGATTCTGATGTATATTTATGTATATATTTTTTTAGACTCGCATCTGTGATACGATAGTTGGACCTTGGATTTCCTCGTGCCCGGTGACGTTATAGTTTTTCCGCCCGTTGCATTCTGTGAGTTGATAGCTTTTCCCCTACTTTTATTTAAATTTTTTGGGGTGTACATGAACCATGTCTTGTTGTGTTACTTGTTACTGTGCTTAGGTATGTGTTACCGTGTTATAAATTTACTACATGTTACGTGGCGTTCATGACAGATTAGTGTGGTTAATTTAGGTCCGTGTGGGGCCACAAAGACATATATTGCACCAATACAGCTGTAGAGGTAGATCAAGGTGTCTCATACCTGTTCTTGTTGATCCATTAGGGGTCGGGTGATGGCGTATATGCCTAGTCATGGGGAGCGGTGACGGCCACTGGTCCGTTTACCCCTCTCGCGTGCTGGTTTAACCATAGGAATTTATAGCAGACACAGTGTTTTTGGAAACAAGTTTTGGTTACGAAAATGAGTCAAATGCGCTACGACTCACCAAAAAAATTTCGTTGTTGACGTCTTTTTGGTTCATGTTCAGGTAAGTAAAGCTATGGCGGAAGTCAAGTTGTGGTTTTGGGATGAGATGGTGTTGTGGGTTTTGGGGATTATCTTGTTATTATGTCGTTTTTGTGACTGTCATGACTATCTTGTGTTGTTTGTTTGTGCCCTCACTATACTTGTAGCCTTAGGGTGTCCCTGAGCTTAGTTTATTTTTTAAGCTTGTATGTAAGACTTAACATAATCTATGTTATAGCCGACATGGCTCTAGTTATGTTTATTGGACGGGTCGTCCGTTGTTGTGAGCCTTCGTTTACTCTTGTATCTATCTGTTTGCTTCTGCAAGTTCTAATACGGCGGCCGGTCCCACTCTCCTCTCCCCCGCGCCTGGCAGGGCTCGGCGGGGTGGGGTGTGACAACTGTTATTTGTCTTGCATTTCTCTAAGATGAACACGAAGAATTCTAAGGCCAGATTTGTGTATTTCTGTTTTTCTTCTAGCCTAAAGAATCTTCTTTCTTCAGAGTGGTCTCTGAAGCAGATGCCAGGGATTTGGCCATGAAAAGCTGTTCTAGATACTCTCCATGAGACTCCAGGAGGAATATTTTCATTTGGTTTTGTTAGGAATAGTAAAGAAATGTCGGAGTCTTTTGCTAGTTGAATATCCACTTGTGCTTCTCTTCTGAATATTCTTTTTCGGCTTCAATTCCTTTGTATAAAGCTGTACTTACCCTTTTTAGTTTTTGTGGGTTGATTTGAAAAGTACCTTATGAATGAAATCAACTAAATCCGGTTAAATTGCTCTAGGTCTTTATCAGTGAATTCCCTTATTCTTCCATCAAGTGTCTTGACTCTGTACCAGTTGAAGTGATCTACTCATAGATGTTTTGGCATTGATTGGGCTTTGATCTTTAGGAAATCGGTAATTGTTGGAATTGTATATATTGGGTCATCTTCAACTTGATTTCCAATAGTTCTGTCAAATACCTTCCTTGAGAGAGGGCTCATTGGAGGTCTGTCTTTTTCTTTCTTAAACACTCTTTCCTGCAGCTCTCGTACTTCTTCCTAGATTACTTTTTGCATATTCTGTTTTTAGTGTAGTCATCTTTAAAAGCAGATCCAGATATGAAAGAACCTGCTAATGAAGATGATTGCCTTTGACACTGCTCTTTTGAGGTTTTCTTTTTTGTTTCAGAGGAGAAGGGTTGAGAGGTATTTTTTTGTTGGCTGTTTTTTATGGTGATTTAGGAGAAGGAGGAGCAGGAGACATACCTTCTGAAGTTTTAGGAGGAGGTCTGCATCTCTTTGAATTTTTTCTTGTGAGTTGTTCTTCCTCCTCTTCCTATTCACCTGAGTCCTCACTATGGACTTTTATTTTCTTTACTGGTGTTTGAGTAAAGATTGTGATTTGTTTCCTTTTCTCACCTATTCCTTTCAACTTTTGTTTCCATTCTCTTCCAATTCCCCTCATCTTATCTTATTGGAATGAGTGTTTGATGTTCAGATTTACAGAAGTCATTTGATTTTTTTGTCAGGTTGCTTCTCACAAGCTTTGTCATATCCAGAGCTTCCTTTATTTGACTCCTGCCAATTTCCTCCAGAATCATTTTCTTGTTCATTAGTTTTGTAGACATGTTCTTGATCATTAATTCATCAGCACTTGTGTCTACAGATGGCAACTTTTGGTGGCTTCTGTTGATTTCTTCTGATATCTGGTTAGTCTCTTCTCTGAGTTATTCTAAGTCTTTAGCTCATCCACTAGAGTTGTTTGTTGATTAGTGCTTTGAGCTGTTTCTCTTTCCACCTTCTTGAGCTTTTCTGAACTTGACGATTTGAGCTTTCCTAGCTCATGAAGGTTAATTCTCTGATCTCTTTTAAAATTAGAGATATTCTCTCTAATTGTCTGAGAAAGTTTTAAGAGATCAGACTTGAGTAGAGTATTGGGTAAATTCAGAGAGGGGCCGACATATGATCTTTCTCTTTCTAACAGACTAGTGGACAACACATGTCCAGCCGTTTTACTAACAAACTCTTTGTTGAGAGTTTTATTAGTTCCTAGGGAACCAGAAATATCTGGTGTTCCCAGGTCTTCCACATTCATTGTCTTTCCCTCAGAGGAGTCAGACTCGTGTGTTGTATGAATGTTCTTTTTGGAAGATTCATGTGTTAAATCCATAGGAAACCAACTCCTATGAATTCTTTTCAAGTTTCCTTGACTCATTGAGTCTCCACTTATTGTTGCTTATTGATGACTTTCAGAGTCATCAAATAGGCTGGGTTTGTTGGCTATTTTGGGGATGCGGATGTGAGGTGGTGTGTTTGGTGGACTGAAGTTGAAGTCTTTGTAGGCGGGGGTGGAGGAATTGGATGTGGGAGAGTCGGGTGTGTTTCTTTTCAGATTAACTGACTCAGAGAAATGCGATGCTTGTGGGCTGTGTTTGGGGATTGATTGTTTCGGTTCAGATGGATTCTGCTCTTAGGATTCTATTTCTAGTTTGTATTTCACGAGGAATGGGGATCCATCTGGTATATTTGATAGCAAGGAAGAAGGTACAGGAGACATGGGGTGGGTTGTACTTGATTCGAATTTCTTTAGTATTCTTAGAATGGTGGAATCATGTTGAGCTTCTGTTAGAGCTGTTGATTCTTCCTGAGACTTCTTGAAGATAAGTAGAGAGAAATCTGATAAATGGAATGTGAGCCGTTTCTTTCTTTTCCTTTTGTTTGTCTTCAATTCTTTTTATTAGATTCTTCCAGAGTATAGCTCCATAATCCACTCTTTTGTTTAGAACTAGAGCAACCATAATGGAGTATACGGATTCACTAGCCTGATCTGATGATCCAACTTTTGCAGTCAGGCTGTAAATGAGGGTGTGCATCATTAGCTTCCACTTTCTCTCCAGTTGATTGATATTTATTCCTGAGACTGTGGTAAAGCATGTGCCTTTGTTAAGAGAATTGATGATTTTAAGAATTTCTGCCTTATTTGGGGGGTGTACAGGATCTTCTGGTGTTTTGAGATCGACAGCTTGTTTGGAAACTTCTTTTGAAAACTGTAACGTTGTCGTCGATGGATCTTCATTCCTAATGGGTGCTTCAATCCATTCCGTTTTGTTTCCTTTCATGGTCTCAGTATTTACTTTGATAGTTGACCAAACATTCATGAGGGTCTGTTTGGTAACTTCTTCATTTTCAGTGAGAGCTACCCTAAGTGGTGATAATCTTAGGGCTTCAATGACGATTTATACATCGTTAGAGTATGCTGATGGGTTTAGGTTTGCACACACATTGTTGGGTTCGATGATGAAGGTTTTGAATGGTGAGGCTTGGGAGGATGAGGCCATTTTGAGTTCTTTGATTGTATGAGAGGATGCTCTGCTTAGTGAAGATGATGGTTTAGGAACAGTGTATGATTTGGAGAGTGAGTGAGGATCTTACAGTCGGCGAGAGATTTTAGTGTTTTAACGGCTCTTTATCACTGTTGGATAAACTGGGTGGTGAAACGGATATCCGTTGGGTCAATGATTTCTTTGTAACCGAAAAAAGTTACCGTTCCTTTTCATTAGGAGTTTTATCACTCTCATTAAAGTTTAAGATTTATTAGTGATCTTTTGTGAAAGATCAATTTTCAATCCTTGAAAAGTTTGAGGTGGCTTTTTCACCAGAGATTGTTGCTTCCTTTTCATCTTTCTTCTTCTTTTCCCTCATTCCAAACCCTTTTTGTGTGTGTGTGTGTGTGTATGTGCCTTTTATGAAAATGTTTTCTTTTAATTTTTGAAGGTTATTAGAATATCTGTGTGTGTACAGAACTACTTCGGAATTTCCGAAGTAGATCTGTAAAGCTTGTCCTACTCCCCCTTTTTAAAAAATATGTGGAAATCTTATGATTTTTGGTTAGGATGTCCTAGAATAACATAAACTGAGTCTTGCTTGACAACTTCCAAAAGATTTCACATTTTAACGGTTTTTACAGAATGAAAATGCTGAGTACAGAAATACTTAGATACAAGATTCAAGTGGGTGCATGCAGTTCTACAGGTACATGGTCTGATTGTTTTGGTAGGAATAGGTGGATGTGCTCTGGCTTCAAGTTGAAGAGGGATGTGGTTGTGAGAGATAGGTCTTAGATTATCTTCTTCTTCCTCTATTTCGTCGTTTGGAAGATCAGTGAGATGAAGACCAAGACGTTTTTGGAGGGTAGAAGTTGAGTTTCATAACCTCAAGGGATTCCCTGCCATTGTTTGGCTTGGAATATCATTCTTATCACAATTATGGGATACATAATTACCCTCTCTTATACATGAATGAAGCAGTTGTTTTTCATGTTCTGTAGTAGGTAGTGAGAAAAATTCATGTTTAATCCCTGAATCAGAGCATGCTTCATCATTTGAGTGTTATGGTCAGCAAGATGACGGTTATTGATTCGGGGGGAGAAGCAAAGTTTAATTTGTGAGAAGAAGAATTTCCAGGTAGTGGGAAGATGTAATCTGTTGGCTTTCTCTCCCAAGTTCTCCATTATACCCAATGTCAATGAATGTTTCAATGACTTGGTTTATTGAAGTGAATGGCCCCATTTTTGTCATTTAAGTTAGGGGCTGAGCGGATGGAATCTTCAGTGACTTCAAATGTGAGATGGTTCACCCGTGTTCTGATTGGACTCCCTGGAGAGTTTGGGTTAGACCTGGCGTGGACCCATAGTTCCCTTAGAAATTCATATATGATTGGAGTGTTTTGGGTGAGGGCAAAACCAATGGCGCATGTTTGCAGGAACCTCATAATTCTGGTGAAGGTTTGTTGATGGTTGGATGTATGAAGGCAAAGATTGTGGGTGAGATGAAGTGGAATTAGGAAGGCTTGTCTTTCCGTGAGAGCTCAAAGATCCATTTTTGGATTAAGATTTGTTTAGATGGAGATTGGGATGAGTAGATTGTGAAAAGGACACCCATCTATTTGTAACAGGGAAGAGTACAGAGGTCTGAAGATTTGTCAGTAAGACTTTCGAGCTTTGTCGGCTAGTTAGGCCCTTGTGGAAGGTGGTTGAGAAGGTTTGTGAGAGGAATTAACTCTTATTTTTATCATTCTCCTATTTTTGAGTTATTATTGCCCCTTTTGGGTGCCTTAACTCACAAATATTTTCTTCCCGATATGCTCATTGTCATTTAAAAATGTGATTTGATGGGCATCATTGTATTTCAGGAGGGAAGAGAAAGTGAACTTTTTGAAGAGAGATTCTGGAAGTAACACGTGTCCTTTTAGAATCTTTATTTATTTGTGTTAAAAGGAAAGATAAAATAAACAAAAGAAAAGGCTCCCCCTAGATAAGTGCGAGGGGGAAGGTTTGTTGGTTGATACAGATGTTCTTCAGAAATTCTGAAGAATGTCTGTACAACTCAAAAAAAATTATCTGGTTTTTGGTACCCATATACTTTTGGATTTTTTGTTTATTGTTTCTGCAGATTCTTTTCTTCTTTTGATTTTCACATATTTGGAAGAGACACTTAATGTTTATGCTTTTCATGCTATAGTGTTTTCCAATTAATTTCACCATGTCAGTGCACATAAAGTGCCTAAAGGTTGTGCTTTCCCCGATGTTTTCGAAGTTTTGACTTGAGGAACTGGTGGACTCAGATTTTAATTTGTTGGAGTCATCAGGATCAGACTAATGATGAATTGAGATTTCGGAAACTGGATTTTAATTTTTGGCATTGTTGTCCAGTTGTGAGTCATTTTGACTGCTGCTTTTTACAAAGACAGCCTTAGAGCTCTTAGTCCCGTGAACATACCCGATCCACCGACCATAGTTTCTGGGTGTATTTGTCATATTCTCAAGTTGGTCTTGAGCATTTATGAGACCGGTTAATTTTTTTGTTTCCATATGCAACCTTTGATATAAGGTTGCCCGCTCGGTCTCATAGTGAGCAGTTTTGGCTTTATTGCTCAAGTTCTGTGTTTCGAGTTGTATTAGCCTTGACAATTCATTTTCTCGATCTTCTTTTAGTTGATGAAGTTCAGATAGGAGAGAGTTTATTTCTTCTTCAAAGGTTTTGAATTTATTTTCATTTAAAAGTTTGTTTCTTTCTGATTTTTCTTGAAGATTAGATCAGTATGAGAGGAGCTTATTTGTTTCTCAAGTGAAGCTTCAGAGAGATCGGATGACTGAGATTCATCATTGGCCATCAGACACTTGTTTACATGGCATTCTTCTTCAGATGATGAGTCTGAGTCTCAATTTTCAACTTTAGCCATTAATGTTTTTTCTTTCTGCATGGCCTTTTCATACTTTCTTTTATAGTATGGTGTATCTTTGAGTTTTTTATTCTTGCATTCAGAGGCATAGTGGCCCATTACTCCACATTTGAAGCACTTTATTTCACTTTTGTCAACTTCAGGTTTGTTAAATTCTGAAGATTGTTTTTTGCTTTCTTCACCTTTTGAAATTTTTTTCCTAGTTGATCAGGAGGGATTGCTTTTGTTGAATCTCCCAAACTGTTTCGTAAGCAGTGCTAATGATTTTTCAAATGACTCATTTTCTGTATCACTTTCAGAAGATTGTATTTCTGAATCACTTAATTCTTTTCTTTTAGAATAGATTGGCTCTTGTTTAGTGATTCTTTTCCTCTTTTCAGAGTAAAGAGCCAGTGGACCGACTTTGGTTTTGGAGATGTCCAGTATTTCAGATTCTTGAGAGTCTAGAATACATAAAAGATCATTTAGGCTTTTCTCTTCCAAATCCAAGGTTGATTGGAGAGTCATGGCTAGACTTCTCCGTTTATAAGGAAGGCTTTTTATAAATTTAATATTTGTTTCCTCATTTGATTTGGAAACATTGAACTTTCTTAGATTGTTGATTATGTGGCAAAACGGTTGTAAGTGTTTAAGAGTGACTCACTAGGGAGTGATTTGAAAGATTCATACTCGTTTAGTGCCTTAGTTCTTTTGTTTTTTTTCATTTGATCTCCTCCATCAAAGAGTTTTTCAAGCGCATCCCATATGCCCTTGGCTGAGGTATTGTAGTCAACTTGATAGAATATCTCATGGGGCAGAGCCACAATGAGAACAGTTTTGGCTCTATTCTCATTTATCTCTTTGGTCTTGTCATCCTTCCTCCACCATTTTCTATCTTTGGGTATGGTGCGAATAGAAACACCGCCTGAGGTTTCGGTTTCCTTTATCTCAAGAATGTAGACTGTGAGACAATGGGGTCCTTTGGCTATGCAATCCAACAGGAACCTGTAAACTTCTTTTAGAAAGTTGGTAATTCTAATTTTCCACTGTGGGTATTCCTCCCTAGCAAGCATAGGGGGTTTTGCAAATGAGCCAAGAGATTTCCCATTGTTCCAGCTTGAAGACATTTTTGAGGGAACGTTAAAGGAAAGATGTTAAAGAGCAAGATCCTTGAATATTGGTTATTCAATCTGCTCTGATACCAATTGTTGGGTCCCGTGAGGGGCTCTTTAACAATATTGACACAATTTGGTTTAAACAAGATAAACAAGTTGCGGAAAGTAAATCAAATTAGAAGACAACAATTCATAAAAAGGGTTTTTCTATATATCTCAAATGTAAATAATGGTTTACACGAGTTTATAGTATAACAATATATCAACAAAAAGAACTTTTCTATGGGACTAAGTTGTAATTGCTTTGAGAAGCTTGTGAATTGTATTCTTTTTGTCTTGCCTTCTTTGGTGAAGTCCGCTTACTATTTATAGGAAGAAGTGGCAAGTTGCAAGTGGATAATGTGGTTGAGGAAGGTTCCATATGGAGTGTGTCTGAGTATATAGAGATAAATTGAGGATATTCAATTTATCTCTTTTCAACTGTCTTCAACTACTTTCATGTTAAATGCCAAGTTGGTATTTGCTTTTACTTGTTCTTCACACAAAGGCAAAATTGTTCTTCTCTTAAACTTTATCTTCTGATAGTCCAGAACTCCTTCAGGACTCTTCTTTGAAGACTATTAATGCTTTCCATTAGAAGCCTTCTACAGAAATGAGGTTTTCTATAGAATCTAGTCTGTACAGAACTACTTCGGAAGTTCCAGAGTAGTTCTGTACGAATACAGAAATCTGTAAATCGTACGTATTTTCATATCCTTTATCTATTGAGGATATATCTTTTCTTTTCTTATAATACATGATTGTTTTCTGTTAGATTTACATTGTGTTCTAACACCCTCAACTTGACGGTTAGTCTGATCTTGAATACTTGACATTGCAGCGCGTGTAATCTCTTTATCAACATCTTCAGAAGACTTGAAATTGTGATATTCTCTTTCCAATTAGAACTTGCCAACATAAATAATCTTGGCGCAAAACGTCTCTTCGAGACTCCAAGATATTCAAATTTAAAATATAATTTATATTTCGTGCTGATCAATCGAAAAGAAATTAGAAATAAAATCTTTTTGATTTTTCAAACTTTATATCAAAACAACTCTGAAATATTTTTGGTATTTTCAGATATGAAAAGTAAATGCAATACAAAATCAGATACTATTTTTGTCTTTTGCGAGAAAGATCACGACTTGGGATCATAGTGGTCATAACGTGTTGAACTGCACTTCAATTTCAATTATTGTAGCACATAAGCCATGTCGATTGCAGATATACTTTGTCCAACTTTAAACTCAGGCATAATCATACTCATAACATCTGGATATGTTAAGGTATTGATTAGATTTGCATTGACCAGTGTACCCCACACTATCAGACATACTCAGATATGCTTTGCTTATCACGCTTTGTGATTTAACTTGTGATTTAACACATAGTGATTGAATTCATGATACAGTCAACTATATTCCATGCCAAAAGAAATAAGAACGTTAATTCGTCTACCTTAAGGTCGATCTTTCGATACGCAGATAAGGCCTTGGATTTATCAAAATAAGAAACTAAACAAGTTGAAATTGTATAATTCAACAACAATCAGGTTGGTCTTGTGGACACGCAGAGAAAGTCGGATGAATTATACAAAACACCAAGAAAATAAAGCAGAACCTCAAACGAACAACAATCAGGTCGATCTTTCGATACGCAAAGAAAGTCTGAACGTTTGTGAAAATAAAGAAAATCAAACAAGTTCAAATCTTTGCAAAATGAACACATGTATACATAGTGACTTCTCATTTTTCCTCTCACATATCTTTTTCTTGATAAATCTTGAGATACACATCAAGATGTTGTCCATTAGGTCAAGTATCAGATTTAGTGTATATCATATTTGTATACTTTCTGATTTGCCGAGCCTACCTTGCACATCGATCAATGGTCTTATGGCTTTTTCATCTAGTTTATCCACGATTTAGAAAACGTTAGCCAATGTACCATCATTTCCCAATCATGTCAGATACAATTTCTCATTTTTTTATGTTTTTGTCTTTTCAAATCCCCCCCCCCCCCCCTAAAAATGACAAACTCTATTTTTTAGATTTTCATTTTTATCATTTGAAAAACAACACACTATTTTGTATTTTTCAAAGAAACAAACTCCCCCTCAAACTGAGATGGAGTTAAAAATAAAGAAAAATTGATCAACCAACACGAATACTTGAATTTTAGCATTTTGAAAAAAAAAACACGGGTTTTGAAAATGATTTGGAAATTCAGTTTATGTTAAACACATATTCCACCATCAGCAATTCTTCAATTACCGATAGGTCTTCCTGGAAATACTTGCTGACACCAAGTTTAACATTAGTTGCTCTGGGATCGACCCGATTCAATAGCGTCGGGTTTCCCGGTGTCTTCCACATAGTTTTTGTTGGCCTTGGAAACAATTTTTGGTTTCCATATCATAGATGATGAAAATTTTGAATCAGAACCTAAAGAAATTTCAACCGGCGTCTTTGGTCGGGACCAAAACGGCTTACTAGTTGATTTAAACTTAGGAGGCCAAGGTTCATAAACAAATTGACCATTATTATCCATATATTTGGTATTGTTGTGGATATATGCAGTCGTCGGACAATTTCCAGCCATATGTCCAGATCGACGACATGCATAACAAACTCTTTCACGAATTTGAAAATCAGTTGAAAAATTTCTTGAATTTTTAGAAAATGATAAATGATCTGAACCAAAAGTATCAAAGAAATCATCAGAAGAATCATACCTTGGAGATTTACTCCATGATGAAACTTTGTAATCCGATGACGAACCTCCAAAATAATAAGAATTCTTGGAATAAAAAGCAGCAGTTTGCTTCTTCGGAGGTTGAGATTTATTTTGATCGTTAAGTTTCAAAACATTTTCTTTCTTCTTTGAATCTTGAGCTTGAACAGGCTTCTCTTTGAAAACAAATCCTAGTCCTTTATGCTTAGAACCAGAAGATTTGGATGATTCAGTCTGAGAAGTACCAACATCACTTGTTTGATGTGCGCGTTGAGTAAAAGTGACCTTAATATCTAATATTTTGTTAGATTTTACCAAACTCTTGGCAATTTCAACTTCAGATGAAGTAGCAGTAGAAGTAACGGTTTCACTCTTATCAAACACAACTTTATTCTCCAGCAATGATGAATCAGAAGTAAACTTTGGATCTTCACCAATTTTCTCTTTCTTCTTTTTGGATTGAGATTTCTTCTTCTTGGCAGGAGTAGCAAATTTAGCATAATCTTGCAAATCAGCCTTTGGATCAAGAAAAGCAGAAGAAAATTAATATACACCCACTGGTGCTGGAACCTTGTGAATATCATCTTCCGTAGCACTATTAACACTTCTATCCTTTTGATACAATAAGTTCGACAAAGTTGGTGATAGATTGCAATTCTTGACCTGTCTCTGTAAATCTAGAATCTCCAATTTCAATCCAGCAATCTGTTATTGAGCAGCAAACAAATCTTTTTGAGATTAATGAGTTCATCATTAAAATCATTGTACTCATACATTTGCCATTTCCTGATTCCACATTCAGTGAAAAGCTCCTCTGTAACACTTTCCCATTTCTTTTTTGAAAATATCAATGTCTTTTGTCAAAAATTCATTCTTGTCATGAACATTAACATTGTCAATTCTTAACCTATTGAAATATCTTCAATTTTTATTTCTACACACGTCTTTTTTTCGGGGGTCTACAGCTTCTTTGTTCTCAACGCTTCCCAATTTCCAGAAATTAGTCACTTCAACAGCCTTCGATGGTTATACGGGTATCCAAACTATGAGTCAGACTCAATAAAATTTGATCAATCCTTTTTTCTGTCGTTAAGGTGGAGTTCTGAACTTCATTCTGAAGAATAATCACTTTATCAGCAGCTTCAACTGCAATATCGTTAGCGTTTTCATATTTTTGTTGAAGTGGATAAGTTTTCTGAAATAAAGCCTCAAAGTCTTCAGCAGCTTCCTGAGGCTCAACTTTGGCTTTCTGACATTCTTCAAACAGATAAGCATTTTATTTTATCAACTTCTCATGAACTGTATTCAAAGAATAAAACTTTTTCTTAAAAACTTTCAAATTCTTGCTTCAACACCACAATCTCTTCAGTCAGCAACTTGAGATCTCTTTCCAAACTTGAATTTTTGTTGTGTAAACCAGCACACTTAAAACATTTAATTTCTTCTTCTTTGAATTTCTCAGCCACATTTGCTTGACTTACTTCAAATGTTGTTGCTTGTGAAGTCATTTCAGAACCAGTCTGAATACTATCACTTAAATGACGAGCTGTTAAAGCAATAACTTCATTATCTGTATCATGAATCTCATTAATATCAATAATCTGATATGCATTCCTTTTAAACTCAGAATCTGCATTCCATGCATACTCATTTGGATGCCAAGATATTTCTTCCACTCTTTTATCAAAAGAAACGAAAGCCTTTTGATTTTGACATGTTGAAGTTTTAATCAAGTGAGCATGTTGACCAAATTTAAGCTTATTATCGATAGATGTTGAACACTTAAGAGCAAAATGTCCGTAAAGTGAACACTTATAACACTTAACCTTCGATTTATCTAAACCGATATTTCCATATTGATTCAACCTCTTCTATCCGATTCTGTTAAAAACGCTCCTAACCAACATAGCACACTGCCAATTCAAATCCATCTCTTCAAGATGATCATAATCAATTTGATCATAGTCTTCTTCGGTCAATTCTGCATTGCTCACTGAACCAGTAATCACTCCAAAATATGATGAAACCAATGCAGACATCAATGCCATATAATCTTTAGTTGTTCAACAGATAAGGCATTGTGTGTTAATGAACTTGGAATTAAAACAGTACAACCAGAAATATAATCAGACTTATCAGCGTTTTCGGCAACAAATGCTGTAGGAGGTGCAGAATTCAAAACATTAGACTTCACAACATGAGTGGTAGAATCATTCTCACCTTGATATATAACAGGATTTTGAAGTTATGCAGGCAATGATTTATTCACCGTCAATTCCATATCCCTAGCTTGTACTCTTTCAAGCAATTCATTGTACGACAAACGCGTACTGATCCGAACTGAAATTGTTCAGATTTAATTATCATAATTCAATAAACTTTGCATCGTTGTTTGCATTGACGTTTGTAATGCTACAAATTCTTGAAAATCTGACATCGAGAAAACTGTTGAAATATGTTACCCGAACTGATCCGAACTGAAATTGTTGAACCGAACTGATCCGAACCAATCCGAACTAAAACAATGTTAACCAAACTCGTCCAAACTGTGACTTCGGGTACACGAACTCAATCGAACTGTGATCAACCAAACTGAATACGAACCAACACTTCGTTAGACCGAACTCACCCGAACTCTTACTTTGCTTGACCAAAAATATCCGAACTCAACCGAACTCGCACTTCAGAGCTGTTATTTTTCAGACAAACTGTTATTCACCCGAACTCAAACAAACTAGAACATATTCGAATCAATTTTCATGATTTTGAGTGTTTTTTAATGAGATTTGCAGCAGTCAATCAGATGTACTCAAAAGGAATGATTTAGGATCAGATTTTTTACTAAAAACACAACATAGATGATCAAACGGGAAGAAAAAATGAGCTAATTTTTCAAAAACCCCCACTTTTTGGAATAAAAACTCGAAAAACAATAGAGATTTGATTTGTAGATTGAACCAAAAGCTCTGATACCACTTGTAAGTTCGTGAGCTGTGGATCGTCTACTCGATCAATGACAATCAACGTAATTCGAGTATAGAAATGAGACACGAGATTTAAATACAAAGTAGATTTGTATTGCTTAACCACTAAGAATTACACACAGAGAAACACACACAAGATCTGACCAAGAAGTCCTTAATCCTATACACAATGTTCTATTTATAGTTGCTCAAATCCGTTCGAACACGACATCACACAAACTGCCACTTCTGGTCAGTTCGTGTGCACCCGAACAGGCAGTTCGGGTCACTTTGGACACAAATCTTTTATGGCTTTGTTCTTGTACTTGATACTTCACACGACGAACAAAATCATGCTCCAACAGGTACTAATAAGGGTAAAGAGTTTCCGGGAAAGCAAGGTAGTGCACGTGCCCCGCAGACTGAATAAGAAAGCGGATGCGCTGATTCGCCTTGCGTCAGTTCAATTTGATCATTTAGCCAAAGAGGTGCGGCTAGAGGTCTTACCAGAGCCATCTGTACGAATGCTCTGAATACATTCTATAACACGACAGAGGTACATATGATGACCCCGATACGCAAATACTTAATGCGCTGGGAGTTACCCGAGGATACCGGGCAAGCTAGGGGAGTCCAAAAATAGCCCTGCAGTACGAAGTGAATGACATGAAGCTTTATAGAAAGACTTTTTTGCGTGGAAGCCTTGCCACATGTGCTATGGGCACACCGAACGCTTCCTAAAACAAGTAACGACCAATAACCTTTTGCGTTAACATATGGTCATGAGGTTGTTATTCCCGCAGAACTCGGACTACCTACCGGGCGAGTCTAAAATGCCCTGCATGAAGACAATGATCAGCAGCTAATAGAAAATCTAGACCTGTTGGAAGAAAGGAGAGAACATGCAGCAATTCAAGATGCACAGTACAAACAGCTGCTCGAAAAATATTACAATAAAAAGGTCGGACCCAAAGCCTTCAAGATAGGAGACTATGTGCTCTGAGACAATTCTGCAAGTCGAGCCGTACCGCAAGAAAAATTGTCTCTGCACTGGGAAGGTCCTTATATCATCTCCGCAAAAAACCCAACGTAAACTCTAAAATAAGAGTTATAAAATATGAAAGACCCATAGGGCTACGGCCCTGGAATCTAAACTCTAAACTAAGAGTTATAAAATGCTAAAGACCCGCAGGGCTACGGCCCGGGCACCTAAACTCTAGAAAAAGAGTTATAATATATGAAATACCCGTAGGGCTATGGCCCGGGTACCCAAAACTCTAAAATAAGAGTCACAAAATATGAAAGACCCGCAGGGCTACGGCCTGGGCACCCAAACTCTAAAACAAGAGTTATCGAATGTTAAAGATCCGTAGGCCTATGGCCGGGTGACTAAGCTCTAAAAGGAGTTAGAAAATATTAAGATGAACGAGGCTACGTTCCGGGACATCAAAACCCTCACATAGGGGTTATAAAGTAAGGGTCCACGAAGCTGCAGTTCCGCGATAAATTCCAATCCGAAGGGAAAATTCGAAACAACGGATCACAAGTACAAAATACAAAAGTAACAACAGAGCAAGAAAAATAAAGAGGTTTCACACCATTATATTAGACAAAAAAGGTGATTACATCAAAGGCCCGTGGGCGCCATACAAGTCATACTAAACAACATAGGGGTCATTCCCCCAGCAGCGTCTCCAAGGTTAACAGTAGTATCCCCTTCAGTGTGCTCTGACGCATCCCCCTGGCCGGCATTATCGTCCACTTCAGCATGTTCCGAAGCGTCTTCATACTCGTATTCTAAGAGTGCAGACTTCAGATTCCCAAAATTATCAGGGGTGGCCAAGGTCACAAATCTATCTATGACAGTGAAAGGCATGTGGTCAAATTTGTCCTGCATTGCCTTTAAAGTCGCCGCAGCTCCCTCATCTATTCCAACACAATCTCTTACTAAATTCCCGGCGGCCGTAACACCATACCCCACCAAAACACCCTCATGACGACCAGCGGTTTCAGCCAAATTGTTCAAGTGAAGGATCCCATTAATAAGTTCGTCGCTTACCCGCACAGCTTCCATGGCGAGAGGCATCCCCTTCTCTACAAGTCACTGATAATTCTCTTGCCATTATTTAAATTTGATCTCTGCAGTGGCAATGTGGTTATCCTTCTGGAGGACTTCTTTTTCTAAAACCATAATGCGAGACTGCACGGTCACTTGCTCGTCATTCCGACGTTTTAATGAATCCATTTGACCCACTGATTCTTCTTTAACCCGTTCAACCTTAAGCTTCAAATTATTAATCAACTGCGAATTTGCCTCAAGGGTTTTATTAGTACGTTGGCAGGCTTTCTTCCAAGCAGCCTTAGCCTTGCTGTGATGATCAATGACTTCTGAATGGAGAGCTTTAAGTCGTAGGCATTTCGCTTCCGGTTCAAGAATCTGGGCATACCGGTTTTTGAGGTTTATAACCTGAGCTTCCTTATCGTACCACTAGTGGGCAAAGAGAACTCCAGCCAGATGTGTCGTCATCTCATCATTTAGATCAGAAGCAGCCACCTGCCGGCAAAGTCACGCTCCGAGTGTTGCGTCCCAGAATCCCGGGGTAGGATTGTTGGAGGTTAGCTACACGTGGAAGGGTCTTGTGAAGGTCCCTACAAAATAGAAGCACCATTAGTCTTGACACGAAGGGCCCCGAAGGGGGTCTTCGTGACAACACTCCGGCGTGAGAGTAAGTTTTTGTTTAAGGAGAGGAATCAAGTGAGTAAGGAAAATGTTTGAGAGAATTTGGATCCTTTACCCGATCGTCTAAGTGCTGTTTATGTAGTAGTCTTTGAGGGCAAAGTGGTCATTACCCCCTCTCACGTCTCCTTTCCTTGCATTAAATGCTTGATGGGGTTGCAGGGGCTTCGAGCGCCGGGAAACAGGCTGGACTGGCGAAGATGCCATTCACATCGCCTGTCCCATCGTACTATCTTGTACTTGCCTGTCCTTCTTGTCGGCCAGATCCCCTACACCCACTCGATTGTTTCCTTTGCCGAGTTTGTCGTTATCCCTTCCGCCAGGGCGATTACCGAGGTGGCATCCTTGGCCCGTCATCGAGGTCAAGGGCTTCCATGTAGCCCGTCGCCTCTGAAAGAGCTTCTTCGTAGCCATTCTATTTTTGAGGCCCTTATGAATGGCCTTTTGGGGGTATAGCCCAATAAGTCCCCCCAAGTCCAATTCTTTTGAGGTCCCAAGTGAAAAAAGGGTTGGGCTGAATTTGTTCTACCCTAATCTGGCCCAGTTTTTACCTAAAAAGCTTCAACAAGTGGCTGTCCCATCGCCGCTTATGGGTTTTACAGTTTTACCCCTGGGCAGTTACAGCTGGACCCACGTTTTGTGGGTAGAAATTAACCGCGCGTCGTGTCTGCCACGTGGCGGTTTCTGCCGTTACTTTCGGCCCACGCTGCTTCCCTTAAATTCAAAGATTACACTTGAGTGCTATCTTTTCTCCTTCATCTAAACCGCTGCCTATTGAGTTTTCTCCATTGTTGTTCTCTCAATTTGCAGGTTAGTTTCTTCTTTTCGCCTTTTCTTCTACTTTTTTACATAGCTCGAGTGGATCTTCTATCCGTCCCTTCTGTGATGACGGCCGATGAACTCGGCACTTTCATCGCCGATTTCGGCATTCCTGATCATCTAATCCCAAGGCTACCTTTGTTGGGGGAGCGGGCCACCGCTGTCGCCGATGGGGTAACTATTTACACTGCCACTTTTAGGCATTGTAATGTTCGATACCCGTTATCCCCTTTTCTGGTGTCCGTCCTCCGGTACTATCAGTACCATTTTTCACAGGTCCACCCTCTTGCTTTTCTCAAAATCATTCACTTTGAGGTTGCATGCAAGGCTGTCACCGGAGATCCATCGGTGCCCCTTTTCCGGCGGTTCTATAAATTCCGGCGTGACGGCAGCTGGCTGACATTTGAGAATTGCCGTGCCCCTAAGTTTCCGTCCTGTACCGACTCTATTCTTAACTGTCTTCACAACTGGAAAGACAGTTACTTCTTTGTTTCCTCTGATTTTCTTCCTGAAGTGTTTACCCTTCTTCCTGATGACGTGTCCATCGATGACCAGCCTCCTAAAACCGGCTACGATGCCGGGCTGCTCAAACGCCTTTCTGACCATCCAACTTCTTGTAAAACCTTTGCTGAGGTCCTACTTATAATGGCGGGTTTGAGCAGGAAAGGGCTTCCTGATGGCCATCGCTTTGTCGTCCTGAAGAAGGGTAAAGGTAGCTTCTTTGACTTTTATTTGCACATGTTTTTGCATTTTTTTTATTTTCTTATTGTGATCCTTGTTTTTTGCAGAAATGAATCTTCTCAAGATTTTGGGCAGCGCTGGGAAGGGTTTAGAGTACACTGCTGTACCAGCCGGGGACGGGGCTCCCAGGGTTAGCTTCTCAGAGCCTGTAGCAACTTTCCAAGCTTCTGACACCATCAGCACTTCGTCTCCTTCTTCCTCAGCCAAGGTTGCTGAGGATGCTAATTCAAAGGAGACCAAGAAGCGTGTCATGCCACCCCTCAATCCCATGATTCTGAAGTGTCCTTCTTTGAGGTTGAGCCTTAGGAGTGGTTCTAAGTCTTCCTCTTCCGCCCCACCAATTACTGAGCCTTCTGCTAAGGAGGTAATTGACTTGGATACCGGCGTTTCAATGTCTGTGAATGTTTCTGCTGCCCCTTCAAGTGTGATAGTCCCCCCAAGTGAAGCTACTATTACTGT
This sequence comes from Deinandra increscens subsp. villosa, assembly GCA_039602395.1. Lineage (NCBI taxonomy): Eukaryota > Viridiplantae > Streptophyta > Magnoliopsida > Asterales > Asteraceae > Deinandra > Deinandra increscens. The sequence goes on from JBCNJP010000023.1 coordinate 70,568,337, forward strand.
TGAGGTTCCTGTGTTTACCGTAGTTTTTGCTGGAGACCCTTCCTTTAAGGTGTCGTTTTCTGAAGCTCCTGGTACTTCTTCCTCTGGTACTCTTCACTTTCCTCCCGAGATTACTAAATCAACCCCTCCCTTGTTTGCCAATTTGATTCGCCTATTTGGCCCTTCAGTTATTGGTTCTGTCCAGAGCACTAAGCTTAATTTTTCTGATGCCCTATTGTTAGCTGCAAAGGGGATTTTTGCTGATGACCCTCTTTAATCTCCTGTATTGAACTATGATTCAGATGGACCTATCCCAGTTATTGATGAGTCCAGGACCCAGCCTTATTGAAAAATGGCCTGACTGGAATGTTACTGAGGGGTCCATTAGTGACGGGGCGAAGCCTTGCAAGGAGTTTATGAGGAGGTCGCTTCCTCCGGCCGAACGTGCTGCAACCAGAAAGATTGAGACTCCAGCTTTGGGGGATCTCCTGGCCATTCAAACCGTTCAGACTTTCAAGATTGCTACTGAGGCGGAGAAGCGACTTAACTGGCTTGACTGTGAAGCGAAGAGGTGGAGGTCCAAGTATGATAAGATGGCCATTGAGCTTGAGCAGGTTCTTACAGACAAATACAAGCTCCTTCAAGACTTAGAAGAGTTGGACAGTGACAAGGCTGGGGTTGATGAGCTGAAGAAAGAAGTTGCTGATGCCAGGAAAGAGATGAGCTTGGCTCATGATAAGTTGAAGGAGATGGGTGATTTAGAGGGCCAGCTGAAGGCCTAGAAAGAAACCACTGCTCAGAAGGAGCAAGAGTGTATTCATTTGGAGGTACACTTCGTTTTATTTTTTCCCCTTCCTTACTTTCATACTTGTCTATTTTTTGTTTTGCATTCTTTATCAACGTTGCCCTTTTTCCTGTTTGTAGGCCCATGTTAAGGCCCTTCAGGAAGAGGTTCAATTGGCCCGGACTGGCGAAGCAGCTGCCAATGCTCACATGGAAAGGGTTAACAAAGGATAGTGACCCTTCAAGCTGCTAGTGAGAATCGAGTGGCCATGGAAGGTCGTGTGACGGAGCTGGAAGGTGACAAGCGCTGGCTCCTTACTAAGGGGCTTGCCAGGGCTGTTAGACGCGTCCACACCTCTTCCCAATTTGGCCACTTGTTTCAGAAGGTTGTCGATGCATGCACTGCTGCTCGGTACCATCTTGGCCTTGCCGCTGGTTATGGGTTTGCTACTGAAGGAACTGCCCTTGAGGATACTCCCTTTTATGACCCTTCAGCCGAGCAGAAGGTGCAGCAAGCAGGAGCTGGGCTTGTTGGTGCTTCATTCAATGTCTTGGAGACCATTGCTGCCAACCCCCAGTGGACCTTGGAAGCTGTTCGCAATTTCCTGGACCTTGAAGACCCTGCTACCCCAGGCCCTTAAGCATGCTTGCCTTTGAAAACACTTAACTTTTTATGTCTGTAATTCTTGTTTGAAAATATTTTCCACTCTACCCCTCTGTTGGGGTGTACAATGGTTTGTTATGTTTGCAATGGCCCTGTGGCCTTTGCCTTTTGTGCTCTGTTAAGGGCTTTTTATGCTATGGCCTTTGCTATTTACTGCTTTTAGGAGCGTCCCCCTTACAGCTTTTGCAATACTTAGGTACCTTTTAGTGCTTTTCGACATCCGTCCCTTATGGGCTGGTATGTTTTTCTTATGACATGAAAATTTTTGTGCCATTTTTATGCCTTCATTTTTCAGAAGGTGCCCAAGCGACCCTTGTGAGGCCTTCCAGGGGCTTCTACCTTTTCTATTAAGGGCGCCCATTTAAGACTCTTTGGTAATAATGGACTTGGCTCTTGTGGAGCCTGTTTCTCATTTTACTTAGTACTTTTTCAAATGGTAACGTGCTTGCATTTTGCTTATTTTGAGTTCTACAAACTATGCTAGGACATGTAATACTCAAATTTTTCATGAAAATTTGGCTTGTTTCATCAAGCCATATATATTAGATACTTATAACATTTTACAATATCCACCACATATACTGGCCTGGTACAATTTTTCTAAGACATGCTACTTCACAAGTAATACTTTCTAAGCTGTTGAATATTCCAAGTTCTTGGGATTTCTGGCCCGTCAATCATGGCTAGTCTGTGTGACCCTTTGCCATTGGCCCATATGACCCTGTAAGGGCCTTCCCATCTTGGGTCGAGCTTGCCTACCTCTTCTTTCCTGCTGGCCTCGTTGGCCCTGAGTACCAAGTCACCAACATTCAGAGTCACACCTTTGACCTTTTGGTTATACTGGCTTTGCATTTCTTTTTTGTGAGCGGCTTCTCTGATAGCCGCTATCTCCCTTCTTTCTTCAATCAGATTAAGGTTCAGGCAAAGGTTCTCCTCATTGCTTTCATCATCTAGAGCCATTCTGTCTATCAGACAAACTACTTCAGCGGGTATGACTGCTTCAGTCCCATAGGTTAGACTGAAGGGGCTTTCACCTGTGCTGGTTTTTGGGTTGGTCCTGTGAGCCCATAGCACGTCAGGTAGTTCATCTAGCTAGTTCTTCTTTTTTCGACCCAACCTGGTTTTTATGCCCTCGACTAAGCTCCTGTTTATCCGCTCCACCTGCCCATTGCTTTGGGGGTGAGCCACTGAAGTGAATACCTGGATTATTTTCAGTTCAAGGCACCATTTCCTGAACTTTCTATCTGTGAACTGAGTTCCATTGTCGCTTATAAGGATTTGAGGAATTCCAAACCTACAGACGATGTTTTCCCACACGAATCTTAGAATCTGCTTGCTTGTGATGGTGGTGAGAGGTTTGGCCTCCACCCATTTTGTGAAATAATCAACAGCGACCACAACAAACCTTACTCTTCCTTGGGCCATGGGGAATGGACCTACGATATCAATTCCCCACTTTTGGAAGGGCCAGGAAGAACTTACTGGGACCAGGTCGTGCCTTGGGTGCCTTGGAATTGGAGCATGTATTTGACAATTGTCGCACTTTTTGACTTCTTCAATGGCACTTTTGTACATACCAGGCCAATAGAAGCCGGCTCGCTGAGCCTTAGCCACTACTATTTTTGGCCCAGCGTGTAGACCACAGATTCCTTCGTGGATCTCCTTCATGATTTGAGAAGCTTCTGTTTCATTCATGCACTTCAAGGAAGGGCCCAAGTAAGATTTTCTATACAGCCTGTCATGCATGATGGTGTACTGAAGGGCTTTGGCCCTTATCTTTCTTGCCTCCTCAGGCCCGTCTGGCAGCTTTCCATCGGACAGAAATTCAAATATGGGCGTCATCCATGACCTCCCAGCCCCTTCTTCGATCGCCATTATCGTGCTTTCTCCTACTGAAGGGGCCGAGAGCCTTTCCACTGTTATGTATTTCCCCATATGACTGAATGCTACTGCCGCTATTTTGCTGAGAGCGTCTGCTTTCTTGTTTTTGCTTCTTGGGACATGAATGACCTTGCAGTAGCTGAATTCCTTCACCAGACTGTTTATCTTGTCAAGATATTGCTTCATTGTATCTCCTTTATCCTCGTATGTTTGATTGACTTAGCTTGCCACTAGCATTAAATCAACATGGGCTTCAAGGTTCTTCACTTTTAATTGCTTAGCCATCTTGAGGCCTGCCAGAAGGGCTTCATACTCAGCCTCATTATTTGTTGTGGTGAATTCGAACTTGAGGGCGTAAGTTATTTCTTTCCCTTTTGGACTTGTCAATATCAGGCCTGCCCCACAACCTTCTTCGTTGGAAGCCCCTTCAGTGAAGAGCTTCCAAGTGGATGAAGGGGCTGAGCCCCTTTTAACCGTTGGTGGGAGACTGTCTTTTATTTCCTTCAGGAGGGATTTCCACCAGGAAGTCTGCTAGGACCTGCCCCTTCCTGGAGGATCTTCCCTTGTATTCGATTTCATAGTTTCCCAACTCGATTGCCCATTTTGCTAGTCTTCCTGATACTTCAGGTTTTTTCAACACAGTATGAATGGGTTTGTCGGTGAGTACCTGTATAGGATGGGCCTGAAAATACCTTTGGAGCGTTCTTGAAGTGTGCACCAGGGCTAGAGCCAATTTCTCCATTGCCGGATACCTTTCTTCAGCTCCCTTCAAGGTTCTTGACAGGAAATAGATTGGTACTTGCCCTTCTTTTCTTTCAACCTATAACACCGAGCTGACTGCTTGTTCTGAAATGGCTAAGTATGCTGTGAGAGTTTCTTTTTCTTATGGAATGGCTAGCTTTGGGAGATTGTACAAAAAGGTTTTAAGGTGCTGGAAGGCTTCTTCGGCCTCATTGGTCCACACAAACTGGTATTTCTTGATACACTTTCTCAAAGTTTTGACCAAGGGCCTTGACTTGTCTGCAAGCCTTGATATAAACCTTCCCAGGGCCACAAGCTGACCGTTCAAACTTTGCACCTCCTTCAGAGTCCTTGGGGACCTCATGTTCTCAATGGCGACTACTTTTTCGGGACAGGCCTGTATCCCGTCCTTCTTTACAATCACTCCTAGAAATTTGCCTTCTTCAACTCCGAAGGAGCATTTACTTGGATATAGCTTCATATTCACTTCCCTGAGGGTGTTGAAAGTTTCTTTGATATCTTCTATCATATCTCCTTCTCTTTGACTTTTTATTACCAGGTCGTCAACGTAGACCTCTAGGTTTCTTCCGATTTGCTCTTGGAAGAGCCAATCCATGAGTCTTTGATACGTAGCCCCTGCATTTTTCAGCCCGAATGGCATTTTTGTATAACAATACGTACCATCTGGAGCATGGAAGGCGGTCTTATCTTCATCTTCCCTGGCCATTCGGATCTGATGGTAGCCCTTGTAGGCATCCAAAAAGCATTTTATTGGGAAGGAGGCCAGGGCATCAATCTTCGCATCCACTTCTGGAAGGGGATATCAATCTTTTGGGCAAGTTTCATTGAGCCCTGAGAAGTCTATGCACATTCTCAGAGAGCCATCGGGTTTTTTGACCATGACCGGATTTGCTATCCACTCTGGGTACCTGATTCTTCTTATGACGTTAGCTGCAAGTAGCTGCTTAACTTCTTCAGCAGCTACCTTGGCATGCTCTTCACATAGGCTTCGCTTTTTCTGCCTGACGGGCTTGTATGCTTAAGCGATGCTCAATATACCTTGATGGGATTCCTTCCATATCCCCACATTCCCATGCGAATATATCACTGTTTGTGATCAGTAGTTCCTTAAGAGCAGTTTTCCATCTTTCGGGAAGCTGTGAACCCACCTTTATGGTTTGTTCAGGGTACCTATCACACACTATCCATTCTTCTATCCCCTTTTTTGGCACCAGTTCTGGCAGGATATCAACACTTGCCACTATTTCTGATGCTGAGCCGACAGTTGCTACTCCTCCTAGGGTTGGAAACTTCATGAGACCATGTGCTGTTGATGTGAGAGCCCTGAGGGCCTTGATGGCGGGCCTTCCTAGGATGGCGTTGTATTTTGACGGGGCTCTTACTATAGACCATGTCAGGTCGATTGTTCTCTTTATGAAGCCTTCCCCAATGGTGAAGGGTAATGTTACATTCCCTAAGGGCCTGACCATTTATCCTGAGAACCCTATTAAGGGTGGGTAATCTTCTTGGACCCCCGTCCTCACTTCTGGCCTCATTCTCACAAAACAGTGCTCATACATAATCTCCGTCCCACTACCTCCATCAACATGGATCCGGGCCACCCGATGCCCAGCTATGTCAGCAGCAATATTCAGAGGAGCTTCTTGGGCCTTGTCGGGCCCTAAAGCCGCGAAAGTGATGGACCTTTCAAGCCATTTCTCGTTGTCATACAATTTGTGCCTGACCACGCGCTGAGGGGCTTCTTCCTCACCAATTCTTCTTCTGACCATGTCCATGTACTCGGGCTCTTCCCTCGGAGGCCCTTCCTTGCCTCTAGGTTTTTCTGGGTTTTTGATTTCTGTCACCAAATGTGATAGTTTGCCTGATTTAATGGCAGCTTCTATTTCCTTTCTTAGTTGTATGCAATCATCAATCGCATGCCCATTTCCTTAATGATAATCACAATACTCCCCGGGACGGGCCTTACTTCCGTGTCTGTTAGGACGGGGCTTACCAAAAGGCAGCCTGTTCTTTTCGGTGGCAAATATTTCACTGGGGGATTTGAGTAACGCAGTAAATTTTCCGAAATGGGGTGGCGTACCTGACGATGATTCATATGAGCGACTTCCTTTTGATAGGTATGGCGAGTAGGAGGGCTTCTTTTCTGACGAGTTCCTTCTTGAATGGGAACCGCCCGGACGGGCTTCATTTCTGTCCCTTCCTTTGCTGTAACTGCTCGAGTTATCTTTTCTAGCCCCCCATTTCTTGGCCTTTTGTCCCATATCTTTTCCCCTTATGTAGGCTCGAACCCTGTCCATTAAATCTGAAATTGCCTGAGCACGTGGATCTTCTACTTAGCCGTAATAGAAATCAATGTAATACGAGTGAAAACACAATGAGTAAATACAACTGAGACTTGTATTAACCACAGAGACCACAGAGTACACTTAGAGAAAGTTATATCACGGAAGCTCTCGAAAACTATACAAGACGAACATATTTATAGGCTGAAATCACGACTGGCCGAACCTCAGGTTCGGCCAAGCTTCGGCGGCTCCGAACCTGGAGTTCGGCCAAGGTTCGGCCAACCCTAAACTTGTACGTTCCGTCTTGATCTCGATACTTCACATGACGATCAGGAACCATGTATCAACAAACTCCCCCTCGGCATGTGCAGTATCATCTCCTCTTAATAAAACTTGTATCTTGTATCTTCAATCAAACTCTTCCTCGATCTAGACGATGAGTTCAATCTTGAATACTTGATATTGCAACGTGTGTAGTCTCTTTATCAACAATCTTCAGAAGACTTGAAGTTGTGATGTTCTCTTTCCACTTAGAAACCTGCCAACATAAATAATCTTGGCGCAAAACGTCTCTTCGAGACTCCAAGATATCTTGATTTTGAAAATGATTTCGTATTTCGTGTTGATCAATCGAAAACAAATCAGAAACAAAATCTTTTTGGCTTTTAGAAACTTTATATCAAAACACACCTAAAATCTTTTTGATATTTTCTAATAATGAAAACTAAATGCAGTACAGAAACAGACACTATTTTTGTCTTTTGTGAGAAAGATCACAACTTGGGATCATATTGGTCATAACATGCTGAACTACATTTCAATTTCAATTATTGAAGCACATAAGCCATGCCGATTGCAGATATACTTTGTCCAACTTTAAACTCTGGCACAATCATACTCATAACATCTGGATATGTTAATATATGTATTAGATTTGCATTGACCAGTGTACCCCACACTATCAGACATACTCAGATATGTTTTGCTTATCACATTTTGTGATCTCATTTGTGATTTTATCACACAATGAATGTAACCATGATATAGTCAACTGTGTTCCATGCAAAAAGAAATAAGAACGTTAAATCGTCTACCTTAAGGTCGATCTTTCGATACGCAGATAAGGCCTCGGATTTAACAAAATAAGAAAATAAAACAAGTTGAAATTGTATAACTCAACAACAATCAGGTCGGTACTCCCGTACACGCAGAGAAAGTCCGATGAGTTATACGAAACACCAAAGAAAATAAAGCAGAACGTCAAACGAACAACAATCAGGTCGGTCTTTCGACACGCAGAGAAAGTCCGATCGTTTAACAAAATAAAGAAAATCAAACAAGATTAAATCTTTGCAAAATGAACACATGTATACACAGTGACTTTTCATTTTATTTTTCACATATCTTTTTCTTGATATATCATGAGATATGCATCAAGATGGTGTCCACTAGGTCAAGCATCAGATTTAGTGTATATCACATTCGTATACTTTCTGATATGCCGAGCCTACCTTACACATCGATCAAATGGTCTTATGGCTTTTTCATCTATTTTATCCATGAGTCAGACGATGTCAGCCAATGTACCATCATTTCCCAATCATGTCGGATACAATTTCTCATTTTTTAATGTTTTTGGCTTTTTGCATTTTTCAATGTTTTTGTCTTTTTCAAATTTCTCCCCCTAAAAATGACAATTCTATTTATAGATTTTCATTTTATACGATTTGAAAAACAAACTCTATTTTTGTATTTTTGCAAAAACAAACTCCCCCTCAGAATGAGATGGAGTGGAAAATAAACGAAAAATTGATCAACCAACACGAATACTTTGCATTTTAGCTTTTGTAAAAACAAAAATTATTTTGAAAGTCAGATTAATTAGAACAGATATTTCACAATCAGCAATTATTCAATCACTGAAAGGTCTTCCTGAAACACCTGTTGACACCAAATAAATCATTAGTCGCTCTGGGATCGACCCGATGTATCATCGTCGGGTCGCCCGGTGTCTTCCACAAAGTCTTTGTTGGCCTTGGAAACAACTTTTGGTTTCCAAATCTGTAAAATTTTCAATTTTTGATCAGAACCTGAATCAGACTCAACCGACGTACTTGGTTTAGACCAAGACGATTTACGAGTTGATTTCATCTTTGGGGACCAAGGTTCATCAAAAATTTGACCTTTGTTATCCACATATTTAGCAGTTTTGTGGATATATGCAGTCGTCGGACAATCAGCAGCAAGATGTCCAGGTTGACGACATACATAACAAAGTCTTTCTCGAAACATATTTGAAAATTGATTTTGATTTTGAAAAACCTGATGAATGCTCAGAATCAAAATTGTCAAAGAAATCATCAGAGGAATCATACCTAGGAGATGGACTCCTTGAAGATGACGATCTTCCAGAATAGGAAGTGAATTCCTTCGGAGATGGTGATTTCTTTGCAGTCTTTGCTTTAGGAGCCTTGGCAACTTTCACCGGTTTCTTTGTGTGAATCAAGTCTTCCTTCACAACAAACCCCAGACCTTTGTGTTTGGAGCCTGAAACCTTGGAAGTACTTGAAGAAGAACACGAAGCTTCTCTTGCCTTAGCTTCACTAGTAAATTTAGCTTTGATATCCGTCAGCCTGTTCTTCTCAATCAAAACCTTTTCTTCCTCAGTTGCAGATGAAGAACTGGACACAACCTTATCAAAAACCTTCTCATTCTCCAACAAAACAGACTTCGACACAAACTTTGGAGCTTCACCCAAAGGCTTGTCCTTCTTTTTGGACTTAGATTTATTCTTCTTGGGTGGAGTAGCAAACTTGGAATAATCATGCAATTCATCTTTTGGATCAATCTGAGCAGCAGTAACTTCAGTTAAATCCACTGGTTGAGGAACCAAGTGAACATCAGCCTGCTGAGAACTATCTGAACTCTGATCCTGCTTGTATAAGAAATTTAGCATTGTTGGTGATAAATTGCAATTCTTCACTTGCCGCTTCAACTCCAAAATCTCCAGTTTTAAATCATTGATCTTTTGTTGAGCTTCAAAAACTTCTTTCTGTGACTTGATGAATTTTGCATTGAGATCATCATATTCATAAGTTTGTAGCTTTCGGATCTCACATTCAGCAAATAATTCTTCAAGAACACTTTCCCTCTTTTTCTTGTAAATTTCAACATCCTTAGTCAACACTTCATTCTTGTCACGATAGAGAGTATTTTCATCTTGAAGCATAGAAATTTTGTTTTGAAGCTTTTCAACAGTAACAGCAGTTGTAGCAATAAGAGCTGTAGCTTCTTCATACTTTTTCTGAACCGGATAACTTTTCTCAAACAGATTTTCAAAATCTTGAGCTGCATCTAAAGCTTCTGCTTTTGCTTTCTCACATTCTTCAGCCAATCTTGCTTTCTCTTTTAAAACATCTTCATGAACATGAACCAACTCATAATACTTCTTTTGAAAATCTTCCAATTCTTGCTTTAACACCACTATTTCTTCAATCGAAATTTGATGACTTTGTTCAAAACTTGCAATCTCTTGAAGAAATTTCTTACATTTAAGACATGCAGTCTCTTCAACCTTTGAACTCTCAGAAATTTTAGATAATTCTTCTTGAACCATGGAGACACTTGAATAAGAATCAGAATCTGTTAAGATGCTATCATCATCAATATGACGAACAGTCAAAGCAATTGCAGGTTTAGAATTATTCCTTTTAGCTTCAGTATCAGCATTCCATGCAAACTCATTTGACTGTGGAAAAGTATTAGTCCAATCATGAACAAGATTAGCAGATTTCATCTCAACCTTCTCAACTTTATTTGGTGAATGATAAACTAAATGTGCATGTTGACCAGTCTTCAATTTATGATCTGCAGAACTTGGACATTCTCGAGCAAAGTGACCATAATTTGCACACTTGTAACATTTCACCTTAGATTTATCCAAACCAATCTTACCCTCCTGATTCAATCTTTTCTTCCCAGTTCTGTTGAAAAATTTCTTCGTTCGTCGAACCAGCATTGCATACTGCCAATTTAGATCCATTTCCTCCAAATGATCATAATCAATTTGATCATAATCTTCATTTGCTAATTCAGCATTACTCACAGCACCCGTGATAACACCAAAATACGAAGATACCAAAGCAGACATTAATGCATTATAATCATCGATAGTTTGAGCAGATAATGCAGTTTGATTTGAAGAACTTGGAATAGAAACAGTACAACCAGCAGAAGAATAACTTGAAGATTCAGATTTACCTGCCAGAAAGGCTGTTGGAGGTGCAGAATTAAGAATATTCGATTTCCCAACATTCATTGTAGAATCATTTTCACCATGATACACTGCCGGATTCTGAATTTGTGTAGGAAGAGACTTGTTCACCATCAATTCCATATCCCTAGCCTGAATTCTTTGAACTAAATCATTGAAAGACAATCCTTGAAAATCCTTGTCATGAGTAATCATCATAACATAATTCTCCCATTTTTCAGGTAGAGCTTCCAAAATCTTCTCTTTCATATCAGCTTCATCTTTAGTAAGATTCACCAAGCGCATTTCACTCATCAGATGAGCAAATCTTGCAATCAGATTGGGAATCGTTTCATTCTGATAATGTTTGAAACTATCAAACTCTTTCTTCAAAACCTTTTGTCGACTTTTCTTGTACTGGTCATTGCCTTCACATCTTTTCTCTAAAGCATCCCATAGACTTTTCGATGTGTAGTTACCAGCAAATTGATGAAGTAACTCTTTAGGCAATGCCATCGTTAAAGTACCATAAGCCTTTTTCTCTGCTTGATAAGCTTTCTTTTGTTCAGAAGACATTTTTCTTTGAAGGATAGGTTCTCCAGTTTCATCTTTAGGGTAAACATATTGCTCAGTGAACGCTAACCACATATCAATATCATTTGTATCGACATATGCTTCAAACCGTTTAACCCAACTATGATAATCTTCCAACTTTAGCAATTTGGGAACTTTCTGACTTGTTCCAGTTTCATTATCATAGTTCATCATCGTTTGCATAGTTGCTTGAACCGAGTTTTGAATAGCCGCGAACGCTTGAAAATCGGACATTTTCGAAACACAGGTTACTGTTCACTCCGAACCTCGTCCGAACCTAATATACCCTCCGAACTTCCTCCGAACGTTGTCCGAACACAGAAACACAGTCCGAACTCTCACCGAACTTTGTTAACTCCGAACACTCTCCGACCCTTGTCCGAACACACACCGAACGAGAAAAATAGACCGAACGCACTCCGAACGAGCTCCGAACCAGGAGTTCGGAGCGGTTATGACCGAGAGTCCTCCGAACTTGAAGTGCGGAGCAGTTATGCCGAACGTGGAGTTCGGCCGAACGCGAAATTTCGGAAAAATTTGGAAAAACTCACTGAAATTGACACCTCTCGAGCTGTAAACACTCAATCAACTGAACACGAACAACCAGAGACATATTGAACGTAAATCATGATGATTTGAACGATAATTCTGAGAAATGAAGATGATAAACGAATTTTGAAACTCAAAAACGTGTATTTGAACTCGAGAACACGAAAAACACTGATCTCCGACTAGTAGAGTAAACCTATAGCTCTGATACCAATTGAAATTGCCTGAGCACGTGGATCTTCTACTTAGCCGTAATAGAAATCAATGTAATACGAGTGAAAACACAATGAGTAAATACAACTGAGACTTGTATTAACCACAGAGACCACAGAGTACACTTAGAGAAAGTTATACACGGAAGCTCTCGAAAACTATACAAGACGAACATATTTATAGGCTGAAATCACGACTGGCCGAACCTCAGGTTCGGCCAAGCTTCGGCGGCTCCGAACCTGGAGTTCGGCCAAGGTTCGGCCAACCCTAAACTTGTACGTTCCGTCTTGATCTCGATACTTCACATGACGATCAGGAACCATGTATCAACAAAATCGTCGAAGGAGCTTAGGAACTCTTCCCCCAATTTTTTCGCACAACTGAGAGTTTCTAACCCCCTGAATGAAGCCGCTTATCTTCATGACTTCTGGGACATCTCTGATATACATGCTTTCTTCGATGTATCTATTTATGAACCCTTCCAGGGTTTCTTCATCTTTTCTTCTTATGTGGAGGATCTCATTTGGATTTCTGGTGGTTTTCTTCTGCTGACTGAAGTACCTGAGGTGTTGATGCATGGTCCTTGATCGTCATGTGAAGTATCGAATACAAGATGGATTCACACAAGTTTGCTGAGGTCCGAACTCAGGCCGAACCTGGAGTTCGGACATGGCCGAACCTTGAGCCGAACTTTAGGTTCGGACCAGCGGGTTTGTCTAGTATAAATTTGTTCATCTTGTGTTGTATTCAATAACAGTGAACAGTCTAAGCTTCCGTGTCATATTCTCTGATTGTACTCTGTGATTCTCTGTGGTTAATACAAAGCTCATTTGTATTTACTCTTTGTGTTTCATCTCGTATTACATTGATCTCATTACGACTAAGTAGAAGATCCGCACGCTCACGCACTTTCAAGTGGTATCAGAGCATTAGGTTTGCTCTACTAGTCGGAAATCAGTGTTGTTCGGAGTTTTGAGTTCAAATTCACGTTTTTGCGAAAATGTCAATCATTTTTGAGTTCGTTTGATTGTCTCGAGTTTGCTTTTCATCAAAAATCTGTTTCTAGATCGTTTCTATCGAGTTTGCTTGAATTCCTGTCAAAAATTCCAGTAAAAAACGTTGAAAATCGAGAAAATGAGGTCGAGTGAAATCTGTCTCGTTTGAGGTTCGGAAAACTTCGGAGTAACCGCTCCGAACTCGAGGATCGAACGGAGTTCGGTCTTTATCTAGGTTCGGTGACAGACCGGTCTAGGTTCGGAGAGAGTTCGGTGGTCTTTCGGAGCTAGTTCGGAGTTGTTTGGTTTTTGTTCATCCAAAGGTCAGGTTCGGAGAGAGTTCGACGTTGTCAAGTTCGGACTAAGTTCGGTGACAGCTCGGAGGAGGTTCGGACAAGGTTCAGAGTGAACAGTAATCAATTTTTCAAAAATGTCCGATTTTCAAGCGTTCGCGGCTATTCAAAATTCGGTTCAAGCTACGATGCAAACAATGATGAATTATGATAATGAAATCGGAACAAGTCAGAAAGTTCTCAAATTGCTCAAATTGGAAGATTATCATAGTTGGGTTAAATGGTTTGAAGTGTTTGTCGATACAAATGACATTGATATGTGGTTAGCTTTCACTGAGCAATATGTTTATCCTAAATATGAAACTGGTGAACCTATTCTTCAAAGAAAAATGTCTTCTGAACAAAAGAAAACTTATCAAGCTGAGAAAAAGGCGTATGGTACGTTAACGATGGCATTCCCTAAAGAGTTATTGCATCAATTTGCTGGTAACTACACATCAAAAAGTCTATGGGATGCGTTGGAAAAACGATGTGAAGGCAATGACCAATACAAGAAAAGTTGACAAAAGGTTTTAAAGAAAGATTTTGATAGTTTTAAGCATTATCAAAATGACACGATTCCCAATCTGATTGCAAGATTCGCTCATCTGATGAGTGAAATGCGTTTGGTGAATCTTACTAAAGAAGAGGTTGATATGAAAGAAAAGATCTTAGAAGCTTTGCCTGAAAAGTGGGAGAATTATGTGATGATGATTACTCACGATAAGGATTTTTCAGCTCAAGGAAATTGCAAGTTTTGAACAACATCGTCAAATTTCAACTGAAGAAATTGTGATATTAAAGAAAGAGTTGGAGGATTTTCAAAAGCAATATTATGAGTTGGTTCATATTCATAAAGATGTTTTGAAGGAAAAGGCTCAATTGGCTGAAGAGTGTGAGAAAGCCAGAGCTGAAGCGATAGACGCAGCTCAAGATTTTGAGAATCTGTTTGAGAAGAGTTATCCGGTTCAGCAAAAATATGAAGAGGCTACTGCTCTTATTGCCAAAACTGCTGTTACCGTTGAGAAACTTCAAAATAAGATCTCTATGCTTTAAGATGAAAATATTCTTTACAAAGACAAGAATGAAGTGTTAACAAAAGATGTTGAAATCTACAAGCAAAAGAGAGAAAATGTGCTTGAAGAATTATATGCTGAATGTGAGATCCGGAACTTACGAACTTATGAATATGATGATCTCAATGCAAAATTCACCGATCGTTCGAGCCAACCCGGAGGCCCGAACCGCGGCCCAACGGCCTTGGGCCGAACCCGACCCTTTAACCAAATGCGCATGGGCTTTGGCCCAAACCCCAAACCTTTTAATATAATTGTTTTGGCCCAATGATTTTTATAAAATTAACTCACTTGATTTTGTAAACTTTTGGCCCAAATAATTTCTTAAAACCCACCACCTTTGTAACAAATTGTGCTTGGAATAAATTTATAAAAATCATAATTTTTATAAACTCTTAACCCCTCCATATTTTATAAAAGCTCCTAGACTTTTATAAAACTTATAAAAATTAGTCACCTACAAAGGTTGGGTGAATGTGGTGTTGACAACACATCAACGTCCAATGGTCATTAATAAGCAATTACCAAGAGTTAATACTAGCACACAAGGGTTAGTAACCATCATTTGACTATAAATAGGAGACACCCCTCCCCACTTCAAACTTGCACCAAACACTCATCTCTCCCTCTCCTCCCTAGCCGGCCGGAACCACCACCACAGCCACCCACCACCGCCGGCCAACCACCGCCGGACCACCCACCGCCGCCACCACTCCGCCCCGCCAGAACCGCCGCCAACCTCCACTGATTTTCTCCTTTCCTTTTTGTGAGTCTTCTAACTCACATTTCTCACATATTCTCCACCCCATGATAACCTCAAGTCTTGACAACTAAAAACCAAGTCTTTATTTTTATTTTTGATTGCTTGTTTTGTTTGGTCAACTAACAACAACTCCTTTCTTTAACCTCCTTTCTTCTAAGATCAAGCACTCATCTTGGTGTCTTTGAGACTTAAAAATAGCCAAGGAGTGTGGTGAAACACATTTGTGAAATCAAAATGAAAGTAACAAGTGTGCACCATGAATCTTATGTATATGAAACCTTGGTTTCATAAGTTAGTTGATTTAAACAAAACCCAAGCCTCTTCATATAAATTAAATCATAAATGTTAACTAAAAATCTATGCATGTTTATATTTATTTGTCCTAACATGAAAATGTTAGTTGATTCCTTTATGCTTATGTCCTAACATGAAAATGTTAGTTGATCTTATTTAATTATTGTCCTAACACAAAAGTGTTAGTTGATTGTTAATTTACTTAAAAAGTTCTAACATGAAAGTGTTAGTTGATTGTTTTATACTTATGTCCTAACACAAAAGGTTTTAGTTGATTTAATCATAAACCATATTATGTTAAATGAACATGTCACATATTAATACTTATGAGAAGTTCATGGACAAAATAACTAAAATGTTACATATGTAACTTATGGCATAAATGGGTAAAACAAATGAAAGGGGACAAAAAAAAAGAATGTTACTTGTTTTAGTAAATATAACACATTAAATGTGTTATAAAAGTTCAAGACAAAAGGAATTTTTATAGATTTTGTTACTAAAAATGGTGAGAATAATATTTATGTCAAATAATTAATTTGACATAAATACTTGGATTTATTACAAGTTTTAACATTTCTAATACATTTGTTATCAATAGACATTTTTCTATAGAAAAGCACATGTGGAAATAAATATTTTTATAAAAGAATTTTTATAAAAATAAATCAAGGACAAGCCATTGACCTTAAAATACTTTTATGGATTTTAATTATTACTTCGATAGAATCAAAGTAATCAAAGATCAAAATACGTTGCGTAGTAATAAAACCGGGACCACACGGCGATATACGCGAAAACGTAAACGTTTACTTATCATGTTTTATTAAAACAACTCATTAGTTTTAATAAATAAACTCTTATAAATCCAAGTGTCGCCTACTAATATTTTTAGAACAACAAATATTTCATACAAAAGAAATATTAATCGATTTCGAAATATTAGATGATTAAATGTCAAACGATTCATGTTTTAAAAATAAATAATTAATCTTGACGATTAATTATTTACAAAAATGATTTAGACTATGTTTATTCATGAAAGTATTGTTAATCATAATTATTTAAAAATAATTATAACTTGCAAGATTAACAAATCAAACCCATAATTATTTACTTGAAAATAATTATACGGACTTATGAAAATAATAATAAACATTATTATTTTAACTCGATGTTCAATACTTGATTTGAATTATTAAATGGTAAATCTTTATTTATAGAGTAAATTACAATTTACGTCCTTTAAGAAGTATGCAAATTTCAATTTTCATCCTTAAACTATAGAAATAGCAGAAAACGTCTTTTATATTTATAGTTTGTTTCAAATCACGTCCTTTCGTCTAACAGACGTTAATTTTTTCCGTTAGACCAGGTCATGTGCAAGGCACATGAGGGCAACATGGTCATTTTATTCTTTTAATATAGAACAAATTACATTTTACGTCCTTTAAGAATTACCCAAATTTCAATTTTCATCCTTAACTTAAAGAAATAACAAAAAAAATCCTTTAAGTTTATAGTTTGTTACAGCTTACATCATTTCTTTTAAGAAACGTTAATTTTTTCTGTTAAGCTATATCAAGTGCATTGCACACGAGGACATAATTGTCTTTTTATATTGTACGGGCCATTTTGTAAATAAATAAAAATATAAAACTTATATGAATATAATTTTATTTATAAAATAAATAAAAACATAAATAAAAAATCTGATCAGACCAAACTTCAATATCTCCAATGTCCACCACATTCTAATTCCTTCATGGCACCGCTGCTTCTCCACCAAACCCTCTGTCACCGCCCCACCTCCACTTCCGATCATCGCCACACCACACATCCAACTCCATCGTAATACCTCTTATCACCATCCATCGCAATTCCTGCATCGTAAATGCTTTGTGGGATCTGTATTTCTGACTTGTTGCTGAGGGAGTTTGATCTTCATGAACGAATAGGTTTTTATTGGTCGGGTGTAGGATGGATGGTGACATGATGTATTACGATGGAGGTAGATGTGTGGAGATATTGAAGTTTGGTCTGATCAGATTTTTTATTGTGATGGAGACTGGAGATATTGAAGTTTGGTCTGATCAGATTTTTCATTTATTTTATTAAAGGAATTATATTCATATAAGTTTTATACTTCTATTTATTTACAAAATGGCCCTATAATATAAAAAGACAATTATATCCTCATGTGCAATGCAGTTGACATAGCTTAACAGAAAAAATTAATGTTTGTTAGAGAAAAATGATGTAAGGTGTAACAAAGTATAAACTCAAAGGACCTTTTTGTTATTTCCTTAGTTTAAGGACGTAAATTGAAATTTTTGTAATTTTTAAAGGACGTAACATGTAATTTGCTCTATATTAAAAGAATAAATGACCATATTGCCCTCATGTGCCTTGCACATGACCTGGTTTAACGGACAAATTTAATGTCCGTTAGACGAAAGGACGTGATTTGAAACAAACCATAAATATAAAGGACGTTTTCTGTTATTTCTTTAGTTTAAGGACGAAAAGTGAAATTTGCATACTTCCCAAAGGACGTAAATTGTCCTTAGCGGACTTCAGAGGTGCCTTAGCGGACTTCTGGTGGCTTTAGCGTACTTGTTTGCTTAGCGGACTTGTTACTGGGTTTTTATCCGAGTTCGTTTCAGAAGATTTTGAACGTCCAGGGTTGTAGAGGAAGTCGATACGAGTCCAACGGTATAAAATTCACCAAGTTTCGTTGAGTATTATGGGAGATATGATGGTTATACGGTTTTCCGGTGCACTTTCGTAATTCCGGTGAATTTTCCGGCCATGTTAGGGTTTCGAAGGTTGAGGACGATTTCTGGAGAGAGAAGATGTGGTGTCCCTCTCCCATTCGCTGGAAAGGAATGTCCTTTCTCTCTCTTTGTCGGTATGCTGATCAACCCTAGAGGCGTTGTCTATCGCTGATTGGATAAAGGAGAATGCAGGTGGGACCCAGCGAAAGAAAACAGCCGTTGAAGGCTGGTGTGCTGCCACACTTTAATTGGTTGTAGCTCCTCTCACCTAGATCCTGCTCCTCCGCCGTTGGATTATTCAGATCTCAACCGTTGGATCTGTGATGTGTGTTTTCCCAACTGATTTCTTATTGGCCAGCCGCCACTTCTCACGGATCAAGATCTGAGCCCTTAGATCAGTTTTATAACAACCGCTGGATGAGATTTAAAGGAGAAATCTGATTGGCTCTCACAATTTTACACGGATTGTGCTTTCTCCCAGCTAAAATCTGATTGGTTGATGATTATTTTCAAGGATTATGGATTTTACTTAAGGGATTTAATTTCCTAATTAATTTTCAGCATTTTCGTTAAAACGGGGGCGTTTTTCTTATCAGTTTTTCGAGACGAACGAGATAACGCCCGAACGAAATTGCGAAAATTATTATTGGTCGCGGATTTATTCTATTTTAATGGGGTTCTTGTTTATTGACGTCGCGCGCAACGTTTGCTATCGATCACTGACGGGTTAGCTTTATTATCCGGTTAATTTCTCGGCTTTCTCGTTATATCTCTCGGTTTATTTTTAGTGGATGCAGCGCTGTCGTCAACTAACCGGATTAACTGGAATCTCAGTTAAATATTGGAATTTATCCGGTTAAATCTCTCGGATGACCGTTTATTGAAGAAATTTGGCAGTTTATTTTATTTTCGCATCCAACCTCAGTCAAGCAGATTATTCACAACTGTCAGCATCCGGCTTCCGGTTTTTCGCAAGATTGTCTGATTTCAAGATTGTTTATCTGGTTTCTCTAGGCAACCGATCGCGACGGTTCAACTCTCCGCATCTGATTTTACGCTTCCGACTTGATGTTTTTGGAGAGATTTAGAGAAATAGGAGGAATTATTATGGATTTGGATATCGGGTCGACTATCAGAAGTTAGAGCATGTTCACTGTTTAACTGGTTTATCTGATTCAGTCTGTTGCGGTTTGGACTCCGAGATGTAGCATTTTCTCAGTATTGTACCCGACCGTGTGAACCGAGTGAGTCTAAACACTTGGATCTCGAACTGGAGCAACGAGAACAGAAGAAGCTTATTCAGAGGGGGAACTTCTACGACAGATTGTCTCCGGTTTATCAGTTTCTCATTGAAGATGTACGGCAGAGCGATTCTTCAGCAATTGAACAAATTTGAAAGCATCAGTCAAGGGGGAAATTGTTGGAACTTAAAATCTATGTGACTGACGCCATCAAATCTGTTTACCGATGCATTCGACTGAAGAATCCATGTGAATCGATTCAGAGACTGAGTTGTGATGCTCGAGGCTTGCGAGATTGGACCGAAGATCGTTTTCCGGAAAAGTCAACCGTTCGGGTCAACGATCAACGTAAAAGTCAACGGAAGATCGGTTCGAGCAAGTCAAGCTTCGGATTAATTTAATCAGCTTTGATTTAATTATCAATTTATGTTATTTACTTTACTTGTAATTTCGTTCGTTCAGTTATGTTTTTCTGTTGTCAGTCACCCTCACTATATATAGTGAGGGTGCCCATTACAAGTAAAGGAGTCTCCGAATGTGGAGATGATGAATTTCTTGTAGAGTGTGAGATTTCCATTCTAGAGAGAGAGTGAGTCATGGATTTTCTAGAGAGAGATTGTGTGTTCTTCATGATTTCTTGATTGTAATCATTCGATTAATGAAATCATTCGACTATGTTCATCATCTTTCTTGTTTATGATTATTCATGATTCATCATCATCATCTTCTTCATTTGTTTTTTTTTATGAGTTTTTCTCATCCGAACGTGTTCTTGCTCAAAGTCGAGATTCTCGTAGTGAAAATCGGTCCTGACAAAGCTCAACAGCAAATTTCTGATCTTAAAATTCAAGTTCTCGATGCTAATCGTTTACTCAACAATGTTTCAAATTCTCAAGTTTTCACAAGTTTCTTAGCAAATGATGCTAATTTTGAGAAAATGTTTACTAAAACTGCATCACCCCCTGCTCATATCAAAGAAGCGTTCAAAGAAGTGAAGGAACAAATTGACGAATTTGATTATTCAAAGGTTTCGTCATCTACTGCTGAGGATGAGAAAGTTGTGCCGAAGAAAAAAACCGGAAGCATAAGAAAAAGCAGGAAAATAAATTTGAGGTTTCTCCTGCACCAAAGTTTGTATCTGGTTCATTTTCTGCTGATAATGAGAAGTCGGTTACTTCTAGTGATAAGATTCAGTCTCAACCTGAGTTTGATGAAATAATTTTTTATGATCAAAAGAATGTCACCGAAGTAAAAGCTGAATTTTCTCGATTAGCAAAGAATGGACATTGTTCATCTGAGGAGAAGATTTCTGGAAAGCATGAAGGATTGGGTTTTCACGGGATGCAAGACAAAGCTGAGAAGATTCCAGCATCATCATCTCAAAATTTGAAGAAATTAAAGATGAAACAAGTGCAGAAGGAAGTTTTTCAAGCTGATAAAATTCAACCCGAGCGGTTTTACAAACTCAAGGGTTCGGATCAATTATTTTATGACAAAGAATTTCCACTTCATTGTGTTGATGCTCGGAAGATTGCTGAGGTCTTTGTGAAAGCTACCATTTCTTCTGAAAGTTCTCAATCTCGAAGTCCTACATCTAAATGGGTACATGATCACATGCATCAGGTATATGATTCTCATTCTGATCATGTTCGAGATATTCATGTGTGTTCTTCGCAGGTACATCAAAGATGGGATAAAACGACAAGAATATGTTATTTTGCCGTCGTCCAGGGCATATGGCAAAAGACTGTCTATCACCTGCTGATTCACCCCAAAGATTTCACAAGAAATCAATTTTTGGTAAACCTGCCACATCAAAGTTCTTTGATGAACAAGGCAGAGTTTTTGATGACGTTGAACCTACATTCTTTTATAAACAAAAACGTTTTGTTCCAATGTTTTCAAGGGTTCAAAGTGTAGGTTCAT
>JBCNJP010000023.1:70590202-70657778 GCA_039602395.1 Deinandra increscens subsp. villosa
ATAAATCTTGAGATACACATCAAGATGTTGTCCACTAGGTCAAGTATCAGATTTAGTGTATATCATATTTGTATACTTTCTGATTTGCCGAGCCTACCTTGCACATCGATCAATGGTCTTATGGCTTTTTCATCTAGTTTATCCACGATTTAGAAAACGTTAGCCAATGTACCATCATTTTCCAATCATGTCAGATACAATTTCTCATTTTTTATGTTTTTGTCTTTTCAAATCCCCCCCCCCCCCCTAAAAATGACAAACTCTATTTTTTAGATTTTCATTTTTATCATTTGAAAAACAACACACTATTTTTGTATTTTTCAAGAAACAAACTCCCCCTCAAACTGAGATGGAGTTAAAAACAAAGAAAAATTGATCAACCAACACGAATACTTGAATTTTAGCATTTTGAAAAAAAAAACACAGGTTTTTGAAAATGATTTGGAAATTCAGTTTATGTTAAACACATATTCCACCATCAGCAATTCTTCAATTACCGATAGGTCTTCCTGGAAATACCTGCTGACACCAAGTAAAACATTAGTTGCTCTGGGATCGACCCGATTCAATAGCGCTGGGTTTCCCGGTGTCTTCCACATAGTTGTTGTTGGCCTTGGAAACAATTTTTGGTTTCCATATCATAGATGATGAAAATTTTGAATCAGAACCTGAAGAAATTTCAACCGGTGTCTTTGGTCGGGACCAAAACGGCTTACTAGTTGATTTAAACTTAGGAGGCCAAGGTTCATAAAAAATTTGACCATTATTATCCATATATTTGGTATTGTTGTGGATATATGTTGTCATCGGACAATTTGCAGCCATATGTCCAGATCGACGACATGCATAACAAACTCTTTCACGAATTTGAAAATCAGTTGAAAAATTTCTTGAATTTTTAGAAATTGATAAATGATCTGAACCAAAAGTATCAAAGAAATCATCAGAAGAATCAAACCTTGGAGATTTACTCCATGATGAAACTTTGTAATCCGATGACGAACCTCCAGAATAATAAGAATTCTTGGAATAAAAAGCAGCAGTTTGCTTCTTCGGAGGTTGAGATTTCTTTTGATCCTTAAGTTTCAAAACATTTTCTTTCTTCTTTGAATCTTGAGCTTGAACAGGCTTCTCTTTGAAAAAAAATCCTAGTCCTTTATGCTTAGAACCATAAGATTTGGATGATTCAGTCTGAGAAGTACCAACATCAATTTTTTGATGTGCGCGTTGAGTAAAAGTGACCTTAATATCTGATATTTTGTTAGATTTTACCAAACTCTTGGCAATTTCAACTTCAGATGAAGTAGTAGTAGAAGTAACGGTTTCACTCTTATCAAACACAACTTTATTCTCCAGCAATGATGAATCAGAAGTAAACTTTGGAGCTTCACCAATTTTCTCTTTCTTCTTTTTGGATTGAGATTTCTTCTTCTTGGCAGGAGTAGCAAATTTAGAATAATCTTGCAAATCAGCCTTTGGATCAAGAAAAGCAGAAGAAAATTAAGATAAACCCACTGGTGCTGGAACCTTGTGAATATCATCTTCCTTAGCACTATTAACACTTCTATCCTTTTGATACAAAAAGTTCAACAAAGTTGGTGATAGATTGCAATTCTTGACCTGTCTCTGTAAATCTAGAATCTCCAATTTCAGTTCAGCAATCTGTTATTCAGCAGCAAACAAATCTTTTTGAGACTTAATGAGTTCATCATTAAAATCATTGTACTCATACATTTGCCATTTCCTGATTCCACATTCAGCGAAAAGCTCCTCTCTAACACTTTTCCATTTCTTTTTGAAAATATCAATGTCTTTTGTCAAAACTTCATTCTTGTCATGAACATTAACATTGTCAATTCTTAACTTCTCAACTTCATTCTGAAGAATAATCACTTTATCAGCAGCTTCAATTGCAATATCGTTAGCTTTTTCATATTTTTGTTGAAGTGGATAAGTTTTCTGAAATAAAGCCTCAAAGTCTTCAGCAGCTTCCTGAGGCTCAGCTTTGGCTTTCTGACATTTTTCAAACAGATAAGCTTTTTCTTTTATCAATATCTCATGAACTGTATTAAAAGAATAAAACTTTTTCTTAAAAACTTTCAAATTCTTGCTTCAACACCACAATCTCTTCACTCAGCAACTTGAGATCTCTTTCCAAACTTGAATTTTTGTTGTGTAAACCAGCACACTTAAAACATTTAAGATCTTCTTCTTTGAAGTTCTCAGCCACATTTTCTTGACTTACTTCAAATGTTGTTGCTTGTGAAGTCATTTCAGAATCAGTCCGAATACTATCACTATGACGAGCTGTTAAAGCAATAACTTAATTATCTGTATCATGAATCTCATTAATATCAATAATCTGATATGCATTCCTTTTAAACTCAGAATCTGCATTCCATGCATACTCATTCGGATGCCAAAATATTTCTGCCACTCTTTTATCAAAAGAAACGAAAGCCTTTTGATTTTGACATGTTGAAGTTTTAATCAAGTGAGCATGTTGACCAAATTTAAGCTTATTATCGGTAGATGTTGAACACTTAAGAGCAAAATGTCCGTAAAGTGAACACTTGTAACACTTGACCTTCGATTTATCTAAACCGATATTTCCATATTGATTCAACCTCTTCTATCCGGTTCTGTTAAAAACGCTCTTAACCAACATAGCATACTGGCAATTCAAATCCATCTCTTCAAGATGATCATAATCAATTTGATCATAGTCTTCTTCGGTCAATTCTGCATTGCTCACTGAACCAGTAATCACTCCAAAATATGATGAAACCAGTGCAGACATCAATGCCATATAATCTTTAGTTGTTCAACAGATAAGGCATTGTGTGTTAATGAACTTGGAATTAAAACAGTACAACCAGAAATATAATCAGACTTATCAGCTTTTTCGGCAACAAATGCTGTAGGAGGTGCAGAATTCAAAACATTAGACTTCACAGCATGAGTGGTAGAATCATTCTCACCATGATATACAACAGGATTTTGAATTTATGCAGGCAATGATTTGTTCACCGTCAATTCCATATACCTAGCTTGTACTCTTTCAAGCAATTCATTGTACGACAACCCCGTATATTCGTTATCATGCGTAATCATCATAACATAATTCTGCCATTTTTCTGGTAACGCCTCCAACAACTTTTCCTTCAAATCAACATCTTCCTTTTTGACATTTACCAAAACCATTTCACTCATCAGATGTGAAACCCTTGTAATCAAATTTGGAATGGTCTCATTTTGGCAATGCTTGAAATTATCAAATTCTTTCTTGTACTGATCATTACCCCCATATTTTTTTTGTAACACATCCCATAAATCTTTCATTGTATCGTAAGCAGAAAACTGATGTAGTAACTCCTTACGTAATGCCATCGTCAAAGTTCCAAAATCCTGTTGTTCAACTTCATATGCTTTCTTTTGTTCAGAAGTCAAACTTTTCTATAAAATTGGTTTTCCATTTCCATTTGTTGGATACACATATTGATCCGTATATGACAACCAAATACCCACATCATTTGTTCCAATATATGCCTTGATCGTTTAACCCAACTATGATAATCTTTCAATCGAAGTAATTTGGGAACTTTCTGACTTGTTCCGATTTCATTATCATAATTCAATAAACTTTGAATCGTTGTTTGCATTGACATTTGTAATGCTACAAATGCTTGAAAATCCAACATCGTGAATACTCTTGAAATCTGTTACCCGAACTGATCCGAACTGAAATTGTTGAATCGAACTGATCCGAACCAAATACGAACTAAAACAATGTTAACCAAACTCGTCCAAACTGTGACTTCGGGTACACGAACTCAATCGAACTGAGATCAACCAAATTGAATCCGAACCAACACTTCGTTAGACCGAACTCACCCGAACTCTTACTTCGCTTAACCAAAGATATCCGAACTCAACCGAACTCGCACTTCGGAGCGGTTATTTTTCGGACAAACTGTTATTCACCCGAACTCAAACGAACTAGAACATATTCGAATCAATTTTCATGATTTTGAGTGTTTTTGAATGAGATTTGCAGCAGTCAATCAGATGTACTCAAAAGGAATGATTTAGGATCAGATTTTTCACTAAAAACACAGCATAGATGATCAAACGGGAAGAAAAAATGAGCTAATTTTTCAAAAGCCCCACTTTTTGGAATAAAAACTCGAAAAATAGTAGAGATTTGATCTGTAGATTGAACCAAAAGCTCTGATACCACTTGTAAGTTCGTGAGCTGTGGATCATCTACTCGATCAATGACAATCAACGTAATTCGAGTATAGAAATGAGACACGAGATGTAAATACAAAGTAGATTTGTATTGCTTAACCACTAAGAATTACACACAGAGAAACACACACAAGATCTGACCAAGAAGTCCTTAATCCTATACACAATGTTCTATTTATAGTTGCTCAAATCCGTCCGAACACGACATCACACAAAGTGCCACTTCGGGTCAGTTCGTGTGCACCCGAACAGGCAGTTCGGGTCACTTTGGACACAAATCTTTTATAGCATTGTTCTTATACATGATACTTCACACGACGAACAAAATCATGCTCTAACAGGTACTAATAAGGGTAAAGAGTTTCCGGGAAAGCAAGGTAGTGCACGTGCCCCGTAGACTGAATAAGAAAGCGGATGCGCTGATTCGCCTTGCGTCAGTTCAATTTGATCATTTAGCCAAAGAGGGGCGGGTAGAGGTCTTACCAGAGCCATCTGTACGAATGCTCTGAATACATTCTATAACACAACAGAGGTACATATTGATGACCCCGATACGTAAATACTTAATGCGCGGGGAGTTACCCGAGGATTCCAGGCAAGCTAGGGGAGTCCAAAAAAACCCCTGCAAAACGAATTGAATGACGAGAAGCTTTATAGAAAGACTTTCTTGGGACCCCTTCTAAGGTGTGTAGATCTGAAGGAGGCAGAATATCTGATCAGGGAAATACACGAAGGGATCTGTGGAATCCACGCGGGACCGTAGATAATAGTAGCAAAGTTAAGATCCATAGGCGTAGATTGGCCAGGAATGCACTCCATGGCCGCAGATCTGACTCGCAAGTGCCTGAGCTTCCAGAAGAACGCACCCAAAACATTCAGACCAAAAAATGATTTGGTTCCGGTTATGGCAGCATGGCCTTTTAAAAATTGGCAGTTGACATAGTGGGACCCTTCCAAGAACCCCGGGACGGGTGAAGTTTTTAATTATGGCTGTGGATTACTTCACTAAATGGGTTGAAGCTAAACCCGTGGCTTCCATAATAGCTCTGCAAGTCAAGAGGTTCCTATAGGAGTTCATTGTGTGCCATTTCGGATTACCATTATATCTGATCACAGACAACGCGACACAGCTTGTGGACAAAATGATACAGAGTTGGTGCCAAGAGTTGGGAATTCGATAAATTTTCACGTCCGTGGCACATCCGTAGGGTAACGGGCAAATGGAAAGAATAAATCGAAGTATCATTGAAAGAATTAAAACCAGGCTTTCTCACGGGGCAGTATCTTGGGTGGAAGCCTTGCCACCTGTGCTGTGGGCACACCGAACGCTTCCTCGGCCAATCACCTTTTGCGTTAACATATGGTCATGAGGTTGTTATTCTCGCAGAAGTCGGACTACCTACCGGGCGAGTCAAAAATGCCCTGCATGAAGACAATGATTAGCAGCTAATAGAAAATCTAGACCTATTGGAAGAAAGGAGAGAACATGCGCCAATTCAAGAAGCACAGTACAAACAGCTGCTCGAAAAATATTACAATAAAAAGGTCGGGCCTAAAGCCTTTAAGATAGGAGACTATGTGCTCCGAGACAATTCTGCAAGTCGAGCCGTACCGCAAGAAAAATTGTCTCTGCACTGGGAAGGTCCTTATATCATCTCCGCAACATTGGGGAAAGGGGCGTATGAGCTTGAACAGATCGACGGGACCCTGGTTTCTCGCACTTGGAACACCGCGCAGCTAAAGAAATGTTACCTCTAAGGTAATATAAGGGTGATGAGTCTATTGTTGCTTAACTTATGATAATTATTATTCATAATAAAATATCTGCATCTTTCCCAAGTTCACGCAATAATCTCAAAATATTAATAGACAAAACAGGTAAACTTTTATTCAAAAACCCAACGTAAACTCTAAAATAAGAGTTATAAAATATGAAAGACCCACAGGGCTACGACCCTGGAATCTAAACTCTAAATTAAGAGTTATAAAATGCTAAAGACCCGCAGGGCTAGGGCCCTGGTACCTAAACTCTAGAAAAAGAGTTATAAATATGAAACACCCGTAGGGCTATGGCCCGAGCACCCAAAACTCTAAAATAAGAGTCACAAAATGTTAAAGACCCGCAAGCCAGGGCCTAGGTACCTAAAATCTAAAATAAGAGTTATAAAATATGAAAGACCCGCAGGGCTACGGCCTGGGCATCCAAACTCTAAAACAAGAGTTATCGAATGTTAAAGATCCGTAGGCCTATGGCCGGGTGACTAAGCTCTAAAACAGGAGTTAGAAAATATTAAGATGCACGAGGCTACGTCCCGGGACTTCAAAACCCTCACACAGGGGTTATAAAGTATGGGTCCACGAAGCTGCAGTTCCGCGATAAATTCCAATCCGAAGGGAAAATTCGAAACAATGGATCACAAGTACAAAATACAAAAGTAACAACAGAGCAAGGAAAATAAAGAGGTTTCACACCATTATATTAGACAAAAAAGGTGATTACATCAAAGGCTCGTGGGCGCCATACAAGTCATACTAAACAACAGAGGGGTCATTCCCCCAGCAGCGTCTCCAAGGTTAACAGTAGTATCCCCATCAGTGTGCTCTGACGCATCCCCCTGGCCGGCAATATCGTCCACTTCAGCATGTTCCGAAGCGTCTTCATACTCGTATTCTAAGAGTGCAGACTTCAGATTCCCAAAATTATCAGGGGTGGCCAAGGTCACAAATCTATCTATGACAGTGAAAGGCATGTGGTTAAATTAGTCCTGCGCTGCCTTTAAAGCTGCCGCAGCTCCCTCATCTATCCCAACAGAATCTCCTACTAAATGCCCGGCGGTCGTAACACCATACCCCACCAAAACACCCTCATGACGACCAGCGATCTCAGCCAAATTGTTCAAGTGAAGGATCCCATTAATAAATTCGCCGCTTACCCGCACAGCTTCCATGGCGAGAGGCATCCCCTTCTCTACAAGCCACTGATAATTCTCTTGCCATTATTTAAATTTGATCTCTGCAGTGGCAATGTGGTTATCCTTCTGGAGGACTTCTTTTTCTAAAACCATAATGCAAGACTGCACGGTTACTTGCTCGTCATTCCGACGTTTTAATGAATCCATTTGACCCACAGATTGTTCTTTAACCCGTTCAACCTCAAGCTTCAAATTATTAATCAGCTGTGAATTTTCCTCAAGGGTTTTATTAGTACGTTGGTAGGCTTTCTCCCAAGCAGCCTTAGCCTTGCTGTGATGATCAATGACTTCTGAATAGAGAGCTTTAAGTCGTAGGCATTTCGCTTCCAGTTCAAGAATCTGGGCAGACCGGTTTTTGAGGGTTATAACCTAAGCTTCCTTATCGTAGCACTAGTGGGCAAAGAGAACTCCGACCAGATGTGTCGCCATCTCATCATTTAGATCAGAAGCAGCCACCCGCCGGCAAAGTCACGCTCCGAGGGAGGCAAAAAGTTGGCCAGAAA
The DNA here is from genome assembly GCA_039602395.1 of Deinandra increscens subsp. villosa. NCBI lineage: Eukaryota > Viridiplantae > Streptophyta > Magnoliopsida > Asterales > Asteraceae > Deinandra > Deinandra increscens. The sequence continues at coordinate 70,597,929 of JBCNJP010000023.1, forward strand.
ATGTCGACAAATGTCGGCTTCAATAAGGCGGTCCCCACGGGTTATATGCCAATCCGGAACATGCCTAGCCTCCCGGATAGAGGAACCCTGATGAGCAGACTAGGATCTTCCCCATGCGCGCCTTGGTTTGATGTTCTTGTTAAAAGGGAGGTTCCCCGCGGTATGGGAAGCGTCATCCTCGTGCACCGGAGAAGGACCCTTGTCGACGGGAGGCGAAGTCTTGTTAGTTTAAGGGCTAGGCATGTGGGGGCTAGCAGCACGTGGGCTTTCAGGCTTTAGAGGGCTCGGACTGCGCGGGCTATCAGACTTCAAGGGGTCCTGAGTGCGCGGACTGGTTGATATAGTTTTGTTTCCTCCAGGGGTAACGCCAGAAGGGGTAGTAGAATCTACTTGATCCCCCAAACTGGCAGGCTTGTGGAGCGCGAACTTAGATACTTCACATAAAAAGAAAAACATAAACCTTCGGAGATGAGAAGAATATCCAATTAAGGAGAGAATTAGGAAGTTTAAATAAGCCTTACACTACGGAATGAGAATGGAGGAGGATGTCTTCTTCATAGAAACATATTGCTCCGACAAGCTTCGCTTCCTCTTCTTACTACACGGAGACATCACCTCCGGCTCTTTGCCTTTGCCTTTAGAACCATCAGGTCGCGGTGTCTCTTTCTGTTCTCCGGAGGCAATGAGAGGAATGGGTTGAAGATCCTTCTTCATAGGGACCCGGATGCGTAGAAGTGGTTGCTCAGGCTCAACATCCATTTCAGCCTCTGAGTTTGAATCGCTCAGATTAATGAAATTCTCTAGGTTCTGTTCAGGTGAGGAAGAAGAGGACGTAACGGAAACAACGGGCTCATTCTGAGTAACAGTAGTGAGTGGAAGCGCTACGGTAGAGGAAGAGCTACCTCCCCCGACCGCACCTTGCGGGGGTGCGGGAAGGTAGAGTGTCCCTTCTTCCAGATTCGAAGAACTCTCTAGGAGCGGAACTCTTGCAGCACTCACCACTGCAAAGAATAAGAAAGGGAGGACAAAGTCAGTAAAAAGTCAAGCACTAAAACACACAGGGAATAGTAAACAGAACCTACCTTTCTTGTTAACTGCATACATAGGCACGCGTTTAGGATGATTCCAGATGCGGCTCATGCCGACCACTAGAAGGAAATGTTCTTTCTCTAAAAAGTTATGCCATTTGGCTACCTTGGCAGACAAGAGATTGTATAGGGGGTCATTGTCAGGATTCAACACCGGTGGCCGATTATCCACCAAGGGATGTTTGACAGAACGCATGCCCATGTCCGCAGGAACCACCTAGCTGGAGACGAAGAAGAATCGCTTTTTCCATCTCTTCAAACTTTTAGGAATGTCTGAAGAATAGGTCGCCATCCCGGACCGCTTAACAAAAGAATACGAGCTGTCAATAATGGTCAGACAGTGAAAAAGGTTTAAAAGGGCAACTAAGGGAACGTGCATGTGGGCACGGTAACAAAATGCAAAAAAGATGATCCAGGAAATCCCCATTGTGTGAACCTGGGAGAGATGAACGCCATAGTATTTCAGCAGCTTTATGGTGAATACGATTACTGGAAGATGGAAGTTGTCGTCAGTAAACCAGTCCGCATACAGAGTAATCATTCCCGGAGCAGGCGTTGCCGTAGTCATTCCCGGATGAGGATACAAAGGTTTGAATTTCTTCAATTGATATCGGGTTAGCAAGTCAGCGTATTTCTTAGTAGTCCAAGAAAGGGGAATCTTGGCTACATCAGATTGATCGGGCGCAGGAGTCCGGCCACACGTATTTCTGGAAACAGTGGACATTGGAAGAAAAGAAGAGGTGCAAACCCTCGAGGAATTGGGGATAAAGAGGTAAAAAGATAGATGAAGGTGAAAGATCCTTCGGAAAGAAATCAGTTTATAAGGAAGAGAAAGCAATCGTCAACACGCGCAAGGAGCGACAGTGGGGAAATGCTATGAATCAACACGTCATCACTAGAAAATATCTGAAGTGCTACTGTGCCACCGTAAAGTGAGAAGTGACGGCCTCCGCCGCCTAAAGTCTGAAAATCCTGCTCATAGTTCGGCATTCTTGGGCTGGGGGACTTGAAGAGATGTGATAACCTAACCCGGGTAAACTCGGGTTATTCATCCATGTGCTCAAATAGAAGTAGCGTCGGGTGGAACCCTCCAGAAGAATGTTTGTCATTATAGCAACCGTTAAGGGGGGAGCCACATGATATACTCCAGGACCAATAAAGGGCTGCCACGTGTCTTAGGAGAAATGTGTGAGGGATTTCCACCAATAGGAGGAGAGCAGTCGCTTTCATCGGTGATGAGAGCGAATCCCTAGTGAGTGATTAGTATAAAAGGCGTTGTACTTGTAATATGCAGGGATAAAATCAAATCAGAGAAATCACTAGAATAGGATTCTTCAGTTGCATATAGGCAATATGGTATGTTGCGTATATGCAACATATGCAGCCTGGTATGTTGCATATATGCAGCATATGAAACATACCATGTTGCATATATGTAATATACTACAATATACCATGTTGCATATATGAAGCATACCATATTGCTTATATACAACATAGTTGGATGTACGAGATGAACAATAAAAAATACATTGTTTTTTTGTTTTTTTAGTCATCAGGTGAATATGGGTGCATATATGCAACATAATTTTCTTTGATTTTTAAGTTGTACAATAAAAAGTGGTTTGTACATCAACTTTACCCTTAACGTTACATATTATATGATAATAATAAAAAATAAAAAGTTATATTTTAAATTCATAAATCTTTAAATATAATCTTTTTTGTTTTATTCGTAAGTTTACTATTTTTATGTGAGATTAATAGTTTTATTATGTCTCTACGTTAACTTAACTCTACCCCAATTATATAAAAACAAATTAACATTGATATTGCCTGATGTGTTCGGAAGTACACTAAAAACTAATACTAAAACCTAGACCTAGACTAGACCTAGACACACTTAAATTTTACCGAAACTACCAAAACTAGACCGAACCCTAAGGCAAGTGTACCTGTCGGATTATAGTAAAGCTAAGGTAAGACCGGGAATATCGAACCCTAGAGACACTCTATAGACAAAATTAACCTAAGACCTAAGAATGGAAAATACTGAGTAATTGAATTTGGGTTTTTGTTTTAGGAATTTAAATTAACTAATTTAACTAAAATTGCAACTGACAAACGGAAAGCAAGAAACATAAGGACAACCTTCAGAAACAGAGAAAGATACCACCTAGATTCGGAATCCTAATCACTACTGGCAACTTCAATCGGTCGTGACTAATCTGATGGTGGCTAGTTCACCTTTTAAGTCCTTCCTAGCTGACAATCCTAACGCTCGAACAGAAGTTCACCTTATGGGTACATCCAACCTCAACTAAACCTAACCACCCTCGAAACAATCTAAGGCACCCTAGGCTAGCAGGAGCTACCACTAACTACTATGACTGACAAGGATTAGCAAGTTACCTAATTTCCTAGGGCTTCCCTCTCCCGATGGCGATGTGATCCTATTCCACTAAGCAACCCGACTAACCTACCTAACTATCACCTCCCGGCTTGTCTAATTAGGGCAGCAAATTGCAATCAAATAAATAATAATTAACCAATGCAATAGTTCAAGACGTCTCCTAAACCACTCTATCGCAACCACCCCTAAAGCTAGCTACTTTAGACTAATTACCTAGACCGAAAGACATTCGAAGGTAAAAAGTGCATCAATCAACGATTGTAAATCTGATCAACAATTCACATACGCATACAATCACCATAACAATGGAATTTAATAGGAAAGCACATCAATCAAAATGAGTCATGAACCGAATAAAAGTCACTAACAATAAAAAGTCATCACAATGAGTCTAGGTGGCTCTAAAAGTCTAGCCAACAATCATGTCAAATACAGAAATCATAATCAAGTTTAAATCTTTAAGCCCTAACATGATCAAGTCTAGAAATTTGATAAGAACAAAGAAGAAATCGAAGAACCGGTTATTGATTTGGAGTAAGATTTGGATCCCTAGATGATTTTCCCTTGATTCCTAGCCTTCTCTCTTCTCAAAATCGCCTTTTGGAACCTCTGGAGTCGTCTGCAAGTCGTAGAATGTTGAATGCTAACCCTAAATACGAATTTATATCGATTAATTAATTTTTGCGGGTTTCAGACCTCCAAGCGTATCGCTTGGAGGTGTCTTCTTGCTAGGCGATACGCCTATGGCCTGAATATGACAAAATAGTCGGGTCAAACGACTTAAAGCCTCCGTTGACCACCTCCTCCTTCGCGTATCGCGTACGGATAATCAAGTCCCAGGTGATACGCCTGGGACAACTTGTTCAGCACCTTTTGATATTTTCTCGTTAAATCTTGTTCGCTTCTCTCGTGGCCTCGGGACTTAATCAAACTCCTACAAAAACACAATAAACACATAAATAAAGACTCCAGGACCCAACTTAAATAAAAGCAACTAAAACTAATAAAACTGACTCAAATTGACTCACATAACTATATAAAAGACCCTGGAATTAGGATGTGTTTACAACACATCATTTCCCGTCCTTGACTCTTATATATTTTTGTTCTACAAATAAAAAAAAATTTCTTTAAAAGTTGAAACTAAACCTTATGTCTAAAGATGTCTAACCAATTTAAAAAACAAAAGTAAGATGCACAATATTATTTTCTATAACATGATTACCAATTGATATCATTGATAGTGAGAGAGAGAGAGAGAGAGAGAGAGAGAGAGAGAGAGAGAGAGAGAGAGAGAGAGAGAGAGAGAGAGAGAGAGTTTCCAAATGAGAAGTTTAGTTTGGTAAAAAAAGATAAGAAGAAATCCTAGCCATTGGATAATGATCTAATAAAAAAATGAAGGAGGGATAATTTGGTCTTAGCCATCTTTATTGACTTTTATTAAGTTCCCCCCATTTTTAAAACATTCATAACATTCACATACGTGTTAGGTCCAACTTAGACCCGAGGATCTCACAAGTACGAGATCGATCAGGTGCGGAAAACGGATCGATCAAGAAGCTCGAACGAATCAAACCAAGAACACGAAGAACAATCTTTAAATTTCAATGTTTATTGCTATATCAAGAACAATGGATTACAAGTGTTGAGAGAAAAGGAGATTACACCATGGAAAACACACACTTAGCAGCCTCACTATCTTCTCCCTTTACAAAATATCCTAAGTGTTCTATTTATAGCAACAACAAGGAGTGAAACAAAATTAAATCAAATAAGCTTCATTTGAGGTAAACGATCCGGTTCAATTTCCTCGGCTAAAACCAACTCGCGTGTCGTCTTGAGTGTTGTTGAAGTTGTCTTAACATTATCTAGAAGGTATTGTCACGTTTACAGATCATATCCGAGTGTTGAATTGCTCCAAATCACCAAACAGGTCCACGATATCGCCAAGACCATTTCTAAAGTCGCCAACAACAAGTCTCAAACTCCAGACCTTGGTGAGGTCGCCAAGGTTAGTGAGGTCGCCAAGGGTGGTGAGGTCGCCAAGGTTGGTGAGGTCGCCAAGGCTGGTGAGGTCGCCAAGAACAAATCGCAGCCTTCAGACCTTGGTGAGGTCGCCAAGAACAAATCATAGCCTTCAGACCTTGGTGAGGTCGCCAAGAAAATGAGATCTCCAAGGCTTATCAACGAGATCTCCAAGAACAAATAAGATCTCTAAGGCTTATCAACGAGATCTCCAAGAACAAATGAGATCTCCAAGGCTTATTAGCGAGATCTCCAAGAACAAACGAGATCTCCAAGGCTGAAAACACACCAACTTGGGATGACCAATGTTGAACACCGCCAATTTACTTCTATATCATCAAGACGTTAACTCCAAACTCAGGAAATAAGTTAAGTCCTTGAAATCTTCGCGTTTCATAGACGTGACCCGTTTTGACCCATTTGGAACAAATACATTGAATGTCTTCATCTTCACTCATCTTGGATGTTCCAACAATTCCCCCTAAGATGATGATATTCAATGTGGGTCATCAAGAGCATGATCTCCATCTCGAAACATTTGCAAAGATCAGAAGAGATACTGGATCTAGGATCCTTAAGATTTAAATTCGAACGCTATATGTGTGGAGGCTATGGTTTTATTAAAAATATGAAGCAAAAATAAGAGAAAATTAAAATAAAATAAAAGAAGAAAAATTGCAACACAGAAGTGATTCTATTTTTTTATTTTCTTGAAATTTTCCAATTTTTAGTGATTTTTGTGAAACGTACTTGATATGAGATCATATCCACCTGCAACACGAGACACACTTCATATTTCAGACATGTACAGTATAGCCTAACATGATCATCAGTATTGTATAGCCACCTAAGCTCAAACAAGGTAATTTTCAACAAAATCACTGTGATGCCTTTTATCATGTTTTAGTTCATTCTAGTGAAAGATGTGGTGACCTTTTATTCAACCAAGTCAACAGTTATCCTACCTAAGGTCAATTTTGCACTTCAGACTTGTCCTACACACAAATGTAAAAGAACTTTACATATGCCCCTATTTCTTCAGTGTTAAGTATTGATTTCAAGTGGATGTATGTTTTTGGATTCTCATGAATACAAGGTCAGAGTTTCCTCAGCAGATGTGTCATGGAACATGTACGATGGACGCGTAAACACAAGGTCAGAGTTTCCTCAGCAGATGTGTTCACAGTCAATGTATTGAAGGAATGAATGGAGGCGTAAACACAAGGTCAGAGTTTCCTCAGCAGATGTGTTCACAGTCAATGTATTGAAGGAATGAATGGAGGCGTAAACACAAGGTCGGAGTTTCCTCAACAGATGTGTTCATGGTCAATGGATGGATGTGAGATTTGTCTCACTTATTGATGGTTGTGTGATGTTTCACACTTATTGGCGGATTTAAAATCAGCACTTACCGCTAGAGAAATACTCGAGTGTGTTGGTTGACTTACTTAGCTCAGACTTAGGCGAATTTAAAGAACTTTCAACTGATTTGACTTAAGGTTCACATTTTCATGCAATTAAGTGTGTAATCACAGGATTTTCCTTACTTCTAAGTTTCTTAAGCCTACCGATACATCATATGATAGTACTATATGTCCTAATCCAAGCAAATGCATGGTCAGGCATGTACATGTAGATGTACTATCATTTCCCATAGTACCACAAGACTTTTCTAATTTTAAGAGATTTAAAACAAGATTGAGAAACACATATATTTTTGATTTTTGTAATTTTTCAAATTTTGTATTTTGTTTTCGAATCTTCCACACTAATCTTCCAAATTACCTTATTAAAGTATCCTCCTTCACTCTGATTTCACATTGCCACTGAGATGTTCATTGAGATGACTTTTGAGAATCTTGAAGATTTATGCATATGGCACCGTTAAGCTTGTAGACACTGTGATTATGCAGATAGTAGAAGATGTAGAGTGTGATAAGACTTCATGAGATCAAAAAAATCTGTAGCTGAGATAATTCAGGATCAACAAAAGAAATCTTTAACACTTTGAACTTCATTTGATCAACAACATAATTATGTAAGGCTTCAAACGACACAGTCATAGAGAAAGTAGTTCCCCCTTGTTCGATGCTTCACAAGAATTCAGCGAAAAATGGAACTATTCCTGCACTTATCAAGACAAACACAATAAACCTCACCGGATATATCAAATCGAGTGACTAGAATTCAACGAATTCCCCCTCAAACCATGCTTAAATTTGATAAGTTTTAGTTTCAGTGTTTTTAGATTTTTCATTTCATTTTTTTTAATAAAACCATAGCTTCCACACATATATCGTTCGAATTTAAATCTTAAGGATCCTAGATCCAATATCTCTTCTGGTCTTTGCAAATGTTTCTAGACGGAGATCATGCTCTTGATGACCCACATTGAATATCATCATCTTAGGGGGAATTGTTGGAATATCCAAGATGAGTGAAGATGAAGACATTCAATGTATTTGTTCCAAATGGGTCAAAATGGGTCAAGTCTATGAAACGCGAAGATTTCAAGGATTTAACTTATTTCCTAAGTTTGGAGTTAACGTCTTGACGATACAGAAGTAAATTGGCGGTGTTCAACATTGGTACCCAATATGACATTATTTTAAAAAAATTTACACCATAAAAAGAATGTTATTTTATCTTTAAAACGGGTATAGTGTTGTTATATATAAAATTTAAAAAAATACTCATTCGATTTTTGACACAATATGACACAACGATCTGAACATTTTGACACAATATAACACAATGATCTGAACATTTTAATACAATCAAAAGATTAAATTTGTTTTTTTACTTTGTATATAACAACACTGTATGCGTATTAAAGATAAAAAACACTCTTTTTTATGGTGTAATATTTTAGAAAATAATGCTGTACTTAAGAGTTATGAAAATTTAAAAAATAAGGGGGGAACTTAATAAAAAGTTAAAAATGCTCTTCCATCTTTTATTTTTCTCTCTATTTCTACATAGAAAAACTTCGGGCCATAGATCTTCATTTAATTGAAGATCTAATGGCTATGATTCCTTCTTATCCTTCTTACCCAAACAAAACTTTTCACAGTAACCTCTCTCTCCCTCCCCTCTCTCTCTACACTAATGTTACACTACTATAACATGTTTAAATAAGGTGCAATTTCATGAGGGGATTGCCTATTATATATAATTAGTAGCTAAAAATGGTTTTCAAAAGTTCTCTAATGATCCTCCCCCCCGATATACATATATATATATATATATATATATATATATATATATATATATATATATATATATATAGAGGGTAAGGTTCATGTAAAAACAACTTTTATTGCGAAAATACGAAAACAAATATTAAAACCTCTATAACTTTTTCATACGTTAATATTTTTTTAAAACAATTTACACCAAAATCCTTAAAATTATGTTATCTTTAGTTCTGGAAAAATTTTAAAAAATCAAGTTTTTTTTATTATTATTGCACAGGTGCAATAATTTTTATTATTATTATTGCACATATGCAATAAATATTAAAACCTTTATAACGTTTTCATATGTTAAAATTTTTTATAAAAAATTGCGTCATAAATCTTATAATTCTATTATCTTTAATTCTGGAGAAAATTAAAAAAATATTATCAAATTTTGAGAACCATTCTGAGCCACAAATTTTCAGGGGGGGGGGGGGGGCATTCAAATTCATGGGGGGATTTCCATATATATAAACTAGTGGCTTATAATGGTTCTCAAAATTTCTCAAACCAAATTGGTTCTCAAATTATCCTCTCCCTATATAGGGTTAGGTTCAAATGAGAAAATTTTCTTTTGAGAACTTTTGAGAACCATTCTGAGCCACTAATTTTCAGGGGGGAAGCATTCAAATTCATGGGTGGATTTCCATATATATATATATATATATATATATATATATATATATATATATATATATATATATATATATATATCGGGGGGGGATGATCATTTGAGAACCAATTGGGTTTAAAAACTTTTAAGAATCATTCTAAGCCACTACTTTATATATATGGAAAACACCCCATGAATTATAGTGGTCCCCACCTGAATCTAGTGGCTGAGATTTAGTTCTCAAAAGTTCTCAAAACACGGGTTGAAACAAAGCTTTAGCAAAAAAAAAATGATGCGACCGGGTTTCGAACTCGAGACCTACAGGTTATGGCTTCAGCGAACGACCACTAGGACAAATGCTATTTTTTGTATTAACACCAGTTCGAAAAATAATTAATCAATGAGTCATTGCGTCATCTTTTTAAAACTATGAACCCTAATCACCCGAACTCCCATGTTGATGCATGAACCTTGTGTGGCCGAAACTGTTCGAATTGTCAAACAGACCGATTTGTCGGAAACATGAACTGAGGTCCGAACCTCAGCTGAACTCCAGATTCGGAGTTATCCGAAGGTGGTCCGAACTTCAAGTTCGGAGGAAGTTCGGAGCAGGTTCGGAGGTTACCCAGTTCGGACAGAATGAAGAAGTATAAATAGTTTCGTCTTTGTATTTCTTTGCAAGTTTCTGTCTTGTGTCTATGTGTTGAGAGGGAGGTTCTGTCCGACCTCCCCCCAGAGCTTAAACGTTTGTATATTTCTTCGTTACGTAATCATTCGACATGAATCAATGAAAAAACTTCCGTCTCATCCATAGAATCGATCCGTATACGGTTTTTCAGTTGGTATCAGAGCTGTTGGCTCTTTCTATGGTCGAAATCTATCATTTTTCTTCATTTCAAGACGTTAAACCTTCGGTTAGGGGTGATTGAAAGTGTTTCTGATTGATTTTTAATCAATCGAGTCTTTCTGAGTCACGTTTTTACCTAACAGAAGCCTTCGTATATCAAAATTCGATCAAATTCTGAGTCTGGTTTGATTTCAAAAATTTCCAGTTCGAGTTCGGACAAGGTTCGGCCGAAGAACAGATCTGAAAAATAACCACTCCGAACTCCAAGTTCGGACGTCCGAAGGTCAGGTTCGGAGGAGGTTCCGAAAGTTAGGTTCAGACAAGGTCCGAAGTTTAGTTTCGGAGAGGGTTCGGAGGATCGGGTTCGGAGGTAGATCGGACAAGGTTCGGACGAGCTCGATCCCAGCCAGGGGCTTTACCCCTTGGACCCCGCCAGGGGCTGCCGCCCCTTGGACCCCGCTTCTTAGGGGCGCTGCCCCCGAACCCCCATTAGATGGGAATTTTTCAGAAGCGGATCAGTTATCGAGTTTACCCTTGATTCGGTAGCTGTGGGGTGTTATCTTTGAAGAAAATCCAGATTCCAATACTTGTTACGAGTTAGTGATCGAATTTCAAGAAATGAGTTTGTGAGTAGTCATTGTTGTTCTTGATGATGGACAGAGATTCAAGAATACATGTTTCTGATGATGGACAGAGATTCTGAGACATGGTTATGATTACTTGGGAACATTTGTCGGAGATTATCATTCTACACAAACTGAAGATTAAATGAGGTTAAAGATTCCGTTGTGGGCCACTTGAGTTTATCATTCCACTGCAAGAATGCGGGGTTGGAATCATAAGAAATTGAAGATTTGAATATGTCACTTGTTTAGGGGGAAATTGGGGACCCTAAAAACTTTCAAAGTTTCATAATTGAGAAAGTGAATATTCAAAAGCAATCAGTTCAGGGATGATGGTGGTTTTTGATCTTCATGGAAAGGTGGTATATTCTGATGTTCGTGTGAACCGATATGTCAAAGTTTTCAATTATGGTTTGGAACTCTCTGTCATATGCCCGATTCTTTCTTGAGTTGTGGGAAGACTTGGTCAGATTCCAGTCTGCAACGAGATATTTCTTGAGTTGTGAAGACTTGGTCAGATTCCAGTCTACAACGAGATATACGTTTACCGGAGTAATATATTGGGATGGATTTGATGCTGAGGGGGAATTTCCGTGATTGAAGATTCTGATCGTGTTTGTTTTCATAAAGATCAAAATGTGTTACAATTCGGTGAAGATTGAAGATTATTATCAAGATGCAGTGATGTTCGTGTGTCTTTACAATTTCCGGATACAACTTATGAAGTGAACCATTATCATACATGCCGGTTCCAATTGGATGGTTGTGCTTAAAGCTAGGGGGAATTTTATTGGTTGTGGAGATTGTACAAGATTCGAATTGTTTCCTGCATACCTGATGATTCGGTCAAGGGGAGTTTGCTAAAGATAGAGGTGTCTGCAGCAAGCTGACTGAAGATTGCTAGAAGATCATTGTCTGGTTTCGACAGTAACGTCCAAGGGGGAATCTGTTGATGCATGAACCTTGTGTGGCCGTTACTGTTCGAATAGTCAAACAGACTGATTTGTCGGAAACATGAACTGAGGTCCGAACCTCAGCCGAACTCCAGATTCGGAGTTGTCCGAAGGTGTTCCGAACTTCAATTTCGGAGCAGGTTCGGAGGTTACCCAGTTCGGACAGAATGAAGAAGTATAAATAGTTTCGTCTTTGTATTTCTTTGCAAGTTTCTGTCTTGTGTCTATGTGTTGAGAGGGGAGGTTCTGTCCGACCTCCCCCAGAGCTTAAACGTTTGTATACTTCTTCTTTATGTAATCATTCGACATGAATCAATGACAAAACTTCCGTCTCATCCATAGAATCGATCCGTATACGGTTTTTCATCCCATGGATGGAATGGTAAGGTATTAGAAACCTCAATGGAGGCATTCGAAATCCTACTAGAATGCGAGTTTGTGGATCATACCTTAATTTAGAACGAAAACAGAAGCTCAGCGGATGAAGATGAACCTCACGTACGGCGGCTTGAATCGAACCCCGTTCTTTGCCGATGGTGCTCCTTATCGGCTGTGGATGGTTGAAAAGCAACTGACGGTGCCTGGATGGCGGCGCACGTCCGATGAAGGAAGCGACAGTTGTGAACAAAATAACAATCAAAAATCAAATCGGTTTTTGGTGATGGTTTTCTTTGCGGGAGTTCACGTAAAAGTTGTTTAGGGTTTGAGATCAAGTTCAAAATGAAGTTCAAGGTTTGAGGAGAAATAGTTGCTAGCTCTTGATGGTTAGGATATCCAGTATGGAGTCAGGTAGTGGAATCGGGTAGTGGTGCATTTTTCGAGTAGTAATTGGGTACCATACCCCCTGATGTGGCTACTTCTTTCGGCTGATAAAAAACTACCCTAGGCGGCTACTAGAAACCGAAACTAACCGAGAGACATGTTAGAGAGTAAGGTGCGTAGGGTTTATTATTCTAGTGAAGATCGTCGAGAGTTTGGCATGCGTAGTGCGAGTATCATAACGCTTCGGATTTCAAGACCTTCCAATTTTTTTAAAGCAGACCATTTGGTTTAAGGTCAAGCTGGAGTTCATCAATTAAAGTTTCCTGAAAGTATGATGAGGATCTGTGTACCAGGAATTTATCAATAGATGTTATGATAGTAGCATTAATAAATATACAAATGTATGGACAACTTTGTGTACTCAGTGCGTAAGAAGGGAAAATACAAGGTCAATGGTAGGATTAGCTATATATAACAAGAAGTTCATGCTCGATGGGTGTAAATAGAGCTTCCATGATAGGATTTGTATCATTACTGCGATATAGTCACAGGGTAGTCTTCTCATCAATGGTGTTATCTAGTTGAAATGCTAACGAATAGTGTAACACTTTTCCGGTGCAAAGCTTGAAAGTTTATCCAAGACATAAGGGTTACAAAAGCGCAAGAATCAGAACTTGTCGGTGCTAAATCGTAGAAGATTTAAATCATGCAGACAAAAATCAATTGTACAGGTTCAGAAGGTCAATCAGAATGGTCATTACGTTAAACTGGAATTCAGTAGCTTGAAACCAGGAAAGGCCTTTCACTAACATTACTCTATTAGAGAAAATATGTTTGCGGTGGGGTAGACAGTTTGTGCAATCATGACGATGCTGTTGGCAACAAGTTTTAGTTCACACAAGAAAATCAGGGAGTATGAATCTTCACGAGAATTTTCAGCCAAGAAATATGTTCCAGTGCTCGCGATAAATGATTTGTATAACTTGTTTATCCAATGTGCCTGGGTATTCGTCCGGTGGATGTATATCCAAGTTGTCGCATGATATTTTAGTTCCAGGGATTGATGTGATCGGTAAAGTCGTGAAAGTAGAATTATGTTTCATGATGAGTTTAAACCAGTCAAAGGTTTCGTCGAGAGTATTCGTAGTTAAGAAAAACTTGTCATTAAAATACACGAGTGAAACAGTGTCCTTCCATGACTAATATTCCTAATATATTTCTAAGGGTTCTCGAATAGATTAGAATCCATATGTAAGAGGGATCAGATCAGGTGTGATAGCGTTTACAGAGATAGATGACTTCAACTATCCAGTTGAGCCCAACATGCCCAAAATTCAAATGTCATGGGGTTTAGAATAAGAGATTGTATCCTTTACAACCATCAACTAGCCATGTAGGATTCTCCAGGATTTCCATACATAGCAAATATACCCTATATGGTCACCCTAGTTTCTCTTACTTCAGCTACCAGGTATTATGGAGTACATATGAGATATCCTCAGAGTGGGTATAAAAAATGGGGTCACTAACCCAAACTTATCTTGATCAGAATCTGCTAGGAAGACAAGTTTTAAGAATGGAATGCTTGCTTTACTTGGGATGAACCACTTGGCACAAGTCAACCAGAAATTTAGTTCAATAGGGTTTGAATAGGGCATATCACAATGACTCTACTAGCTCGAAACTGAAGAATAGTGACCACGCACACACACTTCATCACAAATCCGATGTAAAAGAAAAAATTCAGTCGGCACACAACAGGTACCGTTTAGTTTATAAGAGTTGCATTCAAGTTGAATTATTTCAACGCAACTATGCGATATGAACGAGAAAGGATGGATCTTAAAAGATCAGGGCGATTTTGAAAGCTATCAGGATAACAGAAGCAGATACAAGTGGCCCATAGGCAATCACTTGAATCCATACTTTGTTGCCTCTAGTGAAGCTGAATGGCGGCACTACTAGCACATCATGGTAACATTTGAATAGGTGAGTTTAGAGGTATTTGTAGGGCAGGTGTAAGAAGAATTCCCCAAGCTTGGATAAAGGTTTAAGGACAGGAAGTGGTATCACACCACCTTCCCAATGTAGCATACGCCCATAATGGGGGTACTACGCCCAGTTGTTCAATCCAGAATATCCCGAGCAACAACCTGCTTGTTAAGAGTGGAGACGTGATCCTTCGGGCTTATTCGACGCCTCATCGCCCACGAACACTAAATGAGAGATACACATCTCAGAGATATTAAAGACGACTCAAGAATCACCGGCTCCTCGCTGTGAGTATAAGAGAGTTAACTGATGAAAAAGACATATTGTAGACCAGGTGCGTGTAGGAGTGAGTATCACGATGCCTGAGAAAATATTTAGGTGTGCAACTAATGCAAAACAGTTACAGTCTAAGAAAAAAATCTTAGTTCGTTGTAACCATGGGCTTTGATACCAATCTTTCACACCCTAAAAATCCATGCGCAGAATAGCACAGCAGGGAGCATGACAAACCAGGATCTAGTCCATTAGTTACACCAAACAATTAATGATTAAATAAAATATTTTACATCTTATTGACAATATAAATACAGTTTTTTCCAAGTGCGGAAGCATAAATATAATAAAAGCATTTGTGTAAAAACATTGTCATCCAAGGTGACGTATCATGTGCAAAGGCACTAAAAGTGTTTCAAAAACTCATGCATGCGTACTCGTGATACTCGAACATCTACAACCTGAGAAATAACATGCTAAAAAGTGTCAGCACAAAAGTTGGTGATTCATAGGTTTATCGGTTCAAAAATAGTCCAAGTTCGATGACAAATAACTGTTCACAACAGTCAGTTTAAGATCATGATAAAACATATACAGCAGCTGCCTAGCTAGGTCATTTCAAGAATCTATTCACATTAAATAGTTATATCGTTACTGAAGCTCGACCCGTTAAGTTTTTGCCTCGTTAAGACTAAGGAAAATTATAACACCCGTTCGATGTCCAATCGAGTCACCGCGAGTGACCCGTGCGTGGTTTGTTAGACCTAGTAGTACAATTTAATAACTTCCCGCTAATACAATACTAACAGTAACTTTCAAGTGAGGACTGTTATGTTTGCATGTGCTCAAGTATTCAGGCGATATGTTTACCAAACAGTTAAAGTTTGCATGTATGTTAATCTCCCCTAACAGGATAAAACAGTTAAAAGGGACCGTGAAACTCACCTTAGGGTGCGCTGCAATAAGAAATCAAATAGCTGGTCTTGTGTGATTTACCAAGCACCTAACGAGCATATATACATAAGTGTGTGTTCAAGCAAATATGACTAAGTCTAGGCCAACGGGGAAAATAATAAGGTTATAAGATGACATGACGAAGATCACTAAGTCTAAAAAAGAATCGAGGATGGCACATAACCGAAAACATGACGATTACGAAAGTAAACTATAAAGTCTATAATGTGTATTATTATTAATAATCTTCGTACATGAAGTCGAATAATAAAATATGTATATATATATATATATATATATATATATATGTGTGTCTGTATATGGCCAGATACACAATTACCTCAATAATAAGCTCACAAAACAATTGCCGTATATTTTATAGTTTGTATGAAATTTTTATGAGTTCGAAAACTCTAATTGGCATAACCCAGATATACATATATATATGTTCACCAAAATACTCCATTATATACATTTATGAAAATCTATAATAAATAATCAAATACATATTTACGTTTGTTTAAAACCTATGTATAATCAAAATATCAAGATAATCCAATTAACAAACCAATTGCAAAGTTTTGCGGGTTTATAATACGACAAAAATCAACTTTGGGTACAACTCTAAGTGGTCTAATGCCCAAAATAATAAAAACAACAAAAATAGAAAATATAAGGGTCACCGGGTTTGAACCCGTGACCTACGGTTCACATGGCAACGATCCGACCACTGGGATAGTGGCATGTTCTGGTTACTTATTCGAATAGAAACTTTCTTATCCTTACTGGTTCAAGAGACACAGTTTGAAACACATCTTTAGCAAAAAAAATGAGGCGACCGGGTTTCAAACTCGAGACGCACATGTTGCGGCTTCAGCGAACGACCACTATGACAAATGCTATTTTTGTATTAAAACCTGTTCGAAAAATATTTAATTAGTGAGTCATTTTGTCATATTTTTCAACCTATGAACCCTAATCGCCCGAACTCCCATGGATGGAATCGTAAGGTATTACAAACCTCAATAGAGGCATTCGAAATCATACCACAATTCGAGTTTGTGGATCATACCTTACTTTAGAACGAAAACAAAAGCTTAGTGGATGAAGATGAACCTCGCGTATGGCAGCTTGGATCGAACCCCGTTCTTCACCGGTGGTGCTTCTCATCGGTTGTGGACAATTGAACAACAACTGATGGTGGCTAGGTGGCGGTGCAACTCTAAAGGAAGTGACAGTTATGAACAAAACAACAATCGGAAATCAAGTCGGTGTTCGGTGATGGTTTTTCTTTGCGGGAGTTCACGTCCGAGTTGTTTGGGGTTTAAGATCGAGTTCAAAATGAAGTTCAAGGTTTGAGGAGAATGAGTTGCTAGCTCTTGATTGTTGGTTAAACGATTAATGTTCGTAATCGGTGATGTCATTAATCGGAAATGAAAAAAACGGTCGCCGGAATGAGGAAGGGTCGATGGTTAGGATAGGCGGTATGGAGTTGGGTATTGGGATCGGGTAATGGTGCATTTTTCGGGTAGTAATTGGCTACCATACCCTTGATGCGACTACTTCTTTCGGCTAGTACAAAATTACCCTAGGTGGCTACTAGAAACTGAAACTACCGAGAGACATATGAGAGAATTTGGTGGTCTAAACTACCCTAAACTATACTCCCTTTAAAACTACCCTAAGGGTAGTTTTCGTCTCATAAACTTCTCTCTCATGTGTCATGCTCCCATTGGATAAAAAAATTACCCTAAGGTTAACTTCTTGACCATACCGCCCATCCTTACAATTCAGGTTCTCAAATCGACTTTCTAGCTTTGGCGAAACTAGTCCCTCATGCAAGAACAAGATGAGCTATGATGTTTCGGTAATGATAGCGCTAGCCCTTCCAGGTTTCGTTAGCTAAAAGAAGTTTAGGAATTGGCAACACTAGTACAAATATGACATACGGTCACACTTTTCACGTTTCGGCCCTGTGACACTTTCGATTAAAAGTGTGACCGTATTTCGTTTTTAGTTTTCTAGACATGTTTCGGTGACATTTAAGATCGTTTTGTGTGACCAATGCAAGCGTGATCAGTTAATATGGTCACACTTTTACATTACATGTGTGACAATTACTAGTCACATTTCAAACAATGTGACCAAATGTAACCAATTGTGACTTTTATTCTGTTAATATTTACGAGTGACTATAGATACGTATGTGGTCACACGAAGAAATTGTTTATGTAATTAAATGTGGCTAAATGTATATATACTGACACATTAATTTTGAGTGTGATAGTAAGTTAAACATTTTTTGGTGACAATTAGTTATTGGTGTGACTATAAGTTACAATTTATGGTCACATTTCCAATTTGGATGTGTGACTTAAGATAAATACTCGTCACAATAATTGGACATACATGTGACTTTAAGTATCATATGGTCATATTTCATTTTTTTAGGTGTGACTAAACATTCTAGTCTAAATATTTTATGGTCACAGTTTTATTTGTGTATGTGTGACTATAAGTATAATTTTTTCATGTTATAATGAATAAAATATGTGACTATAACATTAATTTTGGTCATGATAAATGAAAAAAAATATGTTACCAAAAGTATAGTTTGGTTACATCTTTCATTTTATGATAATTTTAATTGTGAGTAAAGATAAATTATGATCATAATATATAAAAAATATATGTGACTATAAGTTTTTTTTGGTCATATTTCATGATATTAGAAAATTTGATGTGTGACTATAGGTGAGTTCTAGTCATGGTAAATGAAAAACAAGTTTTGTGACTATAAGTATTATTTGGTCATATTTCATGTTATGACAATTTGATGAGTTATTAGAGATTAATTTTGGTCATGATAAATGAATAAAATAAGTTACCATAAGTTTAATTTGGTCACATCTTTCATTTTATGAGAATTTTAATTGTGACCAAAGATAAATTCTAGTCATGCTAAATAAAAAATATATGTGACTATAAGTTTTTTTTGTTCATATTTCATGATATTAGACAATTTGATGTGTGACTATAGATGAAATCTAGTCATGGTAAATAAAAAACAAGATTTGTGACTAGATTTGTGACTATAAGTATTATTTTGTCATATTTCATTTCATGACAATTTGATGAGTTATTAAAGATTAATATTTGTCATGATAAATGAATCAAATATGTTACCATAAGTGTAATTTGGTCATATCTTTCATTTTATGAGAATTTTAATTGTGACTAAAGATAAATTATAGTCATGCTAAATAAAAAATATATGTGACTATAAGTTTTTTTGGTCATATTTTATGATATTAGACATGTAAAAAAAATATTTATATGGTGTTGGCATTTGCCAAGGGCCGAACTCACAACCTTTTAAAGAAAATCACAAGACCAACCCGCTGGGCTAGCCCCTGAGAACGGAACGTATTTCAATAACCAAATCTTTAACCTGTATTCTCAATATACAATAATTACTTATAAGTATGAATATGGTTCGAACCCCAGATCCCTACAATTTTTTTTTATGTTTTCTGTGAACTAAATTTTAAGTCATTATATGGATACCATGAAATTATAACCATCCCAACTTGTTTAATAAAACGTTAAATACAAAAACATTTAATAATTTTGGTACTTCATAACATACATTAAACAGGTAAAATATAAAACATTAATTCATTAATAATTTTTGGTACTTCATAACATACATTAGTTCAGTAAAAAAAACACACAAATTAAAACTATCAACACCTAGACTATTTTCAGAAAGCATCAGCCCTCATAGCAAATTCTTTCTTCTTTGGACGGTTCTTGATGATGGTTGGACCGATTTCCTTCAGCCTTGTATGCAATAGTTTGTTTTCTTGTTGGATTATAGTAAGACGGTGGACAATCGAGGGGCTACTGCAGTACAGGCTCTCACTCAAACGAACATGTTTTAGGAGGTCCTCCATCTCCTCCGTGATTTTCTGCAGGTTGTAGGTGATGGCGTCAATATCAGCGGCAATCAAGCCATCGTCCACGTACTTGGCTTGTTGATACTCTTTGCAAGCATCGGATGCAGTTTCTGTGGTTTCGTATTTGGGGAGGGATGTCAAAGTGTGATTGGCGGCCATGGTAATTGAAATCGTGATTTTTTGGGAACTGAAAGAAGGAATAGGAAAAGTAGGGTTATTCTCTTTCTCATCGCCTATTTATAGGATGAAAATCTCAAATAGAGATAGGAATTCAATTGGCGGGAAGCTAAACCACGTAAACGTAAACCGAATCGAGATATATAAATAATTAATTTTAATTAATTTAATTAATAATTAAATGAAATAGGTGATTTTATCGGTTTGTGGGAAGACGTGTGGAGATCAAATTGAAAGGACGTAAGCCGCGCGACTTGTAGGTTTCTTCATAACCTACGTAATGATAGCTATAAAACCTATGAAATTTCGATGATAAGTACACCGTCTTTTTAGTCTACAATGTACACCATATCTTTTTTTACCGAAAACTTTATCACAAAAGAAAAACTTTATCACAACATGTCGTCTTCTTCATCAATCAACCAGATGTATCGCAAAGAGGAGATGTGCATTACCGCCATTACAATGGCGAATACGTATACGTATACTCCAGTCCCACGGATGCCTGATTATGAGATAATTGAAAAAGGGCCCTCATGAGGGACCAACTTCGCCAGATAGAGGAGATTATCACGGTGTTGAGAAACAACATCGGTCTTCTGGAAGCAGCTTCTCAGGCAGAGTAGTGGTAGAGGCCAGGGTTGACCACTTCAAGAAAACTCGTGGATTTCGTTTTGCAGGACCGTGTTTGAAGTATTTGGAGAAGGAGGCTGATTATGATCTAGCAATCAACGTGGAGATGGATCAGATGTTATCCATCATCGAGGGGCTGAACAAAGAAAGGGTGAAGCTGTTGAAGGAGGTTGCTGGTGATGAAGGTGCGTGATCATTAGGATTGAAGTTTGTTTTGTGTTTTTTGTAACGTTTTTTGGTGTGTTGATGATGATGGGTTTTTTTGTGAAGTTTTTGGGGGCTGCATGTTGCAGGTTTATTGATGATGATTAAAGGTCTTTCTTTTGTTGATCATGAACATATTAATTAGTGTTGATGATGATTAATGGACAATGTAACACATGGAATTGTAATGAATTGAATGGTAATGTTTAGTGTTTAATGCCTTTTTCGTAATTACTAGTTTGTTATTAGATTATGTTGTGTTTTTATTAAGTTGTTAAATACTAAATAGTAGTTATTTTTCATTGTGTTTTGAGGGTTGAGGATGGGGTAGTAAATTGTGGTATTGGTTTGGATAATACGATGTTTTTGAATGATGAGTGGTGGTGGCAGTTTGGTGTACCTTCACATTTCTACTATTTTAGGCAACTGTTGGACTTTTTCTGGTCAACAGTTCGATAATTTTCTAATTGGCTATAGAGTTTCATATAATTTGAATGCCAATCAATAAAAACTAATAAACAGATTGCAATGAAAATATAAAGTCAACATGACAAATAATAAAATTCATGAACATTTTACAATGGAAATGTAAAACGATTAAAATGATCAGTAATGGAGGTAAGGCAATCGGCAACTTCTTGTTGAAGTTGAGTGTCTTGAAATGACGTCATGATTAAGTGCTCTCATGTGCCTGATGCAAACAAATATTAGCGTAAGATGATGAATTAATTTGGAAAATAGAATACTAGATTGCAAAATTTTTAATGTGGATATGTTTAGGTTTAAAATAGGAAAAATGTAATGATTATATAATGATAAGCATACATACCTTTCGTATAACTATACCCCGACAGTCGTCCTGGAAATAGTTGTTCCTGGATTGCTTACGCAACTCTATTGGGTCTAAAGATGGCAGTATATTATCATTGTCAGGAAGAACCACGATACTAAACTCCTCATCTTCAATAGCATCTCTGTAGTTTTTCGGAGGATTTTTGAAGACAATTGACCACCTCTTCTCAAGTTGGTCTGCAACGTAAAATACTTGTTGGGCTTGTGAAGCCAATATGAAAGGATCATCCTTGTGGCCTAATCTACCAAGATCAACCAATGTGTAGCCAAGACTATCTTTCTTTATCCCATTCTTATTGTCAACCCAATCACACTTGAAAAGAGGAATTCTTCGAAAATGATAATAGAGTACCCATATTTCTTGTAAAACGTCGTAATAATAAGTTTGGTCATAGGATACAACCTCTTTAGAAATGTGCATGTCGGTCGCCACTACACTAACCCCAATATTTTGATGAACTTTACCTTCACGGGATTTTGTACGAAATGTAAATCCATTGATGTCATACACTTCGTATTTCACAACGTTCCTATTTGGTCCATGTGAAATCCACCTTACGGTTTCTGATATACTATCTTCGGAGACAGCTAACTCGCTCTCAAACTAAAATTATTTACTAAGTTGAGTTTCAAAAAAAACAACAATATAATAATAAGGAACATTATTTCAATTCATAATATGAATACAGTTCACATCGTCTCGTAGCCACTGACTAAATGTTTTACTATGCTCCTTCTCTAACCATCTTTTTCCTTTAGAAATGTGTTTTTCTTCCAGATATTTCATGCGCCGACTGTAAAATAAATATTATATTATATATATATATATATATATATATATATATATATATAGTAACAAAATACATGTAAATAAGACTTACGCGATATAAGGTTCAACTTCAGAAGTATTTTGCATCACAAAGAAATGTGCTTTCATGAAGATATCTGAAGATACTTCAGTTGGTTTACCCGCTGATAGTGGATTCCCGTCCCTATTACCTTCAATGTCATTATTTGCAAATGTTTTATGCCTGTCAGGTGGTAAACCAATAGTGGTCAAGTTTTTTTGGAACTCGCTCAAAAACTCAATCGTCTCTTCCGCAACATTCTCTTCGGCAATGCATCCTTCTGGCTTGTTTTTGTTTCGTACGTGTCCCTTTATAACCTTCATACACCTTTCAAATGGATACATCCACCTAAAGCATACCGGACCACATAACTTTACCTCCCTTGTAAGGTGCACGGTCAAATGAACCATAACATTGAAAAATGAGGGGGGGGGGGGAGTATTTCTCTAGAAGGCATAATGTAACACATAATTCTGCTTGCAATTTATCAAGCTCTTCCACCTTGATTTCCTTGCTACAAATAGATTTGAAAAAGAAGCAAAATCTGATACACAAAAGCAAAATGTATAACGTAAATAAAATTGATTAGATACATAAAATCATAATGTAAGTTTAAATTATATGACTAAAATATAAAATTCAAAACCTTATAATAGCATTTCTTGTGTGTTTCGGCATAATAGACCGTATTGCAACGGGCAAAAACGGTTGCATGAGCATGTGGTAGTCATGTGATTTTAGTCCGATAAGCTTCTTATCCTTTAGACTAACCAAAGTAGAAAATTTAGAACAATACCCTTGTGAAACCCTTAACTTGTATAAAGTATCATAGAATTTGTCTTTTTCCTCGGTTGTTAATGTGTAGCAAGCTGCCGAAAGTATTGTTTTGTTGCCATCTTTCTTAGCTTGTAATTCTGGTCTTAAACCAAATGACTCCAAATCCAACCGAGCCTCCAATCCATCTTTTGTCTTTCCAGGGATGTGTAACAGTGTACCAATGAGACTCTCAGCAACATTTTTTTCTATATGCATAAAATCTATACAGTGGTTGACACAATTATACCGCCAATACTTTAGACGCCGATACCATATATTAAATTTCTTCCAGTACGTGTCTTCTTTGTTGGTAACGTTTGATGTACCTACTTCTTTTGCTCTCATTTTCCTTTTTATTTTTCCACCTCTTCCATTCGATTTTTGTGTTTCAATGTATTGATCATCTATCTTATCACCCTTACCCCATTTATTAACAACATATTGTACCTCGTTATATATTTCTTCCCCATTCATAGGTTCCTTTGCAATTTCTAGATCTTTTTCTCCATTGAATGCCATAGTTTGACGTCTGAACGGATGTTCATAGGGTAGATAACGTCTGTGTCCAGCATAACTTTGTTTCTTTGACTTAGGGAGTCTAATACAGTGTGTTTTTTTTCCTACACACTACACAATCTTTGAATCCACTATATGGACAACCACAAAGTGTACCAAGGGCAGGATAATCGTTTATCGTCCATAACACAACAACACGTAGTGTAAACGTTTCTTTTAAATATGCATCGTATGTTTCGACTCCTATTTCAAATAAGATTTGTAGATCTTTAACCAACGGTTCTAAACAAAAAACATCAATATCGTTACCTGGTGTTCCCGATATCAATAATACAAGCATGATGAACTTCCTTTTCATACACAACCAAGGTGGAAGGTTGTAAATAACCGATAAAATTAGCCATACACTATGGTTTCGATTTCCTCGATTAATGTCTACCCCATCAGCGGAAATGCCTAGACGCAAACTTCTTGGATCATTAGCAATCTCTGGATATCTGTCATCTATAACAGACCACGCGGTTGAGTCTGCCGGGTGACGTAAAACACCGTCCTTTATTCTACTTTCTGCGTGCCATCTCAAATTACATGCAATTGTAGGTGACTGGAATAGATGTTTTAACCGTGGTATTATGGGAAAGTACCACAACACCTTTGCAGGAATATTCTCGTATATAACCTTTTTTATGTCGTCCACCTTCCATCTGGATTTTCCACAAGTGGGACATATTTGCAAATCTTTTTTCTCGTTCCTGTATAGTATGCAGTCGTTGATACATGTGGGTATCTTCGTATACCCCGAACACATTGCTTTGAATGTTTTCTTAGCCTCATATGTACCGTTCACCATCTCATTGTCTTCGGGCATCATCTTCTCTACCAAAACTAATATTTCTGTAAAGAATTTATCCGAAATTCCGTACTTACTCTTCAAGTTGAAGAGGTGTACCAGCGCGGACAACTTTGTGAAGTCGGGACACCCTTTTTAAAGTGGCTTCTCAGCATCTTCAATCAGTTTTATGAACTTCTCATGTTCATGATTCATGAAATTTTCTTCCGTAGCTTCAACCATTTTAATTGTTTTGGCGGCATCAGTTGGAATGCCCGACGTAAAATCACTCGTGTAGTTGTCTTCATAAGGCTCATCAGCTTTCTCTCCGTGCTTAATCCATAAGGTATAGAGTTGATCTATTCCATGTCTGAATAAGTGAAGAGATACCTCCTCCACATTAAGAGACATGTGGTTTAAACATATCGTACATGGACATGGAATTTTAATTTTTTCACAACTTTTTCGTGTGTCCATATTCCTTGATATTTTTATGTTTCGAACTGCATAATCTATAAAAGCTCCAACTCCATCGATATAAGGTTTTGTGTGTCTATCTTTCAACATCCAAGATTTGTCCATCTCCAACATCAGTACCAAATCGTAACCACAGTTAAATTCACGAAATCGAAGAAAACTAAAATAAAAAAATCAAGTAAGTAATAAAATGATTATGAAATCAAACATACCTTGTATTTCGATCGAATGGCTTCAGAATTTTTTTTTGACCGAATTTGCTGTGAGTGAATGTGTTCATCATTTTTTTGGCTCGAAGGGGTTGTGCTCGAATTATGAATAGGTTAACGGTTATTAATTAGGGTTTATTTTAATGAATATACGATTCTCTCAATTAAGGTGTTTTTTTTTTATTAAATATGAGAATCCCTCATTTAAAGTGTTATCTTTTTATATAATTATTTTAGAGGATAACATAAATCCCTCATTTAAATTGTTATATATTAATATAATAATTATTTAGGATAACATAAATTTCATCATTTAAAGTGTTATATTTTATAATCTAATTATTTTTTAGGATAACATAAATTATATATATATATATATATATATATATATATATATATATATATAGAGAGAGAGAGAGAGAGAGAGTTAGGTTCAAATGAGAACTTTTTTCTTTAAAAACTTTTGAGAACCATTCTGAGCCACTAATTTTCAGGGGGGGGGGGGGGGGCATTCAAATTCATAGGGGGGATTTCCTTATAAATAACTTGTGGCTCAGAATGGTTCTTAAAAGTTCTCAAACTTAATTGGTTCTCAAATGATCCTCTTCATATATATATATATATATAAATATATATATATATATATAAATATATATATATATATATATATAAATATAGGGTTAGGATCCTGCGAAAACACATCTTTTTGTGAAAACTGCGAAAACACATATTAAAACTCACGTAACTTTTTCATACGTTAACGATTTTTCATAAAATTTGCGCCAAAAGTCTTAGAATTACGTTATCTTTAAATCTGGAGCAAAATATTAAAAAAAACTGAACGTTTTTTTCCCGTGTGATGCACATGTGCATGATATAATTAAAAAAAGTTATAAAATGCAATTTTTTTCTTAAAATCTAAAGATAACACAACTATAAGATTTAGGGTGTAATTTCTTTTTAAACTATTAATATATATCACATGTATGAGCGTTTTTTTTGGTATGATGCACATGTGCATCATTCAATAAAAACGCAAAAAAATGATGAAAATATATGACATATGGTGCGACTAAGAAAAAAATATATTAACTCATACTAGAAGTATGAGTTTTTTGTGATGCACATGTGCACCACACAAAAAAATATTTAAAAAAAATAAAAAAAGCGTTAAGTTTTTTAAATCTTTTATAGGATTAAAGATAATATAATTTTAAGACTTTTGGTGCAAATTTTTTAAAATAATATTAACGTATGAAAAAGTTATGTAGGTTTTAAGATTTGTTTACGCAGTTCTCACAAAAAAAGGATTGATCACAGGATCCTTCCCCTATAAATATATATATATATATATATATATATATATATATATATATATATATATATATACAGGGTTAGGTTTAAATGAGAACTTTTTCTTTTGAGAACTTTTGAGAACCATTCTGAGCCACTAATTTTCAGGGGGGAAACATTCAAATTCATGGGGGGGGGGGGGGGTTTCCATATATATAAACTAGTGGCTTAGAATGGTTCTCAAAAGTTCTCAAACCAAATTGGTTCTCAAATGATCCTCCCCCTATATATATATATATATATATATATATATATATATATATATAAGTTAATAATACTACTTAAATTAATAAAATTCCACTATCCATAGTTAAAATAAAGTAATTATCTAATTAGGATCAATTGGCTATAATCAAGATGAATTGCTCCCAATTGGGCATAATCTACATAATGTGGGCTTAATGATCCTCAATTGGGTATAATTATCATTAGTTGGGTATAATGAACCACATTTGGGCATGATAATCATAGTTGGGCATACTCAACATAATTTGGGCATAATGATCCTCAATTGGATGTAATTATGCTAAGTTGGGTATAATGAACCACAACTGGAAATAATCATCATAATTTGGGCATAATGATCTTCAATTGGGTATAATGAAACACAATTGGGCATAATCATCATAATTGGGTATAATGATCCTTAATTAGACATAATGAAGCCTAATTAGGTATAATGGAGCCCAATTGGGTATAATTATCCTTAGCTGGGTATAATGAATCACAATTGGGCATAATCATCATAATTGGGCACAATGATCCTCAATTAGACATAATGAAGCCCAATTAGGTATAATGAGGCCCAATTGGGCATAATAATCCTAATTGGGCATAATGAACATAATTTGGGCATAATGATCCTCAATTGGGTACAATTATGCTTAGTTGGGTATAATGAACCACAATTGGGCATAATCATCATAATTGGGCATAATAATCCTCAATTGGGTACAATTATCCTTAGTTGGGTATAATGAACCACAATTAGGCATAATCATCATAATTAGGCATAGTGATCCTCAATTGGGTATACTTTATCCTAAGTTGGGTATAATGAACCACATTTGGGCATAATAATCATAACTGGGCATATTCAACATAATTTGGGCATAATATCCTCAATTGGGTATAATTATCCTTAGTTGGGTATAATGAACCACAATTGGAAATAATCATCATAATTTGGGCATAATGATCCTCAATTCGTTTTAATGAGGACCAATTAGGTATAATGAGGCGCAATTAGGTATAATGAGGCCCAATTGGGTATAATGAGGTTTAATTGGACATAATGAGGCCCATCGGGTATAATAAGGCCCAATTAGATATAATGACGCCCAATTAGGTAGAATGAGGCCCAATTAGGTATAATGAGGCCTAATTGGGTATAATGAGGCCCAGTTAGGTATAATGAGGCCTAATTAGGTATAATGAGGCCCAATTAGGTATAATGAGGTTTAATTGGACATAATGAGGCCCAGTCGGGTATAATAAGGCCCAATTAGATATAATGACGCCCAATTGGGTAGAATGAGGCCCAATTAGGTATAATGATGCCCAATTGGGTAGAATGTGGTTTATTTGGACATAATACGGCCCAACAGGTATAATGAGGCCCAAATGGGCATAATGAGGCCCAATTGGGTATAATGAACTACAATTGGGTATAATGAACCACAATTGGGCAAAATGACCCTAAATTGGGTATAAGGACCCTCAATTTGGCATAATGAGGCTTAATTAGGTTAGTTTATATATTTTTTATTTCTAAATATAATACTTTAATTGGGTATAATAATATTTTTTTGAATATATAAATTCATCATACGTTTATAAAATATAGTATTATGTTTTTTTTAGTATATTATTTTATTACGAGATAATTATGAGTAAGTTTACAACTTTTTATTACAAGATATATTAGTTTAATTGGGTATAATAATAGTTTATTAAACATACTAAATCAACATACTTTTTTAGAAAATATAGTATTATTTTTCCAATTCTCGTTGTTTTTTAAAAATATATAAGGTTTTCCATCTTCAAGAATTATTGGTATGTTCCCATATTTACGAACGCAGTTTCCAAACATGTTTCAAATCATCATAAACTTGAATTTAAGAATCAAAAATTTCATAATCCAAATCTTCCCTCTGAAAATTCCAGTAGGGTTTCATCCATTTTCTAAACTATTCCCTCCGAAACCAATTATGGGTTTGGAATTTCATTTTATCGTCGTGATGTTTTCAATCTCCGATTTACACGTTACCATGATAAACCAACTTTGTTCACCAAAACTATATTCATGAATTGGGGAATCACTGCAGTCGTCGGAAAAATTTTATTCAGTCCTCATCTTCTACAGAGGTACGTATACATGATGTTTTTTATATTTATTTGTTGAACATGGATGTAATTTTTGTTAAACATGGATGTAATTTGTTTATGCTGTGAGGACCGATTTTCACGTCAAGAATCTCGATCTTGAGCAAGAACGTGGTTCGGATTCGAAAACCCAAAGGAGACGATGATGAACGAGAGATGAATCTTGGAAATCATAAACAAGAAGAAAGATGATGAACTAGTCGAATGATTTCATTAAACCGAATGATTAGTTACAAGAAATCATGACAACAGCAATCTCTCTCTAGAAATCCATGACTCTCTCTCTTTCTCTAGAATGGAAATCTCACACTCTACAAGAAAATCATCATCTCCACATTTGGAGACTCCATTTCTTGTAATGGGCACCCTCACTATATATAGTGAGGGTGACTGACAATAGAAAAAATAATAAAATGAACAAAAATACAAGTAAAACAAATAATATAAATATTAATTAAATCAAAGTTGATTTAATTAATCCGAAGCTTGACTCGCTCGAACCGATCTTCCGTTGACTTATACGTTGACCGTTGACCCAAACGGTTGACTTTTCCCGAAAACGGTCTTCGGTCCAATCTCGCAAGCCTCGATCATCACAACCCAGTCTCTGAATCAATTCACGATGGATTCTTCAGTCGAATGCTTCGGTAAACAGATTTGATGGCATCAGTCACATAGATTTTAGTTCCAACAGTATCTGTTGTGTAATTTTAGATCATGGAACCCGAAAACACAATGGAAAATAACGAATTACACACCATGCAAAACAATGAGGCATACAGTGATGATGACGCATACGATTATGATTCGGGAGAAGCCAATGAGGACCACAATGAAGCCAACACTTCTGATTCGAGTAACAGTGACATGAAGGAATTTCAGACGGGGAAACAATTACGGCGACTCGATTGGAATGTCTAAATCCCAAAAAAATTAAAGCCAAGAGGGGCTTGACTAGACTGTCCAAGATGAAAAACGCGTACACAAACTCGGGTGGAAAAAAAGCCGAGTCAAGTTTGATGCCTATGGAAGGTTGAATCGTCTATTCCAGCACCTGCTGTTGAAGAGACTCGGATTCATAAGAATCATCCCACTAGTCAGATCATTGGTCCCGTTAATGTGCGTCTCACTAGGAGTAAAACCAAGGATCTGCACACATGTCTGTTTTCTTGTTTCATATCACAAGAAGAGCCTACTACTGTTGCTGCTGCCCTTCTTGATGAAAATTGGATTGACGCGATGCAAACAGAGCTTCTTCAGTTCAAACTGCTCAAGGTCTGGCACTTGGTGGACCCGCCAGAAGGTTTGGAACCCATTCCTGTCAAATGGATTTTCAAGAACAAAAGAGATGACCGTGGAATCATTATAAGGAATAAAGCCCGATTAGTAGTAAAAGGGTATAAGCAAATCGATGGCATTGATTATGACGATGTCTATGCTCCAGTCGCTCGTCTAGAGGCAATCCGGATTTTCTTGGCGTATGCTGCGTCAATGAACATCACCGTCTATCAGTTGGACGTGAAAACCGCCTTTCTCTATGGTGAGCTCGACGAAGACGTGTATGTAGACCAACCTCCGGGGTTTGTGAACAAATCTTTTCCCAAGAAATGTTACAAGCTGGATAAGGCTCTTTATGGTCTACACCAAGCCCCGAGAAAATGGTACGAGACATTATCAACTTATCTGCTGTCAAATGGTTACAAGAGGGGTGTCATTGATCAGACTCTTTTCATTCGTCATGTTGGTAAAGACAAGCTGTTAGTACAAGTGTACGTTGACGACATTATTTTTGCCTCAACAGATGTTGCTCTCTGTCACGAATTTGAGGAACTGATGAAAAAGAAGTTTGAGATGAGTGCTATGGGTGAACTGACATTCTTTCTGGGAATTCAAGTGAAGCAGACACTGGATGGTATATTAATCAGCCAAGGGAAGTATGTCAAAGAAATCCTGAAGAAATTTGGTTTCAATGATTCTAAGGGCTTTTCTACACCCGTCGTTACGCGTCATAGACTCAATCAGGATCCGGAAGGTATTTGTGTGGATGAGCATCTCTACAGGTCAATGATAGGTTCTCTCATGTATCTGACAGCCAGCCGTCCCGACATCATGTATGGAGTGTGTCTATGTTCCCGATTCCAATGCAAGCCGAAAGAATCGCACTTACTAGCTGTGAAAAGGATTTTTCGATACTTGAGGTCCAATTCAAACAGAGGACTTTGGTATCCTAAAGACCCATCCTTCGATCTTCGAGCCTTCTCAGATAGTGACTATGCTGGTTGTGAACTCAATCGTAAGTCGACAACGGGAGGAGCTCAGTTCTTGGGAAACCGGTTAGTTTCATGGCAATGCAAGAAGCAGACAACAGTGTCAGTCTCAACGGCTGAAGCGGAATACATTGCTGCCGCATCGTACTGCTCTCAAGTGCTTTGGATTCAGAATCAGCTTCTGGATTACGGTTTGAACTTCATGGGTACCCCTTTTCATATAGATAATACTGCTGTTGTTTCTATTGTTAAAAATCCTATTCAACATTCAAAAACTAAGCACATAGAGATTAGATACCATTTCATTAGGGATTGTGCCGAGAAGAAGCTAGTCACTTTAGTCCATGTTAGCTCCGAGGACCAGTTAGCAGACCTATTCACAAAACCCTTTGATATGTCTAGGTTTACCTTTCTGGTTAGTGCAGTAGGCATGATAAACTATGACTAAGCTTTCTCCATTCTCTAGTATGTTAGTATCTTAACTTTATAGGTTTAGCTGCTTAGAAGTGTTATCTCTGATTTCTTTAGTTACAAATTTTTACTTTTATCTGTTTTTACTTATTTTATCATTTGACCCTGATTTGACCTAAACTTTCTGTTTGTGATTGTCTAGTGTCAATTTTTGTCTGTCTTAAAAGGTCAAAAAGATTTTGTTTACTTATGTTTTTGTGACTGTCTGCCATTCCTGCATTGTGGAAGATAAATCAAAAACATTAAAAATAGTGTTATTTCTGTCTTCAAATAAGTGTTTTTGAACTCAAGTCAACAAGACTTTTGAGGTTAGACAAAGACAATGAAAAAAATCAAACTTTTTGGTCTGTGGTCGGACAATACGTTGAAGAACATGATATAATTCTGGTCTTGTTGATCTAACCATAGGATTTGATCCAATCGATCGGTAATTCTATCATTTGATGTGTCGGTAGGCCCAACATACTAAGAAGTAGACAACTCTCTGTGATTACACACTAATTTCATTGAGAAATGTGGACCACGGAAGTTTAAACAGTCGCATATTCTTTAAATTAGCCCGATTCAGTAGTCTTAGTAAGAAAACTCTAATCACACATCCTTTGTTTCTTCAGTATTAAGTTGACTTATTTCAAAACCGAGCACATCATCTGTCCAAATTACTAAAGTATTATTAATACAAAGGACATTTGATGGCGCTCAATGAGACTCATCTGCTGAGGAAACTCTGACCTTGAGTTCTCATCCGCCAAATGATAAATGCTAAGACACATCTGCTGAGGAAACTCTGACCTTGTGTTCTTACGCATTCATTCCATCAAATAAAGTGAGAGGTCATCTGCTGAGGAAACTCTGACCTTGACGCTCTCACACCGCAAAACATCACTTTTTATAGTCATGAAAGAAGGGTTATCATGATTTCATGACTATATCCATGAAATAAGTCACTTAACACTAAAGAAAAGGGGGAAAGATTACTTTTAAATGTGTGATTGAACCTGAAAAGCTACTTGACGTTAGGTAGAATACTGTTAACTTCCAACCAAATAAGGACCCCACAAAATATTTCTCTGAATCGGACTAAAAACATGATAAAAATCACATCACATGAGAAAAGTTGAAAATTACCATGTTTGAGCTTAAGTGGACAACAATACCGACAATTTGACTTAGGTTACCTGATAGGAAAGGTGATTTGAATTATAAGTGTTATTGATCACGTAAATGATCGGTTTGATTCTAAACATGTCTGACCACGACCATTCAAAATATGTGAATTCTCTAAGCCAATGTGCTTAAATTTCCAAGTTTGGTGAAAAATTGACCAACTTGTACTTTAACTAATCTAGGTATTGGTTTGAAATTTACCAACTTGAAAGAAAAATGAATTCTTGAGTTCGGGTGGAAAATTGACCCAACTCGGTTGAAAATGAAATTTTTTGAGTTTGGATGAATTTTGGACCAATAAAAGTCAAATTTAGGTACTAGGTGTGTCACTATCAAATTTGTTGAAATCTACAAGTACTTGTCTTAATAAATTCAAAATTTATCTTCCTGGTAGGTTACTGGTGGCTGCCATGCATTTCTGTTTTGGTTCTGTAACAAATTTGCAAGATTTAAAATTTTGGTAAATTCTTAAAAACTTTGAATTTTTCCTTATGTATTTCAAATTTCTGCTCTTAGCGTACTTGACTTATGCCTTAGCGAACTTCTTCCTAGGATAAGTCCGCTAAGAACAGTCCATGTCTTTAGTCACAAGTTTGCTCTTAGCGAACTTGTTTGATGTCTTGTAAATTTCATTCATGCATTTCTTTAAGTCCGCTAAGAATAAAGTGTTTTTAGCGAACTTGTTTCCTTATTGTTTTCTCTTTTGAGTGAGAAGTCCGCTAAGTTGATTTTATCCTTAGCGAACTTCTCCTGAATTTGTCTTATTTTTCCTTAAGTGTTGATGAAGTACGCTAAGATGGTTTATGCCTTAGCGAACTTCTCCACTTTCTTTTCAAGTCTATTAAGGCTAAACTGTTCTTAGCGAACTTGTTTATGCCTTAGCGGACTTCTTTGGTTTATTAGAAATTTTCAAGTTACAAGTTCTGTTTTGGCCTTAGCGTACTTGTTTAGCCCTAGCGAACTTCCTAGCTTAGCGAACTTCTTTTAGGCTTAGCGTACTTGTTTTAGCCTTAGCGAACTTCTTAAGCTTAGCGAACTTTATTTCGGCTTAGCGTACTTATCTTTGGCCTTAGCGAACTTGTTCTCTCTTTAGCGTACTTCTTTAAGTCTGCTTATTTCTAGCGGACTTGGAAACATTTCTTAGCGAACTTGTTTAAATTTAGATACTTTTCAAGTCCGCTAAACCCTTCACTATATAAAGGGGGACTCGGTCACTTTTCTCTTCACGCTTTCAAAACCTCACACCCGCTCACAAACTTACGAACCGTCGACCTCACTTTCTCACTGTTTGATCGAATTCTCTCATCTCCCTCTAGAATCTGTGATAATTCTTGCAATTAGAGTCGATCTACACACTCTCATTGCTTTCACAGGTTTGTTTCACGTTTATTAAGATGCATTTTTTGGTCTCGGTGATGATTTTGAACCGTAGGTACGTTTTGAAGAATTCTAGGGTTCTAATGATATAATTTGATGTTTATACAGATCTCTTTCATCCCTCTTGTGCCTAATTCACTTGTGTTCAAGATAGAGGTATGTGAATATATAATGTCAAATTTTACTCTGTGTATCCGAGAAGTTTGGTACAGAGGATTCGGGTGAAAGATTAGATCATGAAAATTCTTGGTGTACATCATAACTGGTGGATGCTACAATGTTCTTGTTAATCAGTTTAAACCTAATTAGGAGTTTAGATTGATAAACTTGGATATAGTAAACCTCTGTTATTTGAATACTTAGATTTTTTCATTCAAATTGTAAATTTTTTAATTTTGATTGGCTTGATGGAACTCAATGTGGCCACTTACAATTCAGAGTAGTTAACTCAATTTAGGTTGTGCTTGTATGCCTGTGAGTTTAATTTTAGCTAGTTAGAAGTTTCAATTTATCTCTATCTCTTGATTGGATAAACTTAATGAATTCCACTTAGTGTTGAATTTTATTGTCTCCAATCACCATTATGCTAATTTTATTGTTTGAGACCAAAGTGATGAGACGTAAATTAAGTTTAAAGTTTCTCATTTGTGTCTTTACGTTCTATTTGCCTCTGTTTACTGTGTTTGTTCATTGCTTGAGTTTAACTTATCTTGTCTGATCATCAAAAACAGAAACTGTTACTGTCGTGCTATTGATCAAGATCATTTCATCTCTTCTGTGTGATCTTAGCTCAAAATTAGATCCTTAAGAGGTATGTTGTTCTTCATATTGACAAACTGAGTCAAAACTCAAACTTGGCTACACAGGGGCAAAAATTTTACTTTAATCAATATTAATTGATGCTCACTTGAATTCTAATTTAAACTGCTTGATCCTAGCAGATTACTCACTGAGTCATTAAGAAATACACTGCATCTTATATTAGATCATAGTCTACTTTAGATCTTCAGAAAGGTATGTGTTTTTTTTCAATTCATGCACTCATGGTATCAATCAGGTAGTGCATCATCTTACTTTATTCTTTGTGATCTTGCTTGTCTCTCTCTGTGTAAGTTGACATCCAATTGAGCTCAACACTGGTGGTTTAGGCTGGTTAAGATCCACATGGGTCTGTAACAGGTCATAACTCAGGTAGAAGGATCTTGGATACAATTTGCACTAAGACTGACATAATTTGAATGTCTTGACTTAACTAAGTTAAATTGACCATACTTGTGATAAAATGAGAGCATTTATACATAGGATGTGATCTGTGGTGCCTCTAAGGTTCATAATGAACTATCTTAGGTATTAAAGCTCTGTGTGAACACTCATTTGGTCATTTTGACTTTAATAAGTCAAATCTTGCATGAAACTGTTTTTATGAGACTTATGTGACTATATCAGCTTAAATGTGAATTTGGTGATTTGGGTATCTGTTATTTGATCTATACATGCTTATATTTGTGTGTTAGGATTAAAATAACATGTAATGGCTCCCTCTAATCTGTTAAGCTTACTTTATCACATTCTGTCCTTTAATTAATCATATTGAAACTGTCGACCCTTTGTGACTTCCTTACTTGCTTATAAGTGTTAACATGACTCTGGTGCATCTAGAAAATATTAGTTAAATGTTGATATATGAGTTATAGTCCTTGTTGTCATTTCTAAGTATGGTGAATCTGTTTGATCTTAGCGGACTTGATTCAGTCTTAGCGTACTTCATGGTCTACTTAGCGAACTTCATCAGTTCTTAGCGAACTTGCTTGCTTTTAGCGAACTTGTTCCTTCACTTAGCGAACTTGTTACTATGGCTAAGCGAACTTGTTCTCTCTTAGCGAACTTAATGAATCCTAGTGGACTTGTTGTTCTGTTTAGCGGACTTGAGTCAATTCACTATAAATGATTCAATTTGTGATTTACAAGGATTGTTCTGTATGTTTGACAAGTCATTACTACACTTATTGCATGCATTTAACTGGTCATTGAATGTTTAAGCTTTGTTATATCCTACTTTCCTGTCTTTCATGAAAAACATTATTCTTAACTTAGCTTAGCTGTTTACTCATATCAAAACAAGGAGTTCACAAGTTCGGGTGGAACCAAGTCACTATGTGACTTTCCCTAAACTGACTTAACAAATTGGGACAACCTAAACCTATAAGTGTTGATTCCAGTGTGCTAAGCCCTCCTTTACTTGATATATGTATGTTGTTCAGACCAAGTAGTAGAATTTCTCTTTGAGACTCTCCTTGACTCTCCAACAAATCATCATTTTGTTGTCTTAATATTCATTTGGGTCATCTTTCAATTTTCATGCAAAACATTCATTCAAATCAATATTATTGGAGATTTAGATCTGGCTCCTTGTTTTCCAGATTTTCTTTACACACTTGTTAATATTCAAGGTCACCTGGTATTTATCACTGTTAGCATAAATTCATGTTGTATCTATCCATTATGAGGCAAATGCACTGTGTGATTCATCTTTGTAACTTTGATATTCAAATGAAAAGCTCAGTCACTATCACGAGTCTAGTGTGACATGACATTCATTAAGTGTCAAATTGATATAATCCTGTTGATCTATATGTGCAGATGCCTCCCAGACAAGAGTTAACTTATGGAAGATTACACAACGGAGTATGTGTTTTCAACAAATTCTGGGAAGATGCTGATGAGCAAGCTATTGACCTCATCGTGCAATCAACTTGGGCTACTGCAATGATCATCAACCCAACCATCTACAAGATCCATATTGAATCATTCTGGAATACAGCTCAATCTGTTGAACTTGATGATGGATCCAGTGTGATCAGGGCTAGTATTTTGAACACTGATGTGGAGATAACCGAGGAGAAAATCAGAACAACTCTGGGATTACAGGATGCTGATTTGCCTAAATCCTTTCCTAGGGAAGAATGGCAAACTACCATCATGAACATGGGTTATTCTGGCGTGTTACTCCCTAACGTCAGCAACAAAATAAAGAAGACTCTATTTCCAGCAATCTGGAGGTTTTTGATAAATTTCTTCACTGCCGCTTTCTCTCACCTAAAGGCTGCTCCTGATGATTTCGTTGAAGAAACCGCATGTGCTCTGCACGGGTTTATCTCAGGACAGGGTTTCAATCTATCCCATCAACTTCTAAGATGGATGATTGCTAACTTACACCCAACTGGAAGGGCAGTAAAGTTCTTTTTGTACCCAAGGTTCATACAGGCTATCTTAGATAGATATTATCCTAATTTGCCGAAGCAAGGTGATGTGTTCAAAACAAGCTCAATGAATTCCGGTTCTTACAGCAAATTTCAACAAGGTAAGTACCAAGGTGCCCCTGTACCTTTCTTTCCTGAAATGATTGCTCGTTTAGCACCCGTTGATGCCGAAGGAGATGACCATATGGGTGAAGCTGCAGTTGAAGGCCAACCTGAACAAACTGATGTGGCTCAAGTCCACCATGCACTGGACCTGAATGCCCCAGTTATACCAGATACTGCTACTGCTACTGAAGGCCTTGGGAATCTCCAGGGTGACAATGTTGATGCATCTGAGCATGCTGACCCGCTTAGTCCAGTGAATGTGATATCTTCAGAAGCTGAGGAAGGCAATGACACAGATAATGATGCATCTGACTCCTCAAGCTCAGGTGACACTCCTGACCAAGCTGAAGCAATTCATCCAAGGAAAAGACAGAGGACTGGAGAATCTTCCAGGGCCTCTATGACACAACCATCATCGTCGGATGACAGCTATAAACCTTCAGAGGATGATTTTGATGAAGATGAGACTTCAGTGTCTCTTGATCAAGCAGATCTCTCATATGATCTACAAGATGAACCTGAAAGCTCTCCAAAGTCTCCTCCTACTATTCTATCTAATCAGATGACAAGAACTGCTGATGAAGGAAATCAATCCGCTGAATTAATTACTATTAGAGCTAAGAGAAGCAAGTCCTGCACTGAAAAACTTCAAGTTAGAAGAAAGCCAGGCTCCTCTAATGAGTATGAAATTGTTGGTTCATCTGGAGCTCAACCTGAATCGACCTTTGCAACTGCTTCTGTCTCTCCATCTCCTATGATTCAAACTGAAAGGATTAATGTGGATCCGAGACCTCTAGAAGTTATTGCAGAAACTGTTGTTGCCACTATAGAAGCCACTGGTGCTGTCTCTTCAAGCCCGACAACTTCCGAATCTGAAAGAGTGTTGGAACTCCAAGCAGAAGTGTCAAATCTGCAGAGTCAGAATGACCATCTTAATTGTTCTCTACAGGTGGCCAACCAGAAAATCTCTGAGCAGTCACATGTAATTGCTGAACAAGCTGCAGAGATCCAAAGGCTTAAGGAAATGCTGGCCAAATCAAAAGAAGAAACCCAGCTCAGTGACAAACCTGACAGTGGTGATGCAGGTGATAAAGGTTCTGAGCACCCAGAAGTACAACCGTCAACTCATCAAGGAACTGATAGTGCTAATTTTCCATCTGGTAAAGAATCTAAAGGAGATCTTGACTCCACAAGCTCCTTAAACGACAGTGACTTTGATGTTGATGATGATACAGTATTTGAAGGAAATGAGCCTAGCATGACTGATGATGAAGAATCATTTGTGAATAGTCTACTTCATGATGAGCCAGTTGATGAAATCTTGGACTCACTCAAGAAGCTGGCTCCATTGCCAGAGAACTTGAAGCTGCCAAGGTTTGCACCGGCACTCAAGGCCATTGAAGAGTCATCCAGTTCGGAACCAGTAGAATCAGAGTTAGATAACTCTCTTCAACTTGCAATCGTACCTTCTGGTCAAGCTGCCACTATTCCATCATCTGCTATTGTTCCTGTAAATGAAGGTGTCCGTAGATTTCACGTCGACTCGACCTTCTTGGACTTTTCCATGGCAGACTTTCGTGAGTATTATGCTGAAAAGTTATACACAAGAAGAAATTCATGTGGAATACTCATTGAAACCATTGAAGATGATAGTGAAGCAATCTATGAAGAGCATCCTTACACGGTAGATTTCAGTGATGTGGAAGATATGTATGAGCTGGAACAACGACTAAATGTTCTAGTTAATCAAGCTAACCCACTGAACTACATTGATTTGGATTTGATTGAAAGTGAAGATGAAGAAGATGAAATTCCTATTCCTACTCCAATTCAAGTCAAAATGGAAGTAGATGATGGAGTGTTTGTAAACGTCTCTCTGCAAACTGGTATACCAACTGATGAAACTCCTGCTCTTGATTCTTCTCCACATGTTACCGGCTCTATTCCTGAAGATGCTGAAGTTATCAATCTTGAAGAAGCTGCTACTCCAACCATTTCTCAAGCTTATCCTGATGTTTCTACTGAACAAGCTCCAAATGTTCAGATCTATTTAGCTCCTTTCCATCCTTCCTTCCTTCCCATTTTTCCTGATGAAAACGTGACTACGGTAACTCAGGAACCTTCTGTCTCTGAACAACCTGGTCCCTCAGCCACAGACAAAGGAAAAAGGATTCTTACACAAGAAGAAGTCGAAGCCGAAGAGTTAAGAAAAGAAGCTGAAAGAGACCGATCACGCAGAGCTCTCATTGCAGAAACACTTGCTGAGGAAAATAGATTGGTCAGAGAAAAAGAGCAAGCTTTGAAGAGGTATGAATCAGATCATCCTCCAGCTGTTGTTTATGGAAAGGGTTCAAATTCATTACCTGAAAAATCTGCACCATCCAAGGACGAAGAGCCAACCATCCGCATCGTCACTAATCTTGAAGGAACAGACGTTGATGTGGATGATGTGTCAGAAACTGCTCAGATGGTGAGGTCTCTTATGAAAGACAGAATTCCTCTGGAATATCTTCTTAGACTTACCGATCTTGAGCTAACTAAGTTGTATACTGACGAGGAGAGATTGAATTCTAATCTCCCTCGTGTTGATGAAGCTGAGAAGATTCCTGAATCACTGGTTGATCCTCTGTCAGATCCGTTTGCTGATTCTGACAAAACATTTGACTTTGCA
Source organism: Deinandra increscens subsp. villosa (assembly GCA_039602395.1). Taxonomy (NCBI): domain Eukaryota; kingdom Viridiplantae; phylum Streptophyta; class Magnoliopsida; order Asterales; family Asteraceae; genus Deinandra; species Deinandra increscens. The sequence goes on from JBCNJP010000023.1 coordinate 70,638,290, forward strand.
CCGATCCGAGATCGTCTTTCTGATCTTGTTCTTGACATGGGTAAATCATTTATTCCTGATGATCCTGCTGAAGATCTACCTGATCCAGACTCTGTTGAATACATCATTGCTACCACTAACAGAATGTCTTTTGAAGACCTCCGAAACTATCTCAGATTCAAAAATGTTGAGAGAAAGTCTTGGATTCGCAAGAGGACCAAAGGCCTCCGTGAGTTCGTGACTGAGTATAGGAAGACTGAGAGGTTAGCAAAGTTGGAGCAGATCAGACTGAAGGAACAGGAAAAAGCTGAAGCAATAAACAGGAATAAAAATCCACCCATTTATGATGACTGGGTGAGAATGGCTCCAAATTCCAAGGCGATGCTGAGATTCACTGCCAAGAACTTGAGAAAGATGCCAGCAAACCCCAATGTTAATCATGGAATGAAGATTCTGGGTTGGAAATATGATGAAGCTTTCGATGCTTTTATTGTGAAGAGACGGAATGGATACGTTCAATTCTTTGCTGACTTCAAAGCTCTTACAAGCCTCTTCTCATGGGAATTGAAGCAGCTCAAATACCTGGACTTGGTAAACCATACAAAACACAGTAAAGGTATTAGAGCTGAACATCTGATCAAATCAGCCTATGATGACAAAAGGTTCAATCTGAATCCTGAAGAAGAAAGAAGAGCTCAGATAGCCGAAGAAAAGAAGCGACTCCGTGCACCACATAAAGGCATCTTCAAGAACATCGGTGATAAAATCAATGTCAAATGGATCCCAGGGAATCAGAAGAAATTCCCCATTATCAGCTGGTATTACAACGGGATGACACATGAGTTGGTGATCGAAAGGGAAGGTGCTGAGTCTATCAGATTATTTGCTGCCATTGAGTTAAGAATGCTGTCAAGATCATACATCAAGCTCATCTATTACCAGAAGATGCGGAGCATCCCTACTCAGCTTAGACTATACGAATGCTACGATGCTAACTACTTCTTGATGTTTCTAAACTGGTGGTGCAATCAGCTTGCTGGCATTGGTAGGTACAAGCTTGACGAAGAGATGCTGAGAACTGCAAATTGCTGGTTGATGGAAGAAAATGGTTCAAGTGTGGTTCTTGACAAGGCAAAAAGGTTAGTCGAGCTAAACAACTACAATGACCTGAAGAAACTGGTATGGCAAGACCTCTGGAGGCTCTATGATATGGGGATTCATGTCCTTTCAGACAAACACAAAGAGGCGGCTAGAGAAAACTGGAGGTTCCTGCTCAAGTTGATCGGTCAAGATGGTTGAAGCTCGAGAGGTTTGCATTGCCAACATGGGTGGAAATTGTTAGAACTTATTTATGTTGGCAACACAAACTATTTATCCTTTTGATGTTTATTTGTAATTTTACTTTGGTTTGTACTTTACTTTGATTATGTACTTTCTCATCTTTGATTATGGTTATGTATGATGTTTTGACTAAGTGTTAGCGTACTTATATTTCTCTTTAGCGAACTTCTTGTATATTGAACTTAGCGGACTTGATTAACTCTTAGCGAACTTGTCATTGTACTTAGCGTACTTGTTTGTTAACTGTCCTAGCGAACTTGATTTGTTCCTAGCGAACTTGATTTGTTCCTAGCGAACTTAAACTGTTCCTAGCGTACTTAAGTTGTGCTTAGCGTACTTGTTAGCGGACTTGTTTGTATCTAGCGAACTTGTTAGCGAACTTGTTAATGCTTAGCGAACTTCTTAGCGAACTTCACAAGCTCTAGCGAACTTGTTTAATTCTTAGCGTACTTCTCTTATATGCTTAGCGTACTTATTATTCTGTTAGAATATTTTGCTGAATTCTAGGTAATGATTGGTTTGTGTCAAACATTCTATTGGTCCCAGGCTCTCTTGTAGTATAAATACCAAAGTGAAAACCCTAATACGTGTTCCTCCTGGTCACTTCTACAAGAGAGCCTTTGTGTGTGTGTTCTTAGTGTATTTTGTGTGTGTTCTTGAGCTTTAGAGATCTATGGGGTGAAATCAACCAAGATTGATCATCACATTTGTTTTCCGCACCTGTGTGATGAATCGAATGAGAACATTGTGCTCAAATCAGGTCCTAACAGTACAACATCCCCAGGTCATTGCTTTCGCAAAGCAGAGGGGATGGGATTTTTGAGCATGACATCAAAGGACTCAAAATCGGGCGTGTGTCTCAAGATCCCTGGTAAACAGTCAAATAGAGGTTGTACTAACCTAAGTGTGTGTTTCCTATCAAGCATCATACGTTATCTTCAAGTGTTGTGACAAACCATACATTTTGATTGATTACAACAGAGCCTACCAAGCATATCAACCGTGAATCACAACTTTTCACATCCACCTTATACGTGTCAGTCAGCAAAAACCTGTAAATTTATATCACTTCCCCACCTGGTCAAACAAAAACCAGTAAATTATTTAAAAGCACACAAAATTAGGGGAAACATTGAGATGTTTATTTTATATCTTCCCCTTGCTTTTAGATTTATTTCAAACGCACATACTAAAAAGAAAGACACTATTTTTGTAAAAAAAAATTAATATTATTTTATTTTATTTAAATAAAAGTATACAGATAGTAGTTGTCAGACTACTCATCAAAGGCTATCATTATGAGGCCTTTGAGACACATTTCAAAATTTGCACTAGGGAGGGGTTTAGTAAACATGTCCACCACGTTGTCATCCGATTGCACCTGTTCTAAGTGAATGAGCTTGCGATCGAAGCAATCCCAAATGAAGTGCATTTTGATATCTATGTGCTTAGTTTTTGAATGCTGCACAAGATTTTTAACAATTTGCAAAGTAGTAGAATTATCACAGTAAATGGGAGTGTCAAAGAAATTCAAACCGTAATCTCCCAATTGATGCTGCAACCATACCACCTGTGAGCAACATGTAGAGGCAGCCACGTATTCTGCTTCAACTGTAGATTGTGACACTGTGTGCTGCATCTTGCTCTGCCAAGCTACCAACCTGTCACCCAAGAACTGTGCTCCAGCAGATGTAGATTTTCTGTCAAGCTCACAACCACCATAATCACTGTTAGTGAAAGCATACAAATCAAAACCAGACTCCTTAGGGTACTAGAGGCACAACCTTGGTCTACCATTCATATATTTAAATATTCTTTTAAAGGAAGATAAATGGGAGAGTTTAGGGTTAGCCTGATATCGTGCACATTGGCACACTGCAAACATGATATCTGGTCTGCTGGCCGTCTGATACATAAGTGACCCGATCATTGACCGGTACATGTGCTCGCTGACCGGTTGACCATCTGGATCTTTGGTGAGTGCTGGCCTGGCTACCATAGGTGTAGCAACAGGCTTTGAATCTACCATTTTGTATATCTCCAGAATTTCCGTCACATACTTTTCCTGATGTATCAAGATACCGGTTTCACTTTGCTTCACCTGTAATGCCAAGAAGAACTCCATTTCCCCTATTTGGCTCATTTCAAACTTTGTCCTCATCACTTTTTTGAATTCTTGCATAACTCTTCATTTGTGGACCCGAAAATGATGTCGTCCATGTACACTTGGACCATAATGATGTCATTATCAACCTCCTTCCTGAACAGTTTCTGATCCACTATTCCCCTTATGTACCCCTGAGCTAGAAGATGATCAATCAATGTTTTGTACCAAGACCGTGGTGCCTGATGAAATCCATAAAGGGCTTTGTCTAGCTTGTACACATGATTGGGATGTTCTTCATCAATGAACCCTGGAGGCTGAGTCACATACACCTCTTCATCCATTTCTGCATAAAGGAATGCAGTTTTCACGTCCAACTGATAGACAGTGAAATTCATGTAGGACGCATACGCAAGAAAAAATCTAATTGCTTCCAAACGAGCAACTGGTGCATATACTTAATCATAGTCAATGCCTTCAATTTGCTTGTCCCTTTGTAGTACCAGCCTTGCTTTATTTCGGACAATAATTCCATTGTCTTCATTCTTATTCTTGTAAAGCCACCGAGTAGTGATTAACTTCTTATCAGCCGGTTTTTCCACTAATCTCCATACCTGAAGCTTCGAGAACTGCTTTAACTCTTCAGGCATAGCTTCCACCCAGCTAGGATCTGTTAAAGCCATTGTGATATTTGGTGGCTCAATTTGAGATATAAAGATGGTATGAGCAATAGACGGTCCTGAAATTGTATCGTCAAAAAGTTCTTCGGCAATGACTAGAACCAATCCAAATGGGATAAAGAATTGGTTGTAGTCAAATGCTTGTGCAGGACCCACTCCTCCATCCGAAGGATTTTCTTCAAGCCAGTCGACATTGGTAGACTCCATTATTTTACCAGTTGTTTTGTTGAAGACCCTGTATGCTGAGCTAGCAGAATAACCTACAAAAATAACATTCATCAGATTTAGAACAAAACTTAGGCAAATCATATCAATTAAAACACTTCAAAGACATCCAAAAGCACGAATATGCCCAATTTTGGGCTTGTCATGATAGACCAACTCATAGGGAGTCTTCTGGGGTAACTTGTTTATAAGAACCCTGTTTTGTACATAACAAGCCATGCTGACTGCTTCTGCCCAGAACATAGTGGGCAATTTGGAATCACATAGCATCATGCAAGCGACTTCAATTAATGTTCTATTGCGTCATTCTGCCACTCCATTTTGATGGGGGGGGGGGGGTATACGGTGCACTATACTGATGCTCGATTCCTTTTTTCTGCACATAACTCATCAATTATTTGATTCTTGAATTCTGTTCTGTTGTCACTTCAGATTGACTTCACTTTCAGGTTCAACTTGTTCTCTAAGAATGTGATAAAAGCCTTCAACACCTCTGCAACATCACTTTTCTTGTGTAAGAAAAACACCTAAGTAAAACGGGAAAATTCATCAGTAATAACTAACAGAATGCACAACGGTTAAGACTTAGCATACTGACTGGACCGAAGAGGTCCATATGAAGCAGTTTTAATACTGAGGAGATCTTGTGAAACATCTTTGGCTTATATGGGCGTTTGTGCTAATTCCCCTTAGCACTTGCCACACATTTCTCCTTTACCACAAACTCTTTAATTGGAACGTCTTTGATAAGTCCTCCTCTTGTAAGGAGATTTAGATTCTTCAAGTTTGTGTGGCCCAGAAGTCTGGGCCACAACTGAGCATGGTTCTCAGCTGTCTTTGAGAGAAGGCATGCCACCTCGGTTGTAGGTGGCTTCTGCATGTTCAGGACGTAAAGGTTTCCGTATCTTGGTGTTCGCATCAACACCCAATCATATGGGATGGAGTATCCAGGTTTTAGAATTAAGCATTCTTTGTTATTGAAAAGTACTGGATACTCCCGATCACAAATTTGTGCCACACTTAAGAGTTGGTGCTTCAATTGCTCTACATAATTGATGTCAAGAAAATTGAGACATCCATTTCTGACTGTGCCTTTCTGACTGATGTAACCTCCAACTCCTCCTGTGAACGACACATATCCAGCGTTAAATTTCTCTAAGTCTTGTAACAGAGATATGTCACCTGTCATATGCCTGGAACAACCACTATCAACATACCAACGGTTGTTAACAGTCCTCCTTGGCTGTTCCTGCATTCAAAGGAGATCAATTAGTTTTAGGTACCCAAGCCTTAATGGGTCTGGGTGAGGTTGGGTTACTCTTGGTTGGACTGGTTGTGGGCTGAGCTGCATTTGTGGACTCTTTTGTTCTCACATGAATGTCTTTGTTATTGACATTCCTAGGCTGGTGATTCTCCTTCCCATGTACCTGAGGAACCTTTGGTGGACTTTTATTAATATTTTAATTTTGAAATTTAATTTCTTGAAATTGTTTGGAGTGTTTCTTGTACACTCCTGTAGGTTTGAACGACAAATTTACCACCTTTCGTACATTCCACCTTTCTTCATCACACCAAGTACTTGGTTGTGGACAACCAACTGACTTAGTAAACCTGGTCGGTTCAGGAGAACTGGGCTGCTTTGGAATTTTGACTGATTTTGAAGAGCCAACAGATTTTGGAACCTATGCGGATTTAGGAAAACTGGAAGATTCTGAAAAATTTACTGATTTTCTAAAAACATGACACACTTTAGTTGCTTTGAAATTAGTTTTAGTTGGTTCTTTAGGTAACTTGGGTTGTCGATTCACCTTCTGTACCTTTGGTTATTGAGGTACAAGCTTCTGCACCCTAGGGTTTGAAGGTGCAGACTTCTGTTTTGAACCAACATGTGTTTGAGCCTGTGGGATATGGTTCTGAAATACCTTCTTAGGGTAATAGGGTTCATAAGGTCTGTGCAAGCAATTTCTAGCCAAGTGTCCAGGTTGTCCACACAAATAGCAAGATTGATTCTTGGGATACGCGGGAGTCTGTGATTGGTTTGGCCCAGTGGATTGCTAAGAGGGTTTGAAACAATTTTTATGAATCCAATGGGTTCGTCCTTTAGGCTTGGTAGTCAAAATGTACTCCCGCTGTATCGGTCTGAACTGGTCATATGCAGAAAGTGAAAACGCTGGAGCGTCGGATCGGCTTAGTTCGATATCAGTTGTGTAAACGAGAATGTAAACAAACGGTGTAAATATCAATACTCAATCTCTTATTAACGATAAACATGATTACAAGAGAATCAGAGTATTAGAACACACACACTCTCAAAGGTTCGCTCAACAAAAACTAGTTACAAATGACAAAGCTACACCTATTTATAAACTCTCGGCCGTCCGAACTCCTAAGCCTGTCCAAACCTCAGGTTTGGCCAAGGATCAGCCGGGGTTCGGCCAGAGTTCGGCCGGCAGCAAACAAGTGTAATCTTCAAGTCTTCGAAACTTTGTCTGATCCAGCTCGTTGCCACATAATGTATTAACAAACTCCCCCTTGGCAACAGCTGGACCGTTTTTTATCAGCCTTGAACATCAGTAGCCTCATCTCTCTTCCTTACCAACTCATGATTATTCCCGGCATAGATGTTAAAAGAAAAACAAATCCTTATCACCCTCTGGAACTTCAGCGCCCGCTCCATGTAATCAGGATGATACATGATTGGATTATGATAAAGCACATCTATATCAGCCTTTGAAAGATTGATCAACCACATTGGATCGTAGATCTTCACAACTCTGTTATTTTCCTTCAGCATAATCACATCTTCACCTGTTTTCTCGTTATTATACCACCATCTCAAATCCTTGATGAAATCAAGCTCCATCTTCATTAGTGGAATCTTTTTCATCACATCTGGCTTCTTCTTAAAAATCAGGATTATCAGCTTCTTACCAGTTCTTGCATGAATCCTTGTTCGAGATCGACGCCTTTTGGGTTTCTGAGGATCCAAAAATTGAAATCCTTCACGACATTCTTTCTTAATGAGATTCTTGAAATGTAAACCCTTCCAATCAGTGCCATAATTGCACAAGGGATTTCGGGTCAATTTACGAATATCCCAAACTGGCAGACTGTTAAAATCACTGGCACATTTGAAATACTGGATTCCGTGTTGGCATTTAATCCTGTAGCACTTCAAACTGTCAGAATACATCCAGTTGATAATATCACCTGAAGCTTGACCCCTTAAACTTGACATACGATATATGTTTGATTGGCTTTGGAGGAGGAACATAGTTGGCATGAAACGTTTTCATGTATTCATCAAATGCCCAACGCTATTTCTGTTCCATCGCCTCCTTAACCACCGGGTCTTCAGGTTTTTCTGCTTCTTTCTTCTTTATTCTTTCTTCAGCCTTGGCACTTTTCTCCTTAGGAAACACTTCGAAATCATCACCAGACTGATTATTGTTGAAGTTAGAGTATAAGTCTGGATATTCTTCTTCTGTAATATCTTCTATCTCAACTTCCTCCTCAAATATATCTTCAACATCTTCATCAGATTCTTTGTTAGATGAATCATATTTCCTTGGTGCTGATTCAGAAACTTTTCTCAATTCTTCATCGTTTAGATCAAATACCGCTTGCAATTGTTCAATCGTCATATCACCAACAAACTCACCCTCTTCTAGTGTCTGCAACATCTGCCCAAATTCACCCAGACTCGTTGCCGCTTTGTTTGATGGAATTGAGGTGATCGACATTGCTTCTCTAGAATCTTTCTCCCCCTGGGAAGTAGATGTCCCAGCACCCAAACTAGTGGTTCCGGTCAGGCCTGATCCTCCACCAACTCCCCCTTGTGGATCATCTTGATCGGGATCATCGTTCAGAAATCTCATCGGATCTTCATTACAACCCGAACTATCTCCAATCTCCCCCTGAGCTTTAAATTTCTTCATCAAGAACTTTATTTGCGCATCCATTTCGAGAAGCAATTTGCTCTGAGTTTGATTAGATCTGTTTAACCTCATAATCTCTTGATCTTTGGCATAATCTCGACTTTGCAAAACATTAATCTGTTAACTTTGAGTCTGATTCAGTGCCCTCAATTCATCATTGCTTGTTTGTAGCATAGTAATCATCTTGGATTGTTCTTCAGTCTTAGCTTTCAATGCATCAAGTTGTGACTGTTGATCGGTTAACGCACTTTGAAGAATACTGGCTTGAGAAACCGACATTGAACCTTGTTTAAAGTTAAAATTTACTTCTAGTGTTGATTGTGTTGAAGCTGTAGCTGTAGAAAACACTAGAGTTATGGGAATTGAACCCATTGGCTGATTCACAAACTGCGCACTAGCACTTGCTGAAGGTGTTGTGCTAACAACTGTAGATTTGTTGGAATTCATCAGATTTTATAGAAATTCAGACTGAACATCAGACACTGAAGTCTGAACAGTCGTAGAAACTTCTGGCAGAGACATGGCAGGACAGGTTGATGAAGATACACCGGAATGAGGCTTTAGTATAAACTGAGATGCTTTTTGCCTTTTACCTCTTCCACCAGCAATTGACTTCTTCCTCTTTTGTAAAGAACCAGAAGCCTTCTGCTTTCCTTTGCCATGAACTACATCGGCGTTAGGAGCATAATCTTCATCAGACTCAGATGAGACTACATCATCGTACACACGATCCTTGTAGCGATCATTGCTCTTGTTAAGACTGATTCAGTACGCGAGATGTTCATCGCTACCTTTCTTGAGCTTTACATACTTAGAATTGATCAAGACTCACACAAACGGATTGTTTATGTCAGACAAGTCTTTGGAGTCAGCCCCGACATTCAAAAACTCCTCATCATCATCAGATTCATCTTCCAGGGTATTTACTGCAGGTGTCTCAGTCACACTGAAAGATACAGGAACTTCTTGTGCTGAGACCACTGGTTCAGAAACTGGCGGTTGAGAGACAACTGGTGCAGGTTCTTGATTCACTGGTTCCTGTACCACTGGAACTTGTCTTTTAGGTCTTTTCACCCTACCTTGCTGTGGAATCTGATTTAGTTCTTCGATCCAACTGTAATCCAGTTCCTCTGAATCACTACCATTGTCATGACGAGGTGCACCCTGTGCTGGAGCCACATAATTAACATTGGCCAAATGACCAATCAGACGCTTCAATTCTGGCTGAAACTCTGGTGCCTTTTTCTGATAAGACGGCAGAGCACCCACACTCGCCTCAGTCATGTGTTTCAGCTCCATTTTCTGTGCTTCAAGCTTCACTAAATCAGGATATCGGTCATTGAGAATCATCTGAAGAAATCTTGGGTAAATAGCTGCTTTCTTTTGTCATTGAGTGAGGTTATCTCTCATGTAATGAAAGATCAACCCAGCAACATTATATGGTCGATTCATCACCAAAGCATTCATTAAGGACAACGTTATCTGTTGAACTTCATCGTGTCCAGATATTATGTGCCCCAGATATACCAACAACACGTGTGCCAAATATTTGTACGGAACGCTCAGTGAAGACTTGTAAACCCATTCTTTACTTGGATAATCAGTATACCAGATTCGCTTCAGAAATTCCACGTTATCTTCTTGAGAAAATTCTATTGGTGTTGTTGTTGTATCAGACTCCAACTGCAAAACTCTGCGAATATCTGTCTCAGTAACCTCAGTCGGTCGACCCTGAATGGTGGCAAGAATTCTGATTGGAGTATCAGTAATTGTCCGATCAGTACTCCAGAACTCTAGAATGATATCACGATACACATCACACTGTTGAGTGATTGCATAGTGAATTCATGATCGTCTCAGAAATTCAAATATCCCGGATCCTCCAAATTTATCAAGCTTGCCTCGTGCAACACCAATATGCGCACAGATGTTGTGTTTGTCACCGATTTTCAATTCGTTGGCCATATATGTAAACACATAAGATAAAACATTCATTAAATTCCAGGTTATTAATAGATATAATCACCAATTTTGTCAATTCATTGTCGTTTGCATAAACGAACAACTTTCTAAGCAAAAATATCAAACCGCCGAACTCCGTCCGAGCCTCCTCCGAACCCCAAGTTCGGAGCCTCCGAACCCTATGTTCGGAGCTTGATGATCTCCGACGAATTTGAATTTGAAAAACCGTGAATCCGACCAAATCAAGCCACAAAAATGTATACCCTTGGTTGGTTTTTGACTACAAACACATAGGAACCATTTTTAACTTCTAAAAAGAAGTTTTAAGTAGGTTAATTTCATATTTAGGAACTGTTACAAGCCGATCGGTTTTTCGAACAAAAAAGCCACACACAGTGAATGAAAATTAAATCTAACACTACCAGTGTACTCGGAATCAAGTAATCTACCTAGAATAAGTCTCAAATCCGTCAAATAATCGCTAAAATGGAAATTTGAAATTTGGGCAGCCGTTCGGTGTAGGTTCGGAGTAAATAGTGAAAAGTGAGCTCCGAACCCCAAGTTTGGAGTATTTATAACCTGAGACGTTCGGACCTCCGAACGCCCTCCGAACTCCACGTTTGGACAAACTGTTCCATCGAACTCCAACTTCGGCCTCTCCAAACCTTGTCTGATTGTGAGCTTCGGACCCACTGAACTCCAAGTTCGGAGGTCCGAACTCCAGGTTTGGACTTTCCAAAATTTTTTCAAATTAAACCCCTGATTTTGATGAATCTTCAAATTGAACCTCATAAGTTTTAAAATTTAACAAATTGCCTCAAACTTCGTTCAATTTCAACAATGAGTTTTCTGAAATCAAGTCCGTTTGATTGTCTCCGGCATAATTTTGGAATTTTTCACTAACGGTTGATCGAAAATAAAGTAGAATCAAAATCTTTTTGATTTTTGTAAAACATTCAAACACACCGAAAATCTTTTTGGATTTTTACAGAATTATGCTAAATCATGCCTAAAATCTTTTTGAGATTTTCATATACTCAATCAACAAACCAAACAGAAATGAAATGAAATTACTGAATTAAAACTAATATAACTTAAATGGTTTTGCGAGAAAGATCCAGACGCGAGATCATATCGGCTAATGTGCATCAAACACACTTCAATTTCACTTTTAACCAGCATGCAAGTCAAGTTTGCAGCAAATACAACTTTTCAGTTTATTTCAGTTTGGGCAGATCAATTTTTATAGCTTTCTGATATGTTAAGATATGATTTAGCATGCATTAATAATATGATAGCCCACACAATCAGAAATACCGGTAATCTGGCTTATTTTATTTTTGTATTCTACAGAATCTGATTTCCATCGAGATTTATCGTCCATGGTGTTTCATGCAAAAATAAAGCTAAACCCTAAACAAACAATAATCAGGTCGGCCGGTAGGCACGCAGAGAAAGTCCGATTGTTTAGGAAAATAAGAAATGGAAAATAAAGCAGAAATTGTATAACCCAACAACAATCAGGTCGGTGCTCCCGCACACGCAGAGAAAGTTTAATGAGTTATACGAAACACCAAAGAAAATAAAGCAGAACGTCAAACGAACACCAATCAGGTCGATCTTTCGATACACAGAGAAAGGCCGATCGTTTGACAAAATAAAGAAAATCAAACAAGTTTAAATCTTTGCAAAAAGAAAGCATGCATACACCGGAACATCTGTTATTCTGTGTTATCTTTTTCATTTTATTTAATGTCAAGATTACACAGCATTCGTCATGATGTGCCTTACACTTAATCAAGCAGATTTTTATGTTTATATCATACTAACATATATCATATTTGCCCTTACGCATTTAACTAACCAAACAAGTACCTACAACTTTTCATTTGTACTTTTTCCGTGGTTGATAACACACGCCGATGTAATATCACTTCTCGCTTGGTCGGATCAATTTCTCAATTTTTTGATATTTCTATTTTTTTATATTTTCTGATTTTCTCCCCCTAAAATACAAAACACTCTATTTTTGGATTTTGCTAACAAGAAAAGAAAAACAGACAACAAAAGTAAACAAAGGAAAAATGATCAACGGAAAGTTACTCAACAGGTAACTTTTGAATGCCGATGATCTGCAAAAGATAATGAAAGTGGGTTTTGTCAAAAGCTTTCGTAAAGAGATCCACTTTTTGAAAATCAGTATGGATCTTTTGCAGATCAATCAAGTGTTTTTCAAAACAATCACGTATGAAGTGATATCGGATGTCAATATGTTTTGTTTTAGAGTGGCGAACGGGGTTTTTAGTTATGCATATGGCAGCCGAGTTATCTATATATATGGGAGTAGTAAGAAACTTCAAACCGTAATCCTGCATCTGCTGTTGTATCCATAAAACCTGAGAACAACAACTAGCAGCTGCTATATATTCAGCTTCAGCCGTGGATGTAGCAACGGAAGTTTGCTTCTTACACTGCCATGATACTAACCGGTCGCCTAGAAACTGACATCCGGCCGTGGTTGACTTATAGTTGATCTTGCAACCGCCATAGTCTGAATCCGTATAGGCCGACAGATCAAACTTATCATCATGAGGATACCAGATCCCGAGATCTGAGTTACCCTTCAGATAAGCTAGAATCCTCTTGACTGCTTCCATATGAGAAACCCGAGGTGCTGCTTGGTACCTGACACACAAACATATAGCAAACATAATATCAGGTCGACTAGCTATAAGGTACATCAATGAACCTATCATTGCCCTATATCGAGTGACATCTACTGTTTCACCCTCTTCGTCAGGACAAAGACCACGCGACAGCTGAATTGGAGTTCCAGGAATGTGAACATCTTCCACTTTGAATCGACTTAGGACATCGTTCACATACTTCGTCTGATGAATGAATATTCCCTTGTCAGATTGCTAAACTTGTAAGCCCAAGAAGAACGACATTTCCCCCATTGAACTCATCTCGAACCTGGTTTGCATCAATTTCTCGAAATCCTTTGAAAATTGTTCGTTTGAGCTGCCAAAAATGATATCATGCACATAAATTTATACCAATAGCAGATCCTCCCCCGTTTTCTGACAAAATAATGTTGAATCAACCAACCAATGCTTGAATCCATTATCGAGTAAATAAGTGGACAACGTCTCATACCAAGCTCGAGGAGCCTGATGAAGACCATAAAGTGCCTTGTCCAGCTTATATATCTTCTCCGGATAATCAGGATCAAAGAATCCCGGAGGTTGTTTGACGAACACTTCTTCCTTGACTTTTCCATATAAAAACGCACTCTTAACATCCATCCGGAAGACCTTGAATCCACGATGTGCAACATATGCCAAAAAGATTCGTATAGCTTTGATTCTGGCAACTGGTGCATATACCTCGTTAAAGTCGATTCCTTCTTCCTGAGAAAACCCTTGAACAACCAAACGTGCTTTGTTACGGACTATTACTCCGCGATCATCTCATTTGCATTTATAAACCCACCGTGTTCCGCACAGTTCTTTGCTTCCAGCTGGTAAATCTTCAAGGTGCCACACACCCAATTTTTGAAATTGTAGCAACTCCTCTTGCATTGCTTCCACCCATGAGCCATCAAGTAAAGCTTCCTTAACATCTTTAGGCTCGATCTGGGATAGAAAACATGAATGGAACTCTTCGTCCTGAATTCCAGATTCCAAAATCATTAATAATGCACTGCTCTCGATTTGATGTCTCTTGCGCACTCCTTCACTTAAATCACCAATAATATTGTCTTGCGGATGAATAGTGTTTATCCGGAGTGTATGATGAATTGGAACAATGACCGTTTCAGCCATATCAGGAACATGATCTTCCTCAACCAGCACGTTCTCAGTTGAATTAACAGCAGCAACACTTGTAGTCGCTTCAACTTGTGGATCAGGTTGATGAACAGGAATCTCAACCTGATGTGACATGGCCTCATGAAAGTCATTATCGTCATCAGAAGACATATCATCAGCCCTAATTGTCGATTCATTTGATGTTTCTGTCAAGTAATTATCAGCAACAGGCACTTCCGGAGTCGGCAGAGTTTGAATATTCAGAACCGGAGTATCGTCTTGAAGATCAATAAAAACACAAGTAAGCTGATCATCAGACATCTCTGGTGTCGATTCAACATTTTCAAAAAGAGATTTATAATCGAATATCCAGTCCGGTCCAACACCTTTGGGTGGTAAAGTGTAGGATTGAAAATCCACATGTACGTACTCTTCTACAGTACCAGTCTGCTTATTGAATACCCGTTTCTTCAGATGTGAATAACCAACAAACAAGCCTTCAAAAACTTTTTCATCAAATTTGGCTGTAGACTTTAACACGGTACATGGACACCTAAACGGCTCCAAATAACTAAGATTCGGCTTATGATTCTTGAGAAGTTCATAACATGTCTTACCCAATCATTTAACCGTAAGCACTCGGTTAAGCACATAACAAGCCATGTTAACCACTTCCGTCCAGAAAGGAACCGGCAATTGAGCGTCAGCCAACATTGTTCGTGCTGTTTTAATGATTGTACGATTCTTTCTCTCTGCCACGCCGTTTTGCTGAGGTGTGTATGGTGTACTAAATTCATGTACGATGCCTTTCTCTATACAAAAAGTCCTCACGGCAGAATTCTTAAACTCCGTGCCATTGTCACTGCGAATCCTTTGTACCTTCAACTTATATAATGACTCGTGAGTAGTAATCAAGTTGAGAAGAATTCTTGACGTTTCATCCTTAGAGACCAGAAAACCAACCCATGAGTATCTTGAATATTCATCGGTTACCACAAGATAATACCAATTCCCAGAAAGACTTTTACGATTCACAGGACCAAATAAATCCATGTGAAGTAATTCCGACATAACTTCAATAGAATGATAGTTCTTCAGTGGATGTGATTTTCTCTTTTGCTTTCCCTTCTTGCAACTCACACACACGTCATTAAATACAAATTTCTGTTTCTAGAACCCCTTCAACAAGATTCCTACGCACCAACTCGTTCATCTTGCGGTAATGGATGTGACCCATGCGACAATGCCATAGAATGGAATCTCTTTCTGAAGCTTTTGATAAGAAACATTGACCCACAACAGTTGCTTTGGCTGAATTCATGTCGAGCATGTACAAATTTGAGAATCGAGGTGCTCACATCATAACAAGTTCGTCTGGAATCTTGTATTCAGGCTTCAGTATCAAACATTCACTCTCCGTGAAAGCAGTTGGGTATTGCTTGTCACAGATCCGGGAGACGCTAAGAAGATTGTACTCCAATTCTTTGACATATTCAACCTTCTTGAATGTGACTGCACCGTTCGACAATTTGCCAATGCCGGTGACTTGACCTCCATTGTTCCAGCAAATGTAACTTTACCTCCATCGAAGTACTTCACATCATGCAACAAAGATATATCACCAGTCATGTGCCGAGATGCTCTGCTATCAACAACCCAAATATTATTCATGAGTTGTCGTGAAGATCCCTGCATAAATTAAAACAGAAGATTAGTTTTGGGACGTACCCAAGCTAGAAGCTTTGGGTCGACCGTCATCTTCCACAAAATCATCACCTGCCATGGAAGAACCCTTAGGTTTCCATGCATCACTTGAAGAGCCTTTGGATCGAGGAGTAGAGCTTTTAAGAATTGATTTAATTTTACATAATCTTTTTCTGATTTCTTTTCAGTTTTATGTTTTTGTAATTCAGATGACTCATCAAAAAATGAACTCTATGACTCATCAAAAAATGAACTCTACCCTTATAATCCACAAAGCTGACTTTCTTTTTGGAAATAGGTGTTTCTGTCACACCCCCCAAATTAACCACTAACGGAGTTTATACCGTTAAGGGGTGCGACTAGACCAGGACCACAACCATTAGTTACAAATACTAAACGAATCAGAGTAAAGTCCAAACATTAATAAATAAAACAGTTTAACAGTACGCAGCGGAAAACATTATCTTTAGCACTAACCACGTGCTTTACAAATCAGTGTATTAAATTCCCAATTTAGTTTAATTAAAATAAAAGTCTTCATGTGCCATGCCAACCCGCTCCGGATACTCCTTAGCGATCTGCAAAAGTTTAAACCACGCAAGTGTCAACCTAACGGTTGGTGAGTTCACAGTGGGCTTGTCATGCAGTGGCCCGGTCTCATAAATCATAATCGTGTTCATCAACATTTAATAAGTATTAGTTTTATAAACATTGCCAAGTGATGTATTACCTAATATGCACTAGTTAAGTAAAGTTAAAGCGGTCAACCGATATCGCGGGTAGCTAATCCGGTTTCCATGCACTAAGGAAGTTCGTACCAAAGCTGACCAAATATGGTAGAGGCCGTGCCATTCTGTTTTGCGGACCTACGTCATCGCGGTTTTGCCTCCCCCGTGTCCTCCCGGGATCACGGTCAAATAGGCTGATATTGTACCTCCGTGCACTCCCCGTGCCACGGGGCGGAGTTTGTCAAACTCCAGTAGATCTACCCAACATCCCCTCGCTTTACAATTAATGGTACAATTTAGTTGAGGACTTTTAAGTTTTTAAGGCATCCTTAGAAATCATGTGATATCATTGGTTTAGACTTTAACCTACACTAGTCATATTAAAACGGTTCACTTTGGGGTTCTTATGAATCCCGAAAACATTTTTCAGTTTCGTTTTAGAATTAGTTGTTTAAGTATTTCACAAGTGCTTCCCATAAAACACTTCAAGTTCATCAAGTGGGTGCCAAGCACTCCCGAATTCAAGTTCATCAAGTGGGTGCCAAGCACTCCCGAATTCAAGTTCATCAGAGAGGTGCATAGCTCTCATAAGGTTGTCAGCATTGTTTTTCTTTAAGTTATTCAGCGTGACCCAAACGGGTTCACGGTTAACGGGTTAGTGACACTCACCTTGGGTTGCACTGCTACACTTGCTATATAATCCAAGTATTGTTTGCTTATCGAAAACCTATGAACACGTTTAGGTCTTAAGTATTAGTTTTGTGTCTAATCTTTACTTAACGTCACTATGGCCCATAACATAGCACGTTGGAACTACGACACGACATAACGACACACGACACCGATGGTTGATCATAAACAAGGGTTCATATATATCAGAAATCAAAGCATGTATCATCATGGCATAATCATGTAAGTCATGGCATAACATTCAAGCAAATTATACAAGTTTAGATTCTGGTCTCAGTTTCGCTAGCAGTTTCGCTAGTCAGTTTCGCTGTGTGCACGGGCAGCACTTTCGCTAGGCAACACCCGATGACACAGTTTCGCTAGGCTAGTTTCGCTCGAAACTGTTGGCACAGTTTCGCTAGCCTAGTTTCGCCCGAAACTGGTTTGAACTTTCGTTCAGGGAATTTCGCTCGGTAGATTCGCTCGAGCTGGTCTGGTTGGTTTACCCAGCGACACTGCAGTTTCGCTGCATAGTGTCGCTGGAAGGAGATATACATAGTTTCGCTGGACAGTTTCGCCCAGAGAACACCACAGTTTCGCTGGTCGCGAAAAACATACGGATCAACCTAAAAATCAACCTAACAGCTTCCATCTTTACATGCAATTCATTATTTAGCATACATGGGCATTTACCAACATAAATCAGTAAGCTTTAACACCTTAAACATGCATTTTGCCATCAAATCACCCAAAATACATATAAAACCCTAAAATGACTAAAATAGCATAAATCTTTGTCATGGATGGATTTCACATGTAAAGTTATCAACTTTATGGTAGATCTAGCAATCCTAAGCAACATATCAGAAGATCTAACAATAACACAAGGATCTAGGCATGCTTTATGAAGAAACACATAGAAAAGGCATAAAAGAAAGGTTTTGGGACTCACGATTCGATCAGGGAATCGAATGGATGTTGTCTTGAGGCTGAGATCTTGATGTTCGGTTGTGTTTCTCGACTGACCAGATTTCCAGAGGTGTGTGTGTGTGTTTTGGAGAGAATGGTGCAACAAAATGAGGCAACTAGGGTTTTATGTTATTATATATCAGGGCCTAGTTTCGCTGGCAGTTTCGCTGGCCAAGCGAAACTGGCTCTGATCACAAGTGAGCCAACAAGCTGCCGGGCGACATTATAGTTTCGCCCGGTAGTTTCGCTGGTTACCCAAAAGTGGTCAGTTTTCACAAAATCAAGGATTTACAATTCATCATGCTACTCATAATATTAAATCATGCATTTTGAATCATATTGCACGTAATGACAACCATAATGAATACATAGCACATATGGGCGGGTTCGGTGATCAACCAAAGGACGTGGACGTATTCGGCCTAGTTAAGTATTAGTTACTAAGTTAACACTTATAACGTAACTAACGGAAATGTCTAACGGAAGTAAACCTTGAAATTCTCGGATGTCACATCATCCCCTTGAAATTGGAATTTTCGTCCCGAAAATTAGTCTTGTGTCGTAGCGTTCGCAGCATCAGCTGTCGTTGTTGCTGGGGAAAGAAAGCAAAAGTTTTAGGGTCGTCACATTCTCCTCCTGTTACAGGAATTTTGGTCCCCAAAATTAAATCATACCTTGAGTTTCCGTGGACGTTTGCTCGAACAAGTGAGGATACTTTTTCTTCATCTGATCCTCTCGTTCCCAAGTATATTCAGGTCCACGCTTTGAGTTCCATCGCACCTTGACGATCGGAATCTTGCTACGTTTGAGGGCTTTCTCTTCGCGTCCCATGATTTCTACTGGTTGCTCGATAAATCTCAGATGTTCGTCAATTTCCAATTCCTCCAATGGGATTATTTCGATGTCTTCAGCCAGACATTTCTTTAGGTTCGAAACGTGAAACACGTTGTGAACTCCATCGAGTTCAGCAGGGAGTTGTAGTCGGTAGGCCACCGGGCCTACTTCCCCAATGATTTCAAATGGTCCGATATAGCGAGGATTTAACTTCCCACGCTTTCCGAAGCGTATCACGCCTTTCCAGGGAGATACCTTCAATAGCACCTTGTCGCCTACCTCGAACTTCAAAGGTTTACGGCGTTTGTCAGCATAGCTCTTTTGTCTGTCACGTGCTGCGGCTATCCGTTTTTCTGATTTGTATAATCCGTTCAGTTGTATCGTGAATGAGTTCTGGTCCGGTGAGTCCCTTCTCACCCGTTTCAGCCCAACACACGGGCGATCTACATTTTCTGCCGTAAAGAGCTTCAAATGGTGCTGCACCAATACTTGAGTGATAACTGTTGTTGTAGGAGAACTCCACCAACGGAAGGTGAGCTTCCCA
>JBCNJP010000023.1:70658278-70968518 GCA_039602395.1 Deinandra increscens subsp. villosa
GTGTTAAAATTGGCTCTGTGATGTTGGTAAATGTTTATACATGCTAGATATTGAATTACATGATGTATGGAAGCTGTTAGATTGATTTTTGGTCTTAAAAACGAGTCTTTTTCGCGACTAGCGAAACTGGGCATTCTTTAGGCGAAACTGTAGTTTCGCAGACCCTTTGAATATTCATCCAACGATACTATGTAGCGAAACTATAGTGTCGCCTGTGTATTGCTTGAACGAAACTACCGAGCGAAACAACCATAGACCTTGTCCCTGAACGAAAGTTCAAACCAGTTTCGAGCGAAGCTATGCTAGCGAAACTGTGTCATCAGTTTCGAGCGAAACTAGCTAGCGAAACTGTGTCATCGGGTATTACCCAGCGAAAGTGCTGCCCGTGCACACAGCGAAACTGTGTAGCGAAACTGGGTAGCGAAACTATAGCGAAACTGTATAGCGAAACTGTGCCAAGACCCAAAACCCAAACTTGTGCAACTTATTTGAATGTTATGCCATGACTTACATGATTATGCAACAATGAAACATGTTTTGATTTCTGTGTTATGTGAACCCCCGTTTATGATCAACCATCGGTGTCGTGTGTTGGTATGTTGTGTCATAGTTCCAACGTGCTATGTTATTGGCCATAGTGACGTAAGTTAAATATTAGACACAAAACTAATACTTAAGACCTAAACGTGTTCTTAGGTCTTCGTTAAGCAAACAATACTTGGATTACTTAGCAAGTGTAGCAGTGCAACCAAAGGTGAGTGTCACTAACCCGTTTACTGTGAGCCCGTTTGGGACACACCGAATAACTCAATGAAAAACAATGCTGACAACCTTATGAGTGCTATGCACCTCTTTTATGAACACGAAACCTTATGAGTGCCATGCACCTCTTTTATGAACTCGAAACCTTATGAGTGCCATGCACCTCTTTGATAAACTCGAATTGTTTTATGGGAAACACTTGTGGAACTTAAACAAACTAATTCTGAAACGAAACTGAAAACATTTTGGAGATTCATGAGAATCCGGTAAACCGTTTTAATATGGCTAGTGTATGTTAAAGTCTAAACCACATGATATCACATGATTTCTAAGGATTGCCTTATAACTGAAAAAGTCCTCAACTTAATTGTACCATTAATTGTAAAGCGAGGGGATGTTGGGTAGATCTACTGGAGTTTGACAAACTCCGCCTCGTGACACTGGAGGTGCACGGAGGTACAATATCAGCCTATCTGACCGTGATCCCGAGAGGACACGGGGGAGGCAAAGCCGCGATGACGTATGTCCGCAAAACAAAATAGATGATGGCGCTGCCACTACAATACTTACTAGTCAGCTTTGGTACAAACTTCCTTAGTGCATGAAACAACGGATTAGCTACCCGCGATATCGATTGAGCACTTTAATTTTACAAAACTAGTACATACCCGATAACGTATGTTACGGACAATACTTTTACTAAATCACGCTACCATGATTATGGACTGGTGTGTTATCACTGAGCATTGCTTTTCACAAATAAATATTACATAAGTATATGTTGACACTATATGATTATGAGACCGGGCCACTGCATGACAAACCCACTGTGAACTCACCAACCGTTAGGTTGACACTTGCGTGGTTTAAACTTTTGCAGATCGCTGAGGAGTATCCGGAGCGGGTTGGCATGGCACAAGAAGACATTTTACTTTTGTTTAAATCGAATTGGGAAATTAAAACAATGATTTTGTAAAGCACGTGGTTAGTGCTAAGACAATATTTTCCGCTGCGTATTTGAGACTTTATTTTATGAAAGGTATTTGGACTTACTTTGATTCGTTTAGTATTTGTAACTAATGGTTGTGGTCCTGGTTTGCTCGCACCCCTTAACGGTATAAACTTCGTTAGTGGTTATTTGGGGGTGTGACACTTCTGTTTTTTCCCCATAGGCTCTTATTGTTGATATTAGCTCACTCAGTGGTGAATTTGCCAATTCCAATGTCTTCTCAATCAATTCATTGGTGTTGTCCCAATTTGGTGGGAGTGAGTTCACCAACTTCTTGTTCACCTCGACCTGGTGGTAAGTAACCCCCGCATCTTTCATTGCAGTCACTATCTTTATGAACCTCTGGAATTGGGTCTCTATATTCTCACCAGGCACATAGCTGAACTCATTGAACTGCTCTGTGAGATTTTCCCTTCGGGAGTCTTTCATGTCCGCATTACCCTCATATGTGGCAATGAGGGCATCCCAGAGCGTTTTAGCTAATTTAAATTCTTTGAATGCCTCTCCAACTTCATGGGACAATGCCATGGTTAAAGTAGCCAGTACCTTCCTGTCTCGTTCAACCTTTTCCAATTCTACCTCTGTCCAGTCAGACTTTGGTTTGGGTGTTGCCTCCTCACCGGCTGCACGAGTAGTCTTTGGAACGAAGTCACCCACTTCAACAGATCGCATAATCTTAAGGTCATTGTAGTTGACGTAATTCTCGAATCGGCACTTCCAGCTCATAAAATCTTTACCAGATATCAGACGAGGAGGTCTGGTGTTGGTGCCAATCTTGGCGTCCATTTCCACAGTAGCACTGGACAATCCTGACATATCAAAAGCCATGTTAAACGGAGAGAAACAATGGTAGGTGGTTGAAAAGGGGGTTTACGATCAAAAAGATGTTTGATCGAAAAGAGGCTTTTCGGTCGAAAAGAGGTTTTGGATCGGAAAGGGGGGTTTTTTATCAACGGGATGTTTGGTCGAAAAATGGCTTTTCAGTCGAAAGCAGGGTATTCGAGCAGAGAGGGGTTTTCGATCAAGGTAACAAGATCGAAAAGTCTCGATCGAAAGGACATCTTTTCGATCGGGCAGAGTTTTGGCTCGATCGAAAAGTGTAGATGGATCAAAAAGTATACTTTTCGATCAGGTCGAAACGGGACAAAGCCACAGACACTGATTGTAAAAGGTGTGGATCGAAAAGTACTTCTCAATCGAAAAATTAGTCGAAACAGGGACAAAGCCACAGTTTCAAACGAATAGCTTTAGTATAGGGAAACTCCTTGCTCGTAACCTGCAAAAATTTCACAGAATCCTCTTGTTTCAAGCTAAGAAACTGAAATCACACAAAAAACTCAAACTGTTATCAAACCGTTAGCTAAGAAACTGAATCCGATATCGCGAGAGCCTCGATACGATGTTTCTTGGCTCTGATACCAATTGTAAGGATCAATCTAGTCCTCACGCGTTATCTAATCCAATCAAGACCGTGCAGAATCCGGTTTGATTGATGATTCAAGAAAAAATTGACAAGTATAACAAAATAACAATTGAAACAATGAGAAAACGCAAACCAATCTAGAAGAGAACACTTGATTATCACCTGTTGCAATACACTTGTAGGAATCGAAATAATGCTAACCCGATAACCAGTCATCATTGTCTGGTTAGTGTTTGTTCCATGTTGTGCTTCACAGGTTAAGTTAGAAAAAGACAAATCATGGACAAGAAAGTTAAGGACTCAGTTGATCAAAGCACGGATGCTGCTACTGATATAGTTGAAGAACCAGCCGCAAAAGGACTTACCTTATGCTCAGGGGAAGTTTGTTGGTTCAAGAAAAGCTTCCAAAGATTTGAGAAGATACCGTTCACATGTTGAGGTGAAGCAATAGGTATCATTGCAGTTAATGAACAAAAGATGCAGAGCAGTGTATTCAAGAAATTTTTCAAGCCAAGAAATTCAAGAATGCCAAGACAGGGCTCTTAAAAGTTTTACCCTCTGAAGTCACAAGCATGTCAAGACAGTTACTGATGATTCAGCAAGGACTCAACATGTTTCAAGAAGGAGCAAGTATTTGAGAATCCTCCTCTCATTATTTGCAGTTCAAGCTGATGCTGATAAAGAGAAAGAGCCATCAAACATCTCTCATGTTGCCCAATGAAGATTGTCCAAGATAAAGAATCTTCATCAACCCATGTTCAAGCCAAGGAGAAGACTGCAAGTCTGAAGATTCAAAGCAGAATATATTTAATATCACAAACCAAGGGGAAGATTATAAGGGAATAATTTGTGGTTTGTGTATTAAGTCATCTGTTGGTGGACTATTTTGAAGGCCTATGCATTAGAATAGGTGAAAAATAGTTGGGTTATTGTTATATTGGGTCATTAGGCCATTTTAGATGTGTTTGAGCTCAATTAGAAAGTGTTTAGGGGGAGTTTAGTGGGCTTATAAGGTCAAATACGGGAATTAGAGCGCTTTTAGGGTTTTTAGGGTGGCTTGTTCTCTAAGTTGGAGAATCCCTATATATAGAACCCTCTTGTATCTAGAATAGGTTGTTGATTCTAGGGTGAAGGTGCTAAGGTGTTCTTGAAATTCACCTTGTGAATTTCGATTCCTACAAGTGTATTGCAACTGGTGATAATCAAGTGTTCTCTTCTAGAAAAAAAATATATATATTTACAAAAATAGTGTCTTTCTTTTCAATATGTGTGTTTGAAAAATATAAAAGCAAGGGGAAGGGGAAGATATAAAATAAACATCTTAATGTTTCCCCTAATTTTGTGTGCCATAAAATTTTTCACTAGTTTTTTATGACAAGGTGGAGAAGTGATATAGATTGCTAGGTTTTTGTTGGCTGACACGTGTAAGGTGGATGTGAAAAGCTGTGATTCACGGTTGATATGCTTGGTAGACTCTGCTGTAATCAATCAAAAGGTATGGTTTGTCACAAAACTTGAAGATAACGTATGATGCTTGATAGGAAACACGCACTTAGGTTAGTACAACCTTTATTTGACTGTTTACAAGGGATCCTAAGGCACACGCCCAATTCTGAGTTCTTTGATGTCATGCTCAAAAATCTCATCCCCTCTCCTTTGCGAAAGCAATGACCTAGGGATGTTGTACGTGAGTCAGGCATCCTCTGTTCTGCGGTAGCAGAGACCTGGAGTCTCACTGATCCACGTACATCTAAGATCATATTGTACAGTTTTAAAAAAAACAAAAAGATGCCTTTGAGCATAACTAAAAGTGACCGTCAAGAATCCAAAACCCTTAGCCTTTGTCACTGATGAGAGCATTATTATAAATGTTTTAAAAATTCAGTTGACTTGTATATTATCCCCAAAAATCTCCGTGATCTATTCTTTCTTTCCTCAACCCAGTTTAGAGCATGGCATTAGGCTTAAGGAAAGGTGTCGTGAAAGTGTTGTAGGGAAACCATGTATACTTGATAGAATGTACAAATTATACCTAGGACTTATGTGTGTCACTTGGATAGATTTTCATAAATAATAAACCCTAACAGATAAAATATGTGACAAAACTGCTTGAGTAAGCGAATGTGGAATGAGTTTAAGGTGGACCAAAATACCAGCAATCACCTGAACACGTGAAGTAGCTGAAGCTGAAAAAGGTTCCTCTGTCACAAAATATCTGGTATGATTGCTAATATGCCTTTTCACTCAAAGCTCAGTACGTAAAGTGGTAAATATCTTAGAGCATTCACAACCCATTCCCCATCCTTATCCTAATAATTTATACCTTTATTATTATTTTTTTCCCTCTCTTTCACTCACAACCACAATTAAATAATAAATTTTTATACCATTTTCTCTCTCTTCCACTTACAACCAAACCTCAAATTTTACTGAATTAACATTTTTTTTATCAAATATACAGATTTTCAATATCTTTTATCTCTCCTCCACTCACAACCACTTACAACCAAACCTTAAATTTTAGGGACTACACTCACATAATTTATACAGAATGATCTTAGTATTTTTTAATTAGTTTTATTTGATTTTGTTATATTTCTTTTAATTTCATTTTTTTCTAAGTAATTATTTATTTTTTATGAGTTGTCAGATGTAAAACTCTCGTATTTGTGTTCAGGGGAAGTTTTCGAGAATGATCAGGTTTAAACTTGACAGATTAGTGATTTAATTAAAAAACTTGTATTTGTTAAAGTTTAGAGTCTTTGTGTTCAATTCTCAAAGATGAGGGGGTCTTTGTGAAATTTTTTTAAAGAAAATATCTCCTACTCAAAGGTAACCCACGGTTACCTTTTCAAACTCCCAAACCCCTTTCTTCTTCCCTCCTCCTCGCCGAAACCCTAATCCACCATCACCGCCATCATTACTGTCGATCATCACCACCGGACACCACCACCATCATGGCCTCGTCCCCGTGATACCACCACCACCTTCCTCACCTGAAATCTCCATCGGAACACCTCCCCCCAATACCTCTGTTGGTGTCGCCATTGTCTCTAACCAAACACCACTATCACCGCCGATTGCCACCATCCGACGCCACCAGGGCTGTCGGAAATCGACACCTAACTCTCCCCCTGTGTTGATTTCAAGTTCTAAAGTATATGGATCCCGATTGAAGCGATCTACAAAACCTCCTAAAGAGAGTGTCAGGTATGTGTTCTTTAAAGCTTATTTTTGCTTGGATTATACGCGATTGGGTGTTAGCAGGTATTTGTGATGAAAAACGAGTGTTAAAACACTTGAAATTGAGTGGTTGATGGAGTTACATGTTGCTAACTGGAGAAGACGGGCTTTTCAATCGCCTCAGGGACTTTTCGATCAGGCCGAGAGGCTTTTCGATCAGTCCCAGGCCCTTTCCGATCGGGGTTCTCGGGAATACATTGGTTTTCGATCGCGCTAAGGGCTATTCGATCAAAGTCTTATGCTTTTCGATCGGAGCATAGGCTTCTCGATCAGAGCTTAGGCTTTTCGATCAAGAGCTTATGCTTTTCGATCAGTGTTCTTGGCAACAAAGGCTTTTCGATCTGGGTCATCGGTAATCAGTAGCTTTTTGATCGGATGGATGCTTTTCGATCGAAAACTCAGTTTTCAGTCAAAAAGGTACATGATGATCGGTTTTCTCATGGTTTTGTCCTATTTTTAAGCCGTTATGCTGCCCAATTTTTCAAAAAATTTCAAAACCCTAAAAGTCTAAGGGTTCATTTATAACGTTGTGTTACCTAATGGATGTTTGCTCGTTGTGTGTTGTGTTTGTGTGATTGCAGGGAACTGGAATTCGTAAAGGATCACAATATCGTTGCATATCTACTTGATCCACCCGCCGACTACAAGGAAAAGTACCAATTACTGATAGAAGGTTTGAAGAAGTGTTGTATGCATTATGCTTTAAGTCTTAATATAGTCATTTGCAAGAGGATGCGACAAGAGTTCTGGAAGACTGCTATTCTTTCAAAGGATGACAAACAGATACTTGCTGAGATTCAGAATACAATGGTGATGCTGACTGAAGAAAACATCCGACAAGAACTAAGATTGAAAGAGGAATCTTCAGATCCAATTGCTTTGGATAAAAAGATTGTGACCCAGTGTTTGAGGGACATGGGATATACTGCTGAGTCTCCGCCTACTATGAAAGCTCTTATTCCACCGTACTGGAGGATGCTAGCACACTATCTGCAAAAGTGTGTCATTGCAAAGAAGAGTTCCACGGATCAGTTGAATCAGGTGCACACCTATGCAATAGTGTCACTTTTCAAGGTTTGAGGTTTAACTAGTCAAGAATGTGTTTTTAAGATATCAAGGTTGTTGTGAAGAGGGACAAGAAGTTTGCTGCAGTTCCTAGATTTATTCAGCTTGCATTGGATACCATATATCTGAGTCTGTGAAAGTCTGGGGAGACACATGACACAAAGCCTATGGGAATTGATATTTTCCTAATGATCAATCCTAAGAAGAAGCTATTTGATAAGGTCCCCTTTGGGAACAAGTTTGGGGAATTTGCTGAGATTGCTAGAGATGAGGTTCCACCTCAGAGAAATGCATTAATTGAAGAAGAACACAATATGCCCGCTTCAGAGAAGCCTGCCACTAAATTGTCTGATAGTGATGAGTGGGCATATGATTTTGACATAGAAGATGTACAGATAGAAGCTCCACATTTTGATGATCATGATGCCAATATCAACTATGACACATATCTTGATGACATTGAAGTAGAAGAAGAGACTGAGACCATTGAAGAACAACTGACTATAAAACGGAAAGCTACAGAGGATCCTCCCCTCAGTACTTCTGTTATAGAAGATGTGACTGAACAAATCTAGGTTGCTACACAAGATCTTACAGAAGCTCTAAATGACCCAAGGAGGAGACGAATAGACCGAAGAGTGCCTCTCACTACTAGTACTGGAACCGGTCAATAATCTTTCTCCACACAACCCACAACCCAAGATAAAGGGAAAGCAGTAGAGACAGCTGAGTATAGGCTTGAAAGAGAGCTAAGATCTGATATAGCTGAGCTCAAAGACCAATGTAGCCTAGAATGAAGTGATTGTTCAACTACTAGATATACAAAAGGTGCATAACACAGAGCTACAAGATTAGAAGAAGGTTAACTAGATAATTCTCAGTGCAAATTAGAGAATTACACAAGCTGGTGAGACAGCACAGCTGATGATAAAGGAGTCCCTGGAAGTAAAGGAGGTACTTCAGAAGTAGGTGGTTCCACGATTTTGAGGCTGATATTCCCGATGAACCTGCATCATGTTCCATTCTTCCTGAAGATGCTGAAAAGGAGAATGATACAAGAGACCGGGACTACATGACTATGCTTGCTGCTGAATTTGATGGAGGATAGGAAGCCAAGACCTTTGCATATCCTCCTGAGAGGTATTTAATTCAACTTGGTGACTATTATCATGATAAGAGAGGAGTTACTTGGGAATCTAAGTCATGGATGTTTGATGGGGAGAATCACATGTTTGTGGTCAGAAGAAGAGGATCGTGTCCATTGGAATACTACAAGTGCTGGACACAATTCTATTATTGGACGACGATGGATTTGACCAAGCTGTATCATGCACCTTTCTTCAACCCGTCAAGGAATGAGTATGCTGAACATTTCTACAAGAAATCAAAGAACGCTATTCTGAGCAAGGTCAAAAACTTTTGATGATTTTCCACATAAAAATTATTATACAAAGAAGTACAGGGAGTTGTATGAGAAGAATTCAAAGAAGAAGTTTTCAAATGTGTTGTATCCTCCTACAGAGAAAGCTAAGACTATCCCTCTTCCACTTAGACATCTTGAAGGTTGCTGGGATGGTTTTCAGACATGGGCATATAGTGAGTATAATGGTGAAGCCAAGATTAATTGCAAAACAAAGACAATGAGTGTGATGGAAGTTCATGATTTGCTAAGGTTTTAGGAGAAGGATATCATGGTGCTGAGTAGGAATCAAATTGAGTGCACTCCAGAGAATGAGCAGTATGCAAAGGTTTACACTAGAGGAATTGCAAGAATTGTTCAGGAAAAGATATGGTATGATCCTACATCAGTGCAGAATTCATGAAGATTCAGAATGTAGAAGACAACTAATGCTAAGGCCTAGAGGAAGATTGTAGAGACCTAGAAAATGAGGCTTTGCCATTAGATGTGTTTTGGATTTATTATAGTACTTTTGGGCTAGTAATACTTGTAATTGGGCTAACATGTGTGGGTTTAGTGGGTTAAAGAGGTCCAATCGGTTTTGTTTATGTGTGGGCCGAATTTTTTAGGTGCATTAGGGTTAGGAGAAAGTTTGTTTTGCAAGCCAAGCATCTCCTATAAATAGAACCCTATAGTTAATAGAATAGGTTGTTGATTCTAGGGTGAAGGTGCTAAGGTATTCTCGAAATTCACCTTGTGAATTTCGATTCCTACAAGTGTATTGCAACTGGTGATAATCAAGTGTTCTCTTCTAAATTGGTTTGTGTTTTCTCACTGTTTCAATTGTTATTTTGTTATACTTGTCAATTGTTACTTGAATCATCAATCAAACCGGATTCCGCACGGTTTTGATTGGATTAGATATCGCGTGAGGACTAGATTGATCCTTACACAATGATTTCCGAAATTTTACCACCCCACTTTTCAGTTCCTTCATTTGCATATTAATCAAAACACAAAAACGCAAACCGTAAAACAAGAAAACAAGAAGTAAAACATGCAGAAATAAAGAAAACAAGCATAAAACCGATGTACAAACACTACACGCCCCGACTTTCAACCGAGTGATTACATCCTCAATCATTCTTCATTAAAGTTCTGGAGAGGCATGCTCTCCTCATCCGTCTCGATTGGTCCTCCAATGTAGTGCTTCATCCTGTGACCATTAACCTTCCACACTCCACTATCAGATTCTAACTCAACCGTCCCATACGGGAACACCTCTTTCAAAAAGTATGGTCCCCTCCACCGGGACTTCAATTTAACGGGAAACAATCGTAATCGAGAATCATACAGCAACACTCTATCCCCACACTTAAACTCTTTCCTGTCTTTCAAGAAGTTTTTTAAATGAGACAAGCTCGAAGAATTACCTTAAAGAAGCTTTTCAAACGAGACAAGCTCAAAGGGCACCACCTCGCCAAGAGCATAAAAAAACTACTACGCACGACACCCAACATAGTATTGTGCTATCGAACCACCAAAATTTGGTTATTCCACTTGTTTATACTCAAAATAGGAGTTGGGAAACTATGAGGGACCTAGAAGAGGTATTTATAGGTGTGTAAGGGATGAAAATTTCGTTGAAGAGGCAATGTGGGACGAAATTCGCGTCTTGCAACTCAACAACAAACATCAAACTTGTTTTCGCGATTCCCGCTTCGTTATAACTCGGTTTCGCGCACGGTTTTCGCCCACGTTCATCATTTTCAGAGTATTATCACATGGAATAGAGTAATCCAACATTCATGGTATTGAGAATCGGGTTTAAACCTTGGATCTTGATATGGGTCGAGTTTTGAGTTTTTTAAACATACGAATGTTACATCAGCCACTCCTCGTGAATACTTAACGGATGGGTCCGATAAAGAGATACTCATGCGCGTTGGAGTAGGATCGCATAGGTCTAGCTTTTCGTAAATAGAGTAAGACATCAGGTTGATGCTAGCGCCTAGATCCGCCAACGCGTGGTTCACAATCGATCTACCAAACAAACAAGGGAACCTGAAGATACACGGATCAATCATTTTCTACGGTAGTTTGTTTTGTATCACCGCAGAGCATCTTTCATCGAGAGATACAATAGAAAGCTGTTGGGAATCAGCAACTCGTTTAGGTCAAAATTAAAATTTTGACTTTTAATATAAAGTCTTATTTTATATTTATTGATTTATCAGATATTATAATAACTAATAATATAATGCGGAAGCTGTGAGTTTCAAAACATTTTCTACTCGAGTCAGGTATTCCACACGAGTGATCCAATTACAATAAATTCAGATATATATATATATATATATATATATATATATATATATATATAAACAACCATAGGGTGTTTAATGATTGACCTTGCGAGACCGAGATGAGACAATCTGAATCGAAAAACAGATGCGCTAGAAATCCTTTGGTCACTTGTGCAAACAACTTTGAACAACCCGAACCGATCACACTCGAGCTAGTTAAAACACCGAGTGAGAACACACGACAACGGTCGCGCAGGTCACGGTACGGGACGACGGAGGCGGCAGCAGTGGCGGTAGAGCAACGACGGCGCGGCGACGTGGTGTGGCGTCCCGGCAGTGGCTGCCTGGTCACAAAAGACGATGGCAGCGGCAATGGTTGTGGTGTCGCAGAGGGTATGCGCAGGGGAGGGAGCCAGAGAGATTTCAGGGTCTATTTATTGGCTTCTGATTGTGTAATTAGGGTTGAAATCAGACCTGTATTATAGGAATATAAGTTACTGTCTTTTTCCCAAAGAAAACAACCTAATAATAATTGTTAATACAATTATTACCAGTTAAAGTTTATATGCTTGAAACATACCCAATATATCTGATAGATATATATTAAATCAATCTCTATGTTTAAGTCAACTAATTTATCTAAAAAACATTTTTATCCGGATAACAATTATTAACGTCTTAACCATTTTACTTTATCCGATATTTATTTATCACTATAAATTAAATCCCCGTGTACGTTAGAATCGAAATAACGTCTCTATTATTTTCTTGTAGGATCGAGATATTTAACACTTAGTTAGATTACAAGATTTACTTGTAAGATTAACCTTGCAGAATTAAGTTAATATCCACTCTACTTAAATATATAATATTCAAATATTATAACTTGTTCGTCGTCCAGATTGTAACTCTTGGATCGTACCTTTATGATTATGTTGACTAATCGATAGTCGGACATATGAAAATCCGACAAACTCACACTTGGAAGATTATCGATTAAGATTACAACGTTCGCAGAGGTTGACACCTAGTTGTATCTCTATGCGATCATTAAGGTATGACGTAATTTCGTTTGTCAACTTTTTCTCCAAAATCTTTAAGCATTTTACTAATTCTATGGAGTTAAGCCATGGTGACCTTATTGTACTTCCTTTCTATTTAGAACGTCAGTTGAACATAAGACATGCATTTGTAATCATTCTTATATTTTGTCCAACCATTATTGTTTTTGTATCATACTCAAAGTGGATAACAAACTACTACTTAGTTTGAGTGTGGCCACACTTTTCACCAGTTTGATCCTACGAAGGCGCCTGGATGTTCATCTTCTTAATTCAAAAGTATAGAATCCCTTTGACAACATACAACTCCCACTTATTTTTAGATTTGTCCCCAATCAAGTACCCTTATTACTGTCCGTTTAAGATCTAACTTTAGATAAGATCAAAGAATGATCCTCCACTAATGTTAGTCTCTATATGTTTCTCAGGTCTGGATGTGACAATCATACCATTTTTAAAACTACTTATGACTTGATCCATGAAGTTGGTTTTGAAGCGAGTTACGTCCAATACCATTTCTCTAATGCATATCTGTGAATTATAAACCTCAACCCTTTTGAGCTTTATCTTCATGAACAATTATAAATCACAAAAATCTTTCTTTGAAATTCATTCCCATAAATTTCAATCGATTGCGAACCTTTAGAATACAATATTCATGGATTTCTAAAACATACTAAATTTTGAACACAAGTCCACTGTCCATGTAGCAATCAACCAATGATTCTAGATGGGTTAGTCTATGTGGCCGTGTCGCTCATAAACACCGGATACTAATTTTGGATCGTCTCTAGTAACTTTCGTGTGGTCGCATTCTGTCATGCTAGTTGTTCTTAGAAAGATACAATCCTTGTGTTTTTAAGACATCCTTGTTTCGCTATATCAAGACATTCTTATTAAGTTAACTTCTTCTGATATCATCAGATTAACTTCTTCTGACATTTGTGATTATGCATCACATTCGACATGTAACCTTGTCTTTCGTAGTCTCGATTCGCATACCAGACACTTGGTATTCTCTTTTGATAGTGATGTACCTGGGTGAATTACTACATCCATTATTATGTTATCTGTCAACAATTATACTAACAATCTTCAGTAATAGAGTCATGTATGAGTTCTCAATTAATTACTCATATCCATCTTCTATTTATCCTTAAAATGTCATCTCACATATTTTTATTAATTTTTTTGTACCGACTAAAACCTCAAGGAATTGTTCCCATGACTTCATGTACTTTCAAACACCATTATGAGATTAACTGATTTATCTGAATTTTCCTAGACGTGCTGATATCTGAATATCCATCGTGGTATATGAATCTACAAGAGGGTTTATAGAGATCACTCTATCCTCGCACTTGCTTTGTATAATTGTGAATTTCTCCTCAATTGTATGTTATTCATTACATACCGTTTTACTGATCTTCTGCAAGATCATCATCTTCAAAGTTTATAATCCTTTCTTGACCTTGATATCTCATATCAACATTATTTCATTATAAACTTATCTATGGATCTGTTTTAGATCTCATCTCACAGTCCGAAGATGTGTGATGATTTAAGCATTCTATACTTTCAATCATTCACTGTTGTCTAGTCTAAGATTCTGATGTGTCATAAACCCTTTTATGACTTCATCTCTCTTTATCCAGATCTGTGGCTGAACTCCCACTTGCCTTAACATCGTTTCCTACAATCTTTTATCTTAAGGATTATCTACTTATACTTCGTCAAGTATAATAGTTAGTTTGGGAATCCTTTTGAACTATTAAGAGACAAATCACCCGACTCATCTCTCGTCTAAGTGTGATTTGTTCTAATCAATTCATATCCCACTTCTAGCACCTTCAAATATCTTCTATCTTTAATCATAAGATTATTACCTTATGAAATATCTACAATCGTGTTGCTGGATCTAGAAATTTTACAACTTCATGGTAGTTCCTGTGATGTTTCATGCTTTGTAAGATTCAATCTAATCTTATGGAATGATGATTGTGAATCCTAGATTTACTTGTATACTTTTTTATCATTAGTTTAACTTCTGCAAGTTATATCTTTCTTTACTAAAACTTTCTTTTAGCTATTTAAGAAGATTTATCTAATGATTCGTCCAGTATTCAAGTTGAGACATTTGTTTCGAACACATCGAAATGTGTCTCATTTGACTGATCGTATATTCAACTTAATTTATAAGGATCTTGCTATTCTTCGATGTCTTTTGAAGAAATTAATTAAGTTATAGTTATATTATTGTCTTCACTTTGCTGCATATTGATGCATGTATCAACAAATTTATTTTTCAGTCAATTTCGTTGTTAGTTAGTCATATTTAAACTATGTTTGCACACTTAGTAATCTCCCTCGAAAATAGTTCCTTAGCAAATCTCTAACGTGCTAACACTTATTTTAGTATGGCACATGCATAAAAGACAGCATATATTCGTAACTTGTGGGGATATCTATCTCATAGATTTGCCTATTGTATCAAACAAATATTAAATAGCAAAAATAATAAAATCTCAAACCATATTGTAAATATTTGTAAAACAGAAGTATAACCAAACAATGTCTGTTAAAACAAAATAAATTGTTTTAATGAAGAAATAAACTATCTTTTATATCTTTAGCTTCTGTCGACTTTTCAAGTCACCTTATTCTTCATCGTATTCCTCATCACGCTGAATTCCACATCTTGCAAATCAAAATGTGAACACACATTCTGTTAATGTCTATATACTTGGTGATTTCAAGATAGGAAATTGCTAAAACGAATATTACCTCATAAACACTTTGTCAGGCATCTGATCTGATCAGTCTGGGAACTTTTCCCGAGCATAGTAGGTGGCTCGGCTTGTCACAGATATAGCAAGCATCATCATCAAAGATTCGGACTCTCTTCATGCCTTGATTAGGGTTCTCGGTCATAGGTTCACAAACTGACTTGAGCTTTTGTTCCTCGGCGATGAACATCTCTCTTATATCTGGTATCGACCCATCAAACTTGCTTTTGATGTATCCCTTCGTGAATGTATCATATTCGCTCGGCAGGGATGTCAGAATCATATTCAGAGCAGTGACTGTGTGTATGGGGAACTCAAGTTCCTCAACTTTCTTAAAGTCACTCACCATTTGGTATACGTGATCTCCCACACTCTGACTAAACTTCGTAGGTTTAGTTATCCATGAGTGATTGCTAAACTCCAAATCTGTTTATTCTGATAACTATGTCTCAACTCTTAGACCATTTTATAGGCGTACAAGCTTTTGAAATCATCCCCCATTTCATTTAGGAGTTCTTCACTAACAGTCCATTGAATCAAATATGACACTTTTGTGGAGTCATGGTAATGCTCCATCCATTTGGATTTAGTGTCATCCATCGGTGGGAGATCGTCCACTGGTATGTCTAATACATACAATTAATTTTCATTTTCTAGTACGCCTCTCAAGTTTTGGTACCATATGGGAAAATTTCTTTCGATGAGTTTATTTCTGTACATGACTTATTGGTGTTAGAATACTTTATAGTAGCTATGGAGCATCTACAAGAGGGAAACAATATTTTAGTATTTCATGTTACTAGATAACCTAATTAAATATACAGACCCAATGACATTATTTCAATTAGGATAGAGTCCTATTTCATAAATGCAAGTGATTGGCTTAGCAATATTCACTTGTACTTATTACGTAGATGGGTAGGATTACCAATTGCGTCTCACACAACTCTCTGGTTTGGAGTTATGACGCCTTATGAACTTGCAATTCTAATTTATGTCTTTTATTAAAACATTAATTTTAGACAATGACCCCATTTCACAACTGTAGAGGTGAATGGCTTAGCACTACTCACTCCTGCATTTGCTACATAGGTGGTGCATGACATGATTTGTCAATTTGTACGTTTACCCCAACTATGCCAACTTGTCATGCTACAAGTGATATTATCCCTAGATAAGGAACGTATTTCACCGGCCTATGTTACACAGGAACCGCGTCTCGACCTCGTACTAAAACCGTAGGCCCAATGCAGGGTAAGCACTAACTAAGGGGGTTCGATTAGATTAGTTCGAGTGTTTCAAATGTAGGATGGCATTATATATCATTTGAAACTGGGATTTGCTTTTATATTATGAAAATATAATGGACGACATATTTTCATAAACAATAGGTCATGCATGTTTGTAAAATCATATTTTACTTATTCATGATAAATCCTAAAATATCCTTTTCGTTACATGATGCGATCGTTTTTAGATAACCTAATTAATGAAACTAGGTTGAAAGTTTATCTCCAATCCCTTTTAAAATTAATAAAACTCTTTATCAATTTTATGTCTTTTAATATTTTAACATGGAATGTGACATCCGAGAATTTCAAGGTTTACTTCCGTTAGACAATTCCGTTAGTTACGTTATAAGTATTGACTTAGTAACTAATGCATAACTAGGCCGAATACGTCCACGACCTTTGGTTGATCACCGAACCCGCCCATATGTGCTATGTGTTCATTTATTAATGTCATTTTGTGCAATGTGATTTAAACGCATGATTTAACATTATGAATAGCATGACAAATTGTAAATCCTTGATTATGTGAAAATTGCCTAAGTTGTGCAGCCAGCGAAACTACCGGGCAAAACTGTAGTGTCGCCCGGTAGCCAGCTAAGTTAATCAGTTAAAACGTGACCAGAGCTAGTTTCGCCTGGCCAGCGAAACTGCCAGCGAAACTAGCCTCTGATATAAATAATCTTAATAAACCCTAGTTCTCCTATTTGCCTCATTTACACAAAAACACACACACTCTTCTCTGGAGATCTGGTCAGCTGAAAACCATCAAGAAAAACCAAGATCTCAGCCTCAAGACAACATCCATTCGATTCCTTGATCGAATCGTGAGTCCCAAAACCTTCCTTTATGCCATTTCTATGTGTTTTCTATGTGTTTCTTCATAAAGCATGCTTAAACCTTCATGATATTGTTAGATCTTCTGTAGGAATGCTTAGTAATGCTAGATCTATCATAAAGTTTGCAACTTTACGTTTGAAATCCAACCATGATAGAGATTTATGCTATTTAGGTCACTTTAGGATTTTAAATGCATTTTGGTGATTTGATGATGAATATGCATGAATAAGGTGTTAAAACTTGTTGTTTGATGTTGGTAAATGCCTATGTATGCTAAACAATGAATTGCATGAAGTATGGAAGCTGTTAGGTTGATTTTTAGGTTGATCCGTATGTTTTTCGCGACCAGCGAAACTGTACTGTTCTCTGGGCGAAATTGTCCAGCGAAATTATGTGAATCTTCAACCAGCGACAC
The DNA here is from genome assembly GCA_039602395.1 of Deinandra increscens subsp. villosa. NCBI lineage: Eukaryota > Viridiplantae > Streptophyta > Magnoliopsida > Asterales > Asteraceae > Deinandra > Deinandra increscens. Next base: position 70,675,877 of record JBCNJP010000023.1, read on the forward strand.
TATGCAGCGAAACTGCAGTGTCGCCGGGTAAACCGACCAGACCAGCTCGAGCGAATCTACCGAGCGAAATTCCCTGAACGAAAGTTCAAACCGGTTTCGGGCGAAACTAGGCTAGCGAAACTGTGCCAACAGTTTCGAGCGAAACTAGCCTAGCGAAACTGTGTCATCGGGTATTGCCTAGCGAAAGTGTTGCCCGTGCACACAGCGAAACTGCCTAGCGAAACTGCTAGCGAAATTGAGACCAGAATCCAAACTTGTACAATTTATTTGAATGTTCTACCATGACTTACATGATTATGCTATGATGATACATGCTTTGACTTCTGATGTATATGAACCCTTGTCTATGATCAACCATCGGTGTCGTGTGTCTGTATGTCGAGTCATAGTTCCAACGTGCTATGTTATGGGCCATAGTGACGTTAAGTGAAGATTAGACACAAGACTAATACTTAAGACCTAAACGTGTTCATAGGTCTTCGTTAAGCATACTTGGATTATTAACAAGTGTAGCAGTGCAACCCAAGGTGAGTGTCACTAACCCGATTACCGTGAACCCGTTTGGGTCCAACGAATAACTAAATGAAAAACAATGCTGACAACCTTATGAGTGCTATGCACCTCCCTGATGAACCTGAAAACTTGGAGTGCTCGGCACCCACTTGACGAACTTGAAGTGCTTTATGGGAAGCACTTGTGAATTACTTAAATAACTATTTCTGGAATGAAACTGAAAACATTTTGAGATTCGTGAGAATCCGGTAAACCTTTTAATATGGCTAGCGTTGGTTAAAGTCTAAACCACATGATATCACATGATTTCTAAGGATGCCTTGAAATTTAAAAGTCCTCAACTAAATTGTATCATTAATTGTAAAGCGAGGGGATGTTGGGTAGATCTACTGGAGTTTGACAAACTCCGCCCCGTGGCACGGGGAGTGCACGGAGGTACAATATCAGCCTATCTGACCGTGATCCCGAGAGGACACGGGGGAGGCAAAACCGCGATGACGTAGGTCTGCAGTACTGATGGCACGGCCACTACAATAATTTATGGTCAGCTTTGGTACAAACTTCCTTAGTGCATGGAACAACGGATTAGCTACCCGCGATATCGGTTGAGCACTTTAACTATACAAAACTAGTACATACCCGATAACGTAGGTTACGGACAATACTTTTACTAAACCACAATAATATGATTTTGGATATCACTAAAGCATTGCTTTTCACAAATGAATATTTCATAAGTATATGTTGATTCGATTATGATTATGAGACCGGGCCAATGCGTGACATGCCCACTGTGAACTCACCAACCGTTAGGTTGAAACTTGCGTGGTTTAAACTTTTGCAGATCGCTAAGGAGTATCCGGAGCGGGTTGGCATGGCACATGAAGACTTTTATTCTTAGTTAAAACTTAATTGGGAATTTTAAAACAATGTTTATGTAAAGCACGTGGTTAGTGCTAAAGATAATATTTTCCGCTGCGTACTGTCAAACTGTTTTATTTATTAATGTTTGGACTTTACTCTGATTCGTTTAGTATTTGTAACTAATGGTTGTGGTCCTGGTTTGCTCGCACCCCTTAACGGCATAAACTCCGTTAGTGGTTAATTTGGGGGTGTGACATGGAAAAATTAAAACCAATCTAATAATAACGACTTATTATACATATGTCTTTTGAATTAAAACATCTTTTAATTATAAATGTTTATTTAAAGATTGTGTCATCCAGTTTGGCTAAATGAATTATTCTGAATAATCAGTCAACCACAACATATAGTATCGAGCCATTTAAAATTTTATGTCACTACTACAAAAACTGCTTTCCTTGACACGCGAACGATGACACTCGATAATTCTTGACGTGCAAAAACTGAAGTGTCAAAATAAAATGTCAATTACAGGTAATTCCTAAGAATTCATGACGCGCATTTTTGAGTGTCAAGAATTTCTGTCATATTTCAAAAAAAAAACACGGAGAACACTTATAATGTGAGTGTCAAGAAGCTGGTGTCATTTTTTATTTATTTTCCCGCCTAAAATTTTCAGAAAAGACGAAATCCAAAAAAACATAATATAAAAATAAAACCAACAAAATCGCGCCCCAAATTCGTCCGCCCTAATTCTTCTCCTCCATACGAAATCCCACCTAATTCTTCACCTGCTTCTAGACGCAGAGTCCAGCTTGAAGGCATCCCCTCCGACACTTCAGATTATGATGATGAGAAACCAGATCTCGGAGCAGAAGAAGGCAGCGACGATCCTTTCGCCGGTGGTAAAGTCCGTAGGAAAACATCTATGGCCAGAGTTTTCAAATCCATCCTCATCCAGGTCCGGCGATTTCAGATCCACCCTCGTCCAGATCCAGCGATTTCAGGTCCACCCTTGTGACATCCGGGAATTTCAAGGTTTACTTCCGTTAGACAATCTCCGTTAGTTACGTTAATAGTGTTAACTTAGTAACTAATGCTTAACTAGGCCGAATACGTCCACGACCTTTGGTTGATCACCGAACCCGTCCATATGTGCTATGTATTTATTTATATGTTGTTATTATGAGAAACGTGATTTAAATGCATGATTTTTATTAAAAAGAATGACTATTTAATTATTTGATAAATTATGTGACAAATTGCCTAATTATGTGATTATATGTTTAACCGGGTAACTAAGTGTATGCATACATGATTAATGATTGGGCTAGTCATTAGACTAATCATGGACTAGTGATGGCTAATCATTGGGGGCCCAAATCCCAATGAAAGCCCATGATGGCCATTAGTATTTAAATGAAGCTTTAAACCCTAATTACCCATTTGCATACATCACACAAGAAACACACACACACTCTCTCCCTCTTGCGATTCTGGACCAGCCTTAGAGACCATCAAGATCAGCCATCTTTTCTGTAGAAGAAGATCATCCATCGATCCTAGATCAAACCGTGAGTCCCATGACCATGTTTCTTGCTTTTCTATGTGTTTCCTTCATAAAGCATGCCTAGATCTCCATGTAATCGTTAGATTTTCTGTAAGAATGCTTAGGAATACTAGATCTATCATAAAGACTACAACTTTATGTGTGAAAACTGATCCATAATAGAGATTCATGCTAGATTAGGTTATTTTGTGAAAAAATGTGTTCTTGAAGATTTGATGATGAAAATACATGTTTATGATGTTAAAAATGCTCCTGTGATGTTCCTAAATGATTATGTATGCTTGAAAATGAATTACATGAAGTATGGAGGCTGTTAGAAAGATTTTTAGTCAAATTTACGGGTTTTTTAGCGACCAGCGACACTATGCATTCATTAGGAGAAACTATCCAGCGAAACTATGCATATCTCCTTCCAGCGACACTGTGCAGCGAAACTGTAGTGTCTCTCGTGAACGAAACTGACCTTGTCCCTGAACGAAAGTTCAACCAGTTCCTGGCGAAACTAGCTAGCGAAACTAGCAGTTTCTCTAGCAGTTTCTCTAGCAGTTTCTCTAGCAGTTTCTCTAGCAGTTTCTCCAGCAGTTTCGCCAGACTAAACCCAAACTTGTGCAACTTATTTGAATGCTATGCTATGATTACATGATTATGCTATGATAAGACATACTATGATTTTTGTATTATATGAACCCTTGTTTATGATAAACCATCGGTGTCGTGTGTCGGTATGTCGTGTTATAGTCCAACGTGCTATGTTATGGGCCATAGTGACGTTATGTAGAGTTTAGACACAAAACTAATACTTAAGACCTAAACGTGTTCATAGGTCTTCGTTAAGCAATACTTGGATTATTAACAAGTGTAGCAGTGCAACCCAAGGTGAGTGTCACTAATCCGTTTACTGTGAGCCCGTTTGGGACACACTGAATAATCTAATGAAAAACAATGCTGACAACTTTATGAGTGCTATGCACTACTTGATGAAACTGAAAACTTAGAGTGCTATGCACCTACTTGATGAACTTGAAGTGTTCTATGGGAAACACTTGTGAATTACTAAAACAACTAATTCTAAAACGAAACTGAAAAATGTTTATTTGCAGAAGAAGTTTAAGCTGTGAAAGGTGTGGCAAGAAAAGCCACGAGGCAAAAGACTGTTGGGCAATTCTTCCCGAGCAACAAAACCGCCTAAGGCAAAACAACAACAATCATGGCAACAACAACCATGGAAACAACCGGGGCAATGGAAACAACAATGGTGGAGCCAGTGGCTGTTTTGAATGTGGTGCTCAAGGCCACATGAAAAGGGACTGCCCGCAGTTGAGAAGACAGGGAAACGGTAACCAAGGAAACAATGGTGGGAATGGTAATGGTGGAGGTAATGACAACGGGAACGGTGGAAATGGCAGAGGAAGGGCTTTTGTTATGGGTCAAGGTGAAGCTCGCAACGATGCCAACGTGATTAACGGTAAATTCATCCTAAATGGTTTCTTTGCTACTGTATTGTTTGATTCTGGTGCTGAAAGAAGCTTTATTTCCACTAAATTTGCTAAGTTGATTAATGCTAAACCAATTGCCCTAGACGTTAAATATGTGGTAGAACTAACGAATGGTAAACTTCACGATACAACTCAGATAGTTAAGGACTGTAAGTTAGAACTAGCTGGTCATACATTAGGAATCGATCTCATGCCTTTCCCGATTGGTAGTTTTGATGTTATAGTAGGAATGGATTGGTTATCCGAAAACCGAGCTGAAATTTTATGCCAAGAAAAAGTGGTTCGTATTCCACTCGAAGGAGGCGAGGTGTTAACAGTTCAAGGCGAGAAAGGTGGAACAGTCACCGGTATTATTTCGTTTCTCAAAGCCCAAAAATGCCTTCGTAAGGGTCACTTCGCGATCCTTGCAAACGTCACCGACACGACACTTCCCGAGCGCAGAATTGACGACTACCCGATAGTCCGCGACTTCCAAGATGTATTTCCTGATGATCTGCCTGGTTTGCCTCCATTTCGACAAGTCGAGTTTGGAATCGATTTAGCTCCTGGAGCCGCTCCGATTGCACGCGCACCTTATCGTTTGGCGGTGAGCGAACTCAACAAACTCTCCGCACAACTTCAAGAGTTACTCGACAAAGGATTTATTCGTCCAAGTTCGTCTCCATGGGGAGCACCGGTATTGTTTGTTAAGAAGAAAGATGGAACGTTCCGCATGTGTATCGACTATAGAGAGCTTAACAAGGTTACGATCAAGAATCGGTATCCACTTCCTCGAATCGACGATCTCTTCGATCAGCTACAAGGTTCAAGCTACTTTTCAAAGATTGATCTACGGTCTGGATATCACCAACTTCGTGTTCGTGATGAAGATGTCCCCAAGACTGCTTTCAGAACTCGCTATGGCCATTACGAATTTCTAGTTATGCCGTTTGGGCTAACTAATGCACCTGCTGTGTTTATGGATCTGATGAATCGGGCGTGCAAGCCGTACCTCGATAAGTTTGTGATAGTTTTCATCGACGATATTTTAATCTACTCCAAGACAAAGGAAGAACACGAGAATCACCTACGACTTATCTTGGAATTACTCCGCAAGGAACAACTTTACGCCAAGTTTTCGAAATGCGATTTTTGGATTCGCGAAGTCCAGTTTCTTGGACACATTGTTGATCAGAATGGAATTCATGTCGACCCAGCTAAAGTGGAAGCTATCAAGAATTGGCCTACTCCAAGAGCGCCGACCGAAATCCGACAATTTTTGGGACTTGCCGGATATTACCGAAGATTCATTAAGGGTTTCTCGTAATTGGCTCAACCCTTAACAGCTTTAACGCACAAAGGAGTGCAATATAGATGGGGTGAAAAAGAGGAACGCGCGTTTCAAACTCTTAAGGACATGTTATGTTCAGCTCCGATTCTCGCGTTACCCGATGGGGTTGACGACTTTGTAGTTTACTGTGATGCATCCATCCAAGGACTCGGTTGCGTGTTGATGCAACGGGACAAAGTGATTGCCTACGGGTCCAGGCAACTAAAGGATACTGAGAAGAATTATACAACGCATGATTTGGAATTGGGAGCCGTTGTTCATGCACTCAAGATTTGGAGACATTACCTCTACGGAACAAAGTGCACAATATTCACTGACCACAAAAGCTTACAACACATCTTTGATCAGAAGGATCTCAACATGCGACAACGACGGTGGGTCGAGTTACTGAATGACTATGACTTAGCAATTAAGTATCATCCAGGAAAAGCCAATGTTGTGGCTGATGCCTTAAGTCGGAAAGAGTATGAAAAGCCTCGACGAGTACGAGCGCTGCAACTTACCATTCACACGGGATTGCCGGATCGGATCCGCGATGCCCAACAAGAAGCTTTAAAGGAAGAAAACTTCGCAGCTGAAGCACTGCGAGGGGTGGATGGTAACTCCGAAATTAAGTCCGACGGACTCAGATATTATAATGATAGAATTTGGGTTCCTTTACTTGGAAATCTTCGTGAGCTCGTGATGGACGAGGCGCACAAATCAAGGTATTCGGTGCACCCTGGATCGGATAAAATGTACCAAGATTTGAAGAACTTGTATTGGTGGCCGAATATGAAAGCCGACATCGCGCGATATGTGGCTAAGTGTTTAACGTGCTCAAGAGTTAAGATCGAGTACCAAAAGCCTTCTGGGCTATTACAGCAACCAAAGATCCCAGAATGGAAATGGGAGGATATCTCAATGGATTTTGTAACGGGGTTACCTCATCGATCGAATCGACCGGATGCGATTTGGGTTATCATTGATCGACTAACCAAATCCGCACACTTTATTCCAATGAGGGAAAATGATAACATGGATAAGTTAACAAAGCTGTATATTGACCGAATTGTGGCACGCCATGGAGTGCCTAAGACTATTATCTCCGACCGAGATCCTCGATTTACTTCCCGATTGTGGCAATCTATGCAAGAAGCACTGGGAACCAGACAGGATATGAGCACAGCCTATCACCCGCAGACCGACGGTCAGATGGAACGAACTATTCAGACTTTGGAAGACATGCTCAGAGCTTGCATTCTCGACTTTGGTAAAGACTGGGAGGCTCATCTTCCATTGGTAGAGTTCTCCTACAACAACAGTTATCATTCAAGCATCGGTGCAGCACCTTTTGAAGCACTTTATGGCAGGAAATGTAGATCGCCCGTGTGTTGGGCCGAAACAGGTGAGAAAGGACTCACCGGACCGGAAATTATTCATGATACAACTCAACGAATTATTCAAATCAGAAATCGGATAGCCGCAGCACGTGACAGACAAAAGAGCTATGCCAACAAACGCCGTAAACCTTTGAAGTTCGAGGTAGGCGACAAGGTGCTATTGAAGGTATCTCCCTGGAAAGGTGTGATACGCTTCGGAAGGCGTGGAAAGCTGAATCCTCGCTATATCGGTCCATTTGAAATTATTAGGGAAGTAGGCCCGGTGGCCTACCGATTACAACTCCCTGCTGAACTCGATGGAGTTCACAACGTGTTTCACGTCTCTAATCTAAAGAAATGTCTGGCTGAAGACATCAAAATAATTCCTTTGGAGGAATTGGAAATTGATGAACATCTGAGATTTGTTGAGCAACCAGTAGAAATCATGGGACGCGAGGAGAAAGCCCTCAAACGTAGCAAGATTCCGATCGTCAAGGTTCGATGGAACTCAAAGCGTGGACCTGAATACACTTGGGAACGAGAGGATCAGATGAAGAAAAAGTATCCTCACTTGTTCGAGCAAACATCCACGGAAACTCAAGGTATGATTTAATTTTGGGGACCAAAATTCCTTTAACAGGAGGAGGATGTGGCGACCCTAAAACTTTTGCTTTCTTTCCCCAGCAACGACAAGTAACCACGACAGCTAAGACTGCGAACGCTACAACACAAGAATAATTTTCGGGACGAAAATTCCATTTACAAGGGGATGATGTGACATCCGGGAATTTCAAGGTTTACTTCCGTTAGACAATCTCCGTTAGTTACGTTAATAGTGTTAACTTAGTAACTAATGCTTAACTAGGCCGAATACGTCCACGACCTTTGGTTGATCACCGAACCCGTCCATATGTGCTATGTATTTATTTATATGTTGTTATTATGAGAAACGTGATTTAAATGCATGATTTTTATTAAAAAGAATGACTATTTAATTATTTGATAAATTATGTGACAAATTGCCTAATTATGTGATTATATGTTTAACCGGGTAACTAAGTGTATGCATACATGATTAATGATTGGGCTAGTCATTAGACTAATCATGGACTAATGATGGCTAATCATTGGGGGCCCAAATCCCAATGAAAGCCCATGATGGCCATTAGTATTTAAATGAAGCTTTAAACCCTAATTACCCATTTGCATACATCACACAAGAAACACACACACACTCTCTCCCTCTTGAGATTCTGGACCAGCCTTAGAGACCATCAAGATTAGCCATCTTTTCTGTAGAAGAAGATCATCCATCGATCCTAGATCAAACCGTGAGTCCCATGACCATGTTTCTTGCTTTTCTATGTGTTTCCTTCATAAAGCATGCCTAGATCTCCATGTAATCGTTAGATTTTCTGTAAGAATGCTTAAGAATACTAGATCTATCATAAAGACTACAACTTTACGTGTGAAACTGATCCATAATAGAGATTCATTCTAGATTAGGTTATTTTGTGAAAAATGTGTTCTTGAAGATTTGATGATGAAAATACATGTTTATGATGTTAAAAATGCTCCTGTGATATTCCTAAATGATTATGTATGCTTGAAAATGAATTACATGAAGTATGGAGGCTGTTAGAAAGATTTTTAGTCAAATTTACGGGTTTTTTAGCGACCAGCGACACTGTGCATTCATTAGGAGAAACTATCCAGCGAAACTATGCATATCTCCTTCCAGCGACACTGTCAAGCGAAACTGTAGTGTCTCTCGTGAACGAAACTGACCTTGTCCCTGAACGAAAGTTCAACCAGTTCCTGGCGAAACTAGCTAGCGAAACTAGCAGTTTCTCTAGCAGTTTCTCTAGCAGTTTCTCTAGCAGTTTCTCCAGCAGTTTCGCCAGACTAAACCCAAACTTGTGCAACTTATTTGAATGCTATGCTATGACTTACATGATTATGCTATGATAAGACATACTATTATTTTTGTATTATATGAACCCTTGTTTATGATCAACCATCGGTGTCGTGTGTCGGTATGTCGTGTTATAGTCCAACGTGCTATGTTATGGGCCATAGTGACGTTATGTAGAGTTTAGACACAAAACTAATACTTAAGACCTAAACGTGTTCATAGGTCTTCGTTAAGCAATACTTGGATTATTAACAAGTGTAGCAGTGCAACCCAAGGTGAGTGTCACTAACCCGTTTACTGTGAGCCTGTTTGGGACACACTGAATAATCTAATGAAAAACAATGCTGACAACTTTATGAGTGCTATGAACTACTTGATGAAACTGAAAACTTAGAGTGCTATGCACCTACTTGATGAACTTGAAGTGTTCTATGGGAAACACTTGTGAATTACTTAAACAACTAATTATAAAACGAAACTGAAAAATGTTTTCGGGATTCATAAGAACCCCAAAGTAAACCGTTCTAATATGGCTAGTGTAGGTTAAAGTCTAAACCACATGATATCACATGATTTCTAAGGATTGTCTTTTAACTAAAAAAGTCCTCAACTTAATTGTGCCATTAATTGTAAAGCGAGGGGATGTTGGGTAGATCTACTGGAGTTTGACAAACTCCGCCTCGTGACACTGGAGGTGCACGGAGGTACAATATCAGCCTATCTGACCGTGATCCCGAGAGGACACGGGGGAGGCAAAGCCGCGATGACATATGTCTGCAAAACAAAATAGCTGAAGGCTCTGCCACTACGATACTTTATGGTCAGCTTTGGTACAAACTTCCTTAGTGCATGGAAACAACGGATTAGCTACCCGCGATATCGGTTGAGCACTTTAATTATACAAGACTAGTACATACCTGATAATTACGTTACGGACAATACTAACACTAAATACCAAATGTTTATGAACTGATGTATATAACTGAGCATTGCTTTTCACAAACAAATATTACGTATGTATATGTTGACACGATTACGATTATGAGACCGGGCCAATGCATGTCATGCCCACCGTGAACTCACCAACCGTTAGGTTGACACTTGCGTGGTTTAAACTTTTGCAGATCGCTAAGGAGTATCCGGATCGGGTTGGCATGGCACACGAAGACATTTTATTTTTAGTTAAACTTAATTGAGAATTTAAAACACTGATTTTGTAAGGCACGTGGTTAGTGCTAAAGACAATGTTTTCCGCTGCGTACTGTTAACCTGTTTTTATTATTAATGTTTGGACTTTACTCTGATTCGTTTAGTATTTGTAACTAATGGTTGTGGTCCTGGTTTGCTCGCACCCCTCAACGGTATAAACTCCGTTAGTGGTTGATTTGGGGGTGTGACAACCCTCCTCCAGGTCCATCGATTTCAGGTCCACCCTCGTCTAGGTCCGGTGATTTCAGGTACGTCACTATGAACGCCGACGGTTCCTCCACCCTCGTTCGGTTTAGACTTTAAACCGTCAAACCACCGTCCAGCGATTCAGGTCCACCCTCATCCAGGTCCGGCGATTTCAGGTCTGTTATTTCACGTTCCGGTTGCAGCCGCCGCGCTTCTCGACCTCCGCCTTCTCCATGAACTACTTCTCCTCGAAACAACAAGGTAACAATCCCCAATTGTACGATTTGTGTAATTAATCAACCGTATACTGCTTCGTGCCTAAAAACTGATTTCGTTTAAAACTTTGAAAAATTTAGGCTCTACTCAGTTACGATGTAAGATGTTGTTTGATGAAATTGATTTAATAAATAAGGTTGTGTTCAAGCAAAATGGCTTGTGGATGGTTGCATTTGTGATAGTTTTGAGTGAATGTGTATGATTGATACTCAATTGTTGGTAACTCGAAGAAAGCTCATCATTTATATGTTATGGATACTAATTTTCTTAATTTATGGACATTGATTACTGGTCATATTAATTTGGGGCGCGATTTTGTTGGTTTTATTTTTATATTATGTTTTTTTGGATTTCGTCTTTTCTGAAAATTTTAGAAGTAACGTAGGGTTTAATGTTTCAGACTTTGCAATTAGCTACCAGAGATGGTCATATTATTTGGATTAAATAAATTGATCCTTTGATTGAGGTTTTGTTCAAATGAGTTTAGGTTGACATTCTTTTTAACCAACTGAGCTTTGTTTAACTTTTAAAGTGTGTTAATTTGTCTTAAACCCATATTTTCTATCTAAAACATATGGTAATTTGTCTATTCCGATTGGGTAAGTGTTGTGTTCAGTTTATGCTTTGAATTTAACACAATATAATTTTCCTCATTTTCAGATAAGGTGTGATGGCCTTGTTGTTCAAGGTAATATCAGTTTCTCGCTTTTTCCCACTTTTCATTGTTGCTAAATTAGAAGACTAATATTTAGACTTTAGTGTAATTTGTCTATGCCAATTATTTATAGAAAAAATTCCTTGTGAGGTAGGCTCCACGCGTATGTTCCTTTAATTTTACTGCTTTTCAATTTGTTCACTATAATTTGTCATCCTTCAGATATAGATTTTCGTTAAACAGTGATTTGAAGCTGTAATCATTGATTTAATTGAGTTATTGGGACCAATCGGGAGAGAAGTCGATATCAAACACCTGGTTTGACTCCAAGGGTTTACTGGTAGGTCGTCTCTCGTTTTCTCTATCTGTTTTGATTGATGCACTAGGGATTGTTTATTGCTCGATTTTTGTAATTCCCCATCTTTCTCTGGTTTCCATCCTCCCCCAACCCCTCTCTTTTTGTTCACTTATATCAATAAAGGGTTGGGTGTTTGGTGACTGCTGATATACTTGTTCTCCATGTTGACCAGCAAAGCTCATTTAGATATTGTAAGATATTGAATTGGTGTATGCTTGTTAAGTGGACTGATGTGCACAAGCTGTTTCTTCTGATTGTTTGGTTGCTGTTGTGCTTGAATGCTATGATTAATAAGGGTCTTTCTTTGATAAAAATTAAAGAGAAAATTAGGGGTTTATAGCATACAGGGTCAATATTTTTGGTACTTATTTAAGACTATTCCTGGGCTAGTTTGGATTTTCTAAGAGTGATTTCTAGCAAGTGTTTGTTTGTCTTCTGGGTTGTTATCTTTGGTCCATGAACACTGGTTGTATTAATCAAATAACACAATTTTATGTAAATTGATTAAAATAACACAAATTTCATGTAAATTTTTGCTATTAACCTACATCAGAACTCATGTTGTCTTTAGAGATTGGTATAATTGTTCCTCCTTGACAGCAACAGCATATGCATACATAGGTTTGCATAAAACTCCAACTTAGTCTTATAAATGATCACTATTTACAAAGTGCAATTCAGATCTGGCAACTATTCATATATAGTTGTGCAATATTCATTGCTAGATTGTAGTCATGTGAAATTTATATGAATAATAACATCATGATAGATCTGTTTTTTTAATTAAGGTATGAGCTTGGAAGGCAGCCTACCAACATGAAGATTTCCAGCAACAAGACTGTAAGAAGGGTGAGGATTTGTATAAGTTTTAGAAAGGGCCAGGTTGGTTGACCACTTGCACTTTTTTTTTGTAGATTTGTATAAGTTTTAGATAGTCAACCTGCTGAATTTGTTCCTGATAGTCAACCGATGGGTAAATGATAAGTTTACATATTTGGTTGGTTGCAACTGAATTGGTATTCTTCTGCAGGAACTTGCAGGTCTACCAACAATGGAGCTAATTCACAAAGATGGCACTCCTCCGACTAATACATTTATTTGTTAATGTAGAAATATTTTTAGTACTTGTATGAAATGTTCGAATTGTTTTTAATATATGAAATGTATTGTTTTACTATAAGTGTATATTTATGCTCTATTATCTGGTTAATTGTCATTATTTGTAGAAACTAGTGATTCTATTAAAAAATAAATTTTTTTTTAATTTTTTTTTACATTCTTGACGCGCAAAATTGAGTGTCATAAGCAGATTTATGACTAGGGCTTCCTTGACGTGCATTTTATGACGCGCAAAGCATGTCATAAAATGCGTGTCATTGTTTGCGCGTCAAGAGCTTCTTGACACGCATTTTGCGCGTCAAGAAGCTTCTTGACCCCCGCATCCTTGACGCGCATTTGCGTGTCAAGAAGGCACTTTCTTGACGCGCAATGCACGTCAAGAATGCCAGTTTTTGTAGTAGTGTGTTTAGTTTTGCTTGAGCCAACGAGCGATACTAAACTAGGTCTATAAGGGACAAGCAACCACAGTTCTGGCCCTATTTCTTGATTTCCTTGATTCTTGTGAGACGTCTAAAAGCATCCTTCAACCACCATTCTGGATTTTCATAGTCGTCGTCTTGGTTGTTCTTCCATGATACAAATTTTGATGTAAATAGATATATATATTACAATTAAAATAAAACATAACTATTACATTGTAGGTCCATAATTACCCAAAAAATACGTACATCAAAACATGGAAATAACCATGATCAAAATAAATCATAATCGTAAACAACCATAAACTCAATAATCATAATAAAATAATTATGAGGTCGATGACTCGATTCACACAATCATAAACGTAAACGCATAATTTTATATCTCGTGACAATTCAGACATATTTAAAATTCAAGATCATTATTCTAATATTATCTGAATCATTGTAAAAGTGGCTCTAATACCACTGTTCAGAATCTGCGACTCATTTAGATCAAAATTAAAATTTTGACTTTTAATATAAAATCTTATTTTATATTTATTGATTTATCAGATATTATTACAACTAATAATATAATACGGAAGCGGTGAGTTTCAAAACTTCTTCTATTCGAGTTAGGTATCCACACTAGTGATCCAATTACAATAGATTCATATATATATATATATATATATATATATATATATATATAAATAACCATAGAGTGTTTAGAGATTGACCTTGACGAGACCGAGATGAGACAATCTGAATCGACAAACAGATCCACTAAAAATCCTTTGATCACTCATTCAAACAACTTTGAACAACCCAAACCGATCACACTCGAGCTAGTCCAAGCACCGAGTGAGAACACACGACAACGGTCGCGCGGGTCACGGTATGGGACGGCGGCGGCAGCAGTGGTGGCGCCAGAGCAGCAGCGGTGATTGGCAGAGAGGCGGCGACGACAGGCGATGGCCCGACAGCAGCGGTCGGTGGAAGCGGCGGTCCGGTCACACACAACGACGGTGGCAGTCCGTTAGTGGACGGCGGCGGCGGTGCGGGTGGTGGACGGTGGTGACCGGAAACGGTGAGGCCAGCGGTGGTGGTGGTGGTGTTGCAGAGGGTCTACGCAGGGGAGGGAGCCAGAGAGATTTCAGGGTTAAACTTATAGGCTTCTGATTGTGTAATTAGGGTTGAAATTAGACCTGTATTAATAGGAATATAAGTTACAGTCTGATACCTAAATTACTGTCTTTTTCCCAAAGTAAACATCCTAATAATAACTGTTAATACAGATACTACCAGTTAAATTTTATATGTTCAAAACATACTGAAAATGCGTGAGCGGTAGATCGTCTACTTAATCGTTATGAAATCAATGTAAAACGAGCAAAACATGAGAAGTAAATACAATAGACTTGTATTAACCACAAAGAACCACAGAGTACACTGTTAAGAGATATCACGAAAAAGCTACTAGAACTGAATACAAGACAACCTATATATACTAGCTGAATTCGCGACTGGCCGAACCTCCAGTTCGGACAAGTTCGGACTTGTCCGATCCTGGAGTTCGCAAGGACTTCGTACCTTAGCAAACTTGTGAATCTTTGCCTTGAACTCGATACTTCACATGACTATCAGGAACCATGTATCAACAAACTCCCCCTCGGCATGTGCAATATCATCTTCCATTTAGAACTTGTATCTTCAATTAATCTCTCCCTCGATCTTGACGATGAGTTCAATCTTGAATACTTGAAATTGCATCGTGTGTAATCTCTTTATCAACAAACTTTAGAAGACTTGAAGTTGTAAAATTCTCTTTCCACTAAGAAACCTGCCAACATAAATAATCTTGGCACGAAACGTCTCTTTGAGATCCCAAGATATTTTGATTTTTAAAATTGATTTCGTATTCCGTGTTGATCAATTGAAAACAAATAAGAAACAAAATCTTTTTGAATTTTAGAAACTTTATATCAAAATACGCCTAAAAGCTTTTTGTTATTTCCTGATAATGAAAAGTAATTGCGGTACAGAATCAAACACTATTTTTGTCTTTTGTGAGAAAGGTCACAACTTGGGATCATATTGGACACAACATTGCTGAACTACACTTCAATTTCGATTATTGTAGCACATAAGCCATATCGATTGCAGATATAATTTGTCCAACTTTAAACTCAGGCAGAATCATACTCATAACATCTAGATATGTTAAGGTATTGATTAGATTTGCATTGACCAATGTACCCCACACTATCAGACATACTCAGATATGCTTTGCTTATCACATTTTTGTGATTTCATTTGTGATTTATCAAATAATGATTGTATTCATGATTTAGTCAACTGTGTTCCATGCAAAAAGAAATAAGAACGTTAAATCGTCTACCTTAAGGTCGATCTTTCGATACGTAGATAACGCCTCAGATTTAACAAAATAATAAAATAAAACAAGTTGAAATTGTATAACTCAACAACTCAGTCTTGTGGACACGCAGAGAAAGTCCGATGAGTTATACAAAACACAAATAAAATAAAGCAAAACGTCAAACGAACAACAATCAGGTCGGCCTTGTGAGCACGCAGAGAAAGTCCGATCGTTTGACAAAATAAAGAAAATCTAACAAGTTTAAATAGTTGCAAAATGAACACATGTATACACAGTGACTTCTCATTTTATTTTTCACATATCTTTTCCTTGATATATCATGAGATATGCATCAAGATGTTGTCCACTAGGTCAAGCATTAGATTTAGTGTATATCACATTTGAATACTTTCTGATTTGCCGAGCCTACCTTGCACCTCGATCAAATGGTCTTATGGCTTGTTCATCTAATTTATCCATGAGTCAGACGATGTAAGCCAATGTACCATCATTTCCCAATCATGTCGGATACAATTTCTCATTTTTCAATGTTTTTGGATTTTTCAAATTTCTCCCTTAAAAATGACAACTCTATTTATAGAGTTTCATTTTTTAACAATTGAAAAACAACACACTATTTTTATATTTTTGTAAAAACAAACTCCCCTTCAAAATTAGACGGAGTGTAAAACAAATAAATTGATCAACCAACACGAAAACTTGCAATTAAGCATTTTTGAAAAGCAAATTGATTTTGAAATTCAGATTAAGTTATCACAGATATTTCACAATCAGCAATTTTCTCAATCACCGATAGGTCTTCCTGAAATACCTGTTTGACACCAAATAAACCATTAGTCGCTTTGGGATCGACCCGATTCAACAGCGTTGGGTCGCCCGGTGTCTTTCACATAGTCAATGTTGGCCTTGGAAACAACTTTTGGTTTCCATATTTGAAAAAAATTTCAATTTTTTAGCAGAACCAGAATCAGAGTCAACCGGCGTACTTGGTTTAGACCATGACGACTTACAAGATTATTTGATCTTGGGAGACCATGGTTCATCAAAAATTTGACATTTGTTATCCACATATTTGGCAGTGTTGTGGATATATGCAGTCGTCGGACAATCAGCAGCAAGATGTCTTCGTTGACGACATGCATAAGAAAGTCTTTCTCGAAAAATAGTTGAAAAATTCTTTGAATTTTGAAAACGAGATGAGTGTTCAGAATCAAAAGTATCAAAGAAATCATCAGAAGAATCATACCTAGGAGATGGACTCCTTGAAGATGATAACCTTCCAGAACAATAAGAATCTTTCTTAGAAGGTGATTTCTTTTGAACTTTAACTCTTGAAACTTTTTCAGCTTTTTCTGGCTTCTTTGCTTGAACATGTGCGTCCTTCACTTCATAACCCAAACCTTTATGCTTTAAACCTGAAGATTTTGATGAACTTGAAGAACCAGAAGCTTCTCTTGCTTTTGCTTCACTAGTGAATTTCGCTTTGATATCTTTCAGCTTGTTCTTCTCAACCAAAACTTTTTCTTCTTCAATTCCAGATAAAGAACTTGAAGCAACCTTATCAAACACCTTTTCATTCTCCAGAAAAAACAGACTTTGAGGTAAATTTTGGAGCATCACCCAAAGGCTTTTCTTTCTTCTTAGACTTTGATGTCTTCTTCTTGGATGGAGTGGCAAATTTCGAATAATCCTGCAATTCACCCTTAGGATCAAGCGGAGTAGATGTGACCTCAATCAAATCCACTGGTTGAGGAACCATGTGAATATCATCTTTCTTAGAATTCTCCTCATTCTTATCCTGCTTATATAAGAAATTAAGCAATGTCGGTGACAAATTATAATTCTTTACTTGTCGTTTTAACTCCAAGATTTCCAACTGTAATTCATTAATTTTTTGCTAAGCCTCAAACACTTCCTTTTGTGACTTGATGAACTTTGCATTGAGATCATCATATTAATAAGCTTGTAATTTCCTGATCTCACATTCAACAAACAAGTCTTCAAGCACACTTTCTCTCTTCTTTTTATAAATCTCAACATCTTCAGTCAACACTTCATTCTTGTCACTATAAAGAACATTTTCATCTTGAAGCATAGAAATTTTATTTTGTAGCTTCTCAACAGTGGCAGCAGTTTCAACAATAAGAGCATTAGCCTTTTCATACTTTTGTTGAATCGGATAACTCTTCTCAAATAGATTCTCAATATCTTGAGCTGCATCAAGTGCTTCAGCTTTAGCTTTCTCACATTCTTCAGCCAATTGAATCTTTTTTTCAAAACATCTTCATGCACATGAACCAATTCATAATACTTCTTGTGAAAATCATCCAATTCTTTCTTAAGATCAACAATCTCTTCAGTTGACAATTTAGATCTTTCCTCAAAAATTGCAATCTTGTTACTTAGCTTTAAACATTCAATACATCTGGATTCTTCGACTTTAACTTCTTTAATCATTGATATTGTCGAATTGGAATTAGAATCAGTCATAATGCTATCATCATCATCATGTTTAGCAGTCAAAGCAAATGTAAATGGGGCATGTTTCCTTGTAGCCTCAGAATCTGCATTCCAGGCAAATTCATTTGGATGCCAATACACCTCATTTAATCCTTCATCAAAAGAAACAGCTTTTTCTTCAATATTAGAATTTGCACTTGGTGAATGAAAGACCATATGAGCATGTTGACCAGACTTCAGCTTGTTTTCAGTTGAACTTGGACATTCTCTTGCAAAGTGACCATATACCGAACACTTTAAACATTTCACCTTAGATTTGTCCAAACCAATTTTTCCTTCTTGATTCAGTCTTTTCTTGCCAGTTCTATTGAAAAATTTCTTCGTTCTTCAGACTAACATAGCATACTGCCAGTTCAAATCCATTTCTTCCAAATGATCATAATCGATTTGATCGTAATCTTTATTTGTCAACTCAGCATTACTCACAGCACCAGTGATAACACCAAAATATGAAGATGCCAACGCAGACATTAAAGCATTATAATCATCGGTGGTTTGAGCAGATAATGCATTTTGAGTTGAAGAACTCGAAACAGAAACATTACAACCAGCCGAATAACTAGGAGTTTCAGATTTACCTGCAATGAATGTTGTGGGAGGTGCAGAATTAAGAATATTAGATTTTCCAGCATTCATGGTAGAATCATTATCACCAAAATACACAGCAGGATTCTGAATTTGTGCAGGAAGTGATTTATTCACAATCAACTCCATATATCTAGCTTGAATTCAAATTAAATCATTGAAAGATAATCCTGTATATTCTTTATCATGAGTGATCATCATCACATAATTCTCCCATTTCTCCGGCAAAGCCTCTAGTATCTTTTCTTTCATATCAGCTTCTTCCTTTGTAAGACTTACCAAACGCATTTCACTCATCAAGTGGGAAAATCTTGCAATCAGATTTGGAATTGATTCGTTTTGATAATGCTTGAAACTGTCAAATTCCTTCTTTAAAACTTTCTGATGACTCTTCTTATATTGGTCATTGCCTTCACATCTCTTTTCTAACACATCCCACAAACTCTTTGATGTGTAGTTACACGAAAATTGATGTAATAACTCTTTAGGCAAAGCCATCGTCAACATACCATAAGCTTTCTTTTCAGCTTGATAAGCTTTCTTTTGTTCAGATGACATTTTTCTTTAAAGAATGAGTTCACCAGTTTCATCCTTTGGATAAACATATTGCTCAGTAAACACCAACCACATATCAATATCATTTGTGTCAACGTAAGCTTCAAATCTTTTAACCCAACTATGATAATCTTCCAATTTGAGTAATTTGGGAACTTTCTGACTTGTTCCAATTTCATTATCATAATTCATCATTGTTTGCATCGTCGCTTGAACCTAATTCTGAATAGCTGCAAATGCTTGAAAATCGGACATTTTTGAAAATCAGGTTACTGTTCACTCCGAACTTAGTCCGAACCTCGTCCGAATCACGGCCGAACCTTCTCCGAACTAATATGAGAACTCTGTCCGAACCTTACTCTCGGATGACCAACCAAACTGTAGGTCCGAAAACAACAAGTAATCACGATATCTTAATCACAAACGAGTGCGGAATCCTCGTTTATGATTGATTCAAGATAGAGAAGAGAAGAAACACGAAGAATACGATGATTAAATGTTAAAAACTTGATCTTTGCACACAAGAAAACTTGTCGGGTACAAAACAGAAATCGTAAACACTCTTCTCTCTCTCTTGATTACGATTACGATCGTAATCAGCTCCCTGGAAATCGTAAACTAGCTCTCCCCATCAGCAACCCAAATGAGGAGGTCTAGAGGGGTTTATATAGGCACCCCAATGGGTTTACTATTGGGCCTCTTGAGTCATAAACCCAATAGTAAACTCAAGCCTAACACTAAACTAGCCTACATACAATAACCAAACTAGTCTACTAAACTAATGAAACCCTCTAAGCCCAGCCCAACATATTTAATATTACAAGCCTCATAATCTAGCCTCTACACAAACTTAGACCGAAATTGTGCCGAAGGTTGTCCGAACTCTCACCGAAACACTGCCGAACGATGTCCGAACTCTCACCGAACCAGAAAATGGCCAAACTTTGTCCGAACTAGGAGTTCGGAGCGGTTACTTCGATGTTGTCCAAACCTCAAATGAATCCGAACACTATTGACACCATAATCGCGATTTTGAGAGATTTTGAACGAGATTTTTGACAGAAACACGAGCAAACACGATAGAAACAATCTAGAAGAAGATTTTTGATGAAAGGCACACTCGAGAAGATCAAATAAACTCC
This sequence comes from Deinandra increscens subsp. villosa, assembly GCA_039602395.1. NCBI lineage: Eukaryota > Viridiplantae > Streptophyta > Magnoliopsida > Asterales > Asteraceae > Deinandra > Deinandra increscens. The sequence continues at coordinate 70,696,333 of JBCNJP010000023.1, forward strand.
AAAATGATACTCATTTTTGTAAAAATGTGAATTTTTGACTCAAAGCATCGAAAAACAGTGATTTCTGACCAGTAGAACAAACCAAATGCTCTGATACCACTTGAAAATGCGTGAGCAGTAGATCGTCTACTTAATCGTTATGAAATCAATGTAAAACGAGCAAAACACGAGGAGTAAATATACTAGACTTGTATTAAGCACAGAGAACCACAGAGTACACTGTTAAGAGATATCACCAAAAAGCTACTAGAACTGAATACAAGACAACCTATATATACTAGCTGAATTCGCGACTGGCCGAACCTCCAGTTCGGACAAGTTCGGACTTGTCCGATCCTGGAGTTCGCCAGGACTTCGGACCTTAGCAAACTTGTGAATCTTTTCCTAGAACTCGATACTTCACATGACGATTAGGAACCATGTATCAACACATACCCAATATATCTTTTAGATATATATTAAATCAATCTCTATGTTTTAGTCAACTAATTTATCTAAAACATTTTATCCGAATAACAATTATTAACGTCTTAATAATTTTACTTTATCCATTATTTAATTTATCACTAAAAATTAAATCCCCGTGTACGTTATAATCAAAATAATGTCTCTATTATTTTCTTGATGAAATTGTTAACCGCTTTAACAAATTCATCATCATTTACATCTTAAACGATCACCGTTCTATTTCGCCTTGTTTAATTATTTCTCCAAACAATTTAATTTTAATCATCGTTTCGATAAAAAAACGATTCCCCTAATGTTCTTTCTGTGAACAATAATATTTAAATATATAATATTCAAATATTATAACTTGTTCGCCATCCAGATTGTAACTTTTGGATCGTAACTTAATGATTACGTTGACTAATCGATAGTCGGACATATTAAAATCCAACAAAAGCGACTCCAGCTTCTTTTTGTTGGATAGGAGATCCTTAAAAGATTTGGCATATTTGGGCATCTACTGGAGTGCCTCAACAAACGGAAGATAAATTTTTAATCGTTTAAACATATATAAGAACTGTCCGTACTCTCTCGCATAATCTGCAGGATGAGACGGGCGGGGTGGGGGACTCACCTCAAATCCGCAACACTGGTCTCTCTCTCTCTCTCTCTCTCTCTCTCTCTCTCTCTCTCTCTCTTCATACCTCTTCTTCTTCTTCTCTACTGCCTTAGGTGCGGGAGACTCGGTGTTTGGCACGGTACTTGCTGGGTCTCTTCTCTAGTGTGCCCTCCCATCCGGAGTCTCCATTTCTATCTCCTCATCCACCGGCTCTTCCTCCTCCACCGATGGTTCCTGCTCTCCCCCTCTACCACTACGTGTAGTGACCACCTTAAGTGACGCATTAGGGTTTGGTTTGGTACTATTTGAAAGTGATCCTCCCTTACTCACTAACTCAGACACCTGTTTTCCTATGTCATCTATGGAACGCTGCAAATCTAAAAATGCTTATTGTTGGTTCCTAAGGAGTGTATCGTGTTCCTTCAACTTTAGTTGCGTTTCATGATCTTTAGCCACGATTTTATTTAGCATATCTATATGCACGGACATCATCTCCTTGAGTTCCTTAGCCACTGCCCCCATGTCACTCCCACTATCCTGATTCTAACGCGATTGAAAACCCGAAGGGGTTGCGCCAGCTCTCCAACCAGTATTAGGGTTGGTTCTCCACCCCGACTGAAAAGAGTTACCGAACTGGTTTTAGTTACCAATGAAAGCCACTTGATCTTGGGTGGAAAGTGGACAGTCGATGGTGTCATGGCCTCCACGACACAACTCACATTTAGCCTGTTGTTTAAACTGTAAGTCGTGGACCTGTTTCTACAATGCCTCAATCTAAGCCTAAGCAGCAGTGTCAGAACTCACATGATGAACCCTTTGAGTTGTGGAAAGCGTAGATTTCGTTAGACCTGTTTCTGTAGTGCCTCGTCAAGGTCCATGCAAAACGAATGAATCTGCTCCCTAGTACGGGCAACTTTGGCAGGCGAATGAGCTTTCTTTAGGAACTTCCGCTTAAGGTAGGTCCAAGTAGCAATCGAATTTGCAGGCACAGTTTCCAGCCAAAGGGTAGCACGGGCGGTGAGAGAAAATGGGAATAAGCGAAGGTAAACGGTTTCGGGCTGCACATCATTAAAACCGAAAGTGGCACAAATACGCACAAATCGAGATCTATGAGCGGGTGTGTCTTCCTCGTCTAAGCCGTGGAACTGAAGGGTTTGGGTAAGGGTGTTCAACACATGAGATGGGATTTGCCAGTTGGCAGTGTTCGCGATGGTGGTCGGGGCAATGGAAAACTACCGTCTATGATGCCCTCCTAGCTATTTTGTGCACATTGCACCTAGCAACCATGTCTAAATCAGGAAATGGAATGGGTTGAAGTAAACGAGAAACGGATTTAGGGGTGTGTCCCATACTATCGCGAATGACTTTGAGATGCTCACGAAGCTCATGAATGCGCTCGTGGATATCTCTCTCGGGTTCGGACGTAGCAGAAAACTCAGGTGACCCTTGAGCATGGGGCATGGGGTATAAACTAAACAAGCACACAAGAAAACAATTTAAACCTAAATTTAACTAAGACACAAAAATACTAAAACATAACAAAAATAAAAATAAAATAAGCACAGATAAAACCTAAGGACAAAATTAAATTAAATTAACTAAGCACGCAAAGAAAAAAGAAAAAGCACATAATTAATCCTAAATCACAAATCAAAGTCACTTTCGCTATTGCCAAGTGTCCCTGGTAACGGAGCCAAAAACTTGATGTGCGAGAATCGATCTATAAAAACAAATAAAATTATCCGAGATCTAGACACGCTAAATTAAACCTAATTATCCTAAACTAGACCGATTCAACAGGCAAGTGGACCTATCGAAAATAGAATAGCCTATGGATGACCGGGGTCGAACCATAGAGACACTAGTAAAAGACAAAATTAACTGTGAAATGTGAAAATGTTGATTAATTGATGAAACTTGAGATTTTAAATTGAGAATTGATTGACTAATAAAACTAACTAAAATTAACTAAGGGAAATTAAACTTGAAAAATTACTAAAAACAGAAAGTACTGAAAATGTAAAGGTACCTACAAAACTTAGACTTTAAAGACAAAAACCATATATGACAAGAAATACCACCTAGACCTAGACTCCTAATTAGTGCTAACGGCTTCCCTTGGCCATGACAAATTTGATGGAACCAGGATCTAAAGACACAACCTATCAAAACCCTACGAGCCATCGAAACACTCTCCGGATGTTACTGATAAGATTCCTAAAGGTATGTTATGTAAAAATCGATTTTAACATGCAAAGAGAAACCCGAACAAAAGAGGATCCAAATATAGAGTGTATGCTATCAAAATAAAACACAACCATAGTGGGTTTTAGATATACCTTTCTTGAAGCAAGAAAAACAAAAGGAAGATGAGGATCTTGAATGACAAGATCCGAAGACACAAAGCCTCAAGCTTGTATACCAACGAGCATCCAACAAACACCTTTGTTGCTAGGATTTATCTTGAAGATTCTTCTTTTCCTCTTGTACCATTCCAAGCAACGAAGAACACTTGAAAGCACTTGTAAAATTCGGTTCTAGCAAGTAGAACTCTTTAAGAGAGTGTATGTAGGTTGTTTTATCTCGAGATTAATCAAGTGGGTGTTTTAAAGATGCATGGGCCAAATTTTGCCTTGGGAGCAGGAGAGAGAACCACCTTTTTGTGTCTTGCAAGTCTCTTACATGCAAAATAATGATTACTTTCTTTTCCGAAAACTTTCCCACCTTTATTATGTTTTAAAAGACATATTAAAATGTCTTTTATTTCATATATGAAGTACCATTACTTCAATATAAAATACCCACTTAGTTATTTAACTCATTTAAATAACTCCATAACTTGTACTCTCTAAAAATAAATCATCCATATGACTTATTACTTTTTAATGCCATAATTTTAGAAACCATTTTCTAAATATTTTCAAGAGGTAATATTTATTTATATTATCATATCATAAATAAATATCACAAATGTTTGTCTAGCTCGTTATTGGGTATGACCGGACTTGGATCATAACGTACTAGCCACATCAATCTAATATGTGTCTTGGGCAGACTGAGTCCAACAATCTCCCACTTGCACAAGATTCATAGAAGATTTACGCAAGTAGTAAATACCGCCTAACAACGGTTTACTACCCCTAATACGTATGACGAAGTGTCATTCAATGACATCATCTCCTTCAAGTCTTTACTTGAAAATGTTTTAGGTGAACAATCAGTTATCCTTTTGTCTCGGATGTCATGTTAACTCCTGGAGACACAGAGTGATCATTCTCCGCTGATTTAACTTTATTACAGGCCTTAGACATCTAACTCTCAACGAATAAGAGGGACAAATTCCATCTCGACTACATACGTCTCTCACAAACACTTTATATCATACCTGAGCTTAGACTTATGTACTGCCATGTTTCAGAACAGCGAAGAACTAAGACAAGACATAATATTCAGTGTATATCAAGACCCAATATGTATCTTAGACCGAAGGATACAATGATATTCGCCTTTACTCTAGATTACTTATGATCAATCACAATGATTTCATGTAGTAAGTCTTGAGAGCGGGTCAGTCCAATATTTGTATCCCACAAATATCTATGAACCTTAGCAACAACCAATTTTTCTATATTCATACCGTATGAATATCTACCAAACCAAGTTCATAATAGTCTTACCTTCATATTTGTTCCCACAAATATGATCGACTACGGACGTTTAGAATAATTAACTTATTCATAGATTTAAACATGCTAAAATGGAACCTTACACAATTTAAATGAAAGTACCATACTTATATGAATGTGTCAAAATAACAATCGTTCCGATATCCAAATACAAAACAAGATTAATTCCAATCACTAGAATATCGAAGTCCCATGGCACAAGTGTGACACTCATGCTTTGGCCGTTCTAGGAGCTTCGTGAGTGGATCCGCAATGTATTGATCGGTGTAAATTTTGAGAATACATATCTTTCCCTTTTTAACTTCATCCCTTATGTAGTTAAATTTCCGCTCAATATGCCTAGTCTTTTGATGATCACGGGGCTCGTTGATTTGAGCAATCACACCCGTGTTATCACAAAGAATCTCTAGGGGTTCTTGAATGGTAGTAACAACCCCTAGCTCGATAATAAATTTCTTCAACCAAGCGGCTTCTTGCGCGGCCAAAGAAGCGGCGATGTATTCTGATTCGGTAGTGGACAATGCAACCACCTCTTGCTTTGAGCTCTTCCAAGAGACGACTCCTCCATTCATAATAAAGATGTACCCCGATTGTGATCGAGAATCGTCTCGATCCGTTTGGAAACTCGCATCCGTGTAACCCTTTACAACGAGTTCCTCCTCACCAGATCCATATATTAGAAACATATCTTTAGTCCTCCTAAGATACTTCAATATGCTCTTGACAGCCATCCAATGACTATCACCTGGATTTTGTTGGTATCTGCTTGTCATGCTTAAATCACATGACACGTCCGGTCTAGTGCATATCATAGCGTACATGATGGATCCTATAGCAAATGCATATGGGACTCCACTCATTCTATATAGTCCCTCTCTGAATAGGTACCAAACCTCTCTTAGAGTTTTCCATCTTGAACCTTTTCAAGATCTTATCTATGTATGCACTTTGACTCAAACCTATCAAGCGCCTTGATCTAGCATAAACTTTGTAAAATCCAAAAAGATTTTATTTCTTATTTGTTTTCAATTTGATCGACAAGAGATACATCAAATTTTCAAAAATTAATTTCAAATCATCTTGGTTTCTCCTAGGGGTGTAAATGAGCCGAGCTACTCATGATTTACTCGAGATCGACTTGATAAAAAACTTGAATCGAGCTCGAGCCGAGCTCGAGCTTTGAAATAGGACTCGTTTAACATATCGAGCTCGAGCCGGCTCGCGAGCCTTATCGAGCTTTTATTTATATAACTTTTTATTTAATTTTTTAAATATATTTAAAAAATAATTATTATAATATATAAAATTATGATAAAATAAGTAAATAATATGTATTATTTTCTATATAAAATAGTATATTTCTAAATATATATAAATTTAATTATAAAAATATATAAAAAATAATAATTAGTAATAATGAGCCCAGCCCGAGCTAAACTCGAGCTTAAATAATCATTCATGAGTCGAGCTCGAGCTTCATAAATAAAGCTTGAATCGAGCCGAGTTTGAGCTTGAGCTCTATTAAATTTAAACGAGCCGAGCTCGAGCCTAGACGAGCTCAGGAAACCGTAGTTTTATGTTCTAAAGTTGTAGGTTATAGCTCTCAAGTTCTCTCATAATGGATTGCAGACAAGGTTATGAAGCTGTCAAAGAGTTTATTCCTGTAGCCCGTCAGAGGACAAGCTAATGAAGGATACTTTCAGAACTGGTTCAGTTGACACAGTCGTGTTCCTACCATGTCTACCCTACATCAACTAACAGCAGATTCAACAAGTTTGAATATCTAATATATCACACGTCAAGAGGGGGTCTGTTAGAGCATTTTCTATGGGACTTGTGTATCTCATTAGTTCCGTTAGTGAGGTTAGTTTGGTTAAGTTTAGTTTATCAAAAGATTATAGGGTGGTTATTGTCATTGATCTATACTTGTGGGTCTTATATGTTAGATATGATATCTCACATATAAGTCATATTAAATTTTGTCAACAAACTGTAGACAACCAAATGAACTCAAGATTGAAGAAAAACCAATGACCTCAAGCTTGAAGCAACCTAATGAACTGAAAGAAGAAGCCAACAGACTGAAGGCATTGGAGTTCAACGAACCAGAGTTTCTATATATATGTGTCTAGTTCCTTGGTTCAACTAACAGAAAAACCCAGTCCGTTGTCCAATTCTTTGTGTCGACTTCTCTAGGGGGAGTTTTTTTTACTTTGTCTTTCAGATTCTAGTTCATCATCGATTCAATCATATGTAATCTGGATCAAATCTATGCTATAATCTAAGTATAATTTACTTGATTCGTGTTCTTAGTTTTGGTTGTTTTCGGTGAACTTCCGATCCTTTGTTCGGTGTACAAATCACTAGATCGGGACAAATCGCTTTTACAGAACACGTGATAATTATATAAGTGCACGTATATAATTATCATGCATTAAAAATTTGGAGACTCTACATCAAATAAGTTTTGAAATGTAATCTTAAGTAAAGGAACTGGAGACATGACTAAAGATATTCATAGTCATGGTAAAGAAGAAATAAGAGTTATTATGACGGGAATAATGGAACCGGCATTGCAAGCCACGTTGTTATCAACAAACTGCAGAAGATCATGAGAAGCCACTATAGGCGATAGGCTGGAAGGGTCTAAGCAGAAGCAGTTTGAAGTTAAGAAAAGATCAAGGAAGGATGACGGTGGTTATCACAAGGAAGCTAAGATGGTTCGAGAAGTCACAAGTTTAGGAGCCACAAGTGGAAGAGGAATCATTTTAAGAATGCAGAACGAGAACAACCGGCTGTTATAGGTGTAGGCAGAAAGATCTTTGCCGATCATTGTCTAAACCGGAATAAGCATTATGAGTATGGAGGTCCGGAGCAGGCTAAGAAGAACTTACGTCCTAAGAGATGTTGTTCTTACAACACGTGGCGGGATGAAAGCATATGATGATTCAATGAGTTATGTGAAGAAAAAACTCCAACAAAGGATATTAGGAGCATTGTCAAGGATCCATTAGTGAAGCTACCTTAGACAACTTAGACTTAAGTCTTGCTTAGGAAAAATGCAAAGCCGCCAAGCTAAATTTCCTCAAGCAATGAGACGAGTGATGATGATCGTAATATGCGACCTGATGATTTGGAACTAACAACAATAATATTTACACTCAAAAAATGGAGGCATTAGTTATATGAGATTATGCGATGGAGGTCTAAACTTGTTTATTAAGATAAGTAGTAGATGTATGTAAATTATATTGTTTTTGTTGTGGTTAGAATAGTGAATTCCAACTGCACCGAACTAGTTATAGTACACCTGTAACTGTACTAAGGGTGTGGTGGATACGCCGCCGGTACATATATATATATATATATATATACATATACACCTGAGCTATAACCGGAAGTGGCACTAGAGTTAGCCCGATGCAGGTAGATATCACGATGTTAGGTTTTGACAGTGGTATTCGGGTCACACAGTGACATATTTAAAATTTACATGACCGACAGATTAAAATTTATAAAAGAGTTTATCGAATTAATATATAATTAATTCTATAATGCAGCGGAATAAATATATATAAATATATATATTAAAACTTTATAATCTAAAACACAAAATACCAGTGTGCAACAGGATCAGATTACCGAACACGCAAACACAGATAAAAATAAATAATCTAAACTAACAAGTAGTTTAGATATACCTTGGCGGTGTTGACCAATCGTTCAAGACACCGAGTTTCAACGAATGAGGTGCTAGATTGAAACGGAACGAAAAACAAACCACTTTCAAGCTCCAACGGTTGTCACTTATTGTGATGATTCTCATGGTTCGGTGTTGCGTACCGCTACGGGACTGTGTTAATGACCCGTGGTCATTACGCATCACGAGAGTACATCTTCATTGACGTCGCATCTCGTGAGACTACGAGATCTATCAGATTTAGATGTGATTGCAACCGGAGACGGCACACCACGAAAAGGCATCGGACGCGCGTCGACAGGCAACGGTCTTGCGTCGGCAGGTAGGCGATGGTAGTGATGGAAGGTGACGGTGGTGCACAGCAACATGTCGGCGCGACGAGTTCCACGATGGTGATCGGAAAGTTCTGTGCGGCTATTAACGGCGAACCGAGTAGCGGATCAAGGCATATATGTAGGCAATCTCTAATCCTTCTGGTGGTCTATGGGTGTGTTGTAGACGAAGCACCCCGACTAGCAACGACCACCAAGATATGGTTGTCAAGATGCCCACCGGATGAAATCTGGTGCTGGCGATCGCCAAAAACCGTTATCGTCGTTTGGGGTTTTGCGAAAGGAAAAGAAAAAGAGATTTTTTATCTCTTTCTTTTTGCTTCCGTCCGAATATGATTAATTAGGTGATTAGGGTTTAACCCCTAATCATCTAATATGTATTAGATATCGGGCCCTCTCGAATTTTAAGCCCAACTTCGTACGCGAGCCCATGAGCAATAGAAAAAGTCCTAACGATTAGCCCGAAACCATGAATTTAAATAAAATGACTTTCACTTAAATATCGTTCACCCATTATTATTAAGCTCTTTAATAATAATAATGTTGATTATTAGTTATTTATAACTAGTATAAATAATTTATATATATAATCAAAAGTTTCCGTTTCCTTTACCGGTTAACTAGTAAGCGGGTTTAGAGTTCGTTGCACCCGATGTAACTCTTACGGGTCGTAACTAGGCCGGATTCAAATTTTGTCAGGTCTGGACGCATAATATCGAACAATCTCCCCCCTAGACTGAACGCGACAAGATCTAAGAAACAGGAGGTGCTCTAGCTACACATGACTGTCCCAACACTCACTATTTTTTTAAGCATCACAATTAGATTGGAATGTTACTAAATAGATGGGTTGTTCAAGTCATCAACCAAGGTATATCTACTGAAAAGTAACTGATATTAGACTTGTGGTAATTCGAAGTCATTGTATCCCTTTCATATAAGACATAAATTGAACGATGGACATGGATTCAATTCATTCTCATCTAATGTTCAGTCATTATGTTTCTCGATATAGATTCGAAGTGGTCCAAAACAAACAGACAGTAGGTTTGGGTAAGGCCTTACACTTTACACTTGGAATCAACAAGGGCACCATGATTTCTAGCCGTTGCATGATTAGTGCAAGAGTACAGAATCCCATCTTGACTACATACCACTCCCACTGAACTTCAAATCCATTCCCAAAAGTAGCCGTTAAGACTGGCAATTACGCGACAGCGTTAAGCTACAATCAAAGAACAATATTTGGTAAAGGGGAGGTTGCTCATGTATCTCAGGTATAAGGATACTAATGAGTATACCAATAATCAAATCCATCTTATGATTGAATCCATGAAGATGGTTTGATGCGAGTTACATCCAACGCCATTCAACAATGAGGTGTGTGAGTCTAAATTGTCAACCATTTGAACCCAAAGTCATAATATTCTTAGTTCCGATTTGTTCCCACAATTCTAATCGACTATGGACAGTTTAGAATAATATATCTATTCCTCAGCGTCATTATAAAATGATGCATGTGTATTTGGATTGTCAATGTCTTGAGTCCAAAGTCATAAGTAGTGTTACCTCAGATTCGTGTCCACGATTCTGATGGACTATGAGGAATAATATGCATTTATTCATGGATTTAAACGTATTAAAAACGAACACAATTATAGAATTCAGCGTTTACGTCTAACCTTTTAGAAGAAGCCGAATGATAATGTATAACTGTTAGATTTCGTACATCCAAATACTAATTCAAAACATACATCTAGTGTATATTGGTTGAACATCATTAGTATGACGTTAATGAGTCTTACGATTCATTGTTTTACCGACCAGGTTTTGAAATGTGCTATTATTTTGGTTATCGAATATTTCGTAGTTCCAGTATTTCTCTGAATAGTGGAATTTCCTCAAAGTGTGATGGTTTTGTGATCATAGTGCTCCTTGGTATTCACTATAGTTTCTGTGTGATCACAATGTCTTGTTTGGTTAAAACTCTAGCCATGTCAAGAATCCTTCTAAACCTTTTCAGAGAAGTAGCGGTTTAATGTCACTTGAGTTGGCTAATTAATTTAGATTTAGTTGTGGAATCTGCCACAATGCAAGATCTTTATTATTATGAGCAAGAGATGTCTTGGTCAGTTATGAAAACTATTAGTAGTGTATGCTAGCACCAATGCAACTTAGTGTATTTTGTTCAACAATTCACGATATCAATTTAACTTGCGTACATTGATTTTCCCTTTTGGTGTCCATAGTGTAACCCTGTACAATGACAACTTCAGTATAACTCTGTACAGTGATCTCTTCCTTTTGATATCATTAGTGTAACTCTATGCAGTGACGCCTTTGTTTAATCACATATTTAATGTGTGTTTATATTGCCCCAAAAGTTGCTTATACCTGTGGATCTCCGTTCATTAAGAAACTTTTTTTGAATTCTTTGTACCATAAAATCCACTATGTATAATCGCATAAGGATTTTGTTTTATCTTTCAGTATATCATCGTCATACGGGGTGAGGATTGATATGGTGCTCCCACTAGCCTTTGTGTAAACACATCAATTATGGCATTAAGCCATTCGCAGAATAAAGATATGATATTGTAGTTTTGAATTTGCAAGTGTGTTTAAATATGAATTTCCTGCTTAATGCAACAACCTTTTGTTGGTCAGGAAATATATGAACAATGGATTTGTGACTCTTGAACTATTTCAAGATCAACGTCCTTCATTTCTAGTTCCAGTTAAATAACTTAGGAACTTAACTTTCCATTTCAAAAGCTAGAATACTACTTTCTTTCTTCCGTGTGGAATTAGAATTCCATATGGATGGTGAAAGTATTATCCATTGTTATATGTAGTATCTAACGAGAATATGTTCTCCTTGTCAAAAGACATTCGATACTAGATTTATCAGGCGAGTGGTGATAAAGAGAGTGATACTCAATAGCGGTGTGTATCATAAATATTTCCTATATATCATCTTTTAAACATTGAAAAGCAAGGTTTGATTCTTATCATGTGCTCAGACCACAAGGCTTTGATTGTAGGACCAGATTAGTGAAAACATCTTTCACATATCTTAAGATGATTTTAGGATTTGTCAAGCTTCAGGTAATCTTTATTATGTTCGGACTTAGAATTGTGATCGTATTTGTTAAACTGGTTCTTTGACTTCATTATGAAAGGTTCTTGCACAATTCAAGAACTTTCATTGATGCTTATAGCCATAAGCATATTCACTATGATTATCGTCATAGTTATGAAGTATATTTTATGATTCTTGATTTATATTCTTTGCAGGTTTGTCAACACAAAAGTGTCCACGCCTATGAAGAACATTTATTAGTTCACTCGAATGAGTGAAGGATTTGGTTATAAGTTCGTGAAAGCATGACACATAATCATCCAGGAAACTTAATCCCATCATATGATCCAATTGGGTCGTATCCTTTTATGCATGTCTTGCTTACACGATTAAGTCACAACCAAGAATCATTAGAACCAGGTATGTTTCATGAAGAAACTTCAACTTATGTTATTAGTCTGATATGAAATCAGTGAAAAGCAAAGTATTAATCCCAAAAGAGCTAGGTCAAAACAATTACTTGTTTTAAATACAGTCAAGGGGTGAAGGACATGATCGAAAGCAAACGGCCTTAAAAGGGTAATTCGAATCATGTGTCCCTCGATTAAGCTTGTCTTATTTTCACATTCCCGCAAGGCATTCTAGATGTCATACATGCATGCGTTGGAGGAAACCCGTGAAAATCTAATAACATTAGTTTGAATACTGATAGAGAAGTCTAACCGTTCTCCATCCTTTTGAGCTTAACAGGGTAGTGTATAGTACCCGTTTTGTTCATAAAGCGCTGGTGCTTGTCATGATGAGGCAGCAATGGTTGCACAAATCTTTTGCCATGGGTGTTGGTGCCAGATGGGCATCGCAATATCAACAGCCTTTTATTGCCCTTAGATTCAATACTCTTTCTTGGTACGGGGCTTCTTAACACAGTAGCAATCACCTATAACACGTAAAGTGTTAATTGAGCATAATGCTATCAACTAGTTGAACTTTTCCACTAAAGCACTCAGTATATACTGATGGTTGTAGAAGTGAAAAAGTATAAGCCCGGATATTTGTGGGGTAACCTAGTTAAATTAGGTGATACTGGTACCCTTTCATCTTAATGACATGATCCTGTGGAGAAGAGTCTTGCATGGAGCTCTTCTCCATCTTGTACTGAAATATGCAGTTAAGCTTGTTTGTTTTGTCATTGATAATCATGTTTTGCATGCTTTTGCTGAAGATCAGGAGACATGCGGGCCTGCATAAGACTTTCTACCTTAGAGGTTTCAGTGTTATGTTAATTAATCCTGGTGTGTTGTATTCCTATAAAGGAACTCAACAACGGTGATTAGGCTCTTTAAGACATAGAGTTTATGAAAGATTGTCAGAACACTTTCTGAGAATGTTTCAACAAGATGAAACTTGGTGTTATTTGATTTGTCCTACTCAAGGACTGATTAAAGGGAGATCGGGATTCGTTTTTATTAGCCGTTATGAAATAATAAGCAAAGCACAATTTATTAGCATTTTCGATGTAAAATATTTTCTTATTATAAATTGGTAAGATTTATTTTATAAGAAAATTAAGAAATCGATTAGACAAGTTTACTTGAGACCGCTAAGTGAGCCTCAGGAGCAGATTGTGTAACCAAACTAACAACGAGTGTCAATTGTGAAATCTAAGTCGCAACTTTTGATATGAGGCCGCATAATACAACCATTTGTATTGTCGTGATACGTTTAGCCTCATCCATGCCCACTTTATTTGTACATACTCATAGTGCGGTGTTTAATACTCCAACACTACAAATATATACAAGGAAAGAGATAGTAATCCCAAATGGTCAATGTGACAGACACGGTGTTGTATACACCAATGTCTACACCTTGGAAGATACCCTGAACACCAAGTGCGGTGTTTAATACTCCAACACTGATGCATCGGTAAATATGTTCCAAGTTTGACTTGATTTTGGATGACATGAACTATCAATTTATTATTAGCATATATGAGTTTTAATATTGGTGTTCATTTGTCAGAAGCGAGAACCTTATCTACACTTGGGACATTCATTTTAAATAACCTATTATGTAAAAATACAACTAGGTTATCGCGAGTTATATAACCAGTCAAAAGTTAATAAATGACTTATTAAGTTTGATTGAGTTTTATAAAATTCAAAAGTTCCAAAAACCCATTAGGGTGGTTACATTAAAAGTTAGGTCAAGTTGTAAAGATATTTAGAACCTTTAACCTATTGATTATATTATCAGTTTTAAAACCATTTCTAAAAGGATTTCGATGTTTTAGTTGGTGAGTAATACGACTATTAAATCAAGCAACCAAAAGAAGCAAAACGAATATGTATTCAGTCATTAGGGTTTTGGTCTTGCTAGAGGCTTCAGCAAGACCAAATAGGTCACGGGACAAAAGTACAAAACAAACTACAAGGCATGCATGTTAATGTAGCTTGCATGTTCTGTAAGCTCCCACTGACCTCAAGACGCCTCTTGACATCGATTGGATCTTCGGGTCTTCTTGATGACAACACTTTGCCAAAGTAGAAGATTTCGTAAAAAGAAACACTTAACAACTATTGTGAACCCATATATTATGGACCAACCCACAGCCTAAACTATTATAATAATGGGCCAAAAACATGGGCCAAACCATAACAGAAAAGTAATCATGCAATAGTCAAAACAGGGGTCGGGCCGAATACATATAAAATACAATAAAAAACAAATTGCATTTTAATTGGTAAAAATAAAGTTGACCAAAATGCAATTTGATTATGCAATATATATAAAAATCTAATTCGCAACTTTCGGGCGTTTAGCCCCAGTTTGCGAACCCACCGGTTTAAAATCGACCGATTCCGATTTGTGCGTGGTAATCAAGGCTCAGATACACTGTTGGGCTACCCGGTGACATATTTAAAATTTACGTGACCGATAGATTAAAAGTTTATAAAAGAGTTTACCGAATTAATATATAATTAATTCTATAACACAGCAGAATAAATATATATATAAATATATATATTAAAACTTTATAATCTAAAACACAAATAGCAGTGTGCAACAGGATCAGATTACCGAACACGCAAACATGGATAAAAATGAATAATATAAACTAACAAGTAGGTTAGATATACCTTGGTGGTGTTGAACAAATATTCAAGACACAGAGCTTCAACGAACGAGGCACTAGGTTGATACGGAACGAAAAACGAACCACTTTCGAGCTCCAACGATTGTCACGTATCACGATGCTTCTCGTGGTCCGGTGTCACGTACCGCTACGGGACTGCGTTTATGACCCGTCGTCATTACGCATCGCGAGAGTACGTCTTGACTGACGTTGCTTCTCGCCAGGCTACGAGATCTATCAGATTTAGATCTGATTGCAACCGGAGACGGCGCACAGCGAAAAGGCGTCGGATGCGTATCGACGAGCGACGGTCGTGCGGCGGCAGGCGAGCGTCGGTAGTGGCGGAGGGTGACGGCGGCGCACAGTAACAAGGCAGAGAATGACGGCGCGGAGAGTTCCACGGTTGTGATTGACAGGTTTTGTGGCGGCGAACTGAGCAGCGGATCAGGGCGTACATGGCGGCCATCTCTAATCCTTCTGGTGGTCTATGGTCGTTTGTAGGCGGAGCACCCTAACTTGCAACGACCACCAAGATATGGTGGTGCAAAGATGACCACCGGATAAAATCCGGTGGCGGCGATCAGCGAAAACGGCAACCGCCATTTGGGGTTTTGCGAGAGGAAAAGAAAAAGAGATTTTTCATCTCTTTCTTTTTGCTGCCGTCCGAATATGATTAATTAGGTGATTAAGCTTTAACCCCTAATCATCTAATATGTATTAGATATTGGGCCCTCTCGAATTTTAAGCCCAACTTCGTACGCGAGCCTATGAGCAATCTTAATAGAAAAAGTCAATAACGATTAGCCCGGAACCGTGGATTTAAATAAAATGACTTTTATTTAAATATCGTTCACCCATTATTATTATGCTCGATAATTAAAATAATATTCATTATTAATTATTTATAACTATTATAAATAATTTATATATATAATCAAACGTTTTCGTTTCCTTTGCCGGTTAACTACTAAGCGGATTTAGAGTTCTTTGCACCTGGTGTAACTCTTACGGGTTGTAACCGGGTTGGGTTCAAGATTTGTCAGGTCTGAAAACATAACATCCAACACTCGGGCCACCGTGGAAAACAAAATCAGTAACATTTATGTGTATAAGTTACTTATTAAATAAATAGGTGAGAGGCTGTTGGTATCCAACAATGAAGATCAAGTCATGTAGTATGTAGATAGATTTTTGACGTACGTAAAGGTTAAAGCTAAAGCAATTAAAGTCTCACAGAGACGCTTTTCCCAAAGAATTAGCAGAGTTGTTCGACCGAAAGATTATTGTGGTTTTGAAGGAAGCTTCACGAGCAGATGAGTCGGAGTGACAAGGAAGCTTGGAACGAGTTCCAAAGTCCAGAACTCAGTAGATGCGCACGTAGGATTCCATATTAACCTAGGAAAGAAAAAGGTGAGGTGAGAGATCTCCATCTTAAGTTGTTTACGATTTGAATACGTTTCGAGGATGAAACCTTGTTTAAGGGGGGTTGAGTTGTAACATTCCAAAATTTTATAGTACGATAAATACATGATATACTAGAAAGGCGAGGCTATATGAATACGTGGTTAATAATTCCCTGTTAGAATATTGATGCATATGTGTTAATTATGGATAAAAAGGTGTTTGTAAAAAGAATTGTGTGAAAGAAGAAAAATAGAGAGCAAATTATCAATCACTTTTATTCATCATCCATATAGTTTTTATATCTACACATAGATAACTGTAAATATAACCGTAAGTGAGAGAAAGAGAGAGGATATAATAAATAATATATCTGATTTTTAACACTCCCCCTCAGATATATGTATTTAAATTACTGTTCATTATACACTTTTAACAACATACATCAGGATGATGTTAAATCGGTACTTCGGGACCATAATATAAACTGATACTACTGGACCAGTTATGCTGCCTCGTTAAAAACCTTACTAAGAAAACCCAGTGGGAAAAACTTAGTTAAGGGAAAAAGAGTACAGCGTGTATAATGCTCCCCCTCAACTTAATATATATCTTTTACTGTGCGATGCGTAATTTTCTACAATAACTACGTGACTTGATCTTTAACATAGTCTTATTTGATCTAAACAAGGCATGATGTATTGTCTTCATATAGCGTGGTTGAAATTTGGTTGATTGACTTCTGTCCGTATTCTTCTTGATTATGTTGACTCCTTTGACCTTGTCATGCTTTAATAAGTCTTGATGATGATGCATTATTAAAAACCTAGCTAGGAAAAACCCTGTAGGACAAAAAACCGTAGCAAAGGAAAAATAAAATGCAATTTATGTTTTTTCCCCGTGAGCTATATTTACTGAGTCGGTTGTACCAAATACGACCAGTTTTCTTGAGATCATGTAATATTCTATTTGAGATTTATAACACAGATATCTCGGGGTAATACTTTAATGCTTCGGGCATTTATTATCCTTTAAGGATTTTCATGTGGATGTCATTTTTTAATGTCCCGTAAAAAATATGTAGTAAAGACATCCATAAGTTTCATCTGAAGTCTATTCGAGATTTGTGAGGCCGATTAAATATTAAAGGTTATCGCATCCACTACAGGGGAATACGTTTCCACATAATCAACTACTGGGATTTGGGAAAAAACCTTTGTGGTACAAGTCCGGTCATACATCACATAATCTCATTATTTAACGCTTCTTTTTTATTTAAAGACACCCATTTATAACCTACTGGTTTGACGTCTATGGGTGTTCGAACTTCAGGTCTGAAAACGTTTCGCTTGTCAAGCGATGCCTTTTAAGGCATTTTGCCACTTTTGGCAAATCATCTTTATATGTACTTATACATAGTTTTGTGTACTCAATCTTTTTCATTGATCACATCTATTGCTATAGCATATGAAATATCTTTTATACACGTGTTTTGTTTCGGTTCCACAGTTACTTTCTTGTACATAATTTATTAAGATCTCATATTCATTCATATCGATATTTGTTTTAGGACTTAACTTGCCTCTCCTGGGATATTGAATATGACCACTCTCTTCTGGGACTTTAAATGTAATCAGTCGCTTCAAGGACTTTATCAATAACCTCTTCTAGGTTTTTGCGTATAATCTCTTATGGGATTATACCAACTGCATTTCCTCTGCTCTTTTATCTTCATGAGTTTTATCATTGGAACCGATTTATCATTCAATCTTTATATGATTATTTCAATCTGAGCAGGTATTTTACATACTGGTATATGTGACTTTGTCATTATCTTTGTGAATGCATCTAGTAAATGTATGACATATTTGACTTCAGATTTATCTTGATATTCATGATGCATTTCATACTAACACAATTTACTAGACATTCATCACCGATAGTAGTTTTGCTGGAACTATTAAACATGTTTCTTTAAGAAATGAAAAATGCATAGAAACATACCATCATATTAGTTACAACATTTCAAAGTCAAACTGAAATACATAACAAGAGTTTGAAAACACAACCAAAAGTCATAGTTTAAACACAACAAACGTAGTAAGACACATTAGGTTATATAATTTTAAACATCACGAACATTCTCGATGAAGTCACACGCATCGAGATGAATGTCTGACATAGTGATATCTCGATCGGTGTTAGGTGCACTTTCAATCAGATTAGTTTCAACACTTTTTCCTTTCTCTTTGATCATTCTTTGATAAGCTTCAACAAGATGCTTGGGGGTGCGACATGTGCGAGACCAATGATTTGTCATTCCACAACGATAACAAGAACTGTTTTCGTTCCCGCGACCTCGCCCCCTAGAATGTCGTCCCGTATTCTGTTGACTTGATTCGCCACTTTCAGGTTTAAAGTTTTGAGAATCACGATGCCATGAATTTCTCCGTCCACGATCACGACCTCTACTGGGGCCGCGACCTCCTCCTCTCCCACGACTTGTCGCACCCCCAAATTACCACTAACGGAGTTTATACCGTTAAGGGGCACGACTAGACCAGGATCCACAACCACAGTTACAAATACTAAACGAATCAGGGTTAGTTCAAACACAAGATAGAAATCAAAGTCTTAAATTACATACGCAGCGGAAAAGTAATATTTGTCTCAGCACTAACCACGTGCTTTACATAAACTTTGTTTTAAATTCCCAAATAGTTTAATTAAAATAAAGGTCTTCACGTGCCATGCCAACCCGCTCCGGATACTCCTTAGCGATCTGCAAAAGTTTAAACCACGCAAGTGTCAACCTAACGGTTGGTGAGTTCACAGTGGGCTTGTCATGCATTGGCCCGATCTCATAATCGTTGTTCGTATCAAAATGTACTTACAAAATATTCATTTGTGAAAAGCAATGCTTGTATTTAATTCTCAGTTTATAAATGGTTTGTCCGTGACCACGTCATCGGGTATGTACTAGTTCCGTAAAGTTAAAGGACTCAACCGATATCGCGGGTAGCTAATCCGTTGTTCCATGCTCTAAGGAAGTTTGTACCAAAGCTGACTTATTTTGTGGGGGCCGAGCCATCCCGTACGGTGCGGACCAAGTCATCGCGGTTTCTGCCTCCCCCGTGTCCTCTCGGGACCACGGTCAAATAGGCTGATATTGTTCCTCCGTGCACTTCCCGTGCCACGGGGCGGAGTTTGTCAAACTCCAGTAGATCTACCCAACATCCCCTCGCTTTCACAAATTAATGGCACAATTAAGTTGAGGACTTTTAAGTTATAAGGCATCCTTAGAAAACATGTGATATCATATGGTTTAGACTTTAACCTACACTAGCCATATTAAAATGTTTTCAGTTTTGTTTTCAAAAAGCAGTTTGATCAGAGTTCACAAGTGTTCCCATAAAACACTTTAATTCATCAAGTGGGTGCCAAGCATCCCGTGTTCTCATGTTCATCAGTGAGGTGCCTAGCACTCTCGAGTTTGTCAGCATTGTTTTTCGTTAAGTTATTCGGTGTGGCCCAACGGACTCACGGTAAGCGGGTTAGTGACACTCACCTTTGGTTGCACAGCTACTCTTCAAGTAATCCAAATATTGTTGTTTAACGAAGACCTAGAACACGTTTAGGTCTTAGGTATTAGTTTCGTGTCTAATCTTTACTTAACGTCACTATGGCCCATAACATAGCACGTTGCAACTATGACCCGACACACCGACACACGACACCAATGGTTGATCATAAACAAGGGTTCATTTAAATCAGATATCAAGCATGTTTCATCATGGTATAATCATGTAAGTCGTGGCATAACACTTAAGCAAATTTCACAAGTTTGGTTTTTAGGTCAGGTCTTAGTTTCGCTAGCATAGTTTCGCTAGGCAGTTTCGCTAGGTGCACGGGCAGCACTTTCGCTAGGCAATGCCCGGTAACACAGTTTCGCTAGGCTAGTTTCGCCCGAAACTGCTGACGCAGTTTCGCTAGCCTAGTTTCGCAGAGAAACTGGTTTGAACTTTCGTTCAGGTATTTCGCTCGATAGTTTCGCTCGAGCTGGTCTGGTCAGGTTCCCGGCGACACTATAGTTTCGCTGGTCAGTGTCGCTGGAAGGAGATATAATTTCGCTACTTAGTTTCGCCCAGAGAACACACAGTTTCGCTGGTCGCGAAAAACATACGGATTTGCCTAAAAATCAACCTAACAGCTTCTGATCATGCATGCAATTCATTATCTAGCATCCATAGGCATTTACCAACATAAATCAAGCAGCTTTATCATGTTTAACATGCATTTTGATCATTAAATCTCTAAAATAGGTTCAAAACCCTAAAATGACCTATTTTGCACAAATGTCTAACATGGATGGATATCACACGTAAAGTTATCAACTTTAGTACAGATCTAGCATTCCTAATCACTATACTAGCAGATCAAGTGGTTACATAAAGATTTGAGCATGCTTTAAGAAGAAAACATATAGAAAAGCATAAAACATAGTTTTTGGGACTCACGGATGATTCTAGGATCGATGAATGAGGTGAGATGATGGTCTCGAGGCTGGGGTCTTGGTCCTTAGGTGATCTTCTCAGCTGACCAGGAGAGTGTGTGTGTGTTGTTGTGTGGTTTGAGCAAATGAGGCTACTAGGGTTTATAATGTTTATTTATATCAGGGGCTAGTTTCGCTGGCAGTTTCGCTGGCCAGGCGAAACTAGCTCCGGTCACAAGTTAACGGGTAGTTTAGCTGACTACCGGGCGACACTATAGTTTCGCCCGTTAGTTTCGCTGGTCACCAAAACAGGTCACTTTTCACATAATCAAGTATTTACAATTAATCATGCTATTCACAATAATAAGTCATGTATTTAAATCATATTGCATATAAGGAAAATCAATGATGAGCACATAACACATGTGGACGGGTTCGGTGATCAACCAAGGGTCGTGGACGTATTCGGCCTAGTTATGCATTAGTTACTTAAGTTAACACTTATAACGTAACTAACGGGTTTGTCTAACGGAATTTAACCTTGAAATTCTCGGGTGTCACATCATTCCCCTGAAATTGGAATTTTCGTCCCGAAAATTATTCTTGTGTCGTAGCGTTCGCAGCATCAGCTGTCGTCGTTGCTATCGTCGCTGGGGAAAGAAAGCAAAAAGTTTTAGGGTTGTCACATCCTCCTCCCGTTAAGGAATTTTGGTCCCCAAAATTAAATCATACCATGAGTTTCCGTGGACGTTTGCTCGAACAGGTGAGGATACTTTTTCTTCATCTGATCCTCACGTTCCCAAGTATATTCAGGTCCACGTCTTGAGTTCCATCGCACCTTGACGATCGGAATCTTGCTACGTTTGAGGGCTTTCTCCTCGCGTCCCATGATTTCTACTGGTTGCTCAATAAATCTCAAATGTTCGTCAATTTCCAATTCCTCCAAGGGAATTATTTCGATGTCTTCAGCCAGACATTTCTTCAGATTGGAAACGTGAAACACGTTGTGAACTCCATCGAGTTCAGCAGGGAGTTGCAATCGATAGGCCACCGGGCCTACTTCCCTAATAATTTCAAACGGACCGATGTAGCGAGGATTTAACTTTCCACGCTTCCCGAAGCGTATCACTCCCTTCCAAGGAGATACCTTCAACAATACTTTGTCACCCACCTCGAACTTTAGAGGTTTTCGGTGTTTGTCGGCGTAACTCTTTTGTCGATCACGTGCTGCAGCTAACCGTTGCCTAATTTGAATAATCCGTTCGGTCATATCATGGATAACTTCCGGTCCAGTGAGCCCTTTCTCACCTGTTTCAGCCCAACACACGGGCGATCTACATTTTCTGCCATACAGTGCTTCAAAAGGTGCAGCACCTATACTTGAATGGTAACTATTGTTGTAAGAGAACTCCACCAGTGGAAGGTGAGTCTCCCAATCCTTTCCAAAGTCAAGAACGCAAGCTCGGAGCATATCTTCTAAGGTTTGAATCGTTCGTTCCGTCTGACCATCAGTCTGCGGGTGATAAGCTGTACTCATGTCTAGTCGGGTTCCCAATGCTTCCTGCATTGATTGCCATAACCGGGAAGTGAATCGAGGATCTCGATCAGAAATGATAGTCTTAGGCACACCGTGAAGCTTCACAATTTTGTCGATGTACAGTTTTGTCAATTTATCCATATTATCACTTTCCTTCATCGGAATGAAATGTGCAGATTTGGTTAACCGATCGATGATAACCCAAATCGCATCCGGTTGATTTGATCGATGAGGTAATCCTGTTACAAAATCCATTGAGATATCCTCCCATTTCCATTCTGGGATCTTTGGTTGTTGCAGTAAACCGGAAGGCTTTTGATATTCGATCTTGACCCTTGAACATGTTAAACACTTAGCCACATATCGAGCAATGTCGGCTTTCATATTCGGCCACCAATAAAGATTCTTCAAGTCCTGATACATTTTATCCGATCCAGGGTGCACCGAGTATCTTGACTTGTGAGCCTCGTCCATCACGAGCTCACGGAGACTTCCAAACAAAGGAACCCAGATTCTGTCATTATAATACGTGAGTCCATCGGACTTAACTTCAGAATGGCCATCTACACCACGCAGTGCTTCAGCTGCGAAGTTTTCGGCTTTCAAAGCTTCTCGTTGGCAGTCACGGATCCGATCCGGTAATCCTGAATGTATTGTAAGTTGAAGCGCTCGTACCCGACGAGGCTTTTCGTATTCTTTTCTGCTCAGGGCATCGGCCACCACGTTGGCTTTTCCAGGATGATACTTAATAGCCAAATCATAATCATTTAGTAACTCGACCCACCGTCGTTGTCGCATGTTGAGGTCTTTCTGATCAAAGATGTGCTGTAGACTTTTATGATCGGTGAATATTGTGCACTTTGTTCCATATAGGTAATGTCTCCAAATCTTGAGTGCATGAACAACGGCTCCCATTTCCAAATCATGCGTTGTATAATTCTTTTCAGTATCCTTTAGTTTCCTGGACCCATAGGCAATCACTTTATCTCGTTGCATCAACACGCAACCGAGTCCTTGAATCGATGCATCGCAGTAAACCACAAAGTCGTCAACTCCATCGGGTAACGCAAGAATTGGAGCCGAACATAACATATCTTTGAGCGTTTGGAATGCGCGCTCTTCCTTCTCACCCCATCTGTATTGCACTCCTTTGTGCGTTAAGGCCGTTAAGGGTTGAGCCAATTGAGAGAAACCCTTAATAAACCTTCGATAATATCCGGCAAGTCCTAAAAATTGTCGGATTTCTGTTGGCGCTCTTGGGGTAGACCAGTTCTTTATTGCTTCCACTTTGGCTGGATCGACATGAATTCCTTCCTCATTAACAATGTGTCCAAGAAACTGGACTTCGCGGATCCAAAAGTCACACTTTGAAAACTTGGCGTAGAGCTGTTCCTTGCGTAGCAATTCCAAAATAAGACGTAGATGTTCCTCGTGTTCTTCCTTGGTCTTAGAGTAGATCAAAATATCGTCGATGAAAACTATCACAAACTTATCGAGGTACGGCTTGCACACTCGATTCATCAGATCCATAAATACGGCAGGTGCATTGGTTAGCCCAAACGGCATAACCAGGAACTCGTAGTGTCCATACCGAGTTCTGAAAGCTGTCTTGGGTACATCCTCATCACGAACGCGAAGCTGGTGATATCCAGACCGTAGATCAATCTTTGAAAAGTAGCTTGAACCCTGTAGTTGATCGAAGAGATCGTCGATTCGAGGAAGTGGATACCGATTCTTGATCGTAACTTTGTTAAGCTCTCGGTAGTCAATGCACATGCGGAACGTTCCGTCCTTCTTCTTAACAAACAGTACCGGAGCTCCCCATGGAGACGAACTTGGACGAATAAACCCCTTGTCGAGTAGTTCTTGTAGTTGTGAGGAGAGTTCGTTGAGTTCACTTACAGCCAATCGGTAAGGTGCGTGTGCGATCGGAGCGGCACCTGGAGCTAAATCAATCCCAAACTCAACTTGTCGAAATGGAGGCAAACCAGGCAGATCTTCGGGAAATACGTCTTGAAAGTCGCGAACTATCGGGTAATCATCAATTTTGCGCTCGGGATGTGTCGTGTCAGTGACGTTTGCAAGAATCGCGAAGTGACCCTTACGGAGGCATTTCTGAGCTTTAAGGAATGAAATAATGCCGGTGACAGTTCCACCTTTCTCACCTTGAACCGCTAATACTTTGCCGTCTTCGAGTGGAATACGAACCACTTTTTCTTTACATAAGATTTCAGCCCGATTCTCGGATAACCAATCCATTCCTACTATAACGTCGAAACTACCAATTGGGAAAGGCATAAGGTCGATTCTTAGGGTATGGCCCGCTAGTTCTAGCTTACAATCCTTAACTATCTGGGTCGTATCATGAAGTTTACCATTTGCTAGTTCTACCACATATTTAGCGTCTAGGGCAATCGGTTTAGCATTAATTATTCTAGCAAATTTAGTGGAAATAAAACTCTTCTCAGCACCAGAATCAAATAAAACAGTAGCAAAGAAACCGTTCAAAATAAATTTACCATTGATCACGTTGGCGTCATTGCGAGCTTCACCCTGGCCCATGACGAAAGCTCGACCTCTACCATTTCCACCATTACCGTTTCCACCATTACCATTGCCATTCCCATTACCATTACCTCCGCCGTTACCATTCCCACCGTTATTTCCCTGATTGCCATTACCTTGCCTTCTTAGCTGAGGGCAGTCTCTTTTAATGTGGCCTGGAGCACCACATTCATACCAATTCCCGTTACCGTTACCCCTGTGAGCTTCATTGTTGCGGTTCTGACCATTGTTCCCATTGCCCCGATTGTTCCCATAGTTGTTGTTGTTCCTTCTGGGGCGGTTTTGCTGCTCGGGCAAAGTTGCCCAACAGTCCTTAGCTTCGTGGCCTCCCTTGCCACACCTTTCGCAGCTCACATTCTTCCTACAATTAACAGCATGATGCTTTCCGCACCTGTTGCACAAGGGCAGGTTACCCCTGTAGTTGCTCTGACCATTTCCGCCCTGGCGGTAGTTACCACTGTTATTCCCAGACCTCTTGCTTTGACCTTGGGAGTTATAGGACCTCCCAGTGCTGTTTCCAACACTCTGAACATTCATCGAGTTTTCGGGAGCTTCATCATCAGCCTTTCTCTTGCCACTCAAGGCAGTCTTCTCGGTGGCTTTCGCAGGTAGTGTACCCTTTTCGACCTCTTGATCAGTGAGTTTGTGAGCCAAACGAATGGCTTGCTGCACGTTTGCGGGGTTGCTGGCAGTCACCAATCCCTTGATTTGAGGCGCGAGGCCTTCCAGATAACGCTCGATGCGTTTGAATTCAGCGTCAACCATTGAGGGGCACAAGACCTCATACTCGTGATATCGTGCAGTGTACTGTTCAACCTCAGACCCAGACATCTTCAAATTCAGGAATTCGCCTTCAAGCTTCTTCACTTGGTCGCGGGGACAGTATTCCTCCATAATCAGATCCTTAAATGCTGCCCACTGCATGTTGTCAGCCGCTTCTAGCCCAACCATCTGAATTTCAGCGTTCCACCAGGAGAGTGCAGCTCCTTCGAAAGTACCAGTAGCAAACTTAACCTTGCTTTCAGCCGGGCAGTTACATATGGAGAAAACCTTTTCGGACTTTTCAATCCACCTAAGGAGTCCTACAGCTCCTTCTTCGCCGGAAAATGTCATCGGCTTACAGTCCA
The DNA here is from genome assembly GCA_039602395.1 of Deinandra increscens subsp. villosa. Taxonomy (NCBI): domain Eukaryota; kingdom Viridiplantae; phylum Streptophyta; class Magnoliopsida; order Asterales; family Asteraceae; genus Deinandra; species Deinandra increscens. Next base: position 70,722,457 of record JBCNJP010000023.1, read on the forward strand.
TGAAGGACTTGAACGTGCAGTGGTGCTGGTTTCCTGATGCATAAATAGTTCGGATTTTAAAATTAAACAGGTCATGATATAATTGCTTTGTGCCTTAACCGGCATAATAGTTACCCTGTGCGGCATATGCAGCTTGGACGGCTGCCACCGCGGCTTGTACATGTTCAGCAATCATCGCTTGCAGCTGTGCAGGCGTCATGTTTATGCCACCTCTTCCGTTTCCTCTTCCAGACATCTTGCTGAACGGTTAAAGTAGCCAGTGTTCAGTCACAGTTATATATTATACATATCCCATAATATGTATATTAGCCAGTTCCCGTTATCCCTCTATTAGTCCAGAAAAATTTTCGTGCAAAATCGAGGCGTCGTCGAAGAACGTCGTAAATGCTATCGTCGAAGGTCGGCTTCCCATAAAGTCACCGTCGGCGTAGTCGTCGTAGTAGAAATCAGGACGTAGCGTGTAGCGTCGTTTCGTTGTCGCTTTCCCCAGAGTAGTGTGCGTATTCGAGTTCGCGTTTCGTATTCGTGTGTGAAAATTTCCTAAGGTCTTTCCGTTAGACTACTTAGACACGGTCTATATATATACTTATATATATATATACATATATCTGTACGTACTAAGCTTTTACTTACACAGCAGAGCGAGTATCCCAGGTTGGCACGTAGAAATTTTGTCTTTGGAAATTTGTTTATTCGTTTTGTAACCAAGGTTTTCAAGTTGCAGTTTTCAAATCGTTTTCAAAAATGATTCCAGTTCTCTGCAACCTATGGCTCTGATACCAATCTGTCGCACCCCCAAATTACCACTAACGGAGTTTATACCGTTAAGGGGCACGACTAGACCAGGATCCACAACCACAGTTACAAATACTAAACGAATCAGGGTTAGTTCAAACACAAGATAGAAATCAAAGTCTTAAATTACATACGCAGCGGAAAAGTAATATTTGTCTCAGCACTAACCACGTGCTTTACATAAACTTTGTTTTAAATTCCCAAATAGTTTAATTAAAATAAAGGTCTTCACGTGCCATGCCAACCCGCTCCGGATACTCCTTAGCGATCTGCAAAAGTTTAAACCACGCAAGTGTCAACCTAACGGTTGGTGAGTTCACAGTGGGCTTGTCATGCATTGGCCCGATCTCATAATCGTTGTTCGTATCAAAATGTACTTACAAAATATTCATTTGTGAAAAGCAATGCTTGTATTTAATTCTCAGTTTATAAATGGTTTGTCCGTGACCACGTCATCGGGTATGTACTAGTTCCGTAAAGTTAAAGGACTCAACCGATATCGCGGGTAGCTAATCCGTTGTTCCATGCTCTAAGGAAGTTTGTACCAAAGCTGACTTATTTTGTGGGGGCCGAGCCATCCCGTACGGTGCGGACCAAGTCATCGCGGTTTCTGCCTCCCCCGTGTCCTCTCGGGACCACGGTCAAATAGGCTGATATTGTTCCTCCGTGCACTTCCCGTGCCACGGGCGGAGTTTGTCAAACTCCAGTAGATCTACCCAACATCCCCTCGCTTTCACAAATTAATGGCACAATTAAGTTGAGGACTTTTAAGTTATAAGGCATCCTTAGAAAACATGTGATATCATATGGTTTAGACTTTAACCTACACTAGCCATATTAAAATGTTTTCAGTTTTGTTTTCAAAAAGCAGTTTGATCAGAGTTCACAAGTGTTCCCATAAAACACTTTAATTCATCAAGTGGGTGCCAAGCATCCCGTGTTCTCATGTTCATCAGTGAGGTGCCTAGCACTCTCGAGTTTGTCAGCATTGTTTTTCGTTAAGTTATTCGGTGTGGCCCAACGGACTCACGGTAAGCGGGTTAGTGACACTCACCTTTGGTTGCACAGCTACTCTTCAAGTAATCCAAATATTGTTGTTTAACGAAGACCTAGAACACGTTTAGGTCTTAGGTATTAGTTTCGTGTCTAATCTTTACTTAACGTCACTATGGCCCATAACATAGCACGTTGCAACTATGACCCGACATACCGACACACGACACCAATGGTTGATCATAAACAAGGGTTCATTTAAATCAGATATCAAGCATGTTTCATCATGGTATAATCATGTAAGTCGTGGCATAACACTTAAGCAAATTTCACAAGTTTGGTTTTTAGGTCAGGTCTTAGTTTCGCTAGCATAGTTTCGCTAGGCAGTTTCGCTAGGTGCACGGGCAGCACTTTCGCTAGGCAATGCCCGGTAACACAGTTTCGCTAGGCTAGTTTCGCCCGAAACTGCTGACGCAGTTTCGCTAGCCTAGTTTCGCAGGGAAACTGGTTTGAACTTTCGTTCAGGTATTTCGCTCGATAGTTTCGCTCGAGCTGGTCTGGTCAGGTTCCCGGCGACACTATAGTTTCGCTGGTCAGTGTCGCTGGAAGGAGATATAATTTCGCTACTTAGTTTCGCCCAGAGAACACACAGTTTCGCTGGTCGCGAAAAACATACGGATTTGCCTAAAAATCAACCTAACAGCTTCTGATCATGCATGCAATTCATTATCTAGCATCCATAGGCATTTACCAACATAAATCAAGCAGCTTTATCATGTTTAACATGCATTTTGATCATTAAATCTCTAAAATAGGTTCAAAACCCTAAAATGACCTATTTTGCACAAATGTCTAACATGGATGGATATCACACGTAAAGTTATCAACTTTAGTACAGATCTAGCATTCCTAATCACTATACTAGCAGATCAAGTGGTTACATAAAGATTTGAGCATGCTTTAAGAAGAAAACATATAGAAAAGCATAAAACATAGTTTTTGGGACTCACGGATGATTCTAGGATCGATGAATGAGGTGAGATGATGGTCTCGAGGCTGGGGTCTTGGTCCTTAGGTGATCTTCTCAGCTGACCAGGAGAGTGTGTGTGTGTTGTTGTGTGGTTTGAGCAAATGAGGCTACTAGGGTTTATAATGTTTATTTATATCAGGGGCTAGTTTCGCTGGCAGTTTCGCTGGCCAGGCGAAACTAGCTCCGGTCACAAGTTAACGGGTAGTTTAGCTGACTACCGGGCGACACTATAGTTTCGCCCGTTAGTTTCGCTGGTCACCAAAACAGGTCACTTTTCACATAATCAAGTATTTACAATTAATCATGCTATTCACAATAATAAGTCATGTATTTAAATCATATTGCATATAAGGAAAATCAATGATGAGCACATAACACATGTGGACGGGTTCGGTGATCAACCAAGGGTCGTGGACGTATTCGGCCTAGTTATGCATTAGTTACTTAAGTTAACACTTATAACGTAACTAACGGGTTTGTCTAACGGAAGTTAACCTTGAAATTCTCGGGTGTCACACGACTGCTTTGAGATGTAGCCGCATTAGCTTCAGGTAATGGGCTTGAACCAACAGGTCGCGCTTAATGATTTTGTAGCAAAAGCTTATTATTTTGTTCAGCGACCAAAAGACATGAAATCAATTCAGAATATTTAGTGAATTTACGTTCCCTATATTGCTGCGATAGGATCATGTTTGATGCATGGAACGTTGATAAAGTCTTTTCAAACATGTCTTCATCGGTTATATCTTCTACACATAATTTTAATTCAGATGTGATGCGGAAAAGAGCAGAATTGTACTCGCTGACTGTTTTAAAATCTTGTAACCTCAGATGAATCCAGTCATAGCGAGCTGTGGGGAGTAAGACCAACTTCTGGTGGTCAAAACATTTCTTAATATATTTCCACAATTCCAAAGGATCTTTAACAGTGAGGTATTCCCTCTTCAAGTCCTCGTGGAGATGGTGACGAAGGAAAATCATAGCTTTAGCTTTCTCTTGGAGGGAAGTTGTATTACCCTCATTGATCGTTTCACCCAGATTATCGGCAGTGAGATGAATTTGTGCATCAAGAGACCATGGGAGATAATTATTCCCAGAAATATCAAGGGCGGCTAAATCAAGTTTTGACAAGTTCGACATATTATCTGAAATAAAAATAAAGGTATATTGTGAGAAACTTCGGGTTCTCGACATTCATTTTATATTTTATATGAACATATTTAAAAAAAATCAAGATTAAGCTGTAGGGCAAAATGTAATTTAAATCATATCCAGAAGTTTCTTTATTTTATATAAATATATATATATATATATATTTTTTTAGGATGTATAGAAGTCAGAAGGTTCGAGAGATATGAACAAAAGAAAAAAATAAATGTAAACACTAGAGGGAGATGTTCAAGATCGGAAAAGAGAATTTCTTGAAAACTTAACGGATAACTGAGAGAGATCAAGATCGGTGGTATATATCTTATGTGAAATTTGTTTGTCATCTCCGATGCACCGACTAAGCGGCATAACGAAAAAAATGTTGCCATAGAACGTATTTGACAAAGCGACTCGATGTGTGCTAGCGAAGAACAAAACAGGTCGATGCATGAATGGGTTGCTTCGAGCGAGTCTTCAGGAGGTGTTCAGGTTCTAAAATTCCTTTATGGGTAAAAGAAGTTGCCCCAGAGGGTTGTGAATTTGTGATTTTGATCTTGATTTGAACGGTAGAAACCGTCTGATTTGTAATGGTGATTTCAATCTTAGATTTTGAACACAGATCTCAGACATAAATTCATTTTCTTCTTTGTATTGTTTTCGAGATTAAATGTGCAAGGACAGTAGGAATCGCATATGAAAACGAAAAATGTCATCTCTAAATTTCTAATATAAATCTAGAATATCATTTCTAAACAAACTTATTTCAAGTGTTCTAAATCCTCAAAGAAATACAATTCCTATTTAGATTCCTTTATTTTATATGTATTCCTAAAACAATTCATATTTTGTGGTTGTAATTTTGTATCATGTTCTTGTACAACACTAATTTGAACCCCACTTGAAAAAAAAAATTATTGAGGAATTGGGTGTTTCAAGTTGTAACAAAAAACATGTATTTCTAAACTTCTATCTGTTCTCTGCCCTTGTTACATCACCATTTGCAAAGCAAAAGTTTTAAAACAACGATTTTTAGAAAAAAACGGTAATTTGCAGATGTGTAACAGAGACATTTATTATCAAGAAATTTGAAGGCAGTGTTAGTACCAGATTGAAGTAAATGAATCCAGCGAACTTGAATAATCTTCTAAGAATCTTCAATCAAACAGAGACATTCGTGCAGATAACGTAAAAAGAATTGTGTGAAAGAAGAAAAATAGAGAGCAAATTATCAATCACTTTTATTCATCATCCATATAGTTTTTATATCTACACATAGATAACTGTAAATATAACCGTAAGTGAGAGAAAGAGAGAGGATATAATAAATAATATATCTGATTTTTAACAGTTTGATATTTAAACGGAAAAAGAAAGTTGATAAATACATTATTTATACGCATATATATGTGTTTATATTCCTCGTTATACGTGACTCGAACATTAGAAATTATTATAAACATATTTTGAGAAGTTTTGGGGCATACAATAATAATTATGTCAAAGTTCGAGGGATCAAAGTGTAGTAGATAGAACTAGAGGGGCCAGAAATGTAAAATATCAAAAATATCTAAGTTAGGCAAGGCATGCGGACTGCGAGCCTTCCACTCGCCCACTCCCAAGGTCCGCATCAATGCTGGTCTGCACATGGGTTCGACGAGGATAAGTTCCAGCTGCTTTTTCTTCGAATTCATGTCGTTTTTGCATTGTGAGTCAGCATAGGATGTGTCTAGAGGTCCTTGTGCTCCTAATCAGTTTATATAGAGGCCCCATTTGATCCAGATCAATTGCTAATTCACAAAAATAGGTCCTAAAAACCCTAAAATGCTTAAGAACATTCAAGCAAGCATTTCAGTTGATCTAGGTGGTGTTTGAAGCTCAATTTCTGCAGTCACCCATTATTTGGTATGTAGAGCAAAATCCCTCAATCAATTTTATGGTTCATATCAGTTTGATTAGGTTTCTGGAAATCATCAAATATTAGGGTTCTTGATGATGTTTCTTCAAAATTGGCTAATTGGTTTGGAATTAGGGTCTGAATTTTTGTAGGTAATCCTAAAATAATATGTTTTCAGAAATCCCTAAGTTAACTTCATGGTTTGGGAAGGTTTGGTATTGATTTGAGAAACACGTTAAAATTAGGGTTTTCTAGACATTGTTTTGCTAAAATCGAATGATCGGGATTAAATTAAGGTCCCGTATTTTGAAGTATGTTATAAATGTTATAATGGATAAAACCCTAAGTTTATTTCATATTATAATAAGTTTTGATAATTATTTGATAGATACGACAAATTAGGGTTTTGAAATATGATTAATTGATATTGAGCTATCCAGGAGGTATTGGGATTTGATTTTTGGTATTAGAACATCATTAATTGATATGGGTTTAATTTTGATAATTAGTAATAAAAGAGATAAATATCCGTAGGTTTGGGTTCTAGATAAAGGGCATTTTGGTTATTTTGACTTATAAATGGGTTAACCTCGATAATTGGGTATTATTAAGTTAATAAACATAGGAGGTGTTTATAATATATAGCTTTGTATTAATGCGATTCGATACGCAATTAGGTCTAAATTGTGGAACATAACAAAGATTTTATGCAAGTAAACGAGTAAAGAAATAAGGTGAGTTCTATACACCCTATTTTAAGTACAGTGAGTTTCTACAAGCCTTATTTTTATATAGTGAGTCTTACGAGACCACTTTCAAATGATTTAATATTTTAAATATTTTTGGGCTGTTAGACATACAGAATTTATGAAAATATATTCAATTGATATATACATGTTATATTATAAAGTTGCTTTTAATTGCCTAGAGCATTCACAGCTCATTCCTTATCCATATCCTAATATTATAACTTTATTATTATTTTTTCTCTTTTTTCACTCACAACATAATTAAATAATACATTTTTATATCATTTTCTATCTCTTTCACTCACAGCTAAACCTTAAATTTTACAAAATTCATAGTTTTTTTGTTAAATATACACATTTTCAATATCTTTTTCTCTTTCCTCCACTCACAACCACTTACAACTAAACCTTATTTTTTAAGGACTACACTCACATAAATTATAGCAAACGGGATGTGAATGCTCTTATACGTGTTATGCAATTATGTTGATTATAATGTGATGTATATACTTGCTTAGAAAGTAAATAGCCAAGTGATGAGGGAGTTGTTAGTAGACGTATAGTGTGTATGTATTTATATACGAGAACAGGTGATGCATTTACTGTATTATTATGTGGTTGATACGCCGCTGGTACATCCTATATATATACATAATAATATAAGTTACCCGGTATATCGAAAGGGTGGTGGATACGTCGCCAGTACATCCTATATATATACGCTAATGGTAAATTGGAGGATGTTCATTTGTTGCAGTATATGAATGCCTTATCGCTGCTTACTAACAAACCTAAAGCATCTGGGTATTTTAACTAGGGGTAGAGTACATGGTTGGAGATTAAGTTGTTAAGACGAGAAAATGACCTAAATAGAGATAAGAATAAAGTTGCTGATAAATAATGGAGGGTCGTTGCTTCCCCAATGATGGTGGCATAGGGAACCGTGTACGGACGGAGTTGCATTGGGTCGTTGTAAAAACCATCCTATATGTGTCGTGATGGGGTGAGGTGTGCAGTGGCGGGAGAACCTTTCCAAGAAGATAAGAAGATTTAAGAATGAGGAGTCGATGCTTCCCTAATAGTGGTGGCCTAGGGAACCGTGTACAAACGAAGTTGCATTGGGTTGTTGTAGTACCTGGAAGGACCTTACTACTGCATGATTCAGTCAAATGAATAACACGAATGTAAATAAAGGCTTGCTTTATTGATTCACAAAGAGAGGATACAAGGATTCTAGAGATAGAGAAAACACTCAGTTTCACACAGTTAAGAGATAGACAATGACAGAACTTACTGAACTCTCTCTAACACAAGCTATTTATACTTACCACTTAGTCTAGCGTACCAACCAGCGTACCATTGGTATGTGGCTCCGTACCAACTGGTACGGACCTTGGTACGTGGACCCTAAGACTCACAAAGACATTCTCTGATCTAGATATAATACACGAGACACAAGGTAGCATAGGAATATGCTCTAACAAACTCCCCCTTAATGTGTAGTGTATCTATCAATCTATCTACCGTATTGCAACTAAACTTCAGTCTTCAATCTTCAGCATCGCTGCATCTGATCTTCAACTTGAAATCTTGTCAGAAATAGAGCTTGCATGGCTGGATCAATCTTGAACAATCTTTGAACTTCAAGATCCACTTGTGAAAGATATTACATACTCACCCTTTCACCATGCTTGAGTCTTGTCACACAGAACCTGCAATTTCAGAAGACAGAAACGCGGCTTTCTTTTTTTTTTTTTGAAAATTAATTTAATCTTTGCGCAAAACTTCTCTTCGAGAATCCAAGATATGATTTTGAAATCATAATTTTGTGTCGTGAAATCGATCGGTCGAAAACAAATAAGAAACAAAATATTTTTGGCTTTTTGAAACTTTACATCAAAACACACCAACATTGATTTAAACATGAAATTGAATACACTAATGCACTCGAAATCAAAAGACGAATGGAACTAGATCCATATTGAATCAGTTTGGTGTTGATTTTAAGATTCGAATTAAGAACATGATACGTATGATTTGAGGTTGATGCGAATGAATTCAAAAATGTTGTACGAATGAAATTAACACATTATACGAAAGAGAAAATCTGGTGCAAATGAATCAAAACTGTAAGTAAGGCTAGTTAAACCAATGTGCAAATGAGACCATTTTATGTCATCATATAAAGGAAATTTAGATCAATGAATGAGGCTAAGAAGAAATTGATATGTTAATGAGAGTACTTCGGCTCCTGGTATGCGTATGAACCGTTTTTCGAACCAAATGAACTCAAATGTATACGTAAGAATGATGTCAGTCAAACAAGAGAAATTCATACGAATGAAGCTGGCTTGGTTTGAAGATTTGCGATGCACTCAAATTCAATTGAAACATAAAGAGGGATATTAAACTGTTATTATCACAGTCGGTCTCGGTTTTTTTTTAAATCCTAATATTCCTGAGTGTATGTAGACTGATACCCGATTTTCCTTTCTTGATTGATCTTCGGTGCAAAAAATGGGTAAATTCGGGAATTGGTTCGGGTCGGGATTAATTAAAATCGGCTCGGGAAACCGGTTTTGAGCACCCCTAGTTGTAACAACCATCCTATATGTGTTGTGATGGGACGAAGTGTGTAGTGGCAGATGGACTTTTCATAATAAAGAGAAGAGTTAATTAAATATAGTGACCTAGAAGTTGAGTCTAAGGTTACGGATACGATTGTGGGGTTACACTATCATAGTGATTACGTGTTAGGGTTTTATATGTGGTATATGTATTGTTAAAAACCAGTGATACATAAAAATGGCTTTGAACTAAAAGGTAGAACTCACCAGCGTAAGCTGACTTTTTAAAAGTATATATGGTAGGTTCTGCAGAGACCTTTAGAAGCAAAGGCACGGCGCTTATGAGGACAAAATAATTGGACAAGCTATCAAGAGAGGCTTTTGGCAGGCTGGCTTAGTAATAGTTTTCGTTATAGTTATAATTGTACTTATGTACAATATCTCTCTTACTGTAATACTTTGCTTTTATAAATAAAAGTTTTAATTTCCGCTACTTAATAACTCTGTTGTGCCATGTGTTCATGAGTAAATCCGATGCGTGACCCCTCTTGGTGACAAGTCTGGGAGTGGGCGTCACAAAATCATCAAAGCCATGTCTGGCTAAAATATTATACTCACTTGGGGGGAAAATAGCATTTGGTGGGTTAAAATGAGTTTATAAACTAATCTTAAGGTGTGTGATAATGACTTTGAGAAAACATTTTTATATTGAAAGTTTATTATTGGTCTTTAAAAAACAAATTGTGCATTGTGTATCATGGAACATCTGTGCCCTCAAAGGCAAATTAGTCGGTGAGTAACACCCGGCTAGAGGTTGAGGTAACGTATAAAGGCGGAGGTGGACCTCATGGAAAGTGATATATTCGTGTTTTTATGTCTATGTATATAACACGTTGTTCGCGCGAGAGTGGTTTAGAGGTATTGGTTTGGGATTGTGGGTTGGTAATATTTATAAATAACACGGTTACCAACTTCACCATTGGCTAGTCGTTTTAAGTGATATTATCTTTGATTTAATTAACTTAAAACTCGTTTTCTTTCTTTTATTTTACTTTTAAAATTATCATCTTTTTTGTTTAAAGAAAAATTCAGTATCAAGAGCCCCCACGTCTTGTGTCCTAAGACAACCTCGGTATCTTACCATTGCTATACTACGCCAACGATGGATGAAGGATGCATTTGCCTTAATGTGTGATGTATGATGATTATTTGTTATCGTATTTTATAAATTTAATACATACATAACAACGAGGTTTTTTTACCCATAATTATTATGTTTTCCTGAACATCCACCTCACGTCAGATACAACATAAAAAACATTGATTGCTATAACTAGTTTAGTTTAATTTAAAAACCTAACTTGAAAAAAAATATTAGCATAGGTGAGAAAATTTGTAATTCACTCTACTAACAATAACGAGTATTATGAGGATATCTTCTTAAGTGGATCCACGTCATCATCTCACTTATTACCACTGATTATGATTAAACCTGAGTGGTCCATGGAAGTAATGAAAACCACTAACAACTATGTGGCAGCCATTTGTGGTCCGAGGAAACTTGTGAGATACGGCTTCCGCCGAGGATTGCTTATTCAATAGTTTTAATCATAAACCTTTCGCTTTTGTAGATCATGTTAGGACCTTTTATAACACACGTATCCATTGGTTTTGATGTTAACTATTAAAATCGTAGACGAAATTGAAAATCTCTTGGATTATACTATGAGTTGTGTACACACTTTCAAAATAATCTATTTGATCGGTACAATCAAATGTTTAAATGGATAAAATACAGTAGTGCAAAAATCAGGCTTAATCTCTTTAAGAAATTTTTATATCGAAGAAGAATCAAATAGGTTTCTTTTGTGTGTTTCATTCATGTTAATAGTTTTCAAAAACAGTTCCTTCATCGTAATTCCAAAGTTTGTAGAACGCAAAATTTTCTCCAAAACATGTGGAACCATCATACGAAGAAACCCAAAAAAAACTCTCGTTCCTTTCTTTTAAAACTGATCTTGAAAACCAACCTGTATGCCTTTTTATTTTAAAACTGATAATAATTTATTATGTAGACTAATAAATTAATTAAGTAAAACAATATTCATTATGTAAATTTGTTATATAAGCTCGGTTTAATAATACCATACCTAAAGCAATAACACACACTATCCATTAGAAATAACCAAGTCCGTACTTCTAGATCACCTAACTCGGTTAATTACTAACGAGATCAACTTAAATGACAAGTTAATCTCACCGATAACATTGATAACACTAAATTACCAACATTGGGTTGAGATTTTGGATTTATGAGATGCCGATTTTAGAGTAAAAGCATTTAGAGAAGTCATACCTACACTAGGATGAATAGCTTGTTTAAAGTTATTCGTAATGGGCATTTTCCATCTTCGATAGCGTCCCATAGCGCCCAACACCCCCCCCCCCCCCTACCGTGGCACTATGGGCTAAAATTCAGTCCTGGGCGTTGCGTGCATGGCACCGTAAAAGATGTTAGGTTGGTAAATAAAGTTTGGGTCTTAACTGACAGGTTACAGAAACTGCGGGGGGGTTTATACAGGAGTCTCTCCTTGTAAGGAGAGCAAATTCAGGAGTCTCTCCTTGTAAGGAAGATGCTTGATGCAGTCCCTGAGAGGTTTATACAAATTGTAGCCTCTATAGAGCAGTTCATGGATATTGATACTATGCAGTTTCAAGAAGTTATTGGTCGACTAAAGGCGTTTGAGGAACGAACTGGCATGAGGCCAAGGTTGCTTCTCAAAAGGATGACCAGCATGTACTGCTTACCTATACAGAATGGCAAAACAAGTATAAAGATGCCAAGTCAAAATATAAGTGGGACAAGTTTAAAGGGGCTAAGTCTACTGGTGAAAGTTCAAGGCATAATGGCAAATTCACTAAGGAAGAAAAGGGGCACAACAGTAATCAAAAGAATGGTAAGCAAGGAGATAAATCAAAAAAGGATAAATCAAGAATCAAATGCTTCAAATGTGAAAGGATGGGCCACTATGCAAGTGAATGTGCAAAGATTAAGAACAAAGATCAAGAGAATGAAGCCTTATTATCAGAAATCACTGATGAAGATCCTGTACTATTAATGATACAACTTAAAGAAAGTCACAACGAGGTGGTTCTACTCAATGAATCCAAAGTCATTCCTGAGAAGTACAAGTCTGATGATGAAGCAGAGGAGACTTGGTACCTTGACAATGGAGCTTCCAACCATATGACTGGTAAGGAAAGCTATTTTTCTGTATTAGATAGGAATGTGACAGGAAATGTTAAATTTGGTGATGGAACTAGTGTAGAAATAAAGGGCAGGGGTTCAATTATTCTACAAGGAAGAACTAGGAACCAAAGAATACTAACTAATGTCTATTTCATTCATAGTTTAAGAAGTAGCATTCTAAGTTTAGGGCAGGCTACTGAAACAGGTTGTGAGGTTAAAATGAAGGATGACTATTTGTGGCTTTATGAGAAATCTGGTAAGTTGTTATTGAAGGTTAGAAGAGCTCCAAACAGGTTATACAAAGTTAGCCTAAGTACAGGTCAGCCTAAGTGTTTATTGAGTAGTATACTAGATAAAGAGTGGTTATGGCATGGGAGATTAGGCCATGTAAACTTTAAATCTTTGGATGTTATGACTAAGAAGGAACTGGTAGTGGGAGTTCCTGTTATTAAGAGTTCAGATCACATATGTGATGCATGTTTAGCAGGCAAACAGTCTAGAAGCAAGTTTCCAAAAGAATCCCAGTTTAGAGCTAAAATTGTGCTTGAATTAGTTTCTATGGATTTGTGTGGTCCAATTACACCTGTAACAGCTGCAGGAAATAGATACTTTATGTTATTAGTTGATGATTTCTCTAGGTATATGTGGGTCTATTTTCTGCAGGATAAGGGACATGCATTTGAGATCTTTAAGAGGTTTAAAGCTGAGGTTGAAAGTAAGTATGGTTGCAACATTAAGAGTCTAACGTCAGATGGGGGGGGGGGGAGTTTACCTCTAAGGAATTCAATATGTATTGTGAGTCTAATGGCATTAGTAGACTTATCACTGCTCCTTATTCTCCACAGCAGAATGGAGCAGTGGAAAGGAGGAATAGGTCTATCTTAGATATGACTAGAAGTATGCTTAAGTGCATGAGTGTTCCTGAGGAATATTAGGCTGAAGCCATTAGGCATTATGTTTACATACTTAATAGGTTGCCTACTAAATCAAATATAAATGCTACACCATATGAACTTGTGAAAGAAAGAAAACCAAACTTAGAACATCTAAGGGTGTTTGGGAGTATTGGGCATGTGAAAAGAGTAAAACCTGGCTTGAAGAAACTTGAGGATTGAAGTATACCAATGGTGTATTTAGGGGTGCAGGAAGGTACAAAAGCCCATAGAATGTTGAATGTTGAGAAGAGGCAAATTGTAGTTAGAAGAGATGTAAGGTTTGAAGAGCATAGGAAGTGGGATTGGGAACAAGGAGTTGTAGGAGATAAAACTGTTAGCATGGATTGGAGTGGAATAACCACTATAGGGGCATCAGGAATAGTCTTAGGTGAAGAGCAGCAGCTAGCTTCTAGTGATGAGGAAGATGGGAATGTTGATGATATTCCTGTGCAGGATCAGCAGGATGAGATTGAGAATCCTAAAGGTAATGATGAATCTGCAGGACATGCAAAGAATGCAGGGCAGCCTCAAGTAGAAGCTAGTAATAACAGCAGCCAAGGTGTAGGAACTAGGAGATCAGGAAGACACACTAGTGTTCCAAGTCACTTGAGAGACTATTGTTGGGATTTACAGTGGGATCCGGGTTACCGATTTTAATTTTATTAAAACTGATTTAATAATTAAATTAATTCTAAATTAATTTAGCAGCGGAAACGAATTAAAACGCGGATGCAACTGTAACAGGATCAATCACCGGACACGACAAACACATAAATATATTTATTTAAAATAAATAAATAATTAAATTAAATATCTAAAATTTAGATATACCTTAGCGGGTTCCGAACAACCGTTCGAGACACCCGGATTCAACGGGCTCGCGCTAGGACGAACTGTGACGTCTGACTCGAACCTTCGAGACAAGTCGTCGACGGCGGCATCGGCGGCGGCGGCGGCGGTAGTGGCGGCGGTGGTGGTAGAGATACCACCGGTGGTGGTGACAAAACTTTCTCCGTCGGGATGGCGACCGGAACGGTCCCCACGATGATCTCATCACCGGTGACCGGAGGCGACACGGTGGCGGTGGCCGGCGGGTACAAGGGCGCGGGCCACGACGACAGAACCGGACGCGGTGGCCTCGGCTGCGCCGGCAGCGCGAGGACCACCGGTCGGTGGTCGCGCGGCGGCGCGGAGGACGCAGCAGCGGCGGCGGCGGCTCGGGCTGCGGCTTCGGCTTCGGCTCGGGCTGCGACGGCTTCGCTTTCGAGTCGGGCACAGATGGCGGCGAGACGGGGATCCATCGGAACTGGCGAGGGACTGTGGTGGTGGTGGTGGCGGCGATCGACGGTGGGCGGCGACGGGGAGCCGGCTTCGGCTTGGGATCGGCGCAGAGAGAGAGAGATGGGAGATTAGGGTTTGTGACTTGTAATCTCAATCTACCTCCTCCCTTTCTCTTTTAATATTAAATCGCGGACCGGGGCCAGACGGACTGGGCCCGGTCGCGATTCCCTTTTAATCCACCAACCGATTAGTCTGTTAATCCGGTAACAACTGATCGGTCCGTCTTTTATTTACCGAGTGATTTTGAGCCGAAAAAGTTTTGTCGTTTTAATTAAATAAATAATTAATATTTATTTAATTTACCATCTAGTTCGTTTATATCTAATTAACAATTAATTAGATTTAATAGTCCGTTGACCCGGGTGTAACTCTTACGGGTCAATATCGGTCGGGTTCGTTAATTCGTCGGGTCAGGACACTCTATTTCCAACAGTCTCCCACTTGGACTGAACGCGACAGATTAACGAGCGCAGTCAGAGGCACTCTAGCTATGCATGGCTACACCAACTAATATTGACACTTTAAGTCGTCAGCCAAAGTATATCTGATTGACAATCAAGCAGACTCATGACTTGTGCATTCATTGTCATATGTTCCTTTCTGTATAAGACATTGATGAATTATGAGACATGGACTCTCATATTTTATTCATCGATTTTCGTTCTCGATACAATTCGAAGTGATCCAACAAACACACAGTAAGTTTGGGTGAGGCCTCACACTTTTCACTTGGAATCAACGAGGGCGCCTTTATGTCTAACTGTTGCCGAAGCAAGAGTACAGAATCCCTTGTTGAGGCATACAGCTCCCACTAAACCTCAGAGCCATTCCCAAAAATAACCGTTATGGCTGGCAGTTACGCGACAACGTTAGGCTATAATCAAAGAATGTTCTTTAGTAGAAGGGAGTTCGAATATGCGTCTCAGGTCTAAGGATACATTAGAGCATGCATCAATCAAGCAAGCAAGACTTCCATGTTTGCGTTGCATGATGCGAGTTACGTCCAACGTCATTCACCAATGAGGTCCGTGAGTTTGAATGTTAAACAACTTTAAGGCTCAAACAGTCACAATAGTCTTGCTTTAGTATAGCTCCCACTAACTAATCGACTACGGACATTTAGGACAAGAACTTATTGTCCAAGGATTAAACGTATAAATATTGAACACAGTTATGTAATTCATTATTGCATAAAACCAGATGGAATAAGAATAATATAGATAACTGCTGGTGTTCATACATCCAAATACCGAATCAAAACATGTCTTTAGCTAATCTAAGCCCTATCGCTTCTCTGTGGCGTATATGAGTCTCCTGAGTCATAGGCTTAGTAAAGGGATCAGCTAAGTTTTGATCTGTGTGTACTTTGCTTATTTTGATTTCATTTCTGTCGACTACTTCTCTTATGTAGTGGAATTTCCTCAGGACGTGCTTGGCCTTCTTATGAGACCCTTGCTCTTTGGCTTGAGCTATAGCGCCTGTGTTATCGCACAGCATCTCGATGGGCTGCCTTATACTTGGCATAGCATCGAGATCGGATATGAACTTCTTCATCCACACGGCTTCTTTAGCAGCTTCTGAGGCGGCTATGTATTCGGATTCAGTAGTAGAATCAGCTACTACTGGCTGTTTTGAGCTTCTCCAAGAAACAGCCCCTCCGTTAAGAGTGAATACGAATCCCGACTGTGAGCGAGAGTCATCTCGGTCAGTCTGAAAACTAGCGTCAGTGTAACATCTTACAGTGAGCTCTTCATCAACACCTCCGTATACGAGAAACATATCAGTAGTGTTTCTCAAGTATTTTAGTATGTTCTTTACAGCCGTCCAGTGAGCTAGTCCTGGCGTCTGTTGGTACCGACTTGTCACGCTCAGTGCATACGAGACATCCGGTCGTGTGCAGAGCATGGCATACATGATAGATCCAATAGCAGAGGCAAATGGGATCGATGCCATTTGGCTTATCTCGCGCTCCGTTTTAGGTGCTTGAGATTTGTCCAAGATTGTTCCCTTAGTCATGGGAACGGCTCCTTTCTTGGAGTTGCTCATGTTGAACCGAGCTATGATCTTGTCAATGTATGTGCTTTGACTGAGTCCCAAAAGGCGCTTAGATCGATCTCTGTGAATTTTAATTCCCAGAATGTAAGCGGCTTCTCCAAGGTCTTTCATAGCGAAACAAGATGAAAGCCATTTCTTAACATCGTTAAGCATGGGTATGTTGTTTCCTATGATCAATATATCGTCCACGTACAGTACGAGGAACGATACAGCGCTCCCACTTGCCTTTCTGTAAACACAAGGCTCATCTTTGTTTTGATCAAAACCAAACTCTTTGACCTTTCGATCAAAACGAAGATTCCAGCTTCGAGATGCTTGCTTGAGTCCATAAATGGACTTGCTTAGCTTGCAAACCTTGTTTGGATTCTCTGGATCGACAAAACCATCAGGCTGAACCATGTAGACATCTTCTTCGAGTTGTCCGTTCAGGAAAGCGGTTTTAACGTCCATTTGCCATATCTCATAGTCATGGTATGCGGCTATGGCAAGAAGAATCCTGATCGATTTGATCATGACAACGGGCGAAAAGGTCTCATCATAGTCAATCCCTTGAGTTTGAGTGAAACCTTTTGCTACTAGCCGTGCCTTGTAGGTTTGCACATTTCCATGCATGTCAGTTTTTCTTTTAAAGATCCACTTGCTCCCTACTGCCCGTGTGCCGGGGGGTAGCTCAATCAAGTCCCAGACGTGATTGTCACGCATGGATTGCATCTCAGCGTTCATGGCTTCAAGCCATTTATCAGATTCCGGATCTGATATAGCAGCTTTATAATTAATAGGCTCATCGTTAGAATCGGCTATTAACAGAACGTCGAAGGCCTCATGATATCCAAGGTATCTATCGGGCTCATATCGTATTCTTTCGCTCCTACGAACGCTTGTGCTTGTGTTTGGGTCTGATGGTGCGACAACAACTTGTCGGTCAGACGCAGCGACCGTCTCAGGGTTAGGTGTATCTCGAATTTCTTCAAGATCCACTGGATCACTATTTGTTCCTCGAGCAAGGAATTCTTTCTCAAGGAATTTACCTTTCCTTTTGATGGAAACAGTATTTGCATCAGGATGGTAAAAGTAATAACCGGTATTACAATAGTATCCAACGAAAGTTACCTTTTCGCCTCGGGGATCGAGCTTATTGTCAGATTCACTGGTGACATAAGCATCACATCCCCATACCCTGAGGTATGATAGTTTAGGAAGAGAACCATGCCATATCTCATATGGGGTCTTCCCCACTTTCTTGGTCGGTGCCAGATTTATTAGGCGAGCAGCGGTCAAGATGGCATATCCCCAAAAGGAATGTGGCAAGGTGGTCCTGCACATCATCGATCGAACCATGTTAAGCAGAGTTCGATTCCTCCTTTCACTAACGCCATTTAACTGGGGTGTGCCAGGTGGAGTAGGTTGTGAAACGATTCCACATTCCTTCAGATGATTCAGGAATTCAGCGCTTAGGTATTCTCCGCCTCTATCAGATCGAAGTATTTTAATAGTTCGATTCAACTGATTTTGTACTTCGTTTTGAAACTCTTTGAACTTTTCAAAAGTTTCATGTTTGTGTTTCATCAGATAGACATAGGCATATCTGCTGTAGTCATCGATGAAAGTCACGAAGTATCGTTCACGATTTCTCGTCTCGGTTCGAAAGGGTCCACACACATCGGTGTGAATAATGCCTAACAAGCCTTGGGCCCGTTCACCTGTGTGGGTGAAGGGTGACTTGGTTAATTTTCCAGATAAGCATGACTCGCACTCATCGAAGGAATCTGCATCTTGGGATTCGAGAATGCCAGCAGTTTGCAACTTCTTAATGCGGGCCTTGCTTATGTGACCAAGTCTATGGTGCCATAACGAGGATTCGTTACTATCAGTTTTGCTTCTTTTAGAAACATGATAGAGTTGGTCGTTTGTTTGAACATCTATCTCATATATTCCATGTCGAGGTTTAGCCTCGAAATAAAAGATATCATTAAGGTAAGCAGAAATCACATTTCCATTAAATTTATACCGAAATCCTTGTTCAAACAATGAAGAGACAGAAATAATGTTTCTGGATAAACCAGGTGCATATAAACAGTTAATCAAATTAACTACAAGGCCAGAAGAGCATGAAAAAGAATAAGTGCCAGCAGCAAGTACTGGGACCCTCTTCCCGTCACCAACGATGAGGTCCATGCAGCCTCGTTCTGTCTTCTTCCACTTCTCAGGTTCCTGCAAAACATTAACAATGTGATAACCACATCCAGTATCAAATACCCATGAATTGGAGGAAACAGTGAAAAGTTCAATAACATTTATTGACATACCTGATGAGCAACCCTTATTAGGGTTCTTGGTCATCTTCAGCTTTGCAAGATAAACGGGACAGTTGCGACGCCAGTGTCCCATTTTGTTGCACTCATAGCACAGGCGCTCCTCGGGAGGCTGCACCTGTGGTTTCTTGCCTTTGCCTTCTTTAACCTTCTTGGCTTTGGAGATCTTTGTATTAGCAACTTTGAGCACGTCCGGCGTGGTCCTGATCTTCACGTTGGGTATCAACGGAATAACCTCCTCGATCGACTGAGCCGAACAATTAATCGCAAGAATACGATAATGTTCAGGCAAAGATCTGAGTACTACATCAAGAGCCATCCCGTCAGAGATGGAGTAGCCAAGGTCGATCAGCCTGTCGCGATACGCTTTCATCAGCATGACATGATCGTATGGAGAGGAGTCGTTAGCCATAGAGCAGTTCACGAATTGTGAAAGTGCATTGGCTCGCTCAGTCCTCTGACTCAACTCAAATAAATCCTTGAGTTTACGAATGATGTCATAAGCAGACATCCCCATGAAATTGTACCGATAATCCTGAGTCATGCTAGATAACATCAGGTCAGTGACGTCCTTATCATCGTCGGTGTGCTTTTGGAGCTCGGACCGCGAGTTCTCATTTAGCAAGTAAGATGGAATACTCGCGATCGGTCGGTCAATGACATAGAGTTTCCCGAAGAGCCTTAAAAGGTTCCTCAGGGTTGTCTGCCATGCGAGAAAGCCAGCCTCAGTGAAGGGGTCGAGTTGTACCATTGAACTTAATGGAGGTGAGTTTTCTTTAGCCTTCTGAAAACAAGCAAAGTAAATATAATCAGTATTTTCGATATTTATTTTTTCTTTAAAAATAAGTTGGTAAAGGTTATTTTTTAAGAAAACGAGAATTCGTTTAGACGACATTACTTGAGACCGCCAAATGAGCCTCAGGAGCAAAGCCGTGTAAACAAACTGACAACGATTGTCAATTGTGAGACTCAAGTCACAACTCTCGGTATGAGGCCGCTATATACATACAATTGTATTTTGCGATATGTTTAGCCTCATCCGTGCCCACTCTAGCAATATACATCCGTGGCGCGGTGTTGAAATACTCCAACAGCACGAACATATACGTTTAAAGCGATAGTAATCCTAAATGGTCGATGTGATGACACGGTGTTGAAATACTCCAATGTCCTCACCTTGGAAGGTACCCTCGGCACCAAGTGCGGTGTTGAAATACTCCAACACTGATGCTCCGGTAAATACGTTCCAAGTTCGACTTGATATAGGATGGCACGAACTATCAGTTTTTAAGAATTACCAAATAGGGATATTAATTACTTTTAATATGTAATTACCGTCAGACACGAACGATAAAACCCTATCACCACTCGGGACTAGTAAATTAATTTGACCTAATTAAAATTACTAAGTGTTCGCGAATGGCTTATTGTGTGTTAAATGGCATAAGGTCTTGATCTCGCTCGAGCCATACAAGCGAGATCATAAGGGACAAATTTAAAATAAATTAAATTAAGTAAAACGGTGAACGACCGAGATGGCAACTCTGTGCGATCTTGAATCCTGTTCAGCTCCCACTTGCTTCGACATCCCTCTGGCGTGTGTCCAGTCTTCGACATTTGGTTACATACAAATTTATAATTACTAAAATTACTTCTAGTAACCTAGCTCTAAATTTGTACAATTTTGAAACCCTAAATCCGGGTCCAATAAACCAAAAACGAAATACAACCAATTGGGCCAACAACTTGGGCCAAAACAGAAAAAGACAAAATACGCCAAACACATTCACACATGAATACAAAAGATATAGAGGGGTCGGCCGTAACACACAATAATAAATTATTTAGAATTAAAATAAATAAATAAATTAATTCTAATTCGCAATTTGGATTTAAGTCGAAATTGCGAACTACCGGTTACGAAAAAAAACGGTTCTGGTTTGCGCGCGGTGATAATGGCTCGGATACCACTGTTGGGATTTACAGTGGGATCCGGGTTACCGATTTTAATTTTATTAAAACCGATTTAATAATTAAATTAATTCTAAATTAATTTAGCATCGGAAACGAATTAAAACGCGGATGCAACTGTAACAGGATCAATCACCGGACACGACAAACACAGAAATATATTTATCTAAGATAAATAAATAATTAAATTAAATATCTAAAATTTAGATATACCTTAGCGGGTTCCGAACAACCGTTCAAGACACCCGGATTCAACGGGCTCGCGCTAGGACAAACTGTGACGTCTGACTCGAACCTTCGAGACAAGTCGTCGACGGCGGCATCGGCGGCGGCGGCCATGGGGCGGCGGCGGCGGTAGTGGCGGCGGTGGTGGTAGAGATACAACCGGTGGTGGTGACAAAACTTTCTCCGTCGGGATGGCGACCGGAACGGTCCCCACGATGATCTCATCATCGGTGACCGGAGGCGGCACGGTGGCGGTGGCCAGCGGGTACAAGGGCGCGGGCCACAACGACAGAACCGGACGCGGTGGCCTTGGCTGCGACGGCAGCGCGAGGACCACCGGTCGGTGGTCGCCCGGCGGCGCGGAGGACGCAGCAGCGGCGACTTGAGCCGCGGCGGCAGCTCGGGCTGCGGCTTCGTCTTCGGCTCGGGCTGCGGCTTCGGCTCTGGCTGCGACGGCTTCGCTTTCGAGTCGGGCACAGATGGCGGCGAGACGGGGATCCATCGGAACAGGCGAGGGACTGTGGTGGTGGTGGTGGCGGCGATCGACGGTGGGCGGCGACGGGGAGCCGGCTTTGGCTTGGGATCGGCGCAGAGAGAGAGAGAGAGATGGAAGATTAGGGTTTGTGACTTGTAATTTTAATCTACCTCCTCCCTTTCTCTTTTAATATTAAATCGCGGACCGGGGCCAGACGGACTGGGCCCGGTCGCGATTCCCTTTTAATCCACCAACCGATTAGTCTGTTAATCCGGTAACAACTGATCGGTCCGTCTTTTATTTACCGAGTGATTTTGAGCCAAAATAGTTTTGTCGTTTTAATTAAATAAATAATTAATATTTATTTAATTTACCATCTAGTTCGATTATATCTAATTAACAATTAATTAGATTTAATAGTCCGTTGACCCGGGTGTAACTCTTACGGGTCAATATCGGTTGGGTTCGTTAATTCGTCGGGTCAGGACACTCTATTTTCAACAACTATGTGCTAGATAATAGGCTTAAACAACTTGCTCATAGGCAAGAAGAGGTAGAGCAGGTTGAGTTAATGCTAGTTCAGGAAGATGGGCCAATAAGATTCAA
The DNA here is from genome assembly GCA_039602395.1 of Deinandra increscens subsp. villosa. Lineage (NCBI taxonomy): Eukaryota > Viridiplantae > Streptophyta > Magnoliopsida > Asterales > Asteraceae > Deinandra > Deinandra increscens. The sequence goes on from JBCNJP010000023.1 coordinate 70,744,804, forward strand.
AGAAGCAATTAAGATAGCAGATTGGAGATTAGCTATGAAAGAAGAAATCAATGCTATAGAAAGAAACAAGACCTGGTATCTAACTGAATTACCAGCAGGTTGCAAACCCATAGGTTTAAAATGGTTATACAAAATTAAGAGAGATGCTAAAGGAGTTGTAGTAAAATATAAGGCTAGGTTGGTAGCAAAGGGGTATGTACAGCAGTTTGGCATTGACTATGAGGAGGTGTTTGCACCTGTTGCAAGAATTGAGACAATTAGGTTGCTATTAGCTTATGTTGCTAGGATGAATTGGCAAGTGTATCACCTTGATGTTAAGGCAACATTTCTGCATGGAGAACTTAAGGAAGTAGTTTATTTAAGTCAACCAGAAGGTTATGTCAAGAAGGGTGAGGAACATAAGGTATACAGGCTAGAGAAGGCCCTGTATGGCTTGAAACAGGCACCCAGGGCATGGAATACTAAGTTAGATACTGTGCTGAAGGGAGTTGGTTTTAGAAGGTGTAAGCATGAGCAAGTTGTATATATTAGAGAGAGCAAGGGTAACAGGTTGATATTAGGAGTCTATGTAGATGATCTTTTGATCACAGGAAGTAGCATTGATGAGATAAATTGTTTTAAGAAGCAGATGCAAGATCAATTTCTTATGACTGACTTAGGGTTGTTATGTTACTATTTAGGAATTGAAGTTGATCAAAGGGCAGATGGCATAGTAATTAAGCAGGCTGCTTATGCAAAGAAAATTGTTAAGTCAGCAGGTTTAGGGGAGAGTAATGAGACTAGAATTCCTATGGAGTTTGGCTTAAGATTGAGTATGAAAGAGGGAGGTGAGGATGTGGAAGCGAGTGAATTTGAGACTAGTCGGTTCTTTAAGATACTTGACTCAAACCAGGCCAGATTTATGCTATGCTGTAGGCTATGTGAGTAGGTTCATGCAAGCTCCTAAGATGAGTCACATGAAGGCTGTGAAATACTTGTTGAGGTATATCAAGGGTACCTTGAGTTATGGGATCAAGTATAGCAGGAATAAAGGGAATGACTTGATAGGATTTAGTGACAGCAATCACCTGGTGGATAATGAAGATGGGAAGAGTACTTCAGGTAATGTGTTTCTGTATAATGATGCTGTTATTAGTTGGTTTTCACAGAAACAGAGAATAGTGGCATTATCCAGCTGTGAAGCAGAGTTCATTGCAGCAAATAGTGCTACATGCCAAGCTCTATGGCTTAATGGTTTACTGGAAGAGTTGACAGGGGAAAAGCAGAAGCCAGTAACTATATTTGTGGATAACAAATCAACTATAGCTTTAATGAAGAACCCAGTTTTTCATGGGAGGTCTAAACATATCAGTCTAAGATATCACTTTATTAGAGAGTGCATAGAAAGGAGTCAAATTCTTGTTGACTTTGTAAGCAGTGGAAAACAGAAAGCAGATATGATGACAAAATCTCTTGCAAGGCAAAAGTTTGAGGAGATGAGGAGCTTGATTGGAGTAGAAAAGTTTGAATAAAGGATTCAAAGTTTTCTGCATTTAAAAACAAATTCTCAGCACACTAGTGTATTCAAATTCATTGAATCACTGTTGCACAGTGTTAATGTTGAGTTCTTGTGATTTAAGTGCGGGAATTTGAATATAAAGCCGCAGAAGCGAGATTGGGCTTAGGGGGGAGATTGTTAGGTTGGTAAATAAAGTTTGGGTCTTAACTAACAAGTTACAGAAAAATCGGGGGGGGGGGGGGGGGCTTAGTGTAACTAGTTTAAAGTACCGTTGTAATTTGTTGATTAGTTAGTTAAGCTCAATTAGTATATAATGTTGTAATCCCAATCTCTGTATTCAGTTCTTTGATTCAATAATAATCAGTTTTGCAGCTTCAATTTCTTTTGTGTGTGTGTGTATATTGATTCCAAAATCACAAAAGAGTTTACATTTTTAAATGTTACAACCGTTGAACGATTGTTTGATTTTATTTATTTTTTCTCTAATTATCACCTATAAATTACTCATCGCTTCTACATTTTTACTATAAAATCTTTACACTCTGTCAAAACTTCTACTCGTCTTTCTAAATATTTCAAAATTTTATATTCTCTACCAACGATGTCAAATTAGTGGACCGAAGAGGAGGAGTTGGAGTTTGTTGTTTGTATCATGAACGCTAAAGAGGAGAACAAGTACAGAATGATCGATCTCAAGGGTGAAGAAAATGATGTGTACTGGGATCGGGTAAAAGAATTAATAGAGGAGAAGCGTATGTATCAATACAAAACGGAGTATGACGAGAATCTCATATACATAAACCGTACGGTGGATGAGTTCAGAGCAAAGTGGGATATATTAGTCTCAGTTTTTAAAAGTTCGACGCTATATTCAAAAGGCGCATGTTGTTGTTGGGAGATCCGGAGGTTTAGTATGACGAGGGTGTTGTCAAGGAATCTATTATCGAATATGAGCGGCTGTACAGGGGACGCTTAATAAGTTAGAACTCTGGAAGTATGTGCATGAATTTTACGAGTAGTTTTTTTATTAAGTTGTCTTTTTGTTAAATTATGTAATTTCTTTTTTATTTAATGAAATCATCTTTTAGTTTATTTGTTTATTTTTTAATTAAAAGTTATATTGATTGCAAATGGAGGGTTATGACTACATCACTTTTTCTCATAAGGATGTGGGGTATACCCTCGACTTTCGCATGTGATTTGGAAGAAGAACCACGCCTTCCAGTGGCTGCCCATCCCTTGTGTTGCGGCTTGGAGGTGGCGGTTTTAAAAAAAAGCCGCTAGGGTGTGTGAAGCAACGTGAAGTCGAGAAAGGTAGGAGGCATTTGACCGTTGAGCATTTATTTGTTTTCCTTTTCCAATCTACATATTCTATACATACCACATCAAACTACCAATTTTTCTACACTCAAACTCCATGTCATCTACACATTTTAATTAAAACACTCTACTTTAAAATGGGGTCCAACATTATTCTTCAACCAATATTCTCACTTCATGAAGCAGTTCGGGTGATTCGGCTAAGGAGGTGTTTAATTTTCTTGGTCAATGTGCGCTCGTTGTTCAACAACAAAAACTTGAAGATATCACTCGTTCGAGAAGGACTAGTTAGTATTTTTCATAACCGTGTTGATGTTCATCAACGGTTGGTGGAGTTATATTTTTCTGAAAATCCTCGTTACCATGAGGGTATTTTCACAGTTTAAAAGCAAAGCGGGCAATAGTTGATCGAAAGACACATCCAATGAAAAAAGATTTGTTGGAGAACATAATATACACATTGTATGTTATTGCATATTATGGTCATCAAAGACGAGGGTAGAGCAATATCACCGGTCCACATTCACGATCCTCCAGTTGTTCCAGTATTCAATGAAAATGTCTTAATGGAACTTCGAGATAGCGAGTCGCATTTTAAGTTAAGATTTGATATTACGGAGCATATATCAATACACATAGAAGTCCATTTAATGGAAGAGGAGCTAAATGCATAGGATTTAATATTAATTTTATGTGTTTTTGTGTATGTTTCTTAATATTATGTTGTTTTGATGTTTTAATTAACTGTAATAACTTAATATTGATATTATGTGTTTTTTAATTAGATAATGAAAAAAAAATCATGAATCCTCTAGGCTTCCAATTTGGAGTATACCCACCTATAGAAAGCCTAGGCTTCAAATCTCCTCTCTCATATTCTCACTCATGTGTCAACTTATGATTGGGTCAATATTTTGAAGCCTTGGGCTTCAAAATGGACCATATCCCCCATCCTAACCCCCATTGTTAACTAGACGGCCACGTGACATAATTTGCCTAGGTGAGAGGGGTTATGACTATGAATAGCCTTAAGACTAGTCATCCCTTTCAAATATGATACAGAGTAAATTACAAGAAGGTCCTTTAAATTTTATAAAAATTATATATTAGGTCCTTTAAGTAAGCTAATTACACTACACATCCTTTAAGTTACATGTTTGTTTTGGAAAAGGTCATTTCTCTCTAATATGGTTAAAATCAGTCCGTTAAGTGTGGGGCAATTTTGTCATTTCACAAGCTTTATATAATTAGAAAAAGTGTAAACTTCAGTTTGAGTCCCTAACATTTGATCCAAATAACGGTTTTATTCTCAATAACACCATCTTTAAGACCTGTAACTTAATCTCCATCCTACCACTATCCCACCGCCGGCCACCCACAAGCATTGTCACTATCATCAAAAAATCCTATCACCTCCGACCAGGTAACCATCTCCATTTCCAACTTCAATTCATGACGATTAAATCTCTTAATTCCTGACAAGTTCAATTTCGGCCACCGCGTTTCAGATATGAGAAAGCAGAGGGGAAACCATCTTCAAATACATTTGGGATACCATTGATGCTAATGGTGTAGAGTGTTAGAAATAGTTTTCTTGTGGCCCAAGTTAATATTTATTCTTACAAATCATTGACTTAAACAACTCCCTAAGTTTCCTAATTGGCATTTATTCGATGACGTAATTGTCCTTAATAACATAATTAGAGTTTCCCAATGGGTTTATAAATAGAGGTATAGGGAAAGACTAAACACCATCATGTCACTCCACACAAAATCGGTGACCTCTCTCTCTCTCTTTCTCTCTCTCTCTCTCTCTCTCTCTCTCTCTCTTCCTCACTAAAAACGTAACACCATCCTAACTATACACCAAAAAAGGGAACTCGATCAGAATCAAGATGTCTTCTATTGAGCATGCCGACGATCAACGGTCACCCAGATAATCATTAATTTATCTTGTTGATTATATATTACATAGAGGAACCGTCCAACATGTGGTATCAGAACGATGTTGCTAACTCGTTTCCTTATTTATTGTTTACATAACCTAATATCGAATTCTGTCAAAACCTTATTATGGCTTAAACTATGCGAGAGAGAAAAATGGGTCGTTATATTGTAATGACCCGTTAGGTCTTAAAAAAATTAAACCTGTAAATTGGCTCCATAACGCCTCGTTTCAGTATAACGAGTCGTTACGATGTTTTAACCAGTAGAATACTAATAACGCATAAATAAAGATTTTGCTATGAATTCTTATTTGTTTTGTTTAAACCTTAGCTATTTATATGTTTACAAAATCTAACACCAATTAAATCACTTAACTAATTAAGTAGTCCTAATTAAAGTGATAGCATCTTAGCTGATAACGGATTGTTTCCCTATAACGTCCCATTATGTTTTGCTACTATTAAGTTGATAACATCTCAAAAGGTTTCAATTCTAGCCAAAGCTGATTTGCTACATTTATGCTGCCATTCAAATTTACCTTGATAGTTAACTTATCTTAGTTAAAACTAATTTATCTGATTATCTTGATAACATCTTTAAAGTTCGAGTTCTGGCCAAAGCTGGTTTGTTGCTTTTATAATGTTAATAAACTAATTTGAGCATTTTCCTTACACATACAAATGTTTCACTTCTGGCCAAAGCTGATGGGTTGCATTTGTATTTAGCGAAACTAATTTGTGCATAAAACTTAAATGTATTATTTCTGGACAAAGCTGATGTGTTTCATTATTTTTTTGTACACGCCCTTATCTTGTTCATAATGCTTAGGTGATAGGCAAGTGAGCAAAAGATAAAGTCGATTCATGTAAGTGAAACATAATTAGTCTGTTATTTTGGTGTTGTAACAGACTATATTACATCCTCATTTATTTTATAATTGCGCCTTATCATTATGCCTTAGTTTATAATTGTGCCTTATTACAATGTCTTAGTTTTAAGTACCCCATAGAATCACCCTAAGATCTTCTTTCGAACTAATATCACATTTTATCCACTCTAAATCTAAAACTCACTATATCACATCTTCATTTATTTTATAATTGTGCCTTATCATTATGCCTTAGTTTATCATTGTGCCTTATTATTGTGTCTTAGTTTTAAGTACCACATAGAATCACTCTAAGATCTTCTTTCGAACTAATATCACATTTTATCTACTCTAAATCTAAAATCACTAAAATGTCTCTTTAAATATTTCCCATCTTATTATAATTATTAGAATTATCTGTTAAGACAAAAGGCTCAAAAGATTCCCATTACTCTCCTAATAAAGGAAACTGTCGGAGCAGTATAAATGGGTGGAGTCAAGTTTCTATTGTGATGATCAAGATTCTGTAAAATGTTGCAATCAGGGGAGATATTCTAGATTTCCTAATCTGAACATTATGTGAAGAATAAAATTTCGAATGGCCTTCTTAAGTGCATGCAAATACTTTACATCGAACAGCCGTTGAAAAAAAAAGAAACTTTATATCGAACATGCTTAACACAAAGTGTAAATTAGGTTAACGGTCTTGTGAACACGTCATGATGATGAAATACATGACCCTTATCTTAAAGGCTTAGACATGTTCTATATTAAAAGATTTTCTAGTGCATTTCATAATGAATCATATCTTAGCACAATTAGATGCTCTTAAAATTAGTCAATACACTCATAAGTACCAAAGGAAAATAGGTGTTTTGATAGCATTATTCATAAAGGACGGATAAAGCCTAAAACTAAAAATACCAAATTTATTCATCTCACTATAACTAAGCTTGATAAAAATGAAGAGAACATACAAAAAGGAGGATAGTTCTAAGATCCAGAAAAAAAAACTACATGAAAAACTTCCACTTCTAAGTCCTCAATGGGACAACTGGCTAAAGCAAGAATAATCAATAATGATATTTGAGCCCCTTCGTTTTTTTTTTCAAATTAACATAGTGAATCAAATCTAGTCTTATAGAGATCTCTTTTAATCCATATACTATAAATAAACCAAAGAACAATTATAATGAGAGTTAGTGACAAAATTAATGTCATGGTTGTACAAATCATGAAAACCACTCATTATATTACACTTTATGGTACCTTTCATCTTCCAATATTACTTGGAACCGAGTATCATTACTAAAGTAAGACACTGACGGTTATATGGTTTCACATGGCCATGACAAGGTCACTATTACCTTAAACTCTCAAAGTTGTTGGTTATAATAGTTTAGTTGTGTTCACATGGAATGAAATCTTTATAACTTAGTGTTGGGTTTTGTCAGTGGTATTCGGGCTAGGGTTGCGAAAACTTACCGAGAGAAAGCAGGTCTCACGTGATGATCAAATCACAGCAAAAAAACACACCTGAAAAACAGTGCCTAAAGCGGCAACAACAGTGGTCATCGGCGGCGGCTGTGGTGGCGTGATTGTCGTGATTGGTGACAGACGATGGTGGCGGTTGGGGAACCGGCGACGGTGCAAAGAGACAAGGGGAGAGGGGGGGCGAAAATTTTAGGGACGTGGGAGAATATTTGGTGCAACCCGAAAGCAGTATTTTGGCTCCCTATCTATAACCCTATAAACCCTAATATAGATAAACCACAAAGGGTTTATTTAATACTTATTTGGCTTATCCCTAAAGCAGTTGTAGATAAACCACAACTGATTTAAATCCCCTGTTTATCCATCCATGTTTATTAGATAATTATCTATTAAAAAACAATTTAATTAATCTATATTATCTAACCACAATATAAAAAAAACTAATTAAATAAAAAATTTATTTAATCAACTTTTATTTAATAAAAAATACCAATAAAAATAATTATTATTTGTATTTCACCGACTAATAATTATTACTAATTAATAATTATATTTTTCTGCTTTTATCATTAAAAAATTATTAATAATGTGAAATGATTAATTATTATTTATATCAGTATATATAAACAACACTGTTAAATCATTTCGGTTTTCGCATAACAACGTTTACTAATTAAACGTGTTAAGTTCTCGTTACCCTTAGTGTAACTCTTGCAGGCCACAACCGGGTCGGATTCTTAAAGATTCTCGGTTCTGGACATACAATATCCAACAGACTCCCACTTTGACAGATCCAGACAAGATCATAGGATGCATTCAGATGCGCTCTAGCTACACATGACTGCCCCAACCAGTTGTGACACCTTAAGTTGACAACCAAGGCATATCAGTTGCAAAGCAACATATATTAGACTTATGGTAAATATCGTTAGTCATTGTTCTCTTTTGTATTCGACATCAATTGAGCAATAAGGAATAGATTCAAATTCAACTTATCTTCAATTCAATCTTTCTCGATCTCGTTTGCAAGTGTTCTAATTAAACACACAGTAAGTTTGGGTGAGGTCTTACACTCAGCACTTGGAATTAATGAGAGGGACCGCGATGTCTCACTGTTGCATTGTTAATGAAAGAGTACATAATCCCATATTGACTACATACAGCTCCCACTAAACTTTAGATCTATTTCCAAAAGTAGCATTTATGACTGGTAGTTAGGCAATAGCGATTGACTATAATCAAAGAACAGACCCTGGTAAATAGGAGGTGGCACATGTATCTCAGGTCTAAGGATACGAATGAGTTTACCATTAATCAATTCATCTTGTTATTGAATAAAAGATGATGATTTGATACGAGTTACGTCCAATGTCATTCTGCAATGAGGTCTGTGAATTCGGATAGTCAATCGTTTGAGTCCAAAGTCAACAACAACAACAACAACAAGAACCATACCCAGTAAAGTCCCACTAAAAGCACAAAGTACTATTAGTAGGGTCTGGAGAAGGTGGGATCACAAGGAAAAAAAACAGCAACGTGAAGAAAGAAATGAGAAACCACGGTGAGAAAAAAAATTAAGTAGCATGCCTAGGCATGTTAGACACCCAAATAGATGAATAAATAAAGAAAGAAAGAAAGAAAGAAGGAAAATGTATATAAAAAAGTTAAATAAATAAATAAAATAATAAATAATAATAATAAAAAATAAAAAAAATAAATAAAATAAAATAAAAATAAAAAATTAATAAATAAATAAAAAGGAAAAAAAGGATAAGATAAAAAAAGAAAAATAAGAAATAGTGAATAATATATATATATAGGGAGATGATCATTTAAGAACCAATTGGGTTTGAGAACTAAAAGGAACCATTCTAAGCCACTAGTTTATATATATGGAAAACCTATATATAGGCATATAAATAAATAGTTAACAAAAAATAAATAAATAAATAACACAAGATCTTAGTCCCCTCCCACACTGCTTACCCTCCTCTATGCACCCTTAGCCTTAGTTCTATGTCTCCATGACGGCCTATCCTCGACCATATCCTCAAAGAGGTGAAAGTCTAACAAAATCTTGCCTAATACGCTCGATCCATGTCAGTTTAAGTCTGCCTCTCCCTCTACGCTCCTCAACGGTGATGGAATCGACATCTCTAACCGGTGCCGTCAACTGCCTCCTCTTCACGTGCCCAAACCATCTTAATCTTCCCTCACGAATCTTCTCTAAAATACGCGCAACTACGAACACTTTTGATTAATATGTATATGTATTCTCCAACATTATTCTTAAATGATGCATGTGAGTTTGGAGAGTTGAACAACTCAAATTCAAAGTCATGGCGCTTCTACATCTTATTCGTTTGCACGACTCTGATGGAGTGTTGAGAATACTACATGTCTATTCATGGATATTAAACGTATTAAAATCGAACAAAGGTATACATTTTAGAATTTGTTTTAACCGCTTAAAATAAGTTCGAATAATAAAGTATAGTTGTTATAGTTCGTACATCCCAAATGCTAAATCAAATTTTGGCTTATCGTGCTGAGACATTACATCAAACAGGTGATGTCTAAACGATAGTTTTCTTATTCATTTATAGCCAAAATATTGATACTGTGTTAATTTTCTTTTATTAAATGTTTATATACTTCCACTATTGTTTTCTAAACAATGAAGTGTACTCAAGTGATATGTGATAATAAGTGCCCTTGGTGTGCACTATAAATCTGTGTTATCACATAAACGATTCTCAATGATTACTCCTTAATCATTCTAAGACTCTGAATGAACAGTTTCATTCATGTAAAGGTGATCACTTGAGATGGCTTACGTACTTATACTATAAATATCTTATAATTACGCGACTATATCAATACAATCTTTTGTTATGATATACTTCCAATATGTCATTGTGTAACCATTTATAGTGACAACCATATAATAACTATTTATTATATTATTTCGTTCAAAGTTCTAATGGTTTTGAACTAGCCCTGGAAGTAACTTGTCTTTGTGGATCTTTATCTAGAGTCTACATTAACACAAGTAACTTCATAATCATCCGATGATTAAATCCATTGTTTAATTTAATTAATTAAATCAAACTACTTGAACCTGGACCTAATTATCATAAATATGATTGTTAACATAGTGCTCCCACTTGCCTTTTATAGATTTAGCGTTCTCTAAGACTATAAATTCGAACCTTTAGTATGTTTGAAAATAGTTTTGCTTAAACATATCTTGGTCTACCAGTTAGATCAACTTAATCTTGTAATTAGATACAAGATTGTGGGTGTGAAAATTCATGCGAATCATCTTAGATCAGACATCTAATATAGAATCATGTTTCCTTTTCTAGGTAATGGATTATGGAATATTCTTTGACAAGAATGTTAGGTTCTATTCAAATCTATTTCCTTCAAGAGAACACTCACAATTTATGATTAAGGCAACGACCACTTGGTCAGAAGAATGTTTAAATGTATCTGATTAAGGCAACAATTAGATGGTCAGAAAATGTGATATCTATTTGGTTATACTTGAATTTCTTCAAGTTTATTATCATATGTTTCATGTTCTATTAGAGTCCAACACTTAAAGGAATAGCTTCCTTTCTTTTGGATGGAACATTTATCCCTAAGGATTTTAAAGTATGTTTTATCGTCAAGTGTAGTTAACGGCAAGAACTGTTTCTTTGTACTAGACTTGAGCAGGTAAGTTATGGATTAGGGGATTTATCTGGTTTAATTAAGGGGATTTGGCAAAAGGGTATCCTATGTTTAAGCTTCAATTTCTTGATGATTAATTCTTCTGGATTCAAGAGTTAACAATTTTGAGGAATTAGAAAATGAAACATAAGGTTAAATACCTCCAGAAGAATTCTCGACATTCTTCTGAGCCTTAACTTTGGCAAGGTACCAAGGGCAGTTCCTTCTCTAGTGTCCCATCTTGTTACACTCAAAACATTGGTGCTGAAAATATGGCGGCCCTATTTTGGAAGTCTTCTTGCCCTTCCCTTTGCCCTTGGCACCTGATTGAGTGGTGGCAGACAATTTATCCTTTCTAGTAGCGGAACACTTTCTCTTACGATCAGGCTTCTTAATACCAGTCAATTTGACCCCTAAGACCGCAGAGGTCTTGTTGGAGGCGATGTTGATCTTAGCAATTTTCAACATCCCATGAAACTCCGACACTTTCTTTACCAAGTTGTTCATATTATAGTTTACTCTTTACTGAGTGAAGGAACATGAAAGAGATTGGAGAATCAGGTCGGTAGCCATTTCCTCATGAATAGCATAGTCGAGCTTCTCCAAGCGGTCAATGTACAACTTCATCTTGACCACTTGAGGGCTGACAGGAGCACCTTCAGCCATCTTACATGATATGAGTTGAGTAACAACCTCATAGCGTTCCTGAAGGGCTTGTGTCTCAAACATGCTCTTTAGTTGTCTGATCATCTAGAGAGCGCTCAGGTCTTCCATGTTTTCTGAAGTTCAAGATACATGGGGGCTAACATCAGGCAGGATACTTGGGTAGCTTCACTTACCAGATGTTCATGTGTGGCACAAGCAGCCGCAGTGTTGTTTGTAGGCTCTGCTGGTATCTCTTCCTCCAACACTTAGAGTTTGTTAGCCATTTTGAGCACAATCTTCAGATTGCGGAACTAGTCAAGGAAGTTGGTGTTATTAAGTTTCTCCTTCTCAAGGATAAACTGAAGTTGGAAGGTGTCGTTATTTGCATTATTAGCGGCCATCTGAAACATTTAGACAATTTTGTTATAGTGTTTTCGATGTTAAGCCTAAGTTCAATTAAGGTAAGTTCTAATTAAATAAAGAATGGGATTCCATTTAACTTAATTACTAAAGACAGCTGTAGCATGAAATCAATAGTAATTAAATAAAGAGACACATAACGATTGTCATTTGTGAGAATCAGTCACAATACCCGTTTATGAGGCTCTGTAGTAATCGAGGATACATACAGATACACTTAGCCTCATCCATGCCCACTTTATTTATAAAAACCAATAGTACGGTCTTGAAGACTCCAACACTACGAGTGTGCGTAAAGAAAACAATAGTTTTCCTAACTTTTCATTGTGCAAGGTACTGTGTTGAAGACTCCAATACCTCCACCTTGGAAGATACCCTATGCGCCAAGTGTGGTGTTGAGGACTCCAACACTATTGTTTCAGTCAAAATATGTTCCAAGTAGCATAAACTATTAGTTTTAGATTTACCAAATAGGGTTAATAATATAGCTTTCAATTGGTGACTATTAATCGCAAATCCTATCATCGCTCGGGACAGTCCAATTAGATAACCTAATTAAATGACTATGTTATCGCGAATCATACATAATCAAACAAAGCATGTAAGCCATTTAGAGTTTATAAATTTCATAAATTTTGAAAAACTCTATAAATGGTTATATTTATTGAGTTAAAATACCTTATTTTAAAACTCATATATCTTTCGATTGAAAAAGTCTTTTAACTCATTTAAAAGAATTTTAATGTGTTTTAGTTGGTTTACAAGATGCATACCCCGCGCGTTGCGACGGGTAGCTTCTTTTTTAAAGTGTTTTTTTTCCATTGTTTTATGTTTTTAAGTTAAGTACTATCATTCATGTAGAAGACTCTTTTAGAGTACAACATACATAGCATTTACAAAAGTATGATGTTTTGTGCAGCTAGTCTAGTTGGTCTTCACAAAAGTGTTGGGCTACCAATATTTTAACTTAGGCAGGATTACTACTTTTTTACACCACTATCAACCTTCTATCTTCATGATTCCATTCACAAAATTGCAGTGTGATTACCATAGACAGCTTTTATACCAGCTTCATTAGGACTGACCATGTACCCAAAAAAGCATCTTTTGACTACTGCATTTGTTAATTCTCTTTTGCTTCCATTTTCTTTGATTGCACCTGCTCATCACCTGCATTTTATGTTTTTTTGTTTGTCATTAGTTTGTGTGATAAATAGTACATATGTATAATAAAAACTGTACAGTAGTTTGTGTTTCTATATGAAAATTAGCACGTGTTTGAAGATTATTGTCAAAATAATTGGCACGTTAGCGAGCCTGATTAACAGTCAACGATCCTATAGACGCATCAAAAGATTCACGTGGACGACGATGACGGGAGGACATGTTACTAAGCAAGATACCTAATTAATAGAAATATGTATACTAATCTAAAGAGTTAATATGCTACTGTAACAGAAAGAATGATATAAGTCTAGAAAAAGTAATAGTTAATAAACTAATCTGCACAGACACAGCTGCACAAAAATAACAAACCTGCAATGAACAACAACATAGATAAAAGAAAAAAAAATAAGAATCAAATTACAATAATGATAGATCTACAAAAGTAGTTACAACAATAACAACACAGATAAGAAAAAACAAACTATTCCCTATGTTCATACTTTATTATAAATATAAGCTATTGGACTTTATAGAAATAAAAACAATATATACGTATATGTATTAGTAAAGTGTATGAAAATACCTTTAATATAAGTTGTAGGTATAAGTAAGTTAATTGTATTATAGCTACAATGTAATAGTAATCAAACATAAAAATTGTAAGTACTGACCTACTTTTAAGAAGGCCTACTTTTAAAAAACATCACATAAATTAACTTATGGGAAAAACACGAAAATGACCATTGTTGACCTTGACTTTTGTTAAATGATCCTCTTACTTTTTTTTTGCCAAAATGACCTTGACTTTGCTTTAATGATCATTTGCAAATTGCTTAGCCAAAATTACTTATCCACTTGCAAACTTTAGTCGGATAGGAGAGAGAAACAAATCACAAAATATATGAACACTCTACTAATTTTTTGAATGATCACAAATCCTCCATAACCAAACGAATCACAAAATTAAATGCAAGATTGTGCTCGAAATTGAAAACTGAATCAAATAAGATCCATATTGACATGGTTTGGTGCTGATTTGAAATTAAGCAAGAACTGTTCTTCGTGAAGCTCCTTCAAACTCCGACGACTGAGACTGATCAGAATCGAACATCACTGTTACATTCCGCTTACAAAAAGTTGAGCCGGAACAAGTTGAGAAATAATAATATTGTAGTATATCATTTTTTTGTTCCGGCTATCTCTTTGATATGTATTGAGCCGGAGAACACGTTAATATATAAAGTGCTATCTTTTTTCATTTGATATGTATTGAGCCGGAACAAGTTGAGATATCTGCCGTTTGAACCGGAAAGATTGAAACGGAAATATTGAAACGGAAAAAAAAATTGAAACGGAAAAAAAAAGAACACATAAAAGAACCATTCTTCTCTTACGGAAAAAGATTGAAACGGAAAAAAAAAGAACACATAAAAGAACCATTCTTCTCTTACGGAAAAAGATTGAAACGAAAAAAAAAGAACACATAAAAGAAATGAAACGGAAATATTGAAACGGAAAAAAAAATGCATGTGCCACTTGAAACGGAAAGATTGAAACGGAAATATTGAAACGGAAAGATGAAAAAGTCAGAGAATGTGCCGTTTAAATAAAAAAAATATTAGACGGAAAACACATGCTTCAATCACGCTTTCGGTTTTGTGAGCCAGGCGTTGAATCGGCTTTCGGTGTTACATTCCGCTTGTTTCTTTCTAGACGGAAAACACATGCTTCAATCACGCTTATATGGATACCCGGTTGTTTCGACCGGAAAACACATCCGGTTCATCTCAACATATTTTCGTTTCAATCATCAACCGGAAGTAGCTCTTTTCAACCGGAAAACGCCTCTGATTTTCAGGCCGCCAGTGATGCTCTTGGCCACCGGAAATCGCTGATGTTCGATTCTGATCAGTCTCAGTCGCCGGAGTTTGAAGGAGCTTCACGAAGAACAGTTCTTGCTTAATTTCAAATCAGCACCAAACCACGTCAATATGGATCTTATTTGATTCAGTTTACAATTTCGAGCACAATCTTGCATTTAATTTTGTGATTCGTTTGGTTATGGAGGATTTGTGATCATTCAAAAAATTAGTAGAGTGTTCATATATTTTGTGATTTGTTTCTCTCTCCTATCCGACTAAAGTTTGCAACTGGATAACTAATTTTGGCTAACAATGGTCATTTTGGATGATGACAATTTTCAAAAGATCATTAAAGCAAAGTCAAGGTCATTTTGGCAAAAACAAATTCAAAGGTTCATTTAACAAAAGTCAAGGTCAACAATGGTCATTTTCGTGTTTATCCCTTAACTTATTTACAAACACCTAATAGTAAGACCACCCACATCAATAAACCACTAAATACCACTAAATACCACCTTTTTGGTCCAGTCAGCATGCCACGTCATGTACTTCCCACATACCTCAAAACCCACTTTTTTTCCACATCAAGTACTTCCCCACATACCACCTTTTATTTCCACATCATCATTTTATTTAATCTTTGTTTTAAAAACTAGTTAACAAATTAATTCTTTTATTTAAAACGTATATTTTAATTATTTAAAAAAAACTTATCGACATAATTAAAATAATATTTTTTTTATAAAATAAATAAATAAATAAATATTTATTTAAATTTTCATTCATTATTATTTGAATATTAAATCATTTAAAATAATAATATTTAATAGCCAACGGCTAGTTTTTCAAACTTAGATATTTTAGCCAACGGTTAGTTTTCAAAAGGTTATAAATAGAACTCAGATTCACACATCTATCTCATTTCACCACCATCAACCAACCTCTACCACCACCATGTCTAGCACACCTCCTGAAGATGTCTCAGAGCACTACCGGATGTTGTGGTTAACCCGTTATGAACAACAACTTCCACCACCACCACCACCACCTCAAGCTCAAGTACCCAACCAGTTCAACCACATCCACAATCACCTCCACCAGCACCAGCACCACCACCACCACCACCATCATCACCAACCACCACCACCTCCACCTTACCAACCACCACCACCTCCACCTTACCAACCACCACCACCTCCACCAATCACCCAAATGAACAACCTTCACTGCGGCGAGTCAAGCAATGCTGCTGCAAGAAGAGTACGACAACGTCGTGTTGGTCGTACACCATCCCCACCATTTGTTGATGATGACCATGCTGAAGAGTGGGAAGCACTCTTTGAGTTGGAACGGGAAGCAGAAGCTGGGATGAACATTGAAGATGTTCACAACGTTGATGATTTTGAGACTTGGTACTATGGACAAGTACACTATCCAGAGGACTACGTCTCAGATGGATACAACGGCTACTCGTCTGATAACTCGTTTAATGGTTAATAATCTACGTGTGTGTGTAATGGTTAGGTTGTCTGTTTAGTGTTTGTTTTTCAGTTTGAATAAGTAGCTTAGGTTGTTTTTTAGTTTGAATAAGTAGCTTTGGTTGTTTTTCAGTTTGAATAAGTATCTTAGGTTGTCTGTTTAATCTAATTATGTTTTAATTGAGAACTCAATAACATATTAAACTGAAGTACATAAATTTCAAACCACTAAACGAAATACAAGATTACTAAAAGGAAATACAACTTATTCAACTACCGAAAGGAAACACAACTTATTCAATAATTGAAAGGAAACACAAACAGATTCAAAGTAAGGCCTTGAGCACTAATCTTCATCCCACACCGGCTTGTTTGTCCAAAGATGCTCGACTAAATCGTTTCTTAGAGTCGTATGATGATCCCTAGCACGCAAGTCTATGAACCTCTCAAGGTTATGGACAAATGCTTGAGGTGCCCCATGATTATATGGAGGTGGAGGAGGTGTACCATCCTCAGGAGTCCAATTCAACACATCACGTCCTTCGTCTTCCACAATCATATTGTGTAGGATGATGCAAGCCAACATAATATCACCAATATTTGGTAGATCCATTGACCTTGATGGTCCTCTAATTATTCCCCACCTAGACTGGAGAACACCAAATGCCCTCTCAACATCTTTCCTGGCAGACTCTTGTCGACGCTTAAAGTACCTCATCTTCAAGTTGTTCTCAGGGGGATATGTGAAACTCTTCACAAGTGTTGACCATGCAGGATAGATACCATCTGCAAGATAGTAACCTTTCCTATAGACATTCCCATTCACATGGAAGTCACATCTAGGTGCTTGCCCCTGCAAAATCTCGTTAAACAACGGAGATTGGTTGATCACATTGATGTCATTGTTTGATCCGGCAACACCAAAGAAAGCATGCCATATCCACAAGTCTTGTGAAGCAACAGCCTCAAGCATGATTGTTGGATAACCATGGTCACCACGAGTATAGTGCCCCTTCCAAGCAGTTGAACAATTCCTCCAACCCCAATGCATACAATCAATGCTACCAAGCATCCCTGGGAAGCCATGCTTCTCCTCATGGAAGGCTGTTAATCGATCAACATCTTCTTGGGTTGGCTTTCTTAGGTACTTGTCCATATAGATCTCCACAATAGATCTACAAAAGTTGTGTAGACATTTGATGGCAGTACTCTCACCAATGCGTATGTATTCATCGCATTGATCAACTGAAGCACCATATGCTAGCTGGCGAAGGGCACATGTGATTTTTTGGTTTGTTGAAAGGCCTAGTCTGCCAGCAGCATCACGACGTTGTGTAAAGTATCGCCAGTTAACAGACATACCTTCTGTAGTAATATCGGCAGCAATGCGGTTATAAAGGCGACGGGTCATTCTGTATCGCCTTCTAAAGAGGCCTTCATGATACACAGGTTTCTCAGCAAAATAGTCATTGAACAAACCCACATCACCTTTTTCACGTTCTCTGTTTATTTCTCTTCGCTTCTTCCTTGGTTGGGATGGACCAGCTTCGCTGGCAGCAATTGAAGCTTCCATCGCTTCGTACTCTTCCGCCAGTTGGACAATATCACTCATGTCTAGTGCTATTTTGATGTGCTCGGGAAGGTGGTCGGGAATGTTGAGATCAGGGATACCAGGGAAACCAGGATTCATTTTTTATAGTTTTGAGTTTGAGAGAGATTTGATATTGAGAGGGTTTTGTGAGAGATGTGTGAAATGAAATGAGAATACTGAGTGTATTTATAGTAGTGATGAAAAACTAGCCGTTAGGAAAAATACAAAAAAAACTAGCCGTTATTAATATTTTATATTAAAAAACTAGCCGTTATAATAAGACAAATACAAAAATAGCCGTTATTTTTTTAAAAAAATATTAAAATTAAGGTTTTAATTAATTATGAATTTTAGAATTTTTTTCAGATTTTTCTGAAATTTATTTATATTTTATTTAAATTAATAAATGTTTAAAATAAAACAAAAAAATTTGAGTTTTTTAAAAAATAGCCGTTAAAAAAAAAGAAAAGAAAAGGGATTCTCGGGGGCCCACAAAAGGGTGGTACGTCGATGTATGTATATACGTACGTACGAGCGCACGTACGTACGCCACAACGGTTCACGTACGTACGTGGCCGTACGTACCACCCCAAATACCTCCGATGCGGAGGGTCTAAGAAACTTAGTATTACAGTTTTGTATATCTTTCTTATGTTTCTTAAAAATAGGCCGGTACCTACCATTTTTGTCTATCTTTCAAGATACTTTGAATAAAAATCTATATCTATACTATATAATAAACACAAGTTTTTAATGTGTAGGTGACACAATTTAAGATGTGCCACCTAGGATTAGCTTATGTGTCATTTTTATAGATTTTTGAATTAAAAAATAAATGATATTTACAAAAAGAAAAGATTTTATAATTAAAAATCAAAAAATTAAATTATTTCCATACACAATTATCCATATTTGTTTTACAATACCATAACTTTGATTCATCATATCTTCTTTATTTTTCAATGAAAATTTGATCCGTAAATTGCTTTGAATTCGTGAAAGAAAACCTAACAAAACTAGATCCATATTGCTTAGGTTTCGATCAACGAATGATGGTGAACGAATCAAAAAACAAAATCGCGACTTTCTAAACCCACCATTGATGAACTTAAACTCCAATTCGATCAATCGTTTAATAGTTAGAAAAAAACTTTCATCTTTTAATTCGTTTAATTTTTTTTTTATATCAAATCCTCGGGTATTTACCCGGGACACTAACTAGTAGCAATAACATAGAACACTTATTAAACTTGAGAGAAGAATAGCAATTATGCAACTATTTTGTTATTCAAAGTACCTAATCATTCAGTCATTAAATAGGAATGATTAAGTACTGGCCCCAATTTAGAAACTATAGCATCTCAATTTCGAAAAAATAGCCTTAGAAAATAGAAACAAACAACATCATCTTCGTGAAATTCAAAAACCACAACAAAATAAAATATCAAGCTTAGAAGAATCAAACATGTATCATACAAATAGAAAATGCAGATGAAGCACAACAAAAAAAAAACCACTCAAAACGAAGAACCTGAACCAAAACGAAGCTTCTTAAACCAAGAATAAAGAGTGCATATTGTTAACAAAAATTAAATACTAACTGAGAGAAATCACGAACATAAAATGGCCAGAATTCCCTACATGCACACGTAAGAAGGTAATGCAAATATAAAAGTATAAAACCCAAGAGGTTACTATTATAAAAAAAAAGCAAAAAAAAATGTTTAAAAGCATACCAAAGTAAACGTACTTGGTATGATTTTAAACTACATATATAGTATATATAATATACTAGATTAAAACCGGTGTATTACACGGGTTTGAAATAGTAAAATCGATATAATTCATATTTCTCTATATATTTTTTATAGTTTTAAGCGTATGTTTGAACAGTAAACAGATACAACCATCTTATATAGCAGAACATATTGCTTTTAAATAATAACTTTAATTATTTTTATAATAGAAATTACAGAGTGCATTAATTACAATAAAAAGCTGTAAAATAACAATTGTTATTTACAGATTTATAAATGGGTAAAGTTCTAGTACAAACTAATATTATTGTAAGAACTTAAGAACTAATGTAAGAACCTTTAAATTTTAATTGAATGAAGGTTATTTACATAATTTTTTTATGCTTCTTCTTATTTTTTCCTTCATGTCTATACACATGATGACAACTTAACGACCTAAAAAAACAAAAAACTGAACAAAAATTGTTTTTTTTTGTAAATCCGACTATGTTGCATATATGCAACATATAAAAACATATAATGTTACACATATGCAACATATAATGTTGCATATATGCAACATGGTATGTTGCATATAAAACATATGAAACATAACATTGTATGCTTCATATGTTGCATATATGCAATATAGTCGGACAAGCAAAAAAACAAGATATCTTTACCATAAATGTAGTGGATGAATTAAAAAGAAATGACAAAATTACTTAATTATCCCTCATTTAAGTTGGTTCTTAAGTTCTTACAATAGATAATGGTTCTTACATGAACTTTACCCTTCTTTTTAAATACAACATTTGATGTTTTATTACTCACACTATGTTAGAACCCATGTCATACACGAGTTAAATAAATGCAACATATTGTAAACAATAATTTTCATTAATATTTGTCAGTTAGATGTCACTGGCTATTTAGGAAATAAGAAATAATGAATATTACAAAATTATAATTGAAAATTAATAAAGATTTAAAATTGTAAAATATATTTTAAGATAAATATAATTAAAATGTTATTCTAATTTATTAACTTTTAATAAATTATTGGAAAAAGAATATTTAAAATTTGTATATTTAATTATATAAATATGAGATATTTAATAAAAGAGAGAATATTGATACTTATTAAAAGAGAGATGCGGGAAAACCAAGATAATGATCAATATGAAAGTGACACGTGTCATGAAACGTAACCTTTTATTAGAATGTAAAGTATGTATTATAATAATCATACTTCCATGAGTTTACTAAGAGTGATTTACATGTCTCCTAGTTGACCAAACCAATTTCAAATATTCCAAACCTTTTGATATATTTTCAGTAACAAAAAGTCAACAATTTAAAAAATAAAAACTCATCAAATTTTTAACAGATTGTGTATAACGATTCAATTCGTCTGAAAAAAAGTATCTTATCAGATGCAACAGTCAGATTACTTTCATTAAAAATGTTTCTAACCATGATCGTCTACACTATTTAATGAGAAAAGTCATCACAATGTTAGACAAAATATATTTACTAATATATATATATATATATGTATACTAGTTTTTATACCTCATGCATCGCACGACTGATATTTAAATATATATATATATATATATATATATCGCATGGTTAGGGTTTAAAAAATTAATAATGGTAATACAGTACAAAAAGTGAAAGTAACTGAACTTTAAATGTTGGTTGAAGAAACAAATAATAACCAATAATAAGGAGGATTAAAGATAGGTTTTTTAAAAAAAAAAAGTCACTTCCATAATTAGGATAGAAAGATATTGGCGGGAAAAATTATTGAGGATGAATGTGGTGGTGCCACATGGCAAATTGTGGTGCCAAAAACTTTTCTTTTATTATATATATATATATAGAATATAGATATAGATATAGATATAGATATAGATATAGATATAGATATAGATATAGATATAGATATAGATATAGATATAGATATAGATATAGATATAGATATAGATATAGATATAGATATAGATATAGATATAGATATAGATTTCGTATATATATATATATATATAATAAATATATTATATTTGGCCTTTAAACATATATCTTAAATGATCAATTACCTAATTAACCCTATCAGACATTTATTTGATGGACGCAATTGCCCTTAATGATAGAATTGGGGTTTCCCCTTGGATGTATATATGTGGAGATTATAGCAGAGAGTAAAAAAAATCACCACATAAAGAATTCGATCTCCTCTCCTCTGCTCTCTCTAATTTCGTAGGTCTCATCCTACTATTACCATCATTATCGTACACCCTAAACGGGTACCAAGGCTACTCACAGGATGGACAACCTCACTGCTGTTGATCTCAATCAGATGACCACAGGTAATATTTACGTACATATTATCTATTTATTATGATAACGATTCAGGAGTCGACCAACATGTGGCATCAGAGCGTTATGTTGCTGAATCGAATCATAATTCTGATTTCGTTCATATACTTGACTACCATGATTTCAAAAATCAGGTCTAATCTACAAACTGATGTTTTTCGAATCTAACCTCTAAACCTGAAACGTTTCTAAAATCGTTTTTCTTAACAACCATAACAATGGTCAGATCTGTTTTTCAAAATCATATGAAAAACATCAAGTTTTTCGTCCAAAATCAGCAGTTTTCGACCCAAAATTATGAGTTTTCGAACAAATTTTTTTTTTTTGAGATTTCGTCTCACTTTTTTTAAGTTTTCGGACCATATTTTTAGTTTTCGGACTGGGCTGAACCTAGAACACCGTCCGAAAACTACGTCGGCCAAACCGAGAACACCGTCCGAAAACTCCGTGGGCCGAACCGAGAACTCTGTCCAAAAATTCCCTGGGCTGAACTGAGATCTCCGTACAAAAACTCCCTGGGCCGAACCGAGATCTCCTCTGGCGGAACTGAGAACTCGCTGACTGGACCGAAAACTCCTTAGTATGAACCGAAAACTCGCTGGCCGAACCGAGAACTCCTTAGTTCGATCTGCGCAACAGGGGGGGCTTCTACTAAATTTGGGGCTTAATATTAAAATTTTGTTTTATTTAAAACCTTAAATGCTCATGTTTTACAAAACAAAATATATAAATTAGATTAGTTCCTTAACTTTTATTAGATATAGACATGTAGTAATTCTGGCCAACGCTGATTTGCTGCCTTAACCAATGCCATTATTTTTCTAATACTAGTTAACTTAATTTTAAATAGAACTAATCTATTTGCTTAAATTGATACCATCTTTAAAACCTCGATTATTGGCAACGCTGATTCGTTGTTTTTATAATGATTATCAACTAAGAATTAAGCATTCGTCTTTCTTATACAAGTGTTTCTCTTCTGGCTAACGCTGATGAGTTGCACCTGTATTCAGCGAACCTAACTTGTACATAAAGCTTAGATGTATCATTTCTGGCCAACGCTGATGTGATACATCACTTTATGCACATACCCTTATCTAGTTCATAATGATTAGGTGATAGGCAAGTAACCAACGCGAAAGCTGACTCATTTAAGTAGAACCTTAATTTCGTCTATCAATTTTGGTGATTGTAATAGACTATTATCACAACTTCGTCGCTTCATAACTATGGTCCTTATCTATGCCTGCTTATTAATATTAATATTATTAATGTTATATTATTATTATTATTATTATTATTATTATTATTATTATTATTATTATTATTATTATTATTATTATTATTATTATTATTATTATCCGATTAATCACTACAAGACTCTTTACTAAGTATCTCACTATTCTCACTCTTGTCCACTCTACGCCCCAACTTTCGGAGTTGAAACCTTAACTGGAACAATTTTTGCTGCTTGGAAGGATTCTGTGAATTTGGTTCTCGGCATATTAGGCTTCGATCATGCACTCCTAACCGATGCTCCTACTTGTAGGATCTTTATTAGTTAGAGTTAAACTAAAACAAAGCCCTTTACTTGCAAATATAACCCTGCGGAATTAAAGTTATATTCCACTTTACTTAAGCGATATTTAGTTCTTGTGAATAATGTAAATGCTTGATTTGCAGAAAGATAGTAACAAAAAAGTATCAAATACTCGGCACTATTTGCATTAACTCAAAGCTACACTATTACAAGTTGTTTAAGGTTTTCTGTACTGAGAGCTAACTAAGCTATATATAGTGCTGATGAGATCAATGACAGCCATTGATCTCATTCGATCTAATCTAGACCGTAAACTAAAAAGTCAAATACAAACTACCAAAATAATAAGCAACATACTACTTTAGGAGAGCGGCTTGAATCAGATATAGAAGCATACGAGAAGCTTTTGCAGGATTGGACTTGCTGAAAAGACATCTCAGGAAAAGTCCGGTTGAACTCAGTATCTGGTGGATAATCGAGTTCACCCGGAATATTCGCTAAAAGACAAAACTGCTTCTTTCCGCTTGAACTGCCAGTTCCGCTTGAAGTGAGAATTCCGCTTCAACTTCAACTTCAGCCGGAACATAACAAAATTGGCATTCAGCCGAAAATCTTCCAAGCGCAATATTCCTTACAATCTCCCCCTAAGCTGATGCTGTCAAATTCCAATGTTTATCTTCAAAAATTGACTTGTACCCAGAAATCTTCTTCTCCTTATCCTACTTGTCAGTGGTTCAGATGTTGGCATCAAGGTTTTGAGAAAGCTCTTTTGAGTTTGTTTTGGTCACCTTCAAATGCTTGAAAGATTCCCAGTCCATTTCGCTCCATTCTTCTTGAACAGAAATGGACTCATGAACTGTGAAGGTGCCATCGGCTCTGTGAACATAAAAGAGCTTCTCTTCCTCTTCCCAAATGATAAACTTTATTTCACTTGCAGGCTCTTCTTCTTCTTCTTCTTCTTATTCTTCTTCTTCTTCTGCTGAATCATCATCTAAATTGCTTCTGTAGAACACTCCGCAGTCCAGCACAGTTGGCTCAATGACAAGCCTTAACATGTGCTTAGCTCTTGAAGGACTCAGAATCTCTCTAAGCTTCAGAATGATGTCTGTCATTTGCAGCAAAGTAAGATATGTAGTGGCCTTGTGAACATTTACCACTTGAGTTGTGCCATTTGCCAACTTGAAGGTGAAATCAAAAGAGGCTTCATCTACTGTCTAACCCACAATCTGCTTCTTTCTGGGTGGAGCTTTTCTTTTATTCCTTTGATCTCTTTTGTTCTTGGCATGCATCATTTTCCTTTTTCTTATCATCCTTTCTTCATCAGAATTATTTGCAGATTCTTGCACAATAGGTCTTTTGCCTTTGTCAGATGATGAAGAAGGGCCAATTTGAGCTTCAGTAGGTTTGGTGATGGTGGTAGAAGGTTCATTGATGGTGAGAGGAGGTAGGGAGGTTTGTGTTGGTGGTTGAATAGCTTCTGGTGTGGGACTTGAAGGTGGAGTAGGTGGGAAAATGTCAGAAAAATCCATGGTAGGTGGAGGCACTACTACAAAAATTGGCTTTCTTGACGTGCATTGCGCGTCAAGAAAGGGCCTTCTTGACACGCAAATGCGCGTCAAGGAAGCCGGGGTCAAGAAGCTTCTTGACGCGCGAACAATGACACGCTATCCATGACACTCCATTCTTGACACCCATTTTGCGCGTCAAGAAAGGGTGTCGTCTGTGATTAATATATTTTTATTTATAATATTTTTTAGTGTCGTCTGTTTATGACACGCGAATTTGCGTGTCATGCCTTTTATGACACTCATTGTTGCGTGTCATCCTTTTAGTGGTTTTTTTTTAAATATTTTTTTTCTAAAATTACTGATTACCCTATTAAATCATATTTCACAAATCAAAATACAGAATAGCTGGTGTACCAAACAATGCATTTCATACATATAGCAATTGAAAATAATTTGATTCCATGTTCATACATGCAATTCGATCACAACGACAAAAGTAAAATGTTCAAAGTTTACATGCATATATATTGGATCACTACTACTACTTCACGTCCGTGTAAATGAAGTGGCAAGTGTAGGTCAACCATTCTTCACGAATCTCATCAAAATCAGCATCTGTATAAGCATTACTATCTCCACCAATCTGTGTAAAAGATAAAGGTACGAAAAAATAATATCATCAAAGATAAAGTTAATTAATTAGATACGTTGCAACAAACAATAAGTATAAAAGAAAACAACTTGTATGCTTATTATCTTTACCTAACTTTGAGTTCCATTAGACTTCTTTCTGTTTCTCCATTACCGAGTGGAAGCTGTTCTTTCTCTTCTCCATTTGGCACCACCATTTATGTTTTAATTCTAACAGTGAGGTTAATTTGGCACCATCTAAAATCCATGATGTGTAGTGTTAAACTATCTTGCACTTATATGAGTCAAAATAAATGTGAAGGTATGAGTTTCCACTAACAAGATGTCACCCTTTAATTAGCCCCAATACCCAATTGTTTATTTCGTACTTCTCCATCAAACCCCACCACTTTTCAACTAAAAATACTCGCTGCCTACATCACCTTTACCCCCCAAATAACCATAGATGACCAGACCCATTGAAAACTCCTGCCCCATGACAGCAGGCCCCACAATCCATCAACAATTCAACCCAAAATCCATGTTGTACCACTATGAGATGACCAAGAGAAACATAGCTGCACAAGCGGAATAAAAGAAACAATCATTTGTTCAGCATGGAAAAGGTTGGATATTATTCTTTCACCCTTTGACACTTGATTATCTTAACTGATTTCTTCTTTATGAGATCAAACAATTCACCTCACGGGTGGGAGATAAACATTCTTACAAAAGCAATTTCTTCCTTTGATAATTTGAATTAGCAATAAACCTTATGCACTCTTCCAGACCTGCAAAAACCGCATAGCAATGGCCAAATGGATTCATTTGAAACTACAAATGGAACTCGGAAAAAAGCTCATGATTATATATGATTGTTTAAGCCATTTAACAGTCATTTTTCAACCATATCAATAAGTTTTTTCTTTACTTTAAACAGTATCTTTTGTGTAACATAATTTGGTTTGATCAAATCTACCATTCTACAAGTCATATAATCTACAAGTGTAACCATTATAACCACCAGGATTATACCCACATAATGCTAATCATTCCTTACTTTAATTAAAAGACTAGTAAGCATGAACTTAAACATACAATACATGTTCCGTGCATATCAAATGATTACAATTCTACTGCCACCAATTCGACAATAATCATTTTAACTAAAACTTATAACTACCATACCTGCCCTAATCCAGTCATTGGAGATTGACTCACCTGCTGCTGAAGCTGTGGTAACTGCATACATTTATGCTTTTGTTGTTGTGGAGATGGTGTATTCATCATATTAACATATGGTTGCGATGATGTTGTTGTGTTATCGAAAGATGATGTCCCAATTGTGTATTCTCCATTTCATAAATTTGTGTGTTCGAGAAGATGCACAGGTCTCTGCAGTAACAAAACCATGAAACCATCAGTAAGGAAAATGATGGTTATATGAAAAAAAATTATCTTCAAATACTCTTGTTGATGTCTAAATCTTCGAAAATAACCCCCCAACATTTGTAAGTGTCCATCCTATTTGCCATAAAAATAAATAAATAAAGGTTTTTTTGCAGCTTTAATGTAAAGAAAATAAGAAGCACAAATGAACAACTTAATTACTTGACCACCTCTCGTAACACCTCCTCCAAACAAAAGAACAATAGAATCTGACACATCTGTTGAATCTCGAAGAAACACATAATTTACTTTCACCTTTTCGTTGAATACCAGCCATGGGTATGGAATTCTTGCTTCCTGAGCATTAACTGAATTCTAAATGGAAGAGGATTGAAACTACACAAGGATTTAATTTCAATTTTAAAAAATTATATGAAGGATTAAAATCGAAGCAGACATATGAACTTACTGAATAGAGCAATACAAGACCAACTTCCATTGTTTTTAATGATATTGATTTTTCTTTCTCCTGCAAAAAAAAGTACATGTTTTCATCATCAAATGTAAATACCAGAAAATTGTAATATAATAACAGATATTCGAAAACACGAAGGTAAAAAAAAGTTGTTCATTACTCACCACAACAGAGCAAATTCCTGGGAATAACCCTGAGCAAATGATTGTGCGAATGAGATGTTCATCATGACTCCATGTATAGCATTTCTCCATATTATCAACCATACCACAACCACGGAGCAAATAATAGAATTGCTTTCTAAGAGAATCAATAGCTCTTAAAGTTTGCAAAGAAACGTAATTTCTCCAACAATACTCTTGACCTGAGTGTTGTCTTTCATCAGCTTTCCAATCATCATATGCACGTAGAAGAGTAAGGTGGTCACGGTTGTCACGTCCAGAAAAACTGGGCTTTTGCTGACTCAGCAAGCTAAAAATTCCAAGGGGGGACCAAATCAGATGAAACCTATAGTTATAACAATGTAGCCAAGCTGAAATCATAGCCGGCAGGTGAAATTAGTGAATGTGGCACATTTTCACCCAATTTACAAGTAAAGGAGTCAAGATTTCAAATTTCTATTAATGGGCAAAGTTGAACTTGAGCAAAATAAAACCTGATGTGAAAGTCATAAGGAACACATTTAGAATCAATTTTAAGTAGAAAAAATGGGAATCGCATAATACTGTAACACCCGCATCCCAGGATAAGCACTAGGGAGTGTTACGCATCGAATAAAAGAAAGCACATGGCACTAATCAAAGTTTACAGCGGAAGTTTTTTAACTTTATTCATAACAAAAGTTGTAGGATCTACAAAGTACAAAGATAATACAACATTGAAGTTCTTATTTGAAACTAGAAGTCTATGTCTTCGTCCAACCAAAATTCAGACTTCTATACTAGCTTCTTCCTCGTCCCATCCATGTCTAGCTATCTGCTACTACATGGTACCTAAGATGTGCGTCCAAAAGAAAAAGACAACATTTGGGGCTCAGCATAATGCTGGTGAGTTTCATAAACGTAGCAGTTCATATGTAATTAAATTTTGACTACAACATCATATAAACATGTATATCCATGGCAGGGATCACAGAATCAGGATCGGGAATGATCGTCCAAGCAACTAGGTCTATTTGTATGCATACTACCTATTTGTACGTGTCACATGGGCCCTCTTCCAAGATCGTATCTAACCCTTCAGGCCTCAACATTTATAGATACTAATGGTAGTCAAATATGCAATTTAATACAGAACAACACATCCTGTTTCATAAAAGTAATTGCCCAGTGAGAGAAAGACTCACCTCTGTCTTTTACTTGAATAATCTCAGGCGGAATCTTCACTAAAGGCCTTGATCCATACCTAATCGTGTATCGGTTTGTATTAATGAAAGGCTTTATATTATAAACATCTTCTATGTTCCATAATCCTAAGATTATACTTTCTCAGAGGTCAAAATGACCAAAATGCCCTTTATAGGCAATATAACTTTTCTAATTATAATATGAAGACATGCATTCCTATAAGTAAATGCTCACTCCGAGATCGCCCAGTGAGGGATGCCAGGTCCCATTTGAGATTTATGCGACACCCTCGCTATGCCAGAAACCCCAGTGTACAGGCGCTTACCCTTCCGGTCCGCACGAACTTCTAGGTACCCGAATAGCTCTGTATATTTTACTAATTATCACAATTGAACTTATATATACTTATTATATATAAAAACATGTTCTTTTGTTGAATATCATTACCCTTGTCCAAACCTTTATGCACTTGATGAGTGATTCTCATGACCGACCGTATAGGCGTTATCACGACCAGGAGGCGGGATTACTCTGAGATATCACCCATATATTGTGTTTTAGTGTGGTGATGATCATGACCGACCGTATAGGCGTTATCACGACCAGGAGGCGGAATTACTATGATCAAAACACCAATGTTTATGTTCTTGTTCTTGGTTTACTTGTTCTTGATAACCAACATGGTGAAACCATACCAAACCTTCTTTAAACATGAACTAACTTAAGGCTTTCTTAAAACAGGTTATTCTAAGGCGTCATACCAAATTTCAACCCATGATTCCCACTAGAACTCCCAATCTCAACAAAACACGTTAAAGAACCTTAATCTTGCATTATTCTTCAAAGGCATATCTAAGTGTTATGAATCATGAAACTAATTGAAGGCTTATGTTAAACATACCTTAAGCTGATCTATTCCAGAAGATGGGCTCCTAACTCCCTTTGAATCTTCAAAAATGCAAGCTAGAGTGTTCTTGGTGTTCTTGAGGTTTCTTAGAGGTTTTAGGTTGATTTTAGATGAATTAGCATGGAAAAATGGATGGTTCCATGGTCTATTTATAGCCAAGAGTGTCTCACATGCTTCTTACAAGTGTCCTAGTGACTAAGCATGAGAATTGACACCTAGTGTGACATCCGAGAATTTCAAGGTTTACTTCCGTTAGACAATCCCGTTAGTTACGTTATATGTGTTAACTTAGTAACTAATGCTTAACTAGGCCGAATACGTCCACGTCCTTTGGTTGATCACCGAACCCGTCCATATGTGTTATGTGTTTAACTATTTATTGTCATTGTGTGCAATGTGATTTAAATACATGATTTAGTACTATGAATAACATGACAATTTATGAATCGTGTTTATCTTGCTTAAAATGTGAAACTGACCACTTTTGGGTAACCAGCGAAACTACCGGGCGAAACTATAATGTCGTCCGGCAGTCTGTTGGCTCACTCGTGATCAGAGCCAGTTTCGCCAGGCCAGCGAAACTGCCAGCGAAACTAGCCTCTGATATAAATAATCTTAATAAACCCTAGCTCTCCTATTTGCCTCATTTCATACAAAACACACACACACTCCACCTTTCTCCTGGAAATCTGGTCAGTCGAGATTCACACCGAGCCATCGAGATCTCAGCCCCGGACCATCATCCATCAAGCTTGGAGATCGAACCGTGAGTCCCAAAACCACCATTTTTATGTTTTCTATGTGTTTTACTTAAAAAGCATGACCAAACCTCCATGGAATCACTTGATCTTCTGATATGTTGTCTAGGAATGATAGATCTACAATAAAGTCAGTAACTTTACGTGTGAAATCCATCCATGTTGAAGATTTATGCTAGATTAGGTTATTTTAGGTTAAAATGTGTTTTTGGTGATTTGATGATGAAAATGCATGTTTAAGGTGTTAAAGCTTACTGATTTATGTTGGTAAATGGTTATGAATGCTAGATAATGAATTGCATGTAATATGGAAGCTGTTAGATTGATTTTTAGGCTGATTTATGTGTTTTTCGCGACCAGCGAAACTGTCATGTTCTCTAGGCGAAACTGTCCAGCGAAATTATGCATATCTTCAACCAGCGACACTATGGAGCGAAACTGTAGTGTCGCCGGGTAAACCAACCAGACCTGTTCGGACGAAACTACCGAGCGAAATTCCCTGAACGAAAGTTCAAACCAGTTTCGGGCGAAACTAGGCTAGCGAAACTGTGCCAACAGTTTCGAGCGAAACTAGCCTAGCGAAACTGTGTCATCGGGTACTGCCTAGCGAAAGTGCTGCCCGTGCACACAGCGAAACTGCCTAGCGAAACTGCTAGCGAAACTGAGACCAGAATCCAAACTTCTGCAATTTGCTTGAATGTTATGCCATGACTTACATGATTATGCTATGATGATACATGCTTTGATTTCTGATGTATATGAACCCTTGTTTATGATCAACCATCGGTGTCGTGTGTCGTTATGTCGAGTCATAGTTTCAACGTGCTATGTTATGGGCCATAGTGACGTTAAGTAAAGATTAGACACAAAACTAATACTTAAGACCTAAACGTGTTCATAGGTCTTCGTTAAGCAAACTTGGATTATATAACAAGTGTAGCAGTGCAACCAAAGGTGAGTGTCACTAACCCGTTTACTGTGAGCCCGTTTGGGACACACTGAATAACTTAATGGAAAATAATGCTGACAACTTTACGAGTGCTATGCACCACTTGATGAAACTGAAAACTTAGAATGCTATGCATCTACTTGATGAACTTGAAGTGTTTTATGGGAAACACTTGTGAAACTTAACAAACTATTTCTGAAACGAAAACCGTTTTAATATGGCTAGTGTAGGTTAAAGTCTAAACCACATGATATCACATGATTTCTAAGGATTGCCTTTTTAACTGAAAAAGTCCTCAACTTAATTGTGCCATTAATTGTAAAGCGAGGGGATGTTGGGTAGATCTACTGGAGTTTGACAAACTCCGCCTCGTGACACTGGAGGTGCACGGAGGTACAATATCAGCCTATCTGACCGTGATCCCGAGAGGACACGGGGGAGGCAAAGCCGCGATGACGAATGTCCGCAAAACAAAATGGCTGAAGGCTCTGCCTCTACTATACTTAATCGTCAGCTTTGGTACAAACTTCCTTAGTGCATGGAACAACGGATTAGCTACCCGCGATATCGGTTGACCGCTTTAACTTTACTTAACTAGTGCATATTAGGTAATACATCACTTGGCAATGTTTATAAAACTAATACTTATTACATGTTGATGAATACGATTATGAGACCGGGCCAATGCATGTCATGCCCACTGTGAACTCACCAACCGTTAGGTTGACACTTGTGTGGTTTTCACTTTTGTAGATCGTTGAAGAGTATCCATTGAAGGTTGGCATGGCACGTGAAGACCTTTACTTTCATTAAACTAACTGGGGATTTTGATTTGAAACAATGATTTGTAAAGCACGTGGCTAGTGCTAAGATATTTATGTTTATATTCCGCTGCGTAACTTTTGAAACTGTTTTGAAATGAATGTTTTGGACTTTACTCTGATTCGTTTAGTATTTGTAACTAATGGTTGTGGTCCTGGTTTGCTCGCACCCCTTAACGGTATAAACTCCGTTAGTGGTTATTTGGGGGTGTGACACCTAGCATGGTGACTAATCATGAGAATTGACACCTAGCATGGTGACTAATCATCAAATAACATATATTTAACATATAAACATGTAACTTTTTTTTTTCTTAGTAATCTAACCCAATAAACACTTACCTTATGCATGGTTTATTGTTATAACTTCAAATACGTATTTCTTAACATTTTAACATGTTAATCACATAAACACATATACGACACATATTCTCACATATAAAATATAAAAACATATATATTATCACATATTTATCCGTTTCTCAACTTTGCAACTACGTATTCACGTATATTATCATGCATGTATACATATAACTTATATATAATATATATAAATATGTATTCCCTAATATTTTAACTCGTTAAATTCGTAATATAAGCATAGTTATATAATAACTATCAATTACGCATTTACCTGAATCTTGGGATGTTACAACTCTCCCCTCCTTAAAGAGTATTTCGTCCTCGAAATTTGGAAATCATTTAAATAGGTGGGGGTATTTCATTTTCATTTCGTCGGCTAATTCCCACGTTTGCTCTGGTCCCTTCTGACCTTTCCATTGTACCAACACTAGTGGGATAATCTTCTTTCTTAATTTCTTTTCCTGGGTTTGGAGAATCTTTATTGGATGTTCAGAAAACTTTAGCTTATCATTGACTTGTATATCATCCAATGGTACAGCTTGAGTTGGGTCGGCTAAACATTTACGGAGATGTGACACATGAAATGTATTGTGAATGTTTCCCAACTTCTCTGGTAATTCCAACGTATAAGCAACAGATCCAACCTTTGCGATGATTTTATATGGCCCGATATATCTTGGACTTAACTTTCCACGTTTGATAAACCGAATAACACCTCTCCAAGGTGAAACTTTTAACATCACGAAATCTCCAACCTGGAACTCCAAAGGCCTCCTTCTTCGATCAGCATAACTCTTCTGTCGATCTTGGGCAGCTTTTAATTTCTCTCGTATCTGTTGGATTCTATCAGTCGTTTCCAGAATAACTTCTGTGTTAGTCAACTGATTCTCTCCTACTTCTGTCAAACAAATAGGAGTTCTGCATCTCCTCCCATATAAGGCTTCAAAAGGTGCTGCCTTAATGCTGGAATGGTAACTATTATTATAGGAAAATTCTATCAAAGGTAAATGACAGTCCCAGCTACCACCAAAATCAATTATACAAGCCCGTAACATATCTTCCAGCGTTTGAATTGTACGTTCACTCTGACCATCGGTTTGAGGGTGATAGGCGGTACTTAAATTGATCTTTGTTCCAAGCGACTTTTGAAAACTTTCCCAAAATCTCGAAGTAAATCGGCTATCCCTATCAGAAATAATAGATAAAGGTATGCCATGTTTACTTACAATCTTTTCGATATATAACTGTGCCAGTGTTTCAATTGGGTAGCTTTCATTGATCGTGATAAAGTGTGCTGTCTTGGTTAGTCTATCAACTATAACCCAAATAGCATTATATCCTTTACGAGTCTTGGGCAACTTTGTAACAAAATCCATTGTTACTTGATCCCACTTCCAAATGGGTAATTATATCTTTTGTAATAGACCACCTGGCTTTTGGTGCTCAGTTTTAACTTGAAGACAAGTTAAACATTTCTTAATGTACTGAGCAATTGACCTCTTCATATTAGGCCACCAAAACTGGTTCCTAATATTTTGGTACATCTTGTTTGCTCCAGGGTGCATCGTATACTTGGATTTATGGGCTTCATCCAAAACCTTTCCTTGAATATCCCCCAACTTAGGAATCCAAATCCTCTGACCAAACCTAAGGATTTCATCGGTTCCTTTGGTCAGCAGGCCTTGTTTTCCTAACATTCTTTCAGCTTTAATATTTTCTTCTTTTAATGCATCTATCTGAGCTTCTTTAATCTGATCTTTCCAATCGACCATAACATTAATCCTTAATGCTTTTACCCTAATTGGTTTGATCCTATTCTTCCGACTCAAGGCATCTGCTACTACATTTGCCTTGCCTGGATGGTATTTGATTTCACAATCATAATCATTGATTAATTCCATCCACCTTCTCTGTCTCATGTTTAACTCTTTTTTGACTAAAAACGTGTTGAAGGCTTTTGTGATCTGTATATATCACGCACTTAGTACCATATAGATAGTGCCTCCAAATCTTTAAAGCAAACACTATGGCACCAAGCTCGAGATCATGCGTGGTATAATTCTTCTCATGAACTCGTAGTAGTCGTGAAGCGTAGGCGATAACTTTATCCCTTTGCATCAACACACACCCTAGCCCGTTCAGAGAAGCGTCACAATAAATCACAAAATCGTCGTTCCCTTCTGGAAGAGCTAAAATTAGAGCACTACTACGTTTTTGCTTCAGATAATTAAATGCCTCTTCTTGCTTAGATCCCCAATTAAATTTAACCGACTTCTGTGTTAAAGAAGTTAAAGGTGAAGCAATCTTTGCAAAGTTTCTGACGAACCTTCTATAATATCCAGCTAATCCCAGGAAACTTCTGACTTCACTAGGATTCTTTGGTGCTTCCCATTTCATCACTGCTTCTATATTTGCAGGATCCACTTGTATACCTTTCTCGTTAATAACATGACCTAGGAATTGGACTTCCCTTTTCCAAAAGTCACATTTAGAAAATTTGGCATACAGTTTCTCTTGTCGTAGAGTTTCTAAAACCATATTCAGATGTCTAGCGTGATCGTCTGAATTCTTAGAATAAATAAGTATATCATCGATGAAAACGATAACAAATTTGTCTAAGTATGGTTTACATACCCTGTTCATTAGGTCCATGAATGCTGCCGGAGCATTAGTTAGTCCAAAAGACATAACTAAAAATTCATAGTGACCGTAACGCGTTCTGAAGGCAGTCTTTGAAATATCTTCCTCCTTTACTTTCAATTGATGGTACCCTGATCGAAGATCAATTTTGGAAAAATAATTGGCACCTTGCAATTGATCAAACAAGTCGTCTATTCTTGGCAAAGGATATTTATTCTTGACGGTTAACTTGTTTAATTCCCGGTAGTCAATGCACATACGCATTGAACCGTCCTTCTTCTTAACGAATAATACAGGTGCTCCCCATGGTGATTTGCTTGGCCTGATAAATCCTTTTTGCATCAATTCATTGATCTGCTTCATGAGTTCTTGCATTTCTGAAGGAGCTAACCGATAAGGGGCTTTTGCTACCGGCTTAGCACCCGGTATCAACTCGATATGAAACTCAATCTGACGATCAGGTGGAATTCCGGTAAATCTTCTGGAAAGACATCCAAGAAGTTATTAACCACCGGAATTTCATTGACCGTTTTCTCCTTTTTCACCTCTACTGCACTTGCCAGAATCAAAAGACATCCCTTTTGATAATGCTTCATTGCTTTCATGGCGGAAATGATCTCAATCTTGGAATTGGCATCATCGCCACGGACTAGCAATTCCTTTCCATCGGGCTTTCATATTGTCACTGTCTTGCTTTCACAATCGAGACACGCGCAATTCTTGTTTAGCCAGTCCATACCCAAAATAACATCGTATTCACTTAAAGTGGTCGGCATTAGGTTAACTAGGAATTCTGTATCAAGTAGGTTTATAGTACAATCCCTAAATTCCTGGGTAATCCTATGTTGTTCACCACTAGCCGTTTCTACTATATATGCAGGATCTAGAATTTGGGGCACAAGTTTTATATAAGGCACTAATGCATTGGTCATAAAACTTCTATTTGCTCCAGTATCGAATAAAACTCTAGCATATATGTTGTTGACAAGAAACATACCGGTTATGGTGTTATCTCTAGCTTCATCCAAGACAAACACACGACCCTTAGCCTTGTTCTGATTATCTCCCTGCTTGTGCTGCATATGCTTCTTACAGTTAGGGCGAATATGTCCAAATTCCCCACAATTGTAACATTGTATCTTCGGGCAATTTCTTGAAAGGTGATTTGCTTCAGGACATCTCTGGCATTGATAACTTGTCCTGTTGTTTTTATCTTGGCGGTTCTTATTATTTCCTTCACGCCTTGGTACCTTCCTACCAGACCTCGAACCATGTTTTCCTTCATCTTCCCATTTCCTTTTCCTTTCAGCAGTCACCAGGCCTTCCTCCTCATATGCAATTGCACTAAGATCAATTTCCGCTTCATAGGTTCGAGGAGCAGCCATCTTGACTGGTTGTCGGATACGAGGTGGTAATGCTTGTATAAACCTTTTCAGCCTCTTCTCTTCCGTATCAACATGTTCAGGAAGCAATCGTGCCATCTCGTCAAATTTCTTCACAAATTGAGAATGAGTCATATCCCCTGCTTGCAACTGCAGAAACTCCCTCTCTAGTTTGTCCTTCTCGATTGTAGGACAAAATTTTGCCAATACCAACACCTTCAGTTGGTTCCATGTCATCGTAGAAATTTCTTCACGACCCTTCGCTATTTTAACATTGTCCCACCAGTACAATGCTTCAGACTTAAACGTGTAGGTAGCGTATTGAACAGCTTGTGTATCAGTACACCCGCTGATGTCAATTATCGCTTCCATCTCCCGGATCCACTGGAAGGTAGCCATAGCATCACGTTTACCTTCTAGCTTTGGAGGATCACAACTCTTAAAGGTTTTGTAAGTACAACCTCTAGGTGGCTCGGGTTCCGCATCTACACCTCCAACACCTAGCTCTGGCTATCCGCCACCATTACCATTTCCACCACCTTCATTTTGCCTTATTTCAGCAATTATGGTTGGCAATGCATCTCGGATAGCTTGAGCTATAGCGGCCTGGAATTGTGGCTCAGCATACGGTCCAGGGTTGGCATTATTTTCAGGCTCCCCGTTCCCAATTTGCATCCTATTAATTGGCGGTCTACCACGTATTCCTCTAACCATAGTTAGTACCTATATTTAAGAAGAACAAGTATCAATATCCCAATGTCAGATTATGATATGAACAGAATAGTACAGACAGATCAGATATCACATTGGCCAGATGTCATCGCTTATCTGTTATACTTAGAATGTTCAAGTCATCTTCCTTCATGGTATATCAAATCCGGTTATCCTATCTTAATCAAGTAGCTTATCTCAAGGGGTCTATCTTAGTTTAAGTCCAGATACTATCTTATACCTAGTTCTCTTAAACCAGTGCTCTGATACCAACTTGTAACACCCGCATCCCAGGATAAGCACTAGGGAGTGTTACGCATCGAATAAAAGAAAGCACATGGCACTAATCAAAGTTTACAGCGGAAGTCTTTTAACTTTATTCATAACAAAAGTTGTAGGATCTACAAAGTACAAAGATAATACAACATTGAAGTTCTTATTTGAAACTAGAAGTCTATGTCTTCGTCCAACCAAAATTCAGACTTCTATACTAGCTTCTTCCTCGTCCCATCCATGTCTAGCTATCTGCTACTACATGGTACCTAAGATGTGCATCCAAAAGAAAAAGACAACATTTGGGGCTCAGCATAATGCTGGTGAGTTTCATAAACGTAGCAGTTCATATGTAATTAAATTTTGACTACAATATCATATAAACATGTATATCCATGGTAGGGATCACAGAATCAGGATCGGGAATGATCGTCCAAGCAACTAGGTCTATTTGTATGCATACTACCTATTTGTACGTGTCACATGGGCCCTCTTCCAAGATCGTATCTAACCCTTCAGGCATCAACATTTATAGATACTAATGGTAGTCAAATATACAATTTAATACAGAACAACACATCCCGTTTCATAAAAGTAATTGCCCGGTGAGAGAAAGACTCACCTCTGTCTTTTACTTGAATAATCTCAGGCGGAATCTTCACTAAAGGCCTTGATCCAAACCTAATCGTGTATCAGTTTGTATTAATGAAAGGCTTTATATTATAAACATCTTCTATGTTCCATAATCCTAAGATTATACTTTCTCAGAGGTCAAAATGACCAAAATGCCCTTTATAGGCAATATAACTTTTCTAATTATAATATGAAGACATGCATTCCTATAAGTAAATGCTCACTCCGAGATCGCCCAGTGAGGGATGCCAGGTCCCATTTGGGATTTATGCGACACCCTCGCTATGCCAGAAACCCCAGTGTACAGGCGCTTACCCTTCCGGTCCGCACGAACTTCTAAGTACCCGAATAGCTCGGTATATTTTACTAATTATCACAATTGAACTTATATATACTTATTATATATAAAAACATGTTCTTTTGTTGAATATCATTACCCTTGTCCAAACCTTTATGCACTTGATGAGTAATTCTCATGATCGACCGTATAGGCGTTATCACGACCAAGAGGCGGGATTACTATGAGATATCACCCATATTTGTGTTTTAGTGTGGTGATGATCATGACCGACCGTATAGGCGTTATCACGACCAGGAGGCGGAATTACTATGATCAAAACACCAATGTTTATGTTCTTGTTCTTGGTTTACTTGTTCTTGATAACCAACATGGTGAAACCATACCAAACCTTCTTTAAACATGAACTAACTTAAGGCTTTCTTAAAACAGGTTATTCTAAGGCGTCATACCAAATTTCAACCCATGATTCCCACTAGAACTCCCAATCTCAACAAAACACGTTAAAGAACCTTAATCTTGCATTATTCTTAAAAGGCATATCTAAGTGTTATGAATCATGAAACTAATTGAAGGCTTATGTTAAACATACCTTAAGCTGATCTATTCCAGAAGATGGGCTCCTAACTCCCTTTGAATCTTCAAAAATGCAAGCTAGAGTGTTCTTGGTGTTCTTGAGGTTTCTTAGAGGTTTTAGGTTGATTTTAGATGAATTAGCAAGGAAAAATGGATGGATCCATGGTCTATTTATAGCCAAGAGTGTCTCACATGCTTCTTACAAGTGTCCTAGTGACTAAGCATGAGAATTGACACCTAGCATGGTGACTAATCATGAGAATTGACACCTAGCATGGTGACTAATCATCAAACAACATATATTTAACATATAAACATGTAACTTTTTTTTTCTTAATAATCTAACCCAATAAACACTTACCTTATGCATGGTTTATTGTTATAACTTCAAATACGTATTTCTTAACATTTTAACATGTTAATCACATAAACACATATACGACACAAATTGTCACATATAAAATATAAAAACATATATATTATCACATATTTATCCGTTTCTCAACTTTGCAACTAAGTATTCACGTATATTATCATGCATGTATACATATAACTTATATATAATATATATAAATATGTATTCCCTAATATTTTAACTCGTTAAATTCGTAATATAAGCATAGTTATATATTAACTATCAATTACGCATTTACCTGAATCTTGGGATGTTACAAATACGCTTGTACATAGTGCTTGGTAGATATGATAGGAGTTACAAAGAGAGTGAGGTAAATGGTACTCTACATTATAAAATATAAAATAGATAAAAGTAAATTTACATACAGTTTGTCTGAGCAATTTTGCTCTTTCTTGAGCTTCTTGCATTTGTTAGTGCTACCTTTGAAAATACATATCCAAAGTTACTCTGAAAGAATCAGCCTCTTCTGATATATATGCTCCACTTTTCTGCTACAATAAAATCATTCACCACCAATAACAAACTCAAAAGGCAAACTGGTTAAAATTAACTATTTGATATAATAACATTGTTCATGTTTAATAGCACATGAATTGAATAATTGATTTTAAAACTCAAAACATTAAAAATTTAAACATTTGAATTCCATTTGCACAATTTCAAACCGATTACCTTCCCAGATATAAAAAAAACAAAATGAAATCTTTCAGGGAGCCCTACAAACTTGCATGACATGTTTACAGAATGGGTCAGAATGACTCGTTTACTCATCACGTCTTTATTAGCATTACTTAAATATCAACGGGTCAAAATCCTTGATATGCATGTGCCTACACCATATAGCATATATGAAATAAAAAAAATATAAACATAATAACTTTTCACAGCTTTAGAGGCCCAATTCATTCAACATAGTGTGTATGTTTACTGATGTTGACCAAGAATTTATATAGCACAATTCTTCACGTGAGTACCACTGAATGCCCAACATAGTGATTTGTAGTACCATATTGTTTGGAAGCTATTGTAAAGCACAATTACATATAAATTTTAGCACTTAGAATCAGACACACTAAAATTTTAATCCAAATAACATAATCTTCCCTAGGTTGTGGCATGAAAAACGCCGATTCACATAAGGATTGATAAAAAGCAACAAACTTAATAAAATGTTATCGACTAATTTTGTAACTTCTACCTTTCAAGTAACACAAATTACTCACCTTCCTCGAATCTGATTGTTTGTTTATAAATCCCACTTCTGTGTCGATTCACACCCAAGGCCAAAGCATTGCTTCATTATGTTCACAAAGTACTGTTTTGTTAACTTGAAGGAAGATATTATGAAACTTCAATCATGGCTTTCATAATACTATCAACATGAAGAAATTTGGAGAATTCAAATTCAAATGTGATTCAAACATGAAGCTCATCACTGTATATGTAATATACCTGCAATTATGATTATTAGACTATAAGCATAATACTAACATTGGGTTATTAACGTGCCATTAATCAGTTAATAAAACCAATCAAACCTAAAATCTTTCATTTTACCTCAAGAAAAAACAAAAACAACGATTAGATTCCGGGCTGTTTACTTTCTTACTTGCTGCGGTTTCAAACACTGACTGATTTCAAGACCTGAGATAAATGAACCAACGATTAGAGCCATCATTCAAGAGATTAGGTACTTGGATCTCGATTATTGGGCCAATTTTAAGCGATTAGCCAACAATTAGGTTCTGCATTTCGAACAGTGGGCGATATACGGCAAACGATTAATGCAGGTTTCGGATCTATGTCCACAGGAGATATACCATTATCATTAGATTGTAACGGTTGGATGAATCATACTTTAAATAGGGTTTGGATGAAAGGAACCGAGATTAACAATAATTCAAGTGTTTGAAGAAAAAAATTAG
This sequence comes from Deinandra increscens subsp. villosa, assembly GCA_039602395.1. Taxonomy (NCBI): domain Eukaryota; kingdom Viridiplantae; phylum Streptophyta; class Magnoliopsida; order Asterales; family Asteraceae; genus Deinandra; species Deinandra increscens. Next base: position 70,786,474 of record JBCNJP010000023.1, read on the forward strand.
GGCAAGAAAAGTGTCTGCAATACCTCCAAACACAACACCAGGGACGATAACAAATTCCATTTCTGCAAATCATCCTTCTCATCGATTCCGCTCAAATCTCATTTCTTAATTCGGTTTCCTCTGAAGTCGCGATGATGAGGAAACGAGTGTCTGATTAAGTGAGAATTGTTGAGACGATGAGGTTTGGAGTTGAACGAAGACGATTGTGACGGTGAAGGTGAGGTCATCGTCACCGTGGATGTGGGTGTATTTGGAGAAAATTTAGGGCAAAATATCGGGGGGAAATTTGGAGCCAAAAAATTAAAAAACGACACTTGATTCTTGACGCGCAGCTTTTATATGTCCTCCGTGTTTTTTTTTTGAAATATGACAGAAAATCTTGACACGCAAAAATGCGCGTCATGAATTCTTAGGAATTACCTATAATTGACATTTTATTTTGACACTTCAGTTTTTGCACGTCAAGAATTATCGAGTGTCATCGTTCGCGTGTCAAGGAAGGCAGTTTTTGTAGTAGTGAGGCTTCTTCTTGAGGGGAATAATTGGTGTGAAGTTATCTGTTCTGTATTTGGGGTTGGCGAGCTTGGTGGCTACTTTCTTAGAGATGGAGGGTGGTTTGTAGGGTGTGATGACTGTAGAATTGATGGAACAGTTGTAGGTATGGGGTTTGGGTTGTATATGAAGGAGGGTGGAGGTTGTACATCTGCAACATTAGTAAATTCAGGTTTAACATGTACAGTTGTTGTTGTACCTGAGATGAGCTCTGAAGGTGAAGGCATCACCAAGTTGGGATTAACAGCAGCTATGTCTCCTTTAAGCTCATAAAAGATAGTGTCAATTAAGCTCCACAGTTCCCTAACTTGCATCTAAGCTGCCTCTTCCTCTGTCTTCAAGTTTCTAACCACAAGAGCCCTTTGTACCTTTTTCAGTAGAATGTAGTTCTCATTATTCTTTGTCAACCTGGTAGGCAATTGAGAGGCAATGGAAATCAACCTCTGCCTATCAGTTTCAGTCACTGCATCCAAATTGTAGTCCTTTAGTCTCCAGTTGAAAGATCTTGTCTTAGCCTCTTCAAGCAAGTTCTCAAATACTCTATTTTGTAGATACAGACCATATTCCTCTTGAAGTTCTTTGGCTAGCCTTTCTTTCTGCTATACTTTTGGCATTTTCCACCATTTTCACTATAGCCTCAGCTTCAAGAGTCTGAACCACCTGTTGAATGGTTTTTGGAATGTCAGTTTGAACAGGTGTTTCCGCTTGAACTGGTTCTGAGCTCCTTAAGGCTAACAAAGTTTCAGCTATGTCTTCTGCTCCTTCACTTCTTTGTTCTTCCGGTTGAGTTTCCGGTTGAAGTTCCGGTTGAACATGAATTTGGCCTTCAGTCACCACCTGAGGTTTGGTGACTTCAGGTTCTTTGTCAGCTATTTCCAGCACCTCTATGCCTTCTCCTTCACCAATCAAGTTTTCGTCTTCTCCTTCAGTCACTGAAGCAACTGCAACAGTTGCAGTGCTCTCTTCAACATCCATGGCTGCCTTGCTAGTGGAGGCAATGTTTCCTACCACTTGATCACAGGCTCTTTCAGCCGGAAAGATAACATCTTTGAGAAGTGTTGTGATCATGTTTATGTGCTCAGGGAGAACACCAGCAATCAGCATGGTTGACTGTACAAGCTCAGTGAGGTTGGGGTCCTCAAAAGGAGAAATAGCAATTAGTTGACTGCATTTCATGTTCACCCAACTTTCTTCTACAATGAAGGGATTGACACCAATTCTTTCACAAGCTGTGGCACTAACTTCATCCGGTATCCTCTAAACTTCTTCAATTTCAGTTATAACAGGCCTTGAGGGCATCTTCTCCCCCAATTTGACAGTATCAGCGTCATCAGCAATAACAGCTTCATCAGCTTCTCTAATAGGGTTTGAAGGACCTACTTCAGTGGTTGTAGGATCGGCTTTCACAAAATGAGCAACAGTTGCATTCAGAGTATCAACCTATGCTTGGAGAGAAAGGTACAGTTTCGTCAATTCAGGTAGTGTATAACTGTCCTCAACTGGCTTTTTAACAGTATCCTTGCACAAAACCAAGCTATCAATCCGAGATTGATCAGTAGTGGTACCCACGACTTCTTGGCACCAGGGATTCTCTACATCTGTTTCAGCAACCCTTGGATCCAATAAAGGACTTCTAGGTGCTGATTTAGAGAAGATTTCCGCAGATTGGATCTTATTGATGTTACTGCTGACACCAAGATCCAGTGGGGATCCTTGGGCAGCAGCAGCCCTTTCTGCATGAATCTCTTCAGATCTCCTGAGATTCACCTCCGGTGAGGAGTGGGGGTTCAATGCAACAAGGTCCTGGTTCATCGGTATGTTCTCCTGTAATGAGGTTGGTGAGTTAATAACACCCTCATTTGAACCAAGAATGGGTGCATTGTCACTCCTTGGTGATAGGGGATGTAGGGGTGAAAAGTGTTCAGATGGGGATTGAGCATCTGCTTCTAATGACTCCCCCTCAAATGAAGGTTCATCCCTAAGAGAGAATCCCAATTTAACCAGTTTCCGTTTAGGCTTTTTGCCTTGAACGGGGTTAGAAGCTTCGGGTTGGTTGGTGGGACTAGGTGGAGGAGACCTAGTAACCACATTTCTCTGTCTTTTAAAAATGACAGGAGGTGAGGTTGATGATGAGGTGGAAGTGGTAGTGATTGTGGAAGCTTTTAGGTTTATAGCTCTGTCATCCTGAGCATGGGACTCAGTTGCTGCTATAGTTTCCGGTTGAACCTTAGCAGTAGCAGGTTCATCTAGAAACTGCCTTGGAATTGGTAAGGGATAGTCAGTGTCCCTTCCAAGAAATGCAGTCATGTTTAAAGCAAGGTTTGCAAAAGTTTTCTCATTAAGAAGTTTTTGTTGCAAAATTGTACCAAGCCAGACGATTTGGGGGTACTCTTCTTTGAGAATGTATGTTAAAAATCCGAGGTACTGGTAGATATATTCAGAATGGATGTTGGATTTTAGGGCTTGAAAAATCAGTTTGGAAAAATTGAAGTTTTCACCTTTTACCACAGCATAGAAGGCGGAAGCCTGTTCACTTGCAAGCTCGTCAAATCCACCTTTCTTTGGAGATAGGCACACCTGAATTGTATGAGCCAAGAACCTCCATTTGTAGGGTAATTGCCCTTTCTTGATGGTTTTGCTCTGCAGGGAACCACCGTATCCAATATCCCTGAACAGTCGAAGATATTTCTGGGAGTCGACTACTTCATATCCACCGTTATCCCTGAATTTCAACAGTTTCCACACCTTTTCTTCATTAATTTCCACTTCTGTGCCCTGAACTTTCGACACAATCGATTCACTACCATCTTCGCCTTCGGTAACCCTAGCATGAGACCAGAACTCTTCCATAACTTCTTCAAATATTTCTGCTTCAACAGTGAGCGCGTGATGAAGGTGAGATCTTTTAATGAAGTCTATCATGCCGTTGTAGATGTCAGTTTTGCTTGGTGGTTCTAGGTACGCCACCAAATTGTGTTCTACAGGGAACTTTGAGTCACCGATGGGCTTCTTGCCACTCGCCTTTGATTTTGGAGCCATTGTTGATACAGGTTTTTGAGAAGATTGACGGTTAAACGGAGGTTTATCGGAGAGAGTTTGAGAGAAATATGGGAGTAATTTCTGAGTGGGGTTGAGAGAAGTGACGGTAAATTAGGGTTTTTTACCTTTTCGGTGATGACGTGGAGGAGAGAGAGTTAAAACAAATGGTTCAGTAACTGATGGGACAGGTGCTTTATGGGTTATACGATACAACTAGTTAAAGCATGTCTTTATCCAAAAGTAAATTTACTGAAACCTCGGATTTTAATCAGTTAAAAACTTAATGGGTAAATAAATGTATATCCGCTTAGAAAATTATGCCTTCCAGGTAATTAAATGGGACTTTGACTTTGTTGACCCGGAAGTTCAAGCGGTACCCATTTCTCTTTTATTTTAAAAACTATATTTCTTCCGTCTGAACTTCAAGCGGATGATTTTTCCGCTTGGAAGGATTGTTTTCAAAAACATTTTTTCACGTCATTTACAAAGCATTCTTCCGGTTGAAGTTCACCCGGTGAGTTTCAAAAGTTGTTTTACTCACAGGTTGATCCGGAACTTGAAGCTGAACACCAAAACACAAGATTTTTGAAAATTTGTGATAAATATTCATAGTGTAACTGAGGTCACTGATTATGAACTGAAATTATCACAAGAAATTTTCTTTTTCTTTTTCTTTTTGTATCAAGAGACTGGCTGTTAGGCACATTTCTCTCTTTTATTTGAAAACTGTGAAAAGTTTTTATTCAAAATTCATCATCCCAATGGCTGTGATGAGATAGAAAAATCTTGCCTCATCAAAAGTTTTTGTAAACAAATCTGCCAACTGGTGATCAATATGAACTTTGAATAATTTGATCAAATTCTTTTCTACACAATCTCTAATAAAGTGATATCTTATGTCAATGTGTTTGGTTTTGGAGTGCTTTACTGGATTGTTGATGATGGAGATGGCACTGTTGTTGTCTGCAAGAATAGGAGTTTCCATGAATTTGATCCCGTAGTCAAGCATTTGATTCTGGATCCAAAGAAGTTGACTGTAACAACTTGAGGCAGAAATATACTCAGCCTCTTCAGTTGAAGTGGAAACACAAGTATGCTTCTTGCATTGCCAAGAGACAAGTCTTTCACCTAGGAATTGACATCCACCTGATGTTGACTTCTTATCAATGTCACAACCACCATAATCACTGTCTGTGAATGCTCTGAAAGAGAAGTCAGAGTTCTTGGGAAACCACAAACCCAATTTTGGTTGTCCCTTTAGATACTTGAAGATTCTCTTAACAGCTAGCATTTGTGACTCCTTTGGTGAGGACTGATATCTAGCACATAAGCAAACACTGAACATGATGTCAGGTCTGCTAGCAGTGAGATACATCAGTGAGCCTATCATTGCTCTGTATAGGTTCACATCCACTGGCTTGCCACTTAAGTCATTGGTTAACTTGTGGGAAGTGGATATAGGAGTTTTTGCACTTGAGTAGGCTTACATGTCAAATCTTTTCAGCATGTCTTGGATGTACATTGATTGATTTAAAAGGATTCCATCTGCAGTTTGCTTCACTTGTAGTCCTAAGAAGAATGTTAGTTCTCCCATGGAGCTCATCTCAAATTTGGACTGCATCAAAGTTTCAAATTCCTTGCACAAAACAGTGTTAGATGAACCAAAAATAATATCATCTACATATATTTGTACCATCAAAATATCCTTACCAACAGTTTTAACAAAAAGTGTTTTGTCAATGGCCCCTCTCCTGTAGTCATTCTCTAGAAGATAGTTAGAAAGAGTTTCATACTAGGTTCTAGGTGCTTGTTTGAGCAAATACAAAACTTTGATTAGCTTGCACACCTTGTTAGGATGGTGAGGGTCCTCAAAACCAGGAGGTTGGTTGACATATACTTCTTGTTCCAGCAGGCCATACAGGAAGGCACTTTTGACATCCATTTGAAATACTTGGAAGTCTTTGAAGGCAACATAGGCTAAGAAGATTCTGATAGCTTCCAATCTAGCCACTAGTGCAAACACTTCATCATAATCAATGCCTTCTTCCTGTACATCGCCTTGCACTACCAGTCTTGCTTTGTTCTTGATAACAATTCCCCTGTCATCTTTCTTATTTCTGAATACCCACTTTGTGCCAATTGGTTCTGCTCCATCAGGCAGATCTACCAATTCCCAAACTTTCTGCTTGTTAATCTAAAATAACTCTTCCTGCATTGCCTCGACCCAACGGTTGTCTTCCAAGGCATCTGTTACCTTCTTGGGCACTTATTGAGACAAAAATGCAGAATGCAAACAAATGTTTGCATTAGCAGATCTACTCCTTGTCAACACAGGTGCTGACACTTCTCCAATAATGTTTCTCACTGGGTGATCTCTGCTGATTCTTCTGTCTAGAAACATAAGGAACTCATGGCTTATTCCATTTCAGTGTATATTGAGCTGAGGAAGTCTGTAATCAAGCTCAATATCAGCAATTTGTGAAACAGGATTTGAACTTTCTACTGTATTGTGAGAACTGTCTTCTGAAAGGTGGGTCAAATGCTCGAAACTGAATCAGAAGCTTTTAGATTTATAGCTCTGTCATCTTGAGCATGGGGCTCAGTTGCTGCTACAGTTTCCGGTTGAACCTCAGCAGTAGCAGGATCATCTAGAAACTGCCTTGGAATTGGTAAGGGATAGTCAGTGTCCCTTTCAAGAAATGCAGTCTTGTTTAAAGCAAGGTTTGGAAAAGTTTTCTCATTAAGAAGTTTTTGTTGCAAAATTGTACCAAGCCAGACGATTTGGGGGTACTCTTCTTTGAGAATGTATGTTATAAATCTGGGGTACTGGTAGATATATTCAGAATGGATGTTGGATTTTAGGGCTTGAAAAATCAGCTTGGAAAAAATTGAAGTTTTCACCTTTTACCACAACATAGAAGGCGGAAGCCTGTTCACTTGCAAGCTCATCAAATCCACCTTTATTTGGAGATAGGCACACCAGAATTGTATGAGCCAAGAACCTCTATTTGTAGGGTAATTGCCCTTTCTTGATGGTTTTGCTCTGCAGAGAACCACCGTATCCAATATCCCTGAACAGTCGAAGATATTTTTGGGAGTCGACTACTTCATATCCACCGTTATCCCTGAATTTCAACAGTTTCCACACCTTTACTTCAATAATTTCCACTTCTGTGCCCTGAACTTTCGACACAATCGATTCACTACCATCTTCACCTTCGGTAACCCTAGCATGAGACCAGAACTCTTCCATAACTTCTTCAAATATTTCTGCTTCAACAGTGAGCGCGTGATGAAAGTGAGATCTTTTAATGAAGTCTTTTAATGAAGTCTATCATGCCGTTGTAGATGTCAGTTTTGCTTGGTGGTTCTAGGTACGCCACCAAATTGTGTTCTACAGGGAACTTTGAGTCACCGATGGGCTTCTTGCCACTCGCCTTTGATTTTGGAGCCATTGTTGATACAGGTTTTTGAGAAGATTGACGGTTAAACGGAGGTTTATCGGAGAGAGTTTGAGAGAAATATGGGAGTAATTGCTGAGTGGGGTTGAGAGAAATGGGGAAAGTGACGGTAAATTAGGGTTTTTTTACCTTTTCGGTGATGACGTGGAGGAGAGAGAGTTAAAACAGATGGTTCAGTAACTGATGGGACATGTGCTATATGGGTTATACGGTACAACTAGTTAAAGCATGTCTTTATCCAAAAGTAAATTTACTGAAACCTCGGATTTTAATCAGTTAAAAACTTAATGGGTAAATAAATGTATATCCGCTTAGAAAATTATGCCTTCTGGGTAATTAAATGGGACTTTGACTTTGTTGACCCGGAAGTTCAAGCGGAACCCATTTCTCCTTTAGTTTAAAAACTATATTTCTTCCGTCTGAACTTCAAGCGGATGATTTTTCCGCTTGGAAGAATTGTTTTCAAAAACATTTTTTCACGTCATTTACAAAGCATTTTTCCGGTTGAAGTTCACCCGGTGAGTTTCAAAAGTTGTTTTACTCACAGGTTGAACCGGAACTTGAAGCTGAACACCAAAACACAAGATTTTTGAAAATTTGTGATAAATTTTCATAGTGTAACAGAGGTCACTGATTATGAACTGAAATTATCACAAGAAATTTTCTTTTTCTTTTTCTTTTTGTATCAAGAGACTGGCTCTTAGGCACATTTCTCTCTTTATTTGAAAATTGTGAAAAGTTTTTATTCAAAATTCATCATCCCAATGGCTATGATGAGATAGAAAAATCTTGCCTCATAAAAAGTTTTTGTAAACAAATCTGCCAACTGGTGATCAATATGAACTTTGAATAATTTGATCAAATTCTTTCTGCACAATCTCTAATAAAGTGATACCTTATGTCAATGTGTTTGGTTTTGGAGTGCTTTACTGGATTGTTGATGATGGAGATGGCACTGTTGTTGTCTGCAAGAATAGGAGTTTCCATGAATTTGATCCCGTAGTCAAGCATTTGATTCTGGATTCAAAGAACTTGACTGCAACAACTTGAGGCAGAAATATACTCAGCCTCTTCAGTTGAAGTGGAAACACAAGTTTGCTTCTTGCATTGCTAAGAGACAAGTCTTTCACCTAGGAATTGACATCCACCTGATGTTGACTTCGTATCAGCAGTAGCAGGTTCATCTAGAAACTGCCTTGGAATTGGTAAGGGATAGTCAGTGTCCCTTCCAAGAAATGCAGTCATGTTTAAAGCAAGGTTTGCAAAAGTTTTCTCATTAAGAAGTTTTTGTTGCAAAATTGTACCAAGCCAGACGATTTGGGGTTACTCTTCTTTGAGAATGTATGTTAAAAATCCGAGGTACTGGTAGATATATTCAGAATGGATGTTGGATTTTAGGGCTTGAAAAATCAGTTTGGAAAAATTGAAGTTTTCACCTTTTACCACAGCATAGAAGGCGGAAGCCTGTTCACTTGCAAGCTCGTCAAATCCACCTTTCTTTGGAGATAGGCACACCAGAATTGTATGAGCCAAGAACCTCCATTTGTAGGGTAATTGCCCTTTCTTGATGGTTTTGCTCTGCAGGGAACCACCGTATCCAATATCCCTGAACAGTCGAAGATATTTCTGGGAGTCGACTACTTCATATCCACCGTTATCCCTGAATTTCAACAGTTTCCACACCTTTTCTTCATTAATTTCTACTTCTGTGCCCTGAACTTTCGACACAATCGATTCACTACCATCTTCGCCTTCGGTAACCCTAGCATGAGACCAGAACTCTTCCATAACTTCTTCAAATATTTCTGCTTCAACAGTGAGCGCGTGATGAAGGTGAGATCTTTTAATGAAGTCTATCATGCCGTTGTAGATGTCAGTTTTGCTTGGTGGTTCTAGGTACGCCACCAAATTGTGTTCTACAGGGAACTTTGAGTCACCGATGGGCTTCTTGCCACTCACCTTTGATTTTGGAGCCATTGTTGATACAGGGTTTTGAGAAGCTTGACGGTTAAACGGAGGTTTATCGGAGAGAGTTTGAGAGAAATATGGGAGTAATTGCTGAGTGGGGTTGAGAGAAGTGACGGTAAATTAGGGTTTTTTACCTTTTCGGTGATGACGTGGAGGAGAGAGAGTTAAAACAGATGGTTCAGTAACTGATGGGACAGGTGCTTTATGGGTTATACGATACAACTAGTTAAAGCATGTCTTTATCCAAAAGTAAATTTACTGAAACCTCGGATTTTAATCAGTTAAAAACTTAATGGGTAAATAAATGTATATCCGCTTAGAAAATTATGCCTTCCGGGTAATTAAATGGGACTTTGACTTTGTTGACCCGGAAGTTCAAGCGGAACCCATTTCTCTTTTATTTTAAAAACTATATTTCTTCCGTCTGAACTTCAAGCGGATGAGTTTTCCGCTTGGAAGAATTGTTTTCAAAAACATTTTTTCACGTCATTTACAAAGCATTTTTCCGGTTGAAGTTCACCCGGTGAGTTTCAAAAGTTGTTTTACTCACAGGTTGATCCGGAACTTGAAGCTGAACACCAAAACACAAGATTTTTGAAAATTTGTGATAAATATTCATAGTGTAACTGAGGTCACTGATTATGAACTGAAATTATCACAAGAAATTTTCTTTTTCTTTTTCTTTTTGTATCAAGAGACTGGCTGTTAGGCACATTTCTCTCTTTTATTTGAAAATTGTGAAAAGTTTTTATTCAAAATTCATCATCCCAATGGCTGTGATGAGATAGAAAAATCTTGCCTCATCAAAAGTTTTTGTAAACAAATCTGCCAACTGGTGATCAATATGAACTTTGAATAATTTGATCAAATTCTTTTCTACACAATCTCTAATAAAGTGATATCTTATGTCAATTTGTTTGGTTTTGGAGTACTTTACTGGATTGTTGATGATGGAGATGGCACTGTTGTTGTCTGGAAGAATAGGAGTTTCCATGAATTTGATCCCGTAGTTAAGCATTTGATTCTGGATCCAAAGAACTTGACTGTAACAACTTGAGGCAGAAATATACTCAGCCTCTTTAGTTGAAATGGAAACACAAGTATGCTTCTTGCATTGCCAAGAGACAAGTCTTTCACCTAGGAATTGACATCCACCTGATGTTGACTTCTTATCAATGTCACAACCACCATAATCACTGTCTGTGAATGCTCTGAAAGAGAAGTCAGAGTTCTTGGGAAACCACAAACCCAATTTTGGTTGTCCCTTTAGATACTTGAAGATTCTCTTAACAGCTAGCATTTGTGACTCCTTTGGTGAGGACTGATATCTAGCACATAAGCAAACACTGAACATGATGTCAGGTCTGCTAGCAGTGAGATACATCAGTGAGCCTATCATTGCTCTGTACAGGTTCACATCCACTGGCTTGCCACTTAAGTCATTGGTTAACTTGTGGGAAGTGGATATAGGAGTTTTTGCACTTAAGTAGGCTTACATGTCAAATCTTTTCAGCATGTCTTGGATGTACTTTGATTGATTTAAAAGGATTCCATCTGCAGTTTGCTTCACTTGTAGTCCTAAGAAGAATGTTAGTTCTCCCATGGAGCTCATCTCAAATTTGGACTGCATCAAAGTTTCAAACTCCTTGCACAAAACAGTGTTAGATGAACCAAAAATAATATCATCTACATATATTTGTACCATCAACATATCCTTACCAACAGTTTTAACAAAAAGTGTTTTGTCAATGGCCCCTCTCCTGTAGTCATTCTCTAGAAGATAGTTAGAAAGAGTTTCATACTAGGTTCTAGGTGCTTGTTTGAGCAAATACAAAACTTTGATTAGCTTGCACACCTTGTTAGGATGGTGAGGGTCCTCAAAACCAGGAGGTTGGTTGACATATACTTCTTGTTCCAGCAGGCCATACAGGAAGGCACTTTTGACATCCATTTGAAATACTTGGAAGTCTTTGAAGGCAACATAGGCTAAGAAGATTCTGATAGCTTCCAATCTAGCCACTAGTGCAAACACTTCATCATAATCAATGCCTTCTTCCTGTACATCGCCTTGCACTACCACTCTTGCTTTATTCTTGATAACAATTCCCATGTCATCTTTCTTATTTCTGAATACCCACTTTGTGCCAATTGGTTCTGCTCCATCAGGCAGATCTACCAATTCCCAAACTTTCTGCTTGTTAATCTGAAATAACTCTTCCTGCATTGCCTCGACCCAACTGTTGTCTTCCAAGGCATCTGTTACCTTCTTGGGCACTTCTTGAGACAAAAATGCAGAATGCAAACAAATGTTTGCATTAGCAGATCTACTCCTTGTCAACACAGGTGCTGACACTTCTCCAATAATGTTTCTCACTGGGTGATCTCTGCTGATTCTTCTGTCTAGAAACATAAGGAACTCATGGCTTCTTCCATTTGAGGGTATATTGAGCTGAGGAAGTCTGTAATCAAGCTCAATATCAGCAATTTGTGAAATAGGATTTGAACTTTCTACTGTATTGTGAGAACTTTCTTCTGAAAGGTGGGTCAAATGCTCGAAACTGAATTCATCATTTGAATTTTCAGGTTCAGTTGATCCGGAATCATTGTTCTCAACAGTTTCTGAAATAAAGTTTTCCAGTTGAATGTGAGTTGGAGAAATTTCCGTTTGAACGTTAGCCGGCGAAATTTCCATTTGAACTTTGACCGGAACAATTTCTTCTTCAATTTGAATTATTTCAGAAGGTTTCTTTCCAATGCCTGGCAAGATATGTTTGATGCTCATTGAAGAGAAGAAGTTTTGCTTCTCAGTTCCAGCAGTGTTGCTCTTCCAATGTTCATCAGCAGACCTATAAAAGTTATTTTCCTGCACTATATGTCTCACAGGCTTATCAACAGTTATGTTGAAAGTAGTGGTTAGTGTGTCAATATCAAATAACCAAATGGGTTGAGATTCAAAATTGTTGGTAGATTTTCATTAAAAGATACATTTATAGTTTCCTCAACAATTTTGGTTCTCTTGTTGTACACTCAGTATGCTTTTGACACACCTGAGTATCCAACAAAATATCCCTCATCTGCCTTTTCAGCAAATTTGGGCAATGACTCATTGGTTATTAATATTGTAATAGGACAACCAAATGGCTTAAAGAAATAAATGTTTGGCTTTCGTTTTCTCCAAAGCTCATAAGGTGTCTTGTTTTTGCCTTTGACAATTAAAATCCTGTTTTGGACATAACAGGCAGTGTTCACTGCTTCTGCCCAAAATATCACAGGGAGCTTGGAGTCTCCTAACATGGATCTAGCAGCTTCAATCAATGTCCTATTTCTCCTTTCAGCAACTCCGTTTTGCTGTGGAGTTCTAGGAGCACTGAATTGTCTCACAATTCCCTTCTCCTCACAAAATGTATTCAAAACATGATTTTTGAATTCTGTGCCATTGTCACATCTGATTGTTTTGACTTTGAGATTTGATTGATTTTCTAAATTAATTACAAGAGTTTTCAGCAATTCAACAGTTTCATCTTTTGTTTTGAGAAAGAAAACCCAAGTATATCTTGAAAAATCATCAATTATAACAAAACAGTATGACCTTTTCCCTTAAGTCATTACTCTAGTTGGACCAAAAGATCCATGTGCAACAGCTCTAGAGGTTTTGAAATAGAAGCTTCAACTTTTGGCTTAAAGGAGGTTCTGTGTTGCTTGCCCTTGAGACATGGCACACAGTTTTCAGAACATGCAAAATGCTTGTTAGGAAGACCCTTAACCAAGCCAAGATTCACAATTTTGTTCATGTTTTTGTAGTTCACATGACCTAACCTCCTATGCCACATATCAGATTCGTCAACTGAGGCTTTGGATACAAAGCAAGCAGTGCCACATGAGGGCGCAGCAACTGACATATCCAAAATGTATAATCCATCTCTCCTAGGTGCCTTAAGCATTATTAGTTCATTAGGAATTTTGACACCAGGTTTGAGGACTATGGCCTCTTTCTCATTAAACATTAAATTCAAATTCTTGTCACACATTTGTGAGACACTAAGCAAGTTAAAATTCAATGTATCAACAAAATTGACCCTGTTAAATTTTACCAGTCCATTTGTCACATCACCTTGTGCTGTGATATGGCCTTTTGTGCTTCCAAAGGCAACTGGTCCTCCATTGATTCTTTTTGTATTTTCCAGAATTTGCTTATTCCCTGTCATGTGGCAAGTACATCCACTGTTAACTACCCATAGGCTATTTTGGCCTTTATTTTGCACCTGCACATATCAGAAATGATTAATTTCTATAGGGGACCCAAGCCTGAGTGGTCTTGGGTCTGCCATAAGTATCATTATACTTATACTCCTTGAGTACTAAAGTATTTAAAACTGGAGCTTCATTAAGCAGATCATCATTGTCAAAACTGAAGTTCTCATATTGAGTACTTGTTTGACTAAATCCTTCACCTTTGGTGTTTTTCCTTTCAGCAATATTTCTTTCCATGTACTCCTTAAATTTTCTTTGCTTGTTTGTTATTTACTTTGGTTTTTCATTTCCTTGGTTAACCAACTTAGTTCTTTCAGGAGATTTTGAAAATCTTTGAGGAAAGTGTTTGTTTTTATTTGAACTCTCCCCCTGAGGTGGAACACAGTAACTTCCACTTGAACTAGTAGCAAAAACAATTTCAGGTTGGTAAGACTTTTTGCTTCTTGAAAATTTTTCTCTAGAGGTGGTCTTTCCTCTAGAAGGATTTCTTCTTCCTTGAGCTTCAAAATGCTCAAACCTATCAGCAAAGTGTACATGTGGTCTCTGCTTTGGAGCAGTAGCTGATCTAGGTTGAGTTTTGTTTTCCGGTTGAACCTGAGTTCGAGCGGAAAAATGTTCCGCTTGAACTTCAGCCGAAAAACGATTTTGCCTTAAAACAGAGAAGCTTCCATTTTTTATCATTACCAATTAAGACCCTGTTGGATTCAGATCCAAAATGCTTCATTGTGTGACTTTTCACAGGTGAAGTTCTTCCTATGAGTTTCTTTTGAAAATTAGCTTTTGGTTGCGAAATAGGTTTTGGTATCAAAAATGGTTTAACTTTACTCATTGGGTTAAACTGGCATACAGCAGCTAGGTGACCTTGTTCACCACAGCACATGCATTCAACAATTTTGGTTTCAAATTTTCTGGGAGACTCAAGTTTGGTTACTTGGTTGAAATTTAGTTGACCAAGCCTTTGAGTTTGACTTCCCTTTAGTTGCTCAGGTTGCTTTCCTCCAACTTTTGAATCCTTGGGTTCATAAACAGTTGGTGGAGGAACAGCAATTGATGGTCTCAAAATGTTTGATTGGTCAGCTGAAGCAGATGTGCTTGCAACAGTGACTTCAGTTTTCTTAGACTCAACAGTGTTTTCAGAACTTGACTGTGATGAAATGTCATCAACTGTGAGACTAACTTTGCATTCAGATTTTAAAGCATCAATCGGTTTGATTACAGGTGAGTATTCAATTGGTGGTTCAACACAGTTATACCCAACACCTGCTTTACCATACATCCCTCCCATCCACAGTTTCTCAGCCTTTTTGTTTGCTGCTTAGAATTTATCACAAGTAAACAAAGCATCTTTCAGCTTGATCTCAAGAACATCAACCTCAGCCTTAGCATCTTTGGTTTCGTTTCTTGACTTCTCAAGCTTTGAGAGCAAGTCATCAAGCTGAGTTTCAAGCACTGAGTTGGTTTGTTTTAACTGTTCATACTCTTTGGTTAAATTTTCAATTTTTGAAATGTATGATGATTCAGTTTTCTTAAATCATTCCTTTAACTCATTTAGGTTTGAAACTTCATCAATCAAGTCAGTGTTGTGATTTCGGTAGTTTGCCACTTGTTCTATGCAGGAAGGGCTGCATAGGTTTTCTAGGACTTTCTCAGGGATAGAGTTTACCTAATCTGAGGTGAAGTCTTGTTTGGCCATCAAAGCATGGTTGATAGGCTCAAACTCAGCAACGAAATCTTCCCATTCAACACATGAGGTTTGATTTGCAACAGCACCTACCACATTCTGGTGGTTTTGACTTCCGGTTGGCTTTGGTGGAATAGGGTGAGAGCCTGAGTTGTTACCAGAATTGTTGTTGTTAGAGTTGTTTCCTCCTTGATTTTTCACTTGGACATGACTTTGGTTCTGTCCTTCTCTTCTTGGTTGAGAGCACTCCCTTGCAAAGTGACCAAGTTGGTGATAGTTATAGCACTTTACCTTGTTTTTGTCAAGGCCTATGTGAGCACCTTTTGTTCCCTTGTAGGTTCTACCAGTCCTTTTGTAAAACCTTTGAGCTCTGACAGACACCATAGAAATTTGAGTCATTATGTCCATTTCCTCCAAATCATCAGCACCTATACATTCAAGATCTTCAGGTATGAAGCCTTGGTGAGTCAGTTTCTAATGTGTTTGAAAAAATTTCTTGACACCTTGGTGTCTCAGGGAAACTGACAATAGGTGACTGATATGATGATGAGTTTGAAGACCTTTGACTGTTAAAATCAGTAGTTACTAGTGCAGATGAAAACAGCTGAGTTGACTCAGAAGATGAGTTTTGTTTAAGATCTAGTTCCGTTTCATAGGCACTGAGTATGCCATGAAGTTCACTGAGTCTCATCTTTTTCAAGTTTTTGCATTCCCTGATGCTCACTGTGTAAACTGTCCACACAGAAGGCAGGGAACGTAGGAACTTTCTGTTAACATCTACTTGGTCTAGTTTTACATCTACCTTTTGGAGTTCATCAAGCAAAGAAACAAATCTTAAGTACTGGTTTGTCATTGTTTCACCAGATTTGAAAGTAAAGTTTTCATACTTTTGTTTTAAGACATCTTTCTTGTTTTATTTTACTTCACTGGTTCCTTCATACATTTCACTTAAGGCATTTCACAGGTCAAATGCAGTTTTATATCCTTTAAACCCACTTAAAATGGAATTAGGAAGTGCAGCCTGTAGAGTCCAATATGCCTTATGGTCAAATTCGAGAGCAGTGTAGTTAGATTCAACATATTTATTTAGTGGTTTTGGTATCTTGACTTCTGCATCATCAGCAGATGAAACCATGGGTGAGTAAGGTCCTTCAGTGAAAGAATTCCAAATACGACGGTCCAGAATCCTAACAAAACCTTCCATCCTGAGTTTCCCGGTACCAAAGTCATCAGGAGTGAACATTGGTGGTTTGTTGGAAGAACCATTTGGGCAACTTAAACTGAAATCACTCATTTTGAAAACCTTTTGAAAGAAGAAATAGCAAAGCTTGTAAAGTAAGCAAGTAAAATATCAACTTTGAAGCACTGAAAGTCTTCAAAGTGAGAGCCGAAGCTCTGATACCACTTGTAGGATCGTTATTAGTTAGAATTAAACTAAAACAAAGCCCTTTACTTGCAAATATAACCCTGCGGAATTAAAGTTATATTTCACTTTACTTAAGCGATATTTAGTTCTTGTGAATAATGTAAATGCTTGATTTGCAGAAAGATAGTAACAACAAAGTATCAAATACTCGGCACTATTTGCATTAACTCAAAGCTACACTATTACAAGTTGTTCAAGGTTTTTTGTACTGAGAGCTAACTAAGCTATATATAGTGCTGATGAGATCAATGACAGCCATTGATCTCATTCGATCTAATCTAGACCGTAAACTAAAAAGTCAAATACAAACTACCAAAAGAATAAACAACGGCAATTGGAATATCTTGCGTGTTTGCAGCAACATACTACTTTAGGAAAGCGGCTTGAATCAGATATAGAAGCATACGAGAAGCTTTTGCAGGATTGGACTTGCTAAAAAGACATCTCAGGAAAAGTCCGTTTGAACTCATTATCTGGTGGATAATCGAGTTCACCCGGAATATTCGCTAAAAGACAAAACTGCTTCTTTCCGCTTGAACTGCCAGTTCCGCTTGAAGTGAGAATTCCGCTTCAACTTCAACTTCAGCCGGACAATAACAAAACTGACATTTAGCCGGAAATCTTCCAAGTGCAATATTCCTTACACTGATGCACTCATTAGTTTGAGCAATACTGATGAGAAGACTGCTCATGAGAAATGGGTCAAGTGCAACAAGATGTGCCTTTTGATCATGAAGAAATCCATTGACATGACCATCAGGGGGGCCATACCAGATTCTGACAATGCCAAAACTTACCTGGGGTCCATGGAGGAGTACTACAAAGGAACCTCAAAAGTGCATGCCGGCAACCTCATTCTCAAGTTGCTGACTACTAAGTATGATGGAAATGGCAGTATTCGTAAGCACCTGATGATAATGAACGACATCGCCAACAAGCTTAAGGTGTTAGATATGCCGATTAGCGAGATGTTTCTGGTTCACTTCATTATGACCTCTCATCCCGCGTCTTTCAAAACCTTCAAAGTCAACTACAATGCTCAGAAGGACAAATGGAAAATGAGCGAGCTGATTGAGATGTCCGTGCAAGAGGAAGAACGTCAGAAGCTTGACAAACCAGAAGTTGCTTACCTCGTGACTGCTAACTCCAACAACAAGAGGAAGGGCAAGTTTCCACAAAGGGAGTATCCTAAGGTTCAGAAAAAGGATGAAGGTACATCATCCGGCTCTAACAACTCCAAGAACAAACCTTACTGAAAGTTATGTCGCAAGCTTGGACATAAACAAAAGGACTGCAAAGGTTTCAAGGAGTGGCTGGCTAAGAAAGGTAATCATCTAAATATGATAACTGAGTCCTTTAATTAAAATGTTCCAACTAATTCCCGGTGGTTTGATTCTGGTTCTGTGATTCATGTAACTAATTAACTCAGGGCTTCCATTCAATCCAGATGCTAGAAAGAAACCAAAGAACACTTAAGCTGGGAAATGGAAAAGATTTAGCCGTTAAAGCCGTTGGAACCTTAGATTTAATAATGAAAACTGGTTTATGCATTAAACTTTATGATACCTTCTGAGATTACTCGGAATCTTGTATTAGGACCAAAGTTAGACATGGACGGTTTTGATGCTTCTCATGGCCATGGCAAACTTACTATCTATTTTAATTAACGTACTATCTATTTTAATTCTCAAGTATTTGGTTTTGGTTATCTGGATGGTGGTCTTTATAGACTAGAACTGGATGATGTTTTCTCTAATTCTTTGTTATCATATAATATTAATAAATCATCAACAAAGAGAAAACCCAAAAGAGACTTAGAAACTTCATCTATGTTATGGCATCAACGTTTAGGCCATATCTCACGTGATCGTTTATCGAAACTCGTGAAAGATGAAATTTTACCATCTCTTGACTTCAATGATTTTGGAATATGTCTTGAATGCATTAAAGGCAAAATGACATCAACCAATATAAAGGGTGCCACTAGAAGTTCTAAATTATTAGAAATTATTCATACTGACATTAGTGGCCCCTACACTACCACTGGAATTACGAGACATAACTCATTTATCACTTTCATAGATGATTATTCTCGTTATATGTATTTGTATCTCATCAAAGAAAAATCTGAATCACTAACAACTTTTAAAGACTATAAAACAGAACTTGAAGAACAATGTGGTCTTCGAATAAAAGTTGTCAGGTCAGATAGAGGAGGTGAGTATTATGGTAGACATACGGATTTGGGTCAGGCCCCTGGTCCATTTTATGAGTTTTCCAAAAGCCAGGGGATCGTGAACCAATATACCATGCTTGGTACTCCTCAACAAAATGGTGTTGCTGAAAGGAGAAACAGAACCCTAATGAACATGGTACGAAGTATGTTAGCCAACTCAGGATTACCTCTGTTCCTCAGAACCGAGGCCTTAAAAGCAGTCGTACATATACTCAATAGAGTTCCCTTAAAATATGTCCCTAAAACTCCTTATGAACTCTGAACAGGAAGGAAACCGAGTCTAAAACATATGAAAGTATGGGGTTGTTTGCAGATGCCAAACTCTATAATCCCTTCTTAAAGAATCTTGATATGAAAACCGTAACCTGTAACTTCATCGGTTATCCCGAACACTCAAAGGGTCATCGGTTTTATTGTCCTTCCTATGTCACACTCGTATAGTAGAAACAAGAAATGTCGTGTTCCTTGAAGATCATAACATCAGTGGGAGCAGTGAAAATTCTCCAGATGATTTGCGAGAAGTACAAGACGGGGGGGGGGGGGGACTCGTCGCTTACCATCACTCCGATTACTCCTCTTGTACACACCTTTGTTGCCGACACTGCACGCACACAACCTCTCACACAACCTCCCTCACCAGGAAATGAAGACACTTCAAACGAACTGTAACACCTGGTTAATTCCGGTAAATCGGAGGGAAATTTTTTTTCCGATTAACAAACTGGACTGTTGAGCCCAGTTAGGCCCATTAGGCCCATTTAGAGATTCACGGTCTGACAAAGGCCCAATTCAAATACCCAATGTTCGGAAAAGTTGTCAGAAGTATTCTGGGTGATTGTTATGCAATTAGAAATATTGTGGAGCAATAAAAGTTGAATTCGATGTAAACCGGCTAAGTTCGTTGTTTAATCGATAAACGTGCCGGATAACCGAACGTTAATATAAATACGTTAGTTCGAGTGATTTTGATAATGGATATATTAACATGGACGTTAATAATTGTTAGAAAGCCTATCCTGATGAATACACGTGGGTTGTGCGAACAGAAACGATAAACGACACTTAACGCGCGTAAGTCACCGGCAGTGACGGAGCGGTCACTGAGGCCGTATTAGAGTATCTGGAAGTGCCAGACACTTGAACATTGATGTTCTGATCGTTAGAAAGGATAACCGTAGGAAACGGTGCGAGAAATAGTGAAATTGGTAAATCGTTCGGTTACACAAGAATAACCGAAAACGGTCGTTTAATTGTTTAAGATGAATTTAACGACCCTGTGAGGTTATAGATATTTTTCTAAGTGTTTATTGAGAATTACAGTCGCGATGATATATCCTGTTCGAGAAACGGAGGTAAACGGTATATGCGTTGTATACGCGCTTTATACCGCGAGTCTAACCGAATATTCACCAAATTATATTTAATCCGACATTTTAAATATTTTAAGAATGATTTTGAGGCTTTTCAAATATTTCAGTCATTATCGAATTATCGCGGTATATTTACTAGACGTTTATAGTTTAACGTTTCGAATATCGCGGTAAATAACTGGTATTTTACAGTGTGTTTACCACTAGAAAACCCTAAATATAAAAGCCCATTTATGTTAAATTTTTCCTCATTCTTGCAAAATCACCAAACACACTCAAGTGTGTGTTCGAGAGAGGAAAGACCAAGGGGGCGGCAGCCGTCTTTCCGGCGACCGGATTCCGGCAGGCGACCGGTAGTGCACCGGCGAACCCACGGTGGCGATGAGGGTTTCTGACCTGTTTCCCCTTCTTTTCTTTCCCCGAGCCCGTTTCTATGCTCCCCGAGTTCGTCTCTGGTCTCGATCGACGGTAAAAGTGGCGACCGCCGCGGAGGCGGCTAGGGTTCCGCCGTACAACGGCGGTGGCGCCCCTCTTCTGGCCAGTTCGCGACTCGGGCGACGCCCCCTTTCTTGTTTTCTCCGGCGATGGTGAGTTCTCTTGGCCCATCTACTCGGTTTCTTCTATTTTCTAGTTACATTTACCTCTCTAAGTCCTGATTTGGGCATGCATGTGCAGATCTGTGAGTTCTATTGATGTTTGATGGTGATTTCGAGATGGTAGTGGTGACTCTCAACTGTCGGAGGCCGACCGGCGGCGGCCATGGCCTCCGGCCGCCGGTTAGAGATAATGGATGATGATGATGAATGTTTTTGGGCACGAGGATGTTGTGCTGAACTAGTAATGTTTTTGGGTTGTCTTTGGTTGCATTTTGGACGGATTCGAGTTAACTCGGTACCGAGTCAACCGAGTCGACTCGGTAAACGCATCTGGTCAACGGGTTTGACTGGTCAAATGATGTCAAACTCAGAAGCTGACCCCGGATTATTGTTCATGGCGAAAAACTAATCGAGATGGACTACTCGTGAGTTTGATTTGGATGTGTTACGGGTTTTACGGTTAACCGGGTCCGGGTTCGCAAACCGACCGGAAGGTATAACCATGTTCGTTACTTGGTTATCATATTAGTAACTTTGTATACGCATTGTGTGAGGAACGTCTAACAATACGAAAGTATACTGTAAATAAAATGATGATAACAAACAAAAATATATATATAAGTTATCATTTTATGTAATAAAATTATAGTTTTGTGATGACAAATATTATAAGATTATGTAGATGAAAAGTATCATTTTATGTTAATAAAATGTATGATTTCATGTAATAAAATGTATCATTTTATGTTAATGAAACCCATCATTTCATGTGAAATATAAATTGAGTAAACCTATATATAAAAGCTATCATTTTATGTAAATCTCTATAAGGTTTTACTAGGGGGGTACCCGCGCGTTGCGGCGGCGACGGTTTATAGGGCGTTATTCATCATTTGTTCGTTTGTTATTGCGGCATGACAATTTACATCGTGATATTTGTTTTTTATAGCGCGATACGGTCCGGTCTCAACTTATAATGCGGTATGCGCATTCATTGGCGGCAATAATTTGTGGTTGGTTATTTGTCTTATGTCCTTGCTTTCGGCAACGACGACAATTTACAACGCGATATTCGTTTATGTTAGCGTGATGCGGCGCAGAGGCAATTTACTATGCGCCATGAGCGTTGAAAATCTAAATAAAATAATAATGAACACACGAATAAGATTGAATAACTGGTTATCAACATAGTAATTTAGTATAGAACATTTTATACATCAAGAGTCTCACATATATCTACGAATGTATACACATAAATCTAGTAATGGTCCTTGAAGAGTTACACATAACTCTAGTGAATGTGAAAAAGTAGACTCTTCATTTCATTCTCTCAGTCATCACTAAATCTTAATTATATTATAATGGATATAAATAAAATCATTAAATTTTTAAAAAAAACTTGTCACAATTTGCTTCATTACTTAGTTTTATATGGTGATGTCCTTTCCCATGAGGTTGTTTAAAATCAAATAAGATGAGTACATAAGCTTACCATTCAAAAACATATTACACTTCCTCAATGAACGATATTAATATATGGGTGACAATTTATAATGAGGTATCGCGCGTTTAGCGGCGATAAAAATTTATAAGACTCGTGACAAAGGTTGCAACATAGCGTTTAACGGCGACAACGACAATCATCCAATGTGGTACTTGTCTTTTTTGTTAGTTTATCAATTGGCTCGTGATATATTGTATTGTACGTCCGGTAAGTAGACTTCATTCGGTTTATTAGCTCCCTACAAGTCGAGTTTATTTTCATTATTGTGGACTCATTGCTTTTGTTTGAGGTTATGTTTGTAAAAAAAAAAACCTAACTTCAAATTTCCATGGAAGCTAAATTCAATTCAAGAAATTACCCTCGCTATATCTAAATACAAATGAAGCGTCTTCATGTTTGATTTTAATTTAGAAAATCAATATCGACACTGTGCATTGGATAAAAAGTTTCTATGTGGCTAAAAACAAAATTGTTACAATATGATTCAAAGCATTCATGTGTTAGACTGAAAAGTCAACACCCACTTCTGTTGGTTTTATAAACAAATAACCATAAGTACCACTTTAAATTTATCTCAGACTCCATAAAAGAATGAACTTTAGAGAAAAGGTTAACACATGCACTATTCATCAAATCCATAATGCTTACCTTATTGGTTTTGTTCCAGTGTAGCGTTAAAATAGAAACAACACATTTTAAACTAAAAGATGTTAGTTTCACTCTTATGCCCGCGCGTTGCGGCGCCGACAGTTTATTTAGCGTTATTCGTCATTTATTCACAAAATTAATTTCTTGAAACATTTTCCCTGTACAGCATGAGACCAAGTTCACATAGGCAACACCAACAATTTTGACTTCTACATTTTAGAAGACATAATACTCAAGAATGTAGTTTAAAAATAAAAAATTAACAATTTTAAGCTAATTTTATGAATGTTCTTTGGATCTCGATTCAACCCTTATAATAACCAAGTAGGGACAAAAACAAACCTTTAATTACCAAAATAATCAGTTCCAAAACTTATAAATACCGAGAGATTAGAAAAAATATTACAATTATGAGTTTGCAGTCGTTTGGTATAAAATTCAACCAATATAGAGCTTTCACACATGGGTGTCTACTTCTAATATAATATCAAGATTCAAGAAGCAGACAAAATAATCATCTATGAAAATTCATGCTATTGAATAAGCAACAATAATAAGGAACATATACTATGGAGAATTTAGTTGAGCTGATGTTTATGGCAGTACATGGGTTTGTAATTAATACTGATTTTCTAGTTGTTGCCCATAAATTCCTACTTAAACACTGATTGATATTCAGTTCGAAAAATATTATAATTATGCTCCTCAAATGTTCAAATCCATACTAAATAGAATATAATGATTTCCCAAAAGTTGAAACTAAACCCAAAAATACACAGAAAATATTCATCGGACTATGTATATAAATATTCTATGTTTGTCTTGTTTATTAACTTAGATGGAGCAACAAAAGCAACCTGTAGACTGGGCAAAAACACTCTGGCTAAAGACCAGTGGTGCATCTATGTCACACCCCCAAAATACCACTAACGGAGTTTATACCGTTAAGGGGCGCGACTAGACCAGGATCCACAACCATAGTTACAAATACTAAACGAATCAGGGTTAGTTCAAACACAAATTATAGATAAAGTCTCAGATACAACGCAGCGGAATAAAATATTGTCTTATAGCACTAACCACGTGCTTTACAAAGTTAACATTGTTTTAAAATTCCCAAGTTAAGTTTTAAACAGAAATAAACATCTTCTTGTGCCATGCCAACCTCCAGCGGATACTCCTTAGCGATCTGCAAAAGTTTAAACCACGCAAGTGTCAACCTAACGGTTGGTGAGTTCACAGTGGGCTTGTCATGCATTGGCCCGGTCTCATAATCATTGTTCGTATCAAGATGTACTTACAAAATATTCATTTGTGAAAAGCAATGCTCGTATTTAATTCTCAGTTTATAAATGGTTTGTCCGTGACCACGTCATCGGGTATGTACTAGTTCCGTAAAGTTAAAGGACTCAACCGATATCGCGGGTAGCTAATCCGTTGTTCCATGCTCTAAGGAAGTTTGTACCAAAGCTGACTTATTTTGTGGGGGCCGAGCCATCCCGTACGGTGCGGACCAAGTCATCGCGGTTTCTGCCTCCCCCGTGTCCTCTCGGGACCACGGTCAAATAGGCTGATATTGTTCCTCCGTGCACTCCCCGTGCCACGGGGCGGAGTTTGTCAAACTCCAGTAGATCTACCCAACATCCCCTCGCTTTACAATTAATGGCACAATTTTAGTTGAGGACTTTTAAGTTATAAGGCATCCTTAGAAAACATGTGATATCATATGGTTTAGACTTTAACCTACACTAGCCATATTAAAACGTTTTCAGTTTTGTTTCAGAAAAACAGTTCGTTCAGAGTTCACAAGTGTTCCCATAAAACACTTCAGTTCATCAAGTGGGTGCCAAGCATCCCGGGTTCTCATGTTCATCAGTGAGGTGCCTAGCACTCTCGAGTTTATCAGCATTGTTTTCGTTAAGTTATTCTGTGTGGCCCATCGGACTCACGGTAAGCGGGTTAGTGACACTCACCTTTGGTTGTACTGCTACACTTCAAGAAATCCAATTTATGTTTGCTTAACGAAGACCTAGAACACGTTTAGGTCTTAGGTATTAGTTTCGTGTCTATTCTTTACTTAACGTCACTATGGTCCATAACATAGCACGTTGCAATTATGACTCGACATACCGACACACGACACCAATGGTTGATCATAGATAAGGGCTCATATAAATCAGAAATCAAACATGTTTCATCATGGCATAATCATGTAAGTCATGGCATAACACTTAAGCAAATTTCACAAGTTTGGTTTTTAGGTCAAGTCTTAGTTTCGCTAGCATAGTTTCGCTAGGCAGTTTCGCTAGGTGCACGGGCAGCACTTTCGCTAGGCAATGCCCGGTAACACAGTTTCGCTAGGCTAGTTTCGCCCGAAACTGCTGACGCAGTTTCGCTAGCCTAGTTTCGCAGGGAAACTGGTTTGAACTTTCGTTCAGGTATTTCGCTCGATAGTTTCGCTCGAGCTGGTCTGGTCAGGTTCCCGACGACACTATAGTTTCGCTGGTCAGTGTCGCTGGAAGGAGATATAATTTCGCTACTTAGTTTCGCCCAGAGAACACACAGTTTCGCTGGTCGCGAAAAACATACGGATTTGCCTAAAAATCAACCTAACAGCTTCTGATCATACATGAAATTCATTATCTATCATCCCTAGGCATTTACCAACATAAATCAAGCAGCTTTAACAAGTTTAACATGTATTTTGATCATCAAATCTCTAAAATAGGTTCAAAACCCTAAAATGACCTAAATTGCATAAATCTCTAACATGGATGGAATTCACACGTAAAGTTATCAACTTTAGTACAGATCTAGCGTCCTAAAGCATATATACAGAAGATCAAGCAATATCATGAGGGTTTGGTCATGCTTTTTAAGAAAAACACATATTAAACACATAATGGAGGTTTTTGAGACTCACGGTTCGATCTCCTAGCTTGGTAGGTGATGGTTTGAGACTGAGATCTCGACAACTCGGTGTGAATCTCGGCTGACCAGAATCTCCAGGAGAAAAGAGTGTGTGTGTGTTGTTGTGTGGTTTGAGCAAATGAGGCTACTAGGGTTTATTAAGTTTATTTATATGAGAGGCTAGTTTCGCTGGCAGTTTCGCTGGCTGGCGAAACTGGCTCTAATCTCGGGTACATTGATCAGTCTAGCCAGCTACCGGGCGAATCTATAGTTTCGCTCGGTAGTTTCGCTGACTACCAAATTTAGGCAATTTTCACATAATCAAGTATTTACAATTAATCATGCTATTCACAATAATAAGTCATGTATTTAAATCACATTGCACATTAAGACAATCAATGATGAACACTTAACACACATGGACGGGTTCGGTGATCAACCAAAGGTCGTGGACGTATTCGGCCTAGTTAAGCATTAGTTATTTAAGTTAACACTTATAACGTAACTAACGGGTTTGTCTAACGGAAGTTAACCTTGAAATTCTCGGGTGTCACATCATTCCCCTGAAATTGGAATTTTCGTCCCGAAAATTATTCTTGTGTCGTAGCGTTCGCAGCATCAGCTGTCGTCGTTGCTATCGTCGCTGCTATCGTCGCTGGGGAAAGAAAGCAAAAAAGTTTTAGGGTTGTCACATCCTCCTCCCGTTAAGGAATTTTGGTCCCCAAAATTAAATCATACCATGAGTTTCCGTGGATGTTTGCTCGAACAAGTGAGGATACTTTTTCTTCATCTGATCCTCACGTTCCCAAGTATATTCAGGTCCACGTCTTGAGTTCCATCGCACCTTGACGATCGGAATCTTGCTACGTTTGAGGGCTTTCTCCTCGCGTCCCATGATTTCTACTGGTTGCTCAATAAATCTCAGATGTTCGTCGATTTCCAATTCCTCCAAGGGAATTATTTCGATGTCTTCAGCCAGACATTTCTTCAGATTGGAAACGTGAAACACGTTGTGAACTCCATCGAGTTCAGCAGGGAGTTGCAATCGATAGGCCACCGGGCCTACTTCCCCAATAATTTCAAACGGACCGATGTAGCGAGGATTTAACTTTCCACGCTTCCCGAAGCGTATCACTCCCTTCCAAGGAGATACCTTCAACAATACTTTGTCACCCACCTCGAACTTTAGAGGTTTTTGGCGTTTGTCGGCGTAACTCTTTTGTCGATCACGTGCTGCAGCTAACCGTTGCCTAATTTGAATAATCTGTTCGGTCATATCATGGATAACTTCCGGTCCAGTGAGCCCTCTCTCACCCGTTTCAGCCCAACACACGGGCGATCTACATTTCCTGCCGTAAAGTGCTTCAAAAGGTGCAGCACCTATACTTGAATGATAACTATTGTTGTAAGAGAACTCCACCAGTGGAAGGTGAGTCTCCCAATCCTTTCCAAAGTCAAGAACGCAAGCTCGGAGCATATCTTCTAAGGTTTGAATCGTTCGTTCCGTCTGACCGTCAGTCTGCGGGTGATAAGCTGTACTCATGTCTAGTCGGGTTCCCAATGCTTCCTGCATTGATTGCCATAACCGGGAAGTGAATCGAGGATCTCGATCAGAAATGATAGTCTTAGGCACACCGTGAAGCTTCACAATTTTGTCGATGTATAGCTTTGTCAATTTATCCATATTATCACTTTCCTTCATCGGAATGAAATGTGCAGATTTGGTTAACCGATCGATGATAACCCAAATCGCATCCGGTTGATTTGATCGATGAGGTAGTCCTGTTACAAAATCCATTGAGATATCCTCCCATTTCCATTCTGGGATCTTTGGTTGTTGCAGTAAACCAGAAGGCTTTTGGTATTCAATCTTGACTCTTGAGCAGGTTAAGCATTTGGCCACATATCGAGCAATGTCGGCTTTCATATTCGGCCACCAATAAAGATTTTTCAAGTCCTGATACATTTTATCTGATCCAGGGTGCACCGAATATCTTGACTTGTGAGCCTCGTCCATCACGAGCTCACGGAGACTTCCAAACAAAGGAACCCAGATTCTGTCATTATAATACGTGAGTCCATCGGACTTAACTTCAGAATGGCCATCTACACCACGCAGTGCTTCAGCTGCGAAGTTTTCGGCTTTCAAAGCTTCTCGTTGGCAGTCACGAATCCGATCCGGTAATCCTGAATGTATTGTAAGTTGAAGCGCTCGTATCCGACGAGGCTTTTCGTATTCTTTTCTGCTCAGGGCATCGGCCACCACGTTGGCTTTTCCAGGATGATACTTAATAGCCAAATCATAATCGTTCAGTAATTCAACCCACCTTCTTTGCCGCATGTTGAGATCTTTCTGATCAAAGATGTGTTGCAAACTTTTATGATCGGTGAATATTGTGCACTTTGTTCCATATAGGTAATGTCTCCAAATCTTGAGTGCATGAACAACGGCTCCCATCTCCAAATCATGCGTTGTATAATTCTTTTCAGTATCCTTTAGTTGCCTGGACCCATAGGCAATCACTTTATCTCGTTGCATCAACACGCAGCCGAGTCCTTGAATCGATGCATCGCAGTAAACCACAAAGTCGTCTATTCCATCGGGTAACGCAAGAATTGGAGCCGAACATAACATATCTTTAAGCGTTTGGAACGCGCGCTCTTCTTTTTCACCCCATCTGTATTGCACTCCTTTGTGCGTTAAGGCTGTTAAGGGTTGAGCCAATTGAGAGAAACCTTTAATAAACCTTCGATAATATCCGGCAAGTCCTAAAAATTGTCGGATTTCCGTTGGCGCTCTTGGGGTAGACCAGTTCTTTATTGCTTCCACTTTGGCCGGATCAACATGAATTCCTTCCTCATTAACAATGTGTCCAAGAAACTGGACTTCGCGGATCCAAAAATCGCATTTTGAAAACTTAGCATAGAGCTGTTCCTTGCGGAGTAATTCCAAAATAAGACGCAGGTGCTCCTCGTGTTCTTCCTTTGACTTGGAGTAGATCAAAATATCGTCGATGAAGACTATCACAAACTTATCGAGGTACGGCTTGCACACTCGATTCATCAGATCCATAAATACGGCAGGTGCATTGGTTAGCCCAAACGGCATAACCAGGAACTCGTAGTGTCCATACCGAGTTCTGAAAGCTGTCTTGGGTACATCCTCATCACGAACGCGAAGCTGGTGATATCCAGACCGTAGATCAATCTTTGAAAAGTAGCTTGAACCTTGCAGTTGATCGAAGAGATCGTCGATTCGAGGAAGTGGATACCGATTCTTGATCGTAACTTTGTTAAGCTCTCGGTAGTCAATGCACATGCGGAACGTTCCGTCCTTCTTCTTAACAAACAGTACCGGAGCTCCCCATGGAGACGAACTTGGACGAATAAACCCCTTGTCGAGTAGCTCTTGCAGTTGTGAGGAGAGTTCGTTGAGTTCACTTACAGCCAATCGATACGGTGCGCGTGCGATCGGAGCGGCACCCGGAGCTAAATCAATCCCAAACTCAACTTGTCGAAATGGAGGCAAGCCAGGCAGATCTTCAGGAAATACGTCTTGGAAGTCGCGAACTATCGGGTAATCATCAATTTTGCGCTCGGGATGTGTCGTGTCAGTGACGTTCGCAAGAATCGCGAAGTGACCCTTACGGAGGCATTTCTGAGCTTTAAGGAACGAAATAATGCCGGTGACAGTTCCACCTTTCTCACCTTGAACCGTTAATACTTTACCGTCTTCGAGTGGGATACGAACCACTTTTTCTTTACATAAGATTTCAGCCCGATTCTCGGATAACCAATCCATTCCTACTATAACGTCGAAACTACCAATTGGGAAAGGCATAAGGTCGATTCCTAGGGTATGGCCCGATAGTTCTAGCTTACAATCCTTAACTATCTGGGTCGTATCATGAAGTTTACCATTTGCTAGTTCTACCACATATTTAGCATCTAAGTCGATCGGTTTAGCATTAATTATTCTAGCAAATTTAGTGGAAATAAAACTTTTCTCAGCGCCAGAATCAAATAAAACAGTAGCAAAGAAACCGTTCAAAATAAATTTACCATTTATCACGTTGGCGTCATTGCGAGCTTCACCCTGGCCCATGACGAAAGCTCGACCTCTACCATTTCCACCATTCCCGTTTCCACCATTACCATTGCCATTCCCATTACCATTACCTCCGCCGTTACCATTCCCACCGTTATTTCCCTGATTGCCATTACCTTGTCTTCTTAGCTGAGGGCAGTCTCTCTTGATGTGACCTTGAGCACCACACTCAAAGCAGCCACGGGCTCCCCCATTGTTGTTGTTCTGGTTCTGACCGTTGTTCCCATTACCCCGATTGTTCCCATAGTTGTTCCCTTGATTGTTGCTGTTCCTTCTGGGGCGGTTTTGCTGCTCGGGTAAAGTTGCCCAACAGTCCTTCGCTTCGTGGCCTCCCTTGCCACACCTTTCGCAGCTCACATTCTTCCTACAATTACCAGCATGATGCTTTCCACACCTGTTGCACAAGGGCAGGTTACCCCTGTAGTTGCTCTGACCATTTCCGCCCTGGCGGTAGTTACCACTGTTATTCCCAGACCTCTTGCTTTGACCTTGGGAGTTATAGGACCTCCCAGTGCTGTTTCCAACACTCTGAACATTCATCGAGTTTTCGGGAGCTTCATCATCAGCCTTTCTCTTGCCACTCAAGGCAGTCTTCTCGGTGGCTTTCGCAGGTAGTGTACCCTTTTCGACCTCTTGATCAGTGAGTTTGTGAGCCAAACGAATGGCTTGCTGCACGTTTGCGGGGTTGCTGGCAGTCACCAATCCCTTGATTTGAGGCGCGAGGCCTTCCAGATAACGCTCGATGCGTTTGAATTCAGCGTCAACCATTGAGGGGCACAAGACCTCATACTCGTGATATCGTGCAGTGTACTGTTCAACCTCAGACCCAGACATCTTCAAATTCAGGAATTCGCCTTCAAGCTTCTTCACTTGGTCGCGGGGACAGTATTCCTCCATAATCAGATCCTTAAATGCTGCCCACTGCATGTTGTCAGCCGCTTCTAGCCCAACCATCTGAATTTCAGCGTTCCACCAGGAGAGTGCAGCTCCTTCGAAAGTACCAGTAGCAAACTTAACCTTGCTTTCAGCCGGGCAGTTACATATGGAGAAAACCTTTTCGGACTTTTCAATCCACCTAAGGAGTCCTACAGCTCCTTCTTCGCCGGAAAATGTCATCGGCTTACAGTCCATGAAGGACTTGAACGTGCAGTGGTGCTGGTTTCCTGATGCATAAATAGTTCGGATTTTAAAATTAAACAGGTCATGATATAATTGCTTTGTGCCTTAACCGGCATAATAGTTACCCTGTGCGGCATATGCAGCTTGGACGGCTGCCACCGCGGCTTGTACATGTTCAGCAATCATCGCTTGTAGCTGTGCAGGCGTCATGTTTATGCCACCTCTTCCGTTTCCTCTTCCAGACATCTTGCTGAACGGTTAAAGTAGCCAGTGTTCAGTCACAGTTATATATTATACATATCCCATAATATGTATATTAGCCAGTTCCCGTTATCCCTCTATTAGTCCAGAAAAATTTTCGTGCAAATTGAGGCGTCGTCGAAGAACGTCGTAAATGCTATCGTCGAAGGTCGGCTTCCCATAAAGTCACCGTCGGCGTAGTCGTCGTAGTAGAAATCAGGACGTAGCGTGTAGCATCTTTTCGTTGTCGCTTTCCCCAGAGTAGTGTGCGTATTTGGGGTCGCATTTCGTATTTGTGTGTGAAAATTTCCTAAGGTCTTCCGTTAGACTACTTAGACACGGTCTATACATATATATTTATACATATATATACATACGTATTAAGCCTTTACTTACACAGCAGAGCGAGTATCCCAGGTTGGCACGTAAAAATTTTGTCTTTGGGAATTTGTTTATTCGTTTTGTAACCAAGGTTTTCAAGTTGCAGTTTCCAAATCGTTTTCAGAAATGATTCCAGTTCTCTGCAACCTATGGCTCTGATACCAATCTGTCACACCCCCAAAATACCACTAACGGAGTTTATACCGTTAAGGGGCGCGACTAGACCAGGATCCACAACCCTAGTTACAAATACTAAACGAATCAGGGTTAGTTCAAACACAAATTATAGATAAAGTCTCAGATACAACGCAGCGGAATAAAATATTGTCTTATAGCACTAACCACGTGCTTTACAAAGTTAACATTGTTTTAAAATTCCCAAATTAAGTTTAAAACAGAAATAAACATCTTCTTGTGCCATGCCAACCTCCAGCGGATACTCCTTAGCGATCTGCAAAAGTTTAAACCACGCAAGTGTCAACCTAACGGTTGGTGAGTTCACAGTGGGCTTGTCATGCATTGGCCCGGTCTCATAATCATTGTTCGTATCAAGATGTACTTACAAAATATTCATTTGTGAAAAGCAATGCTCGTATTTAATTCTCAGTTTATAAATGGTTTGTCCGTGACCACGTCATCGGGTATGTACTAGTTCCGTAAAGTTAAAGGACTCAACCGATATCGCGGGTAGCTAATCCGTTGTTCCATGCTCTAAGGAAGTTTGTACCAAAGCTGACTTATTTTGTGGGGGCCGAGCCATCCCGTACGGTGCGGACCAAGTCATCGTGGTTTCTGCCTCCCCCGTGTCCTCTCGGGACCATGGTCAAATAGGCTGATATTGTTCCTCCGTGCACTCCCCGTGCCACGGGGCGGAGTTTGTCAAACTCTAGTAGATCTACCCAACATCCCCTCGCTTTACAATTAATGGCACAATTTTAGTTGAGGACTTTTAAGTTATAAGGCATCCTTAGAAAACATGTGATATCATATGGTTTAGACTTTAACCTACACTAGCCATATTAAAACGTTTACAGTTTTGTTTCAGAAAAACAGTTCGTTCAGAGTTCACAAGTGTTCCCATAAAACACTTCAGTTCATCAAGTGGGTGCCAAGCATCCCGGGTTCTCATGTTCATCAGTGAGGTGCCTAGCACTCTCGAGTTTATCAGCATTGTTTTCGTTAAGTTATTCTGTGTGGCCCATCGGACTCACGGTAAGCGGGTTAGTGACACTCACCTTTGGTTGCACTGCTACACTTCAAGAAATCCAATTTATGTTTGCTTAACGAAGACCTAGAACACGTTTAGGTCTTAGGTATTAGTTTCGTGTCTATTCTTTACTTAACGTCACTATGGTCCATAACATAGCACGTTGCAATTATGACTCGACATACCGACACACGACACCAATGGTTGATCATAGATAAGGGCTCATATAAATCAGAAATCAAACATGTTTCATCATGGCATAATCATGTAAGTCATGGCATAACACTTAAGCAAATTTCACAAGTTTGGTTTTTAGGTCAAGTCTTAGTTTCGCTAGCATAGTTTCGCTAGGCAGTTTCGCTAGGTGCACGGGCAGCACTTTCGCTAGGCAATGCCCGGTAACACAGTTTCGCTAGGCTAGTTTCGCCCGAAACTGCTGACGCAGTTTCGCTAGCCTAGTTTCGCAGGGAAACTGGTTTGAACTTTCGTTCAGGTATTTCGCTCGATAGTTTCGCTCGAGCTGGTCTGGTCAGGTTCCCGGCGACACTATAGTTTCGCTGGTCAGTGTCGCTGGAAGGAGATATAATTTCGCTACTTAGTTTCGCCCAGAGAACACACAGTTTCGCTGGTCGCGAAAAACATACGGATTTGCCTAAAAATCAACCTAACAGCTTCTGATCATACATGCAATTCATTATCTATCATCCCTAGGCATTTACCAACATAAATCAAGCAGCTTTAACAAGTTTAACATGTATTTTGATCATCAAATCTCTAAAATAGGTTCAAAACCCTAAAATGACCTAAATTGCATAAATCTCTAACATGGATGGATTTCACACGTAAAGTTATCAACTTTAGTACAGATCTAGCGTCCTAAAGCATATATACAGAAGATCAAGCAATATCATGAGGGTTTGGTCATGCTTTTTAAGAAAAACACATATTAAACACATAATGGAGGTTTTTGAGACTCACGGTTCGATCTCCTAGCTTGGTAGGTGATGGTTTGAGACTGAGATCTCGACAACTCGGTGTGAATCTCGGCTGACCAGAATCTCCAGGAGAAAAGAGTGTGTGTGTGTTGTTGTGTGGTTTGAGCAAATGAGGCTACTAGGGTTTATTAAGTTTATTTATATCAGAGGCTAGTTTCGCTGGCAGTTTCGCTGGCTGGCGAAACTGGCTCTAATCTCGGGTACATTGATCAGTCTAGCCAGCTACCGGGCGAATCTATAGTTTCGCTCGGTAGTTTCGCTGACTACCAAATTTAGGCAATTTTCACATAATCAAGTATTTACAATTAATCATGCTATTCACAATAATAAGTCATGTATTTAAATCACATTGCACATTAAGACAATCAATGATGAACACTTAACACACATGGACGGGTTCGGTGATCAACCAAAGGTCGTGGACGTATTCGGCCTAGTTAAGCATTAGTTATTTAAGTTAACACTTATAACGTAACTAACGGGTTTGTCTAACGGAAGTTAACCTTGAAATTCTCGGGTGTCACAATCTACATCTACAATTTACATATTCAATTCACTAAACAACAAAGTTCAAATAAAAATAGTGCTTTTATTAAGTGTATAGAGCTAACCTTGACAAGTATGTTACATTCGCCTAAGCGATGGCTTCATCAACCTCTTTCAAGATATATAAGTGTTCACTTCCATAGTCTAAAAGAAAAAATTAAGCAAGTGAAATTTAGTAAACTACTGTGATTTTTATATAAACCTATAGAAAAAGAGAGAAGGATAACCTAATCATAAATAAAAGATATGAATTTTCTATCAAGATAATTTTGATCAACTACCGTTTCGTTCTCTCCCATGGTCAGAAAATACTGATTATCCTAAACCTGTAATGAAAATAAGAGCCAAAGTAATTAAATGAACGTGTAAGCAACGCTGAAACCATGGTATGAAGTTAAAGCATACACAAAAAATGCAGAAAAAGTTGTTTATATTTCTATTTTAGAACGAATAGCTCACACACACTCTAATCGTACTCCTAAATTTATGAATTCCAGTAAACCATCTTTAAGAAATTGAAAACATTAAAGACCACAAGAACAAAGATGTTTAATGTTGTTGATCATCACAATGAAAAACACGAACTTGATACCTACATCGGTGACATGTTTTTCCTCTGACTTAATCATAGATTCGCTTGCCATCCTTCTCATATCCATCAACAAATAGGGTCCACTCTATTTTAGCATAACCAACAAGTTTTCATGTTCTTCAGTGCAAATAACAGGCCAAGAGGTCCTTGCCAAACAACATATCATCACCATCTTTACCAGTTTTAAAAAACAACCTGAGTGTAGCTAATTGCAGGTGTACTCTGCAACTTGAGGTGGAAAACCTTTTGTGTTGTGTAACCATACTCGGACACTTTTAGTTCAATCCTTGTTAACTGAATCTGCATTTATGTAGAGCCATAGACATATTTAAAACAAACAATATTAATAGAAGTTATCCATCTCTTGATTGAAATTCGACATTTGAAACAGAATTTGAAGGTCATTGATCACAATATATATCTGGTCTCTAATTTTCAGGTATTTAGGACATACTATGACCAAAGGTCCAAGTGTCACATAACTTTTTACCTAAAATAATTCAATAAAATTAAATGCATGAATTGGACGTGGGTCTAATTGCATCAATATGTACCTCTGCAATCATGCGCCACTAACCCAACTGTCATGAACCATTAGCCAACACCTGCAGTAAACAGAGAAAACATAACATAAAAAAGATGGTGGTGAGTTTGATGACCTGTATAAACATTGGCTAGCTTTAGATCTAACAAAAAATATTTCAAACGTATAATGATGTGTGAAAAGATGCAGTAAAGCAACAGTGACAATTATTTTTAATAAAACCTTAGAAAAACAATCATAATGAGACAGGGGGGAATATAGCTTACTATATGGATGTTTGTAATATAACATCACTAAATGTGCTATCATGAGCTATTATCCGACCGCCGAATTCAACACGGACACTTAATTAGTGCATAATGTACTAACAGTTGTGCAAATTAGCCAAACAACACATAAATCAGATTGTGACCATCCCATACTCTTCTTGTCAAACAGTCAACCAAACAACACATAAATCAGATGGCATATGTTCTGAAACTTTATATACGAAAACCAGAATGGATACCATCAATTTGAAATGTGCATCCATTCTGCTTTAGTTAATGAATTTCAAATAAAATGTATCCATTCTACTCTAGTTAATAACCTTTTCCTTCAAATGTGAAAATTTAAGTAGGCTTGCATCTTAAAAGTTTTATAATTTTTATTCCAACACAATTTATGTTTATGTGTAGTCTGAAGGCAGTTTATGTTGATAATGATATCTGAAAACAATATTTAAGTGGGTTTGCACTTTAAATTAAAGTAATATTTTACATAATAAAGCTTCATAGTTCATTTGTAAATTAGTTCATCTGTTGAAAGCTTCATAGTTCATTTGTAAAGTAGAACAATATTCAAGTAGATACCACCATTAGACAACCCTGATGCAGAAAGCTTCATAGTTCATTTGTAAAGTAGAACAGATCCAATCATCAGTGAAAAGTCATTTTTAATATGCTGAACTCACTTCGACCTGAGCTGTTGAAATTCAAGGGAACAAATAATTAATATTGTGGCAAAAACTTCAAAAATTACAAAAACAACCTGGAATTCAAGTAAGCAATTCATCTGCCTCCTTAGATATATCAGCATCCTTCCCTCTAAAATTATGTCAAAATAAAGAAGAAAACAAAAATTAGTTCAAATTGCAAGCCCAAGAACAATGATTATACCTCAAATTGCCACCCGAAGATAGTAGACGGAAGACGAAAACAAATCTGCAATTAAATTAAAGCATCAGTGTTTTAGGGTTTAGCCAGATGACGAAGAGAGTGAACTCTACCTATGACGTCGCCTGTTGTTCTTGTGATTGTCAACACCGGCTATTTCATTCAATCGGAGGCAGATAGCTCTTTGTGATTGCCTCAATCGCATGACCCAACAACAACGTAAAACCCTACAAAACGCAAGAAAAATGGATCGATGGAAGAAGTTGAGAAATCAGAGAGAAATCTTCAATCGTAGATCCAAAAAATTCGGGATGAAATAGAACCGAGAAATAGGGACTGAAAGTACACGCAGATTTGAGCAGTTAGAGAAAGTATTGTATTTGAATTTCAAACATTTTTGAATTAGGATGGAGGTCGGATTCAAGGTCGAGAGAATAGGGTCAGATCTAGATCGAAAGAAAAGAGGTTAAAAGAGAGTGACGGATTTGAATTTAATTACCTGTTTTGGTCCTGCAAGTCTGCGATTTCAGAAAGGATTTTGAATTAGGTCTTCATTGGGTATGGATGAATGACAGATCTTCTGATGCTCATCTGAAGAACCGATGAACCCTGATCCCTAACCCCTTTGGGTGCTGCAATTTTTGTTTTTATGTGATAAAGTCTTCGCGATTTCAGTTCAAAAGAGAGATTCCCTGCGTTCAAAGAGAACAAAGAGAAAAGGGTTTGTCAAGCTGTAATCACTTGTACATAAAGCCTTAAAGATTGTACCTCTTAATTTTCACTTGTAACTTATGCATAAATAAGTTGTACATCTTAATTTTCAACCATTTGGAAGAATATGTATTATAAGATAGTAGAGATAGAAGATAAAACCAAAAGGAAACGAGAGATTTTATAAACATATGACATTCGGTTTCTGAGAATAAACAAAACTATGATTTTATGCAACAAAAGTTATCATTTTATGTAAGCAAAGTTAAGATTTTATGTAAACAAGCTTATGATTTCATGTGGACAAAAGCTACGCTTTCACCTTTACAAAAGTCATAACATCATGACAAATGTAATTGAATAAGTATCTATGTATAGATATTTAAGTTATGACTTCAGGGAATATTCTAAGGTTAATAAAATGTAATCATTCGAGATCCGAGAGTTTCGTTAGAATAAATAATCTGTCATCAAGCCACACGGTCGTATTGCCACTAAGGGCAATACCACTGTGTCCGACAGAAACTGCCTATTTAGAAATAGACAGATAAATGCGATTGAATCCGGGTTAAGCCGTATGACTGTATTGGGACATCCGGTCGTATCGGAACTTCAACCTACGGACGCATCGTATATTTTGGGCGCGGAGCACAACCGAGCCTAACCAGTATTATTGTTGTGTTAAATTAAAGGTACCTATGTTTGTTTAGGTCATCAGATTCTCCGAGCTTGATGCATTGTCGAGGTGCCTAACCTTCAATTTGTATGCTGGACCAACTGTGAGTTGTAGTTTCCCCTTTTTAACTTATCATGTTTTTGGGGTGCATATGAACTGTGTCTAAACATTGTTTTTGTGTTCAATACTGTGCTGTGTTATATATCGTGACTTGAGGTGCCGGCGGAATCCCACCGCGTTTATGTTTCGGTACCTGCGGTGTTACTGCGTTTGGGAAGCGTAGGGTCAATTTAGGCCGTTCTTGTTTTGTTCCTGGAATTGAGGAGCAAGGCCACGAGGCATATGCGTATCCTTACAGCTGTGTAGGTAGATCAAGGTGTCGCATACCCGTTGTTTTGGGCCCCTTTTTGGTTACTTGTGTTGGTTGAACGGGTGATGTCGTATATGTTTGAAACATGAGGAGGGGCTCGGGAAAGTTGCTCCGAGTTTCCTCCGATTGCTGGTTTGACCCTAATGGTATTTATCACAGGCACTATGTATTGGAAATGTTTTTAGACTATTTTGGAGTCAACTGCTACGACTCACCAACAACGTTTGTTGTTGACGTGTTTTTGGTTCATATGCAGGTAAGTAACTACTGGGTTGATTTGAAGGATAGGCGGGGATGGGCTAGACTTGATGTGTGCAAGACCTAGCAGTTGGGGTAGCCTAAGTTCGCGGTCTACGGTGTTGTACCAGTCTTAGAGAACCTGGGCCCAATGAAACGCAGAGAATACAATAGTGCACCAATGAGATTGAATATAAGTAACCCCCTCATAGGTCGTTGACGCTTGGGTATGTCCCGTCGTTTCATTGTTTGGACTGGTCAGCCCGTTCTAAGATAAGGTATCTGTTTGCTTCCACGTGTTCTGATACGGGCAGCCGGTCCCACACCCTCCCCGCGGTGGCGGTCGCGGAGTGTGGTGTGACACGAACAACTATAAAACAATGCCTAACCCGTTGTTCAACCCAGGAGGTCATTTAGAGTGAGAAAGCCTACTAACTTTGATGACTATGAAACTTATTTGGCTGAAATTGAATTAGATGGTGGAAAGTTTGTTGATCCTACCTCTTATAAAGAAGCCATGAACAGTGATCACTCTTCTGAATGGAATAAAGCTATGCTTGATGAACATGATTCCATGAAGAAAAATGACGTTTGGGATTTAGTTTAATTGCCCAACGGTGCAAAACCCGTAGGATGCAAATGGTTCTTCAAAACTAAACTAGATCCTCAAGAAAACGTTGAACGCTACAAAGCGAGATTGGTTGCAAAAGGCTACGCTCAGAAAGAGGGAACTGACTATCATGAGACTTTTTCTCCTGTCTCTCGAAAGGATTCCTTAAGGATCGTTGCGGCCCTAGTAGCTCATTTTGATTTAGAGCTATATCAAATGGACGTTTAAACTACTTTCCTGAACGGTGACTTGTATGAAGAAGTGTTCATGACGTAGCCTGATGGGTTTAAACCAGAAAGTGAAGAACATTTAGTCTGCAAATTAAAGAAATCGATATATGGGTTGAAACAAGCATCGCGTCAGTGGTATCTAAAGTTTGATGAAGTCATGAAGAAACAAGGTTTCCTGAAGAATCAAGTGGACCAATGCACCTTTCTTAGGATGAGTGGGAGCAACTTTATTATACTTGTCCTATACGTAGATGACATTCTCTTGGCAAGTAATAGTTTAGATATGTTGCATGAGTCAAAGCGATTACTTTCGCTCAACTTTGACATGAAGGATCTCGGAGAGGCTTCCTACGTTATAGGCATCGAAATACACCGAGATAGAGCCAAAGAGATCTTAGGCTTGTCCCAAAAGGCCTACATTGAACGCGTCCTCGCTCGATATAACATGCAACATAGTAACCCCTCTAAAGCTCCTGTAGTTAAAGGAGATGTTTTCGGCACTTTCCAATGTCCGAAAACAGATGAAGAAAAGGAGAGAATGAGAATGATACCTTATGCATCTGTAGTTGGTAGCATCATGTATGCTCAAGTCTGTACTCGTCCAGATATTGCTTACATTTCTGGCATGTTAGGCCGTTATCAAACTAATCCTGGCCATAATTACTAGACAGCAGCTAAGAAGGTTCTCAGATATCTGAATGGGAAGAGAGACTACAAACTAACCTACAGAAGAAGTGATAATATGGAATTAGTCGGATATTCTGATTCCGATTTTGCCAAATGTAAAGATGATAAGAAATCCACCTCGGGATACATCTTTATGTTAGCAGGCGGGCCCATTTCATGGAAGAGTCATAAACAACAGCTAACTTCAACATCCACTATGATGGCAGAGTACATTGCTGTTTACAACGCAACCTATCATGGAATGTTGCTCAGAA
Source organism: Deinandra increscens subsp. villosa (assembly GCA_039602395.1). Classification (NCBI taxonomy): domain Eukaryota; kingdom Viridiplantae; phylum Streptophyta; class Magnoliopsida; order Asterales; family Asteraceae; genus Deinandra; species Deinandra increscens. The sequence continues at coordinate 70,826,777 of JBCNJP010000023.1, forward strand.
ACCTGATCACTGGACTCAAAATTGTTAATTCCATTTCTAGATCATTGAAGCTTTATTGTGATAATTCAACTGCCGTTACTTTCTCGAACAGTAACAGTACGACTGGCGCTGCACTATATCTCAATACAAAGTATTTGTTCATTCGTGAACGAGTTGAGGAAAATGTTCTTTGTATTGAGTATATAAGTACTAAGGATATGCTTGCGGATCCGATGACTAAGGGTCTCCCAAATAAAGTATTTGAAGAACTTGTTTCGAGGATGGGCTTTACTAAAGACCTTATCTAGCATATCGTACTTCTTATTTTTAATTCAATTTCCTCTCCGTTTGATTTTGTCTCTAAATATGTTATGCATGCATTATTGACATATAGAGAGTTTTATTATAAATCAACGTTAAGGGCTTAATTTTGTGATTGATTTTGAATTCAAGTTGAATTTTAAATTTGGGGTTGTAGTATGATTAATGGGGGTCTTGAGTTGGATAGTCAACTCTATGACTGTATTAATCTGCTACAATTTTGGTATACAATTGAAATGAGTATTAAATGTTGATCAGACTTATCTAATAACTCATTATAATTGATTACTCGGCCAAGTAGAAGAATGTTAGACAACATATATTTACGAAATATATATATGTATATTTCGTATATATATATATATATATATATATATATATATATATATATAATAAATATATTATATGTGGCCTTTAATCATTTATCTTAAATGATCAATTACGTAATTAACCCTATCGTGCATTTATTTAATGGAGGTAATTGCACTTAATGATAGAATTAGGGTTTCCCCTTGGGTGTATATATATGGAGATTATAGCAGAGAGTTAAAAAAAGATCACCACATAAAGAATTCGATCTCCTCTCCTCTGCTCTCTCTAATTTCGTAGGTCTCATCCTACTATCACCATCATTATCGTACACCCTAAACGGGAACCAAGGCTACTTACAGGATGGACAATCTGACTCAATCAGGATTCGATTCACAGGATGAACCAAGGCTGCTGATCTCAATCAGATGACCACAAGTAATATTTATGTACATATTATCTGTTTATTATGATAACGATTCAGGATTCGATCAACACACAACACCTTTGTTTTTTAGTGTCCCATGTTAGTGAATCAGGCCCCAGTGAGTAGAAGTGTAGAATGACTAATGTAAGTGAATTATTTTACATATAAATGTTATGATATATATTCTATAAAGAAGAATAAAAATAATACTGAAATTTAAGAGAGATATTAGTAAGATAAACTAACTATCCATGCAACTTGTTCACTTAAGAATAAGCACAGTTCACTATAGATGCACATCTAGAAAAACTTATTTTGTTAAGAGATGATTCATTTGCCTCAAGCATTTTGCACTTAAATATTACACAGATTTGCAAATATTTTATATGGTTCAGTCAAGATAGTAAAACAGATAAAAATAAATGGAGTAAGAAATCATTGCCTGACATTTAAGAAGCCCTCGAGGGTTTAAGTGTCACCTTCTGAAATCCGTTTATACAAATTCTCGTTTGCTCACTAAGAAACAATAGATCAAGGAGGGTTAGAGTGAAACAACAAAACCCTCGAAATCGCCATTTCTTGACGCCGCCTAACACAAACCCAAGAACTCGTCGTGTCTTCCTCCTCCTTCAGCACCGTCATCTACAAACACCCCTATCGCTAGAACTTACCAAGAACGGATTTGCAAGAGAAGAGAGAAAAAAGATTTACCGGAACCCTAAACCATCACTGGAACTTACCACTGATGTCACTGCCACTATCGTTCTACTTCATCTCTTCCCCGTTTTGCAAATTTAGGGCTTCAATCTTCTGATGCGTCGTGGCTAGATACGAATAGGAAAGAGGGGAGAAGATCGCCGGTGGAGATCGGACGGGAGGGGAGTAAATGTGTTGTAAATATCACTGACGCAATGCTTGTTGAATGTAAACCTTTTATTGAAGTGAAGAATAGAGAAAAATTGATTGGTGGAGTAAATGTGCTGTAAATATCTCATTGGTTAGAACCTAGTACAGTACATCTCCTCACATGCCAGCAATTTAAAATGTTATATATATAAATAAAATAAGCAACACTAACACACATCATAAACATGTATTCGGCCTTTAAAGGGGCTTCGGTATTGCTAGATCCTCTTAGCAATACCGATTAAGGTCTAAGTTACAAACTTAAGAAACAACACACACGGATGAAAAATCGGCATCCAGTTGTCATCTTTGGCTCCCACTGACTCCAAGACTCTTCTTGTGCTTGATTAGATCTTCAGGTCTTCAGGGTTAAGAAACTTTCTTTTGGGTGACCTGTCAAATTTAGAAAGTTTCCATTTCTGGAAACCTGCCAGATTTGGGAAGTTATCATTTCTCGAAACCTACCAAATCAAGAAACTGCCAAAATGGGAAAGTTTTCGAATCTCAAAGCACGAGCCAAAATAGCAAACTTTCTAAATTTTTTAACTTTCCAAAATTAGAAACTTGCTAAATCGGAAAGTTGTAAAAAGTTGGAAACATTTCCAAATTTAGAAACATAAGCCAAAATAACAAACTTTTCCAAAACTGGATACTTGCTAAATTGGGAAAGTTACAAAAATGGAAACACAAACCAAAATAGGACTTGCCAAAATTGGAAGGTTACTTAATCGGGAAAGTTGCCAAACTTGGAAACACGTCCAAGTCAGAGACTTGCCAAAATTGGGAGCTTGCTATTTCGAGTAAGTTCTCAAAATAGAAATACATTTATAAGAAATAAATAAACCTAAATCTATTTATTACAACTTTGAACCCAAAAATAATGGGTCAACCGAAAACCCTAATATATTACATAATGGACCAAAACATGGGTCAAAACCAAATAGGAAAACCAGCCAATTATAAACACAATTTTAATAAATTGAGTCGGGCCGAATACATGTAATAAATAAAACAATCGAGCAATTATAATTGCATAATTTTGGTGGATCTAAGTCGACCAAAATAAATATTTTATGCAATTAATAAAACAAATAGAATTAATACTAATATTAATTAGTTTGCAACTTTTGGGTTTTACGCCTAGTTTGTAAATTTACCGGTTTAAAACACGATCGGTCTAGATTTGTGTGTGGTGATCAAGGCTCTAATACCACTGTTAGGTTTTACTAGTGGTATTCAGGTCACGGATAGTAATTTTAAAATGGGAAATTGGATTTTAATAATCTCAAGTTTCATGTATTGGACGGGATTAATCCCACCTTTCAAAATTGCTCACACCGAGCCTAAGTTTCAAACTATTTACCCTCATTGATCCCAAACTAACAGAACCTTAACGGTGTTAGTTTTTTGCTGATGTGGCAGTACACATGGCATTTTAATATGATGTGGCAAATGAGGTGTTAATATGAGGGTGTATTTGTAAAAAAAGAAAAGACAAGGGCCACTTATGATTTTTTAATCGTTAACCCAAGCCCCCCACCAGGACACCACCACCACCATCACCCTTCTTCTCTGGCGCCACCACCACCCACCACCACCTGCGACCTCCATCACCATCATCACCCCCGTGAGATCGATACCGTGACTTCACCGATTAAGACCTGTAAGGTCAAGTCTTCTTAACACATGAACCAAACACTTCAATCGACCATATCTTCTTAAAACTAGAACGATACATGAAATTGGAAGCACCGTTGTGATCAGGATTGGAAAACGATTCAAATGAGATATATATTGATATACTTTTTTGATGATTTTGAAAAACCGAGCTTGAACCCGATGATGAAGATGTTGAACTGTGATGTTGATTTCCAATTGAACTCGACCGAAGCACAGACTATGAGCATCGATAGACTTGAAATTATGAACTAAGTGAGATAAGCACAAGTTTGACACGATTTGGCGCTGGTTTGAATGACTGAGATCGATGAATACGGTTTTGCGAGGAGGATTATAAATTGTGAATAACAATTTATTTAAACTTGACTCAAACCTCAAATTGATACATATATTGAACTGACAAATGTTAAACGATGAGGATGATATATAATTTAACGTGTATGCTACGATTTAAAATTGTCTGCCATTGATGAGCATTATGAAGCTCAAAGAAGATGAAGAACTGCAAATTCAAAATTGCTTGAATTTGATAAAAATCTCAAATTGGAACTTGACGACCCAACAAATTTCCCCTTTTCTTCTTTGTTCGGGAGGACCCAACAAATTCTCTGCCATTGATAAAAATCTCCCCTTTTCTTCCTGGTTCACGGTGACCCAACAAATTTCGCCGTTTCCGATGGGATATAGACTCCCTCGCCGTTTCCGATGGGATATAGACTCCCCTGAAGAATTATGTTTCGCCTAATTCGAACGGTGAAGAATCTTGCAAAGCGTGGATCACTGATGAGGAGGTCACTGGCGGGTGGTTGTGGCTGAGGAGGTAGACGGTGGGTGGGTGGGTGGCCGGCGTTGAGCTTAGGGTTAGACATATGTTTTTTTTTTACTACTTTTTTCTTTTTTTTTATATTAAAGTTACAGAAATACCCTTCATTATATAAAAGTTATAGAAAAAGCCCTTCATTTGACATGTAGACTGCTACATCAGCAAAAAACTAACACCGTTAGGATTTCGTTAGTTGGGATCAATGAGGGTAAATAGTTTGAAACTTGGGCTCGGTGAGAGCAATTTCGAAAGGTGGGATTAATCTCGTCCAATACATGAAACTTGGGATTATTAAAATCCAATTTCGCTTTTAAAATTTATTAAAACCCTTTTTAGTAATTGTATTACTCGATACAATTATATTTATTTAATTACACTTATTAAATCATAGTGCGGAAGTTTATATAAAATACATAATTAAAACAAACGCGAAATAACCAAGTGACATAATTAAACACAATCAGATCAACCATCTACGTAGATACTAGTTTTACACACATATATATATATATATATATATATATATATATATATATATATATATATATGAGAAGGATAAACTGAAAACCTTTCCGAGTTTGGAAAACCGTGAAAACCAAACTAAAAATTTTATTTTTTTTTTCGAATTTATTTATGGTGACTCTCTAAGTTAAAAAAATCCCCTTTATGCAAAAAAAGTAATTTACAAATGTAACATGACGTAAAGTCATATTTCGGAAAATTTTAAAAAAAAAACCTACTCGACGTTTTTTTTCCACCATTGGTCTTGTATTAACACATAGAATCACTAAAAAATTGAAGAAAAAAAATCGTTTTAAGGACGTTTTCCAAATTCAGAGAGGTTTTCATTATATCTCTCCCCTATATATATATATATATATATATATATATATATATATATATATATATATATATAGGTTCAAATGAGAACTTTTTATATTGAGAACTTTTAAGAACTAAATCTCCATAATTAATTTCAAGTGGGGGTTTTCCACATATATAAACTAGTGGCTTAGAATGATTCTCAAAAGTTCTCTCAACCATTAAGTTCTCAAATGATCCTCTTCATATATATATATATATATATATATATATATATATATATATATATCTAGGATTGGGAACAAATATTAACCTTCCTTAAAAGGAATAACCATTTAACCAAATCTTATAAGTTTTAGGAGTTGATCCAACGGCTGTATCAAAGATCATGTATTTGTTGCTGGAATTGAATCAGGGGTAAGAAGGTAAAAGTGCTTACCCTATAATTTTGGTTCTCTCATATTTCATTTTCACACAGTCTCCATCATCGTCTCTCTCTTTCCTCCATAGAACAAATCGAAGCTCTAAATTTACATGTCAACGCAGACCGTGCCAACCGGTTACCGCCACTGCAAACCCGAATTATTCGAAACGTCGTTGCTGACCGTGTACACCAGTTACCGCCGCCGCACCAGTGTGCACCGGAATCCTTTCTCCCCTGTCGATTCTTCTAAACTTTGTCGTAAACATCGCAGGAGCCGGTTCGACAAAATGTTTAAACATCGATCCTTTTAAACGCCACCGCCAACCCCTGTGCACCGGTTGCGGCCGCCGACCCCTGTGTATCGGTTGCCGCCACACCTGATGCGGAGTTCGGGTCCAGATCTGTTAGTAATCAAGGTTCGTGTTTCTGATTCGCAGTGAAAAACCCATCGAAGAATTTTGAAGTTGAAATTTGGCTTCTTTTTTAACCGATTTGCTTTAATGGGTTAACAAATTCTCCATCTTATTTTGGTTTAACCGATTCGGTGAGCCAAAATTCTACAAATTGTCCATCTATTCATTATCTTACTTTTAAGATTGTCAAACATAAATTTAAGATTTGTTTTTATTAACCGGTTATCTTCAACAGGTGAGAAATAACAACATTGATGATCAGATATGAGTGTTTGGATTCACTAGTGTTACCGAGCATTTTTTACTTGTAATTTATGCACTAAAAGTTGTACATTGTCTTTTTCTGAATAAAATATATGATACATTTGTAAGTAGCACCACTGCAAACATTTATAGCATCAGTGTTTATATGCATATTTAGTATTTGTAGGTTGTAATATATGAATATTACTAATCCTATCTCTTATACTAAAGTCATTAATAGCAATCAATTTTATGATGGAATGAAGCTCTCATTAATAAGCTTAACTCCCTAAATTGAAATAACATTAGAAGTTTAGTTTTTCATAATTAGACTGAAATCCAAAAGGAGAAGTCGGGCGTTATAAAACATGGTTGGTTTGTAAAGGCTACACTCAAATAAGAGTGACATTTAATGCACTTCAAAATATCTTTCCCTAATACTCATTCAACATAAAGACATTTTCTTCAAATAACTTGAAGGTTTTAAGCCTGAAAGTCAAGAGCACTTTGTCTTTAAGATGAGTAAATCCATATAAAGGGTTAAAACAAGCAAACTTACAAGTGAAACTTTGATGTACCCAAAATTATACATATTTATTCTACAAATATCCCCACCAAAAAGGGTTAAAACTGACTAACTATCACAGAACACAGTTGTTTTGTTTTCTTTTTAGGTTTAGTCAAGCCAAAATCACAAAAGGAACTAAAAAATGAAGTATACCAGATGAAAAAGATCAAGTTCCAATATTTCGGCCTTCACCACGGCCCGTGCCTAACTTGGCATGACCCCGTGCCTTGTTCCAGCATAGCTCTTCCTCAACTCTAACAAACACGACCCCATGATTCTGACTGACACGAACCTGTGCTGACTTACACTGACAACACGACCCCGTGCCACTAACAAAATACGAACCCGTGCCCAGTGACAAACGAAGTCTCTCTCCTCTCTGACAAGCATGACCCCGTTCTCTGACATGGCACGGCCACGTGCCAAAGTGCCGGATTTGCCTATAAAATGAGCTCATATCCCTCATTTCAAAGTGCTCAACTTCTCTCCCATCTAACTACTATCACATTTTCTTATTTAGTCATTTGTTTTCGTGTTCTTATGTCTTCTCGTCAAGAACGTAAGAATCAACTTAAAGTGTTAATGAAATTTTATTTGTCTATGAATCTTTCATTTACTCTTAAGCATATCTTTAATCTATAATTGGCCAAATTCTTACACTCATTTGGGGATAAGTATGCCTTTGGCATGTTGGTAAATCGTTATTATAAACTTATCTTAAGGTGGAATTAATGAGTTTATAAAAACTCTTTTAATTGAAAGTTTATTATTAATCTCTTTGAACAAGCGTGCTCTACGAACCATAGACCATTTGAGCAGTCGAAATCTCATCAACCGGACTTGTGACACCCGGTTGGGGGATGATGCATGATCCTTCGGGTGACTCGTGCAACATGCTACACGATACGTTCGGGGTCCTTTATGTCTATGTAAGAAAACCCGGTTGTCACGTATGTGTGGGCTGAAACTATTTGGTTGGGAAAATGGTTGGTAATATTTGTCACCTCACGAAAGCCGAAAGGTATGCGATGGTGAACTTGGCTTTGATTACGACTTACGCGCATGCGCGAGAGTGCTGTGTGGAAAAGACGGGTCCTATTTCCTTCAAAAGATCATTTTTATAATAAAATAATCTGGTACGCATGGTTATTCCCTTGCTGGTTCATGACGGCTTATCGAGTGTAAAGGTAGTCGAAAAAGATGTCCTACAACTAAGTGGCATTAGTACCACTATATTTGTTTACTAGCAGCAAAGTTCCCTGGGGTTCATACCAAAAAGAGCGATCAACAGGAGGGTAGTGATACCAAATGTGAGGCTGAGAGGTGGTCTAGTTGCCTACTAATTAACAATCTTAAGGGAAGGGTATAAATAACAGGATATCATCATTGCCACTGACAAGTCCCCCAAATGATACTGTCTTTGACCAAGTTGACCAAGACACAACTTTTATTATTATTATTATTGTTATTATTATTATTATTATTATTATTATTATTATTATTATATTTTTATATTTTATTTTATATGTATTACTAAGTCTTCACTTAAAGAATTGTCAGATTAGACGTCGGCAACGATAAAGTATCGAGAGCCTTCCTTTTCCCTTGTGTCCTTGATCGACTCTTACCCATACTATACTGCTCTAGGATGGGTATACTTGTTCGTGAATGTAGTGAAATAGTATTGTTTAAGACTTCATGCTTTATAAATTTAAAAGCTTAATGCTAAAACGGTATCGGTAATATTGACATATTTTTATATATACCCTATGCACACCAAACTTAAAGTTTGATGAAATTATAAAATGTAATAATTCTTCATCAAGAATAAGTGGATTTATGAACCTGCCTCAAGATGAGTGGGAGCAACTAATACTGTACTTGCCCTTATATACACTCTTGTAGGCAAGAGTTAAACTGGTCTTGTTGCATAAGTCATAGCGGCTTCTTCCCGCGTAATTTTGACACTAAAATCTTGGAGATGATTCTTATATAATAAGCATCGAGATACACCAAGATCAGCCAAACGAGACATTATTTAGTCTCATAAGGCTTAACTGTGTGTTTACATATTTCATTATGCAACATTACTCTTAGTCTGTAACTATAGTAAGTAAAGGAGATTAATAATGGATGTTTGTATAAGTAAATAAGATCTATATCTTATGCTTCATTAGTTGGAAGCCTTACGTATGTTCAAGTTTGTACTCGTTTAGATATTGGCTAAACATTGCTGAAACACCATAATGATGGAAATATATTTCTAGCTTAGTTTATTATAGAAGCATCTAAGTTGGCATTTATCTATAAACAACGAAAGACTATAATTTAAACTATAGAAGAACTGAGAACTTAAAAGTGGTTGATTGTTTCTTATTTTTTTACTTTGTTGTAGTCACATGAATTAAAATGTCAACTTCAGGGTATATTCTTATGGAGGAGTCTTAAGAAACTGATAACACAACCTAAGTTATTATGTTTGTCACTAAACGTTGTTGGTAAATTTATCAGTGGACTCATAATTATGTAACTCCAATATAACATATTGAAGATTCATTATGATAAAGTCAGTTACCATGTTTTAACAGTAACAGTTTGAGCTGAGCTACATTAAATTTTTTATACAGGATTATTGTTCACCCTTTAAGAACAAGTAGAGGAAACTAAGTCGTGTATTGAAAACATTCATGATATGCGTAAGGATCCTATAACTAAAGGTCTATCCTCATAAGTCTTTTCTAAGAGCTCATAATAAAGACGGTGATTACTAATTACCGAGCATATCATACTATGAATGACTAATTATTAATTTTTCCTAGTTCGTTTTGATTTGTTTTGTCTCTGAATATGTTACGAATGCCTATATACATATAGACAATTTATGTACAAATCAACGTTAAGGGCTTAATTGTTAATAGATCCTAAAACTAAGTTGAGTTTAAAATTTAGGATTGTAGTGTGACTAATGGGGGTCTTGAGTTGGATAATCAATTCTATGACTATATTTCTCTGCTACATTTTTGGTTTAAAACTAAAATGAGTATTAAACTCTAATCAGACTTATCTAATAACTTATTATAAATGATGACTCGGCCAAGTGGGAGAATGTTAGAAATAGCTTTCTTGTGGCTCAAGTCAACATTAATTCTTATAGATCATTGACCCAAATAACTCCTTAAGTTTCCTAACTGACGGATGGACGTAATTGCCCTTACTAACATAATTAGGATTTCCCCTTTAATGTATAATTAGAGGTATTAGGGAAAGACTAAATACCATCATGTCACTCCACACAAAATTGGTGAGTTGATGACCTCTCTCTCTCTCCCCCTCTATAAAAACCATAACCAGTCCAAACCATACACCCTAAAGGGGAACTCAATCAGAATCAGGATGTCTTCCACTAAGCATGTCTACGGTCACCGGTCACCGGTCACCCAGGTAATCATTAATTTATCATGTTGATTATATATTACATAGAGGAATCGTCCAACATAGAAGTCAAAGTGTATGTGATTGAATTTGTCAGATGGTTTTTTTTGTTTATCTCAGTTCTCATCGTCACTTTCTTAGTTCAAGTTTCTTCCCATTCGTCGTCCTCTGCTTCGATGGAAATTTGGAGTCAATTTCTTACTAAAATTTGTTCGATGAATTTAGAGTTTCTGATGAAGAAAGAACAAAAAGTTGAGGGATCATATTTTTTTTAATTAAACAAAGATTACGAAATGTAAAATTATCCCACATTTTGGTCATTTTGGTCAATTTGACTTATAAATGGGTTAACCTCAATAATTGAATATTATTAAGTTAATAAATTATATAAATAAAATAGGAGATGTTTATAATATATAGCTTTGTATTAATGCGATTCGATACGTAATTAGGTTTAAATTATGGAACATAACGAATATTCTATGCAAATAAACGAGTTAAGAAATAAGGTGAGTTCTATACACCCTATTTTAAACAGTGAGTCTACAAGCCCTATTTTAATATAGTGAGTCTTACAATACCACTTTCAAACGATTTAATATTTTAAATACTTTCGGGCTGGTCTACATACAGAATTTGTGAAAAATATCAGTTTTGCAAAAATTGCGATTAATCGACGATTAATCGTTTGGCGCCCCTCAACCGTCTACGATTAAGGTCTTAACGGTCAGTTGGTCAATGATGGTCAACATCGGTCCTTGGCGGTCTTGGTGGCCCTTGGTGGTCTAGATGGTCAACTTAAAATTTTAATTTTCTATTAAAAAACTTTTGAAAAGCATCAAAAATTAAGCTTAGGCGTATTTTGAAAGAATGTTAAAGAAAGATGAAGATTTAAATATGAAAATGTATTTGTTTTTTGAAATTATTAGACATATTGGTCTTTGCTATTGTAGTTTTTGACTTAAACGTTTATGTAAGTACTAGATTATGACTTTTTTAAGGTTTTTACTTATTTACTTGTTAATTATACTAAGATATTGCCATATTGGAAATATATATGTGTTTATTTATTTTTATATAATAATCTAGGGTCTCCGATTAATCCCCGATTAATCCTATTAATCGCTTAACACCAGTCGACCGTTGAGCAACCGCCGAGCGATTTCTGCAACCTTTGAAAATATATTCAACTGATAATTGTGAATTGATATATACGTGTTATGTGATGAAGTGGCTTTTAATTGCTCAGAGCATTCAGAGCTCATTCCTTATCCATATCCTTATAGTTTATATCTTTATTATTTTTTTGCTCTCTCTCCTTCTTTTACTCACAACCACAATTAAATAATACATTTTTATATTATTTTCTCTCTCTTCCACTCACAACCAAACCTCAATTTGTACAAAATTCACATTTTTTTTGTTAAAAATATAGATTTTCAATATCTTTTTGTTAAAAATTCACAGTTTTCCTGATTTTTGCAATCTCATATTATGTAAATCATCAAACAATTCTTTCTTTATCTTATCTTCATTTCTTTTCTGAATTTCAATATTCTCCATTAACAACTTATTCTCTCGAACCAATTCTTTTTTATATACAAAAAGCTTGAGATTATCATTCTGATAACCCACTGCTTTAAAAGCAAGTTCATCAGAAGTCCTATTGAGCACATTGTTGGTACCAGATTTCAGGATATGTCAAGCAGCTCGGAAGCACTTCGCTGTAAGGATCCTGAACTATATTTCTAGACTAACTATTGCTTTTCCCCTTTTGTTTGTTATTCACAGGTTAATTCCAACATAGATCACGTGTCCTAAAGACCCGGTCAGCTAACAGAAACGTGGACTAAATGGACTTCAAACGGCTAAGTGGGAGACGTGGAGTTAGTTGCTAGTTTTTAGGAGATATTATTACGATGTAATCTATTTATATTGAGCTTTAGGCTTGCACACAACACACGATACTCGCTATCACAACTCTCTGTAACACGTAGAATACAAGCTCATTTCATTTGTACTTGAACACTATTCGATTATATAAAAGTTTCAGGCAGCGGGCACTTTAAGCCGGCTCCCGAGGTTTTTTGCTAGGTTCCTTGAGGATACTCAAGGATTCCTGGATTTTTCCCTCGTTACATCCTCGTGTCAATCTCCGAATTTACATTTTCATCTCTATTTACATCAAACACTCTATCTCACTTACAAAGTTTGATCAAATAATTGCTTAGGCATTTTTTGACCAAAACAATTTGGCGCCCACTGTGGGGCAGACGGTGTTTGAATTCAATTAAGAGCCTTGATCTTCTTCTCGTAACCGATTCTTGAAAATGTCGAGCCAACCAAAGATTACTTCGAAATCTATTTCATCCACTAAACCAGCTATCGACACTAGTCTCCCCCCAATGACGAAAAAAGTGACCGGCGCCGATGCTAAAAGAGTGGAATATCCCACTTTTACTGGATCTCAAGGTACGTCCACTGACTCTGCTATTACTAATAACGATCTGTATGTTTTGATCAGGCAGATGAAGACTCATGTGGATGAGCAAGCCAAAACCAACGAGAAAATGATGAAGGAGATCATGGAATTGAAGAAATCAAAGAAACCAGTAGAGGAAATCAGTCCTTTGATGCCAAAATCATTCGGTTTTGACTCTCCAGAAATATCGGAGCACCCGAAACAGAAAGCAAATTCCTCTACTGCCCCAAAATCAGGTATTACAACCGCTACTACTGCAGGATTCTCAGGCTCTTAGCATCAGAAGACTTCCAGGGTGATAGATCTAGAATACTCTAGATTCTACTCCGAGCAGCCCCCAGAATCTTACTACAGAGGATATGGAAGTCAGCAACCGCCGAGATGCTCGAGCCAGCAACCAGCCGGGTTTTTAAGCCAGCAGATGTCGAGAGTCTCGGTACAACAACCTATACCTCAACCGCAGCGGTTTACAACGTCAAACCTTTAAGAGCCTTGGACTCAGCAGTCAGCGGCACCTACTACTCAGATGCTACGGGGATCTTCATCTCAACCATTCCAGCAATATCTGAGCCGCTTCCGAGCTGCTCAAGATCCCCAAGGATCCTTATTCTCTAACCCTACTGTCTCTGCAGGCATTTTCCCAGGTTCATCTCAGGAGATGCATGAGGGAGACTTCATCCCCATGCAAGTGGGAACCACAACTGAGCCGACTATCCTTAGAGATGCTGAATGTGGACCCCAAATCCATCTTCAAACTTCCAGGGCTGGTAACAACTTTGATAATTTTTATATTAACCCTAACCAAGGAACTATGCAGGATGCAGGTATCAACCCGACTATTGCTAGGGAACTTCAGACGTTAAAGGACATGATCTCGAGTGTCCCTGGTGTTATTCGTCCAATTCCCGAAGTGCCAGCAGGTAGCCACAAAGTTTCTAGGTTTGCATGGCCCATTTGTGACGTAGAGATACCAAAAAGATTTCAAACCCCCAACATGAAACTCTACGATGGGACCACGGATCCTGAGGAGCACGTGGCACAATACAGGGAACGGATGGAAATCAACCCCATTCCTGTGAACATCAAAGAAGCTTGCCTATGCAAGGGATTCGGCTCAACACTAACATGACCAGCCTTGAAATGGCTGCTCAGTATCCCTCCTAATACCATTACTTATTTTCCCCATTTAGTTAACCTGTTTAATAACCAGTTTTCTTGCAGCAGGAGCTTTGAGAAGCTCACGGGTGACTTATACCGAATAGTTCAGAAGCCCAACGAATCCTTAAGGGATTATGTGGCCAGATTCGGTCGAGAAGCTTTGGATATCCCCAACCTGGATATGGCAGCTGCTGTAGAAGCTTTCAAAATGGGAATTAGAGGGGATTCCCGCTTTTATGATGACTTAGTTATAACCCCTTGCAGGAACCTTGATGAAGTCAGAACGAGGGCATTAAGGGTTATCAGATTGGAAGATGATAAGAAGATCCAGAAAAGAGGTGATGAGTCATTGGGCAGAAGGACAGATTCTCCCGGAAAGCAACAACGAACCAAACCCTATTACAGGAATGATAATCCCAGGGTCAATGAAGTTGAAGAAGAAGACGACGAAGAAAACTTCCCAAAGGTATCTGATTACTGTTTTTCGGTTGACATAAGTGGTTTGTTATGTGCCTTGCAGGATCTAGGTGATAAAGGCAGGTGGCCGAGAAAATCAGAGAAACAAGGATCATGGAAAGACAAGTCTAAGTGGTGTGCTTACCACGAAGACTTTGGGCACTTAACAAATGACTGCATAGCCCTTCGAAAAGAAATCAGTTACCTGCTCTGCAAGGGGCATCTCAAAGAATTGTTTAGCAGGAAGAAGAGTAAAACTCAAGAAGCTGCTGAGCTGCCCAAAAGAGCACAGTCACCGCCAGCAAATGCTAAAGTGATCAACTTCATCTCAGGGGGATCTGACATATGCGGAGCCTCTTTCTCATCAGCAAAGAGACACGCTAGAGAAGCTAAAATGGATCAAGGCAGTTGACCAAAGAAGAACGCGACATTGACTGAAGAAAAAGTCACTTCTTTTGACGAAACTGATAAGCTGGATATCCAGGATCCTCACCACGACAGTCTGGTAATTACATTATGTATTGCTAACCATTATGTTCACAGGATCCTGATAGACAATGGCAGTTCAGTCAACATCATCCAATTAGACGTGCTAAAAAAGATGAGCATTCCAGAAGAAGAAATAATCCCAAGATACTCGGTGTTAGTAGGATTCAGCGGAGAAACCAAGCATACGGTTGGAGACATCAGACTTCCTGTTTACATTGACGGAGTCAACTCCATGCAGAAATTCTGCGTAATTGACTCCCTTCCTTGTTGCAATGTAATTTTGGGAAGACCATGGATCCATGATATGAAAGCGGTACCATCTACCTATCATCAATGTGTGAAATTTCCCACACCTTGGAGAGTTGTAAGAATACTAAGTGATCAACAAGAAGCCAAAGACTGTTACACTTCGGCTATGAAGAACACCATCAAGCCAAAGCCAGCATAGCAATTAAAGAAACCGGCACGAAGAATTCAGATGGCAAAGGAGTTAGAAATCAAGGAAGTTCAACTAAACCCTGAAGATCCTGAAATCAAAGTGCTGGTAGGAACTAATATCCCTGAAGATACTGAGGAGCAGCTCGTGAGCCTCTTGAAATCCAGAATCACAACATTTGCATGGAAACATGAAGACATGACGGGTATATCTAAAGATATTATTACTCATAAACTTGGTATAGACGAATCTTTCAGAAAAGAAGGAAGTTCGCTCCTGAGAGAAACGTCATAATCCAAAAAGAAGTTGACAGGCTGCTCAAGTCAAAAATGATTAGAGAAGTTAAATACCCTCGATGGCTGGCTAATGTGGTGGTAGTCCAAAAGAAAAACGGTAAGTGGAGGGTATGTGTTGATTACACAGACCTAAACAAGGCATTCCCAAAAGATCCATTCCCTCTACCACACATCGATTCTATGGTGGAAGCAACCGCTGGACATGAGATGCTAACTTTTATGGACGCATCTTCGGGCTTTCAACAAATTCAAATGGAACCATCAGATCAGGAAGATACGGCCTTCATGACACCCACAGGTATTTATTGTTATATTGCAATGCCTTTTGGTTTACGAAATGCAGGTGCCACATACCAAAGGCTAGTCAACATGATGTTTAAAGACAAACTGGGGGACACCATGGAGGTGTACATAGATGATATGGTTGTTAAGTCGAAGAAAGCAAAGGACCATCCTAGAGATCTTAAAGCTGCTTTTGATATCTTGGATCAGTTCAACATGAAATTAAATCCTTCTAAGTGCCATTTTGGAGTAAGAGCCAGCAAGTTCTTGGGCTTCATGGTTACTGAAAGAGGAATAGAGGCCAGCCCTGAACAGATCCAAGCAATCATAAACTTGAAGTCCCCAACAAATGTTAAGGAAGTTCAAAGATTAACTGGAAGAATAGCAGCACTTAACAGATTCATATCAAGATCATCCGAGAAGAACAAAGAATTCTATGACGTATTGAAGAAGAATAAAAAATTTGAACGGGGCGAGAATATGAAGCAGCTCTGAGCTCCCTGAAAGAATATTTATCATCTGCTCCACTTCTAATGCAACCAGTTAAAGATGAACCGTTGTCTCTCTACCTAGCAGTATCAGGCAGCTCAGTAAGTGTTGTGCTTGTGAAAGATCATGAAGGACAACAACATCCAGTATACTACGTAAGCAAAACATTATTAGATGCTGAAACCAGGTATTCTTATTTAGAAAATTTGATTTTAGATCTCGTGATGGCTTCTCAAAAGTTAAGGCATTACTTTGAAACTCATGTTATTTATGTGAAAACTAACTATCCTATTAAGTGTGTCTTAAGAAAACTAGATATGTCCGGGAGAATGGCGAGATAGGCAGTTAAATTAAGTGCCTATGACATCATATATGAGCCGAGAACAACAACCAAGTCACAAGCCCTTGCAGATTTTGTGTCTGATTTCAGCAGCGACATACTGCCAGAAGTTGAACTAGAGGTCAAGCAGCTTGAAGAAGCTTTAGGAAGCTGGATCCTGTACACAGACGGAGCATCTAACATTAGAGGAACAGGATTGGTTGCACTATTGAAATCGCCACAGGGGGACATTATTCCCCTATCTATCCATTGTGAATTCAAGGCTACTAATTGAAAGTGCGTGAGCGTGCGGATCTTCTACTTAGTCGTAATGAAATCAATGTAATACGAGATGAAACACAAAGAGTAAATGCAAATGAACTTTGTATTAACCACAGAGATAACCACAGAGTACACTCAGAGAATATGACACGGAAGCTTAGACAGTTATCCTTACTGAATACAACACAGGACTCACATATATATACTAGAGAAACCGCTGGTCCGAACCTCAGGTTCGGCCCAAGGTTCGGCCATGTCCGAACTCCAGGTTCGGCCTGAGTTCGGACCTCAGCAAACTTGTGTGAATCCGTCTTGTATTCAATACTTCACATGACGATCAAGGACCATGTATCAACAAACTCCCCCTCGGCATGTGCAGTATCATCTTCTCTATCAACCTTGTATCTTGTATCTTCAATCAAACTCTTCCCCAACCTTGACGATGAGTTCAATCATGAATACTTGATATTGCATCGTGTGTAATCTTTTTATCAACAATCTTCAGAAGACTTGAAGTTGTGATGTTCTCTTCTCACTTAGAAACTTGCCAACATAAATAATCTTGGTGCAAAAAGTCTCTTTGAGACTCCAAGATATTTTGATTTTGAAAATGATTTCGTATTTCGTGTTGATCAATCGAAAACAAATAAGAAACAAAATCTTTTTGGCTTTTCGAAATTTTATATCAAAACACACCTAAAATCTTTTTGGTATTTTTTACTAAGGAATGTAACTGCAAAACAGAATTAGACACTATTTTTGTCTTTTGAGAGAAAGATCACAACTTGGGATCATATTGGTCATAACATGCTGAACTACATTTCAATTTCAATTAATGTAACACATAAGCCATGCCAATTGCAGATATAATTTGTCCAACTTTAAACTCTAGCGCAATCATACACATAACATCTGGATATGTTAAGATATTGATTAAGTTTGCATTGACCAGTGTACCCCACACTATCAAACATACTCAGATATGCTTTTGCTTATCACATTTTGCGATCCCATTTGTGATTTTAATCACACAATGATTGTAACCATGATATAGTCAATTGTGTTCCATGCAAAAAGAAATAAGAACGTTAAATCGTCTACCTTAAGGTCGATCTTTCGATACGCAGATAAGGCCTCAGATTTAACAAAATAAGAAAATAAAACAAGTTGAAATTGTATAACCCAACAACAATCAGGTCGGTACTCCCATACACGCAGAGAAAGTCCGATGAGTTATACGAAACACCAAAGAAAATAAACCAGAACGTCAAATGAACACCGATCAGGTCGGTCTTTCGACACGCAGAGAAAGTCCGATCGTTTGACAAAATAAAGAAAATCAAACAAGTTTAAATCTTTTCAAAATGAACACATGTATACACAGTGACTTCTCATTTTATTTTTCACATATCTTTATCTTGATATATCATGAGATATGCATCAAGATGTTGTCCACAAGGTCAAGCATCGAATTTAGTGTATATCACATTTGTATACTTTCTGATTTGCTGAGCCTACCTTGCACATCGATCAAATGGTCTTATGGCTTTTTCATTTACTTTATCCATGAGTTAGACACTTTTAGCCAATGTACCATCATTTCCCAATCATGTCGTGTTAGAGCATATTCCTATGCCACGATGTGTCTCGTGTATTGTATCTATGTAATGAGAGCAATTATGTGAGTCTAGTTAGGCTGCTGGGCGTAACACATGGTCCGCCGGACCAGTTGGTGCAGCGTACCAGTTGGTACGCTGGGTGGTACACCAGCTAGTCTAAGTTACCTATAAATAGGTAGCATGTGTAGAGAGCATTAGCACTGAGAGAGAACTTCAAGTCATATTCTACATTTCTGTGTGTATGCTCTCAAGGTTTCATCAATACAAATCTCATTTGTATTTACTTTTGATCTCGTTTCATCTCATTATCACGTGATTAGCAATCGATCCATCGCTCCATGGTTTTACAAGTGGTATCAGAGCTATCTGGTTCCATTTGCTGATCATATTCTGTGATTTTGGAGATTTTTAGAGAGAGAAAGTTTGGGTTTTCTTCATTTTTCATCAAATTTCCGCAATTCCGAGTGTTTCAACGATGGAAAATGATTTCTGAGTGTTGCTGAAGTGTTTTCGCATCATACTAAAGCAATTTCCAGCTCCAAACGTCAAATTTCACGAAAATCAGTGAATTCTGTCTCGAAATCAGTTGGTCCGCCGGATGAATTTTTTGGTCCGCCGGATGAAGTTTCTGGTCCGCTAGGCAATATTCATCGAGCTGGTCCGTGGCGGTTATAGCGTATCAGTGTGATCCGCTGAAATAAACTGGTCCGCCGTATCAGTTTTTGGTCCGCCGGATCAATTTGATCCGCTAGTACAATTTGGTCCGCTGGTTATAAATCTGATCCGCAGGTATAATCTGGTCCGCTGAGATTAATCTGGTCCGCTTTTGGTCCGCAAATACAAATCTGATCCGCTGATTTTGGTTTGGTCCGCTGGCGGAAAAGTGTTAATCACTAAAACTGACGTAACTTGAGAACCGTTAAGAGTTACGGAACCCAATACCAGCCAAAACGTTCGTATCGACGAGATCTAGGACGTGTACCACCCTACGGCCAGTACCGACAAGTTTTGACCCCCTAAATCCGCTTACGGAACCCAATACCAGCCAAAACGTTCGTAACGATGTGAGGGTAATGATCAGTTCAAGAAAAGCAAACAAAAGGTTCTAAGAAAAGAGTTCGACAATTTCAAGCATTATCCAGATGAGAATATTTCAAAGCTTATCACTAGGTTTTCACATTTATTAAGTGAAATGGCTTTGGTTGGCATCAAAAAGGAAGAAGCTGATCTGAAAGAGAAGATACTAGAGGCATTACCTGAAAAATGAGAGCAATTATGTGAGTCTAGTTAGGCTGCTGGGCGTAACACATGGTCCGCCGGACCAGTTGGTGCAGCGTACCAGTTGGTACGCTGGGTGGTACACCAGCTAGTCTAAGTTACCTATAAATAGGTAGCATGTGTAGAGAGCATTAGCACTGAGAGAGAACTTCAAGTCATATTCTACATTTCTGTGTGTGTGTTTCTGTGTGTATGCTCTCAAGGTTTCATCAATACAAATCTCATTTGTATTTACTTTTGATCTCGTTTCATCTCATTATCACGTGATTAGCAATCGATCCATCGCTCCATGGTTTTACAAGTGGTATCAGAGCAGATACAAGCAAGAGATATGGAGTTGTCATTCATCAATTTGATTGAGCAGATACAAGCAAGAGATATGGAGTTGAGTGTCAACAAATCCATGCCTGCACAAGTACAGAATCCAGCTGCATATCGTGGTGAAAATGATTCTACCATAAATGCTAAAAAGGCAAACATTTACAGTGAAGGTCCTAGTACTGCATTTCTTGCTGGAAAAACTGAGAGTTTTGGTGATTCTCCAGGTTGTACTTTTACAAGTCCAAACCGATCATCAAAGTCTACAATTCCTGATAAGGCATCTGAGGATCTAGCTTCATTGTTATCTGCATTTATATCATCGTCAAATGGTTCAATTTTTGGGAAACTTGGAGAAGTTGATTTGGTTGCAAATGACTTAGGTGAGTTGAATGATGATCATTTGAACGAGTTAGATTTACATTGGCAATTTGCTATGATTGTTGAAAGAGGTAGGAGATACATGAAGAAGCATGGTAAACAATCTTTTATTCCAGGAGGAAAACTTGGATTGGATAAATCCAAAGTTAAGTGTTTCAAATGTTCACAAGTTGGACATTTTGCTCGTGAATGTAACAATTCAAAAGTTTCTGCATCTTCGTCTTCAACAAACAATTCTAAATCACAAGCTTTGACTTCATACACGGCTGAAGGATATGATTGGGACAGAGATATAGCAATAATTGAAGAGAGACAGAATCAGATAGCATTAACTGCAACTCTCAATGCAGATACTTCTACAGATTCTATCTACAAGACATCACCTGCCATGGTGTATAATGCTGATCTAAAACAATATGTTAAATTGTATCCTGATGAATCTGCACTTCTTGCCGAAGTTGTTTGTCACGAATTACATGATTCAGATTCAAACACAAGTTCATATGAAACAGTTGTGGAAGATGGTACTGCAAAAGTGACAAAAGAGTTTCAAGAAAAATATGAATCTTTGTTAGCAGAGAATGGTTTGATCTCTGAAGAACTCAGAGCTGTTAAAGCTGAATTAGAATGTTCACAACAAAGATGTGCTGATTTAGAAAGAGTCAATACAGAACTGGTTCAAAGTGCTGAAAAATGGGAAACTGAAGCAAAGGATGTTATTGGAGATTTTGATAATCTATTCGAGAAATCAACAGCTAGAGTGGAATCTCTTCTGAAATCTAATGTTGAACTTCAAAAGGCTTTTGATGAAGTTACTGCTGCAGAAAATGTTCATAAAGCAGAGATTTCTGAACTACAAGAGAGAGTTATAGAACTTAAAGAGGAACTTTCAAAGCTTAGAGATGAAAATGTTCAGGTTCGTGAGAAGAATGGAATTTTAACAAAAGATGTTGCTTATTACACAAAGAAGTGGGAAAAAGTTCATGCTGAGTTAATGGACATTTGTGATACAAAAAGACAACTAAAGTCAGAATACAATGAGTTGTCAGATCAATTTATTGATGTTCAAAAAGAATTGATGGATGCTCAAGTCAAGATTTCTGAGTTGAAAATTGAGATTCTTGTTCTTCAAAAACAAGTAAAGAATTCAGCTATGTCTCCTACTTTACTGAATTACATTTACAATCAGGAGAAGAGTGACGATAGTGTGAAATTAGAGGATTTGCATTCTGTTCCAGCTCCGGTGGTTATCTTAAATCCTCCATCTGTGTCACTTGATCCAAGAGCTGAATTGCAAGATTATTCTAAATTTGCAACTCCAGCAAAGAAGAAGAAAAACAAATCTGAGAAACGGGAGAAGAAATTGGGTGAAGCTCCAAAGTTTGTCTCAAGTTCCAAAGTTTTGGAAGAACAAAAGATTTGTGAGAAAGTTGATTTTGTTCCTTCATTTGTTATTGAAGAAGAAAAAGCTTTGCTTCAAAGTAACAACTTGAAAGATATTAAAGCTAAGTTCAATAGCGAGGCTAAAGAACGAAAAGTTCCAGAATCTTCTTCAAGTTCTTCAAAAATTCCAGGGTATAAACAAAAAGGCTTGGGTTATATTGTTAACGAAGAACCAGTTTCAACACTACCACAGAAGCAGCCAAAGGGGAAGGCTAAAGAGAAAGTTTCAGGTCACAAGAATCAGTCAAAGAAAAGGACACAAACGGTGTTCAAATCAAAGAATGCTGATTACTATTCTGGAGGATCTTCTTATAGTTCTGGTAATTCTTCACGAAGTCCACCTCCAAGGTATGATTCTTCAGACGATTTCTTTGATTCCTTTGGTTCAGAAAATATTTTTGGTTATCATGATGTGTTTAAACAGGACAAGAGAAATTTAAAGAATTTTGTTGATAAAAACCAAATTTTTGAATCAAATCTGGGTGGCAGTTCCCTTAATGTTTTTCAAAGGAAGTGTTATGCATGTCGTAAACCAGGGCATCTTGCTGCACAATGTCCTACGAATGCGAGCACTGACGCTTATGTGAACAAAACTGCTAAATATGTGGATTTACATGGTCATATTTTTGATGAACCACAACCATCGATGTACAAATCAACTAGTAAGCCGTCTTGGGCAAAGACGCAAGTTGATAATTTTGTGGGGCCATTGAAAAGTTTTCAATCGCCTCTGATATGGAAACCACGAGCTGTTTCCTTGGCAAACAAAGACCATGTTGAAGACACCGGGCGACCCGAGGCTGTTGACTCGGGCCGATCCCAAAACCATTAATGTTTTATCTGGTGTCTGCAGGTTTCTTCAAGAAGACCTGTCATGCGTGTGTTGCTGATAGTGAAGAACTTGCTTAATTTAGTGTTTCAAAGACATATCATTTTCAAATGTTTTTCAACCGATTTTTCCAAAACTAAAATTGCAAAGTGTCAGTGTTGGTCGATCAATTTTCTTTCTTGATTCATATGTTTACATTTTGTAGTTGTACATATTTTTAGGGGGAGAAAATTGAAAATTCAAAAAATAGTGTTTGTTTGAATTTTAGGGGGAGAAATTGAAAAAAAATATATAAAAAAAATGGAAATTGAGAAATTGATCCGACAAAAGCGAGAAATGATGGTACATCAGCATATATGTTATCTGCCATGGATAGATTAAGTCTAAAGGCTGTAGGTACTTGCATAATCTGTGAATGTGCATGACTAATCTGATATCTGCAAGTAAGATATAAACATAAAGCTTGCCTGATAATCTTTGGTTATTTGCTTCTTGATGAATGCTGTGTGATGATTCCAAAAATAGAATAAAGAGATATCTTGATGAATGCATGTTTTCATTTTGCAAAAATTTCAACTTGTTTGATTTTCTTTATTTTGTCAAACGATCGGCTTTTCTCTGCGTATCGAAAGATCGACCTGATTGGTGTTCGTTTGACGTTCTGCTTTATTTTCTTTGTTGTTTCGTATAATCCATCGGACTTTCTCTGCGTGTACGAGAGTACCGACCTGATTGTTGTTGGATTATACAATTTCTGCTTTATTTTTATATTTTTTATTTTCCTAAACAATCGGACTTTCTCTGCGTGCTCACAAGCCGACCTGATTGTTGTTTGTTTAGGGTTCTGCTTTATTTTTGCATGACTCATCAAGGATGATTAAATCTCTAAGAAAGTTGGATTTATATGATAAATATGATGATTTGCCAGTATTTCTGATAGAGTGGAGGCCGAGTTATCAGTGCATGATAAAATTACCTTAAGCATATCTGAAAACGATAGAAAATGATTGGTGCATGCTGAAATAAACATAAATGTTGTATTTGCGATTATCTTGGCTTGCATGCTGATTAAGACCGAAATTGAAATGTGCTAGATGCGTTATGTCTGATATGATCTCGTGTCGTGATCTTTCTCGCAAAATACCAAAAATAGAGTGTAATTTTGTATTGCATTTATATTTCCATTTTAGTAAAAATCAAAAAGATTTTAGGTGTGTTTTGATCTAAAGTTTCTAAAAGTCAAAAAGATTTTATTTCTTAGTTGTTTTCGATTGATCAACACTTGATACAAAATCAAAATTTCAAAATCAATATCTTGGATTCTCAAAGAGAAGTTTTGCACCAAGATTAAATTAATTTTGGAAATTCAAAGAAAATTCTGCGCTTTTGTCTTCTAAAGTTGCAGGTTCTGTGTGTCAAGACTCGAGCATGGTGTAAAGAGGGAGTTTGTTATATCATTCTCAAGTGGATCTTGAAGGTCAAAGATTTATTCAAGATTGATCCAGCCATGCAAGCTCTGTTTCTGACAAGATTTCAAGTTGAAGATCTGATGCAGCAATGTTGAAGATTGAAGACTAGAGATTTTGTTAGACTAGATACACTACACGTTAAGGGGGAGTTTGTTAGAGCATATTCCTATGCCACGATGTGTCTCGTGTATTGTATCTATGTAATGAGAGCAATTATGTGAGTCTAGTTAGGCTGCTGGGCGTAACACATGGTCCGCCGGACCAGTTGGTGCAGCGTACCAGTTGGTACGCTGGGTGGTACACCAGCTAGTCTAAGTTACCTATAAATAGGTAGCATGTGTAGAGAGCATTAGCACTGAGAGAGAACTTCAAGTCATATTCTACATTTCTGTGTGTATGCTCTCAAGGTTTCATCAATACAAATCTCATTTGTATTTACTTTTGATCTCGTTTCATCTCATTATCACGTGATTAGCAATCGATCCATCGCTCCATGGTTTTACATGTCGGATACAATTTCTTATTTTTCAATGTATTTCTCCCCTTACAAATGACAACTCTATTTATAGATTTTCATTTTTACCAGTTGAAAAAACAACACACTATTTTTGTATTTCTGCAAAAAACAAACTCCCCCTCAGAATGAGACGAAGTGAAAAACAAGAAAAAAAATGATCAACCAACACGAATACTAACAGAGTAGCATTTTGAAAAACAAAATAGATTTGGAAATTTAATTTAATTAGAACAGATATTTCACAATCAGCAATTTTCCAATTACCGAAAGGTCTTCCTGAAACACCTGCTTGACACCAAATAAAACATTAGTTGCGTTGGGATCGACCCGAATCAACATCGTCGGGTCGCCCGGTGTCTTCCACAAAGTCCTTGTTGGCCTTGGAAACAACTTTTGGTTTCCAGATTTGTAAAAGTTGTAATTTTTTATCAGAACCCGAATCAGATTCAACCAATGAACTTGATTTAGACCAAGAAGATTTACGAGTTGACTTAAGCTTTGGAGACCATGGTTCATCATAAATTTGACCTTTGTTATCCACATATTTGGCAGTTTTGTGAATATATGCAGTCGTCGGACAATCAGCAGCTAGATGTCCTGGTTGACGACTGATGCGTAAAATTTGGATATATAAAAATGTGGTCAAGTTATTAAAAGGTTGATACCAAGTGACCAAACTACACACCAGGGCAGTGAACCCGTCGTATGCAGTATAGTATTGGTAAGAACCGGATATCAATCCGTGGACGCGTATGAAGACTCTCGATACTGGATCTTTGCTAATATCTAACCGATGAAAATGAGTTTGAAGATTGATTATGAAAACTAAAGTAACTAACTAAGCAAAGAGAGAACAAACGGACAACGAAAGCAAAATAAAGAAAAATCAGTCGGAGAAAAGTATCACCTAGATAAGAATCCTCTAAACCCAATAACACCCCTAGTTTGACTAATCAACACGATCACTATCCACTAATGATGAAAACCATAATGAAATAGGACTATAGACACATCCTAATCATAAAGGTAATCCTAATTTAAGCTCGGATAGAAAACTATGTAAAATCGCCCAATGGTTTTACCGCTTCGGTCAAAGCGAACTAAACACGCACGTAAAAGGAAACCACAAGAAATGTCTTTCTAAATGGTAACTAAGACATGAAAGAATTTTGAAATGAATAGCCTAGGACCTAGAAAACTCTAAACACGAATAAGCAAGCTCGAATCTTATGGTCATAAGCATCCTAACTCACTAAACAATGCGTAGCTATTTTCTAGTACATGAAACGAATCGATCAATTCAATCCCATATAGAAGCACATAAATTCAGCCCCAAATCCATATCATATTATCATGTAGGAAGTCTACGGATCATGCATTAATCAATAAACTCAAAAAAAGTCAACCGATTAACAATAAGCTAATCAATAAATGGTTGTAGCTCTACAAGCCACATCAATTAACCCACACAACATGATAAAAACAGAAGCTAAACATGCATACATATTCATCCAAGGAAATCAAATCAGAATCAAAAGGCAATTTCACATGATCATGTCAAAAAGTCAAACTTTGAAGTCAAACGGGTCAAGAATCATCTAATCTAGGCAATATAATATGAGGTCAGCCTAGATACATGCTCATCATCAATAAAAATCTAATCTTGGTAACATTCATCATCAAGAAAAAATTTAAAGAGATGAAAAAAATAAGAACTAGGTGAAAATCCAAACCGAAAGCTTCAAAAATCTTCTTATTTTGATCCAAAAAGCTCCAAGCTTGATCCCCAATCCTTCCTTGGTGTTTCCAGATCTTGTATGGGGTTTTTTTTTAGGGTTTTTCTAGGATTTTTCGGTGTTCCCCCTTCAAGAAATACGGCTGAAAATCGTTTTTATATGCTGGAAACGGATCTGAAATAAAACAGACCCGCTGGGCCTGAAATCTGGGCTTCGCTGACCAAGATATAAAGAAGAAAAACGGGAGATGGAGCAACATAAGTTGTTTTCTTAGTGGCTAGGCTCCTGAACTGTGAAGCTGGAGGTCACTGGTTCGATTCCAGTGGCCTCCGTATTTTTCCTCTCCTTTTTCTTTATTGCGCTGGGCTGCTGCTAAAGTTGTTGGGCTTCCTTCGCTGCTGGACTGGACCTCAATTAAAAATTTAATTTGCATAATTTTCTCAATTAAAAACAAAATTAAATGTGAAGTTTAAATATTTATCAAGCAATAACCAACGATCCACAAAATCATCTACTATTTAAATATAAAGCACTTAAGCACCAATTCTCTTGAGTTTCAATTAAAAACATGATTAAATGTGGGAATTTATTTATTTAATTACATGTATTAGATGTTACGCATCAAATATCCCCACACTTAAACTTTGTTTGTCCTCAAGAAAAAATCTCATGCAACACTTGCACAAGCCAATCGAAAACGCAACGTCCACCCAGCCCAATGCAACTACTCAAGCCCACATGCATCCCCAATTCTCAAGATTTATAAACCAACAAGCAATTATGGTAATTATTTTAAAAACATGGAAAGCCTACTAGTTTGACACACATCAAGGTTCGATCAAACAAGCATCATACCTCTCATAATGGTCACTCAACTCGGCTTTATTTAGTGGATAGAAGATTAAGTTGATCGTCGATTTAAGTGGATCACTCAAGTCCAAACATGCACTTCATTGTCATAAGCTTGTATCGAAATCGCATCTCCACCAAACAACATAAAATCGTACATAAATCAAGAGGACTTTCAAAAGGGTTGTAATGTTAGGCTAGGGTTTAGGGTATGGAATGGGAATGTGAAAGTGGCGAAGTGCTTAGAAATGCGGAAAAGTCAATAAACAAACTAAAAGAAAAACTATTTACATAAATAACTCCAAGTCGGGTAATTTTGACCCGAACACACAAACTAAGAAAAACTCTGTTTTTTAAGCTTTATCTTAGGTCACTGACCTCCAATAATGAGCTAGAATTTTATGCATTTTTATTTTCTTTTTTTTTTCTTTTTTTTTTTTGCAACTAAATACGACTTGATGAAACTAACCAAAATATATACACAAAACCCTAAACTAATCCGGATTCTATTCACACAAGGCTAAGAGAAAAATAAAGGCTAATCAAAAGGCTAAATGGGTCAAAAAGTGGGAAAATCAAACGAGAAGGAAAAGGCTCAACGGGTTTTCTAAGGGATGATGTTTTAGGATAGGAAAAATAATAAGATCAAAGAAAAAGGCTAAATCAAAAGGGTAATCCTAGTGCCTCTATCATTTCTATGCTCAATTTTAGTTCATGATCTTCACGCGCATAAACAACACAAGTTCTAAAATGAAAGCGCATGATGGCATAACACTCAGCCAAACGAAAGTGAGTAAATAATGTAACATATAATGCAAATTAAGGCTCAAATATCTCACGAAAACGGATGGAAAAGGGCTATCGATATGATGCAAGCAATCAATCCCCCATCCGATAGTTTCACTAAGTAAAGCATTCCATTTATTGATTTTATTTGAAAAACACGTGCTTGGAAATACTTTTTCAAGATACTCGAAGAAAAGGTTTTGACTTGAGACAAGCATCGTATACATAGGAGAGCAAAACGTCACGAATTACATCAACGGGCCCACTTCCATGTGCAATAAGACGGGCAAAAATCTCAATTTCAACTAAAAACAGGGGGATATGATAAGAAAATTTGAAAAATTTTCACGAATTTAAGCAATTCAGTTCAATTTACCCCCATCTCCACACTTAATTCGTACATTGTCCCCAATGTACAATAAACATAACAAAATAAAGGGGAAATGGAACTGAAATACTCCCCTATCACTTTCGTGTGCCAGAACTGCCTCCAATATATCCAAAATCCTCAAAGATCATTAAACAGCTCTCGACGAATCAAGACATCTGGTGGTCCGATGATGAATCACACGATTCGCAATGTGTGCATCGGAGGACCTGTTATGCCAATTTGCAACCAATTGCTCAGCAGCACCAACCAACATCAAATACAAACCTACAAACCCGCAAAGCATAGCCAGAAATGATAAGTCAATGCAATGTCTAATCGTGGCATGCTTCCATGAGAACCTGCAACACTTGAAACAAAACATAAAACGAAACAAGAAAAATAAAATGCAACTAATTGTAAATAAACTACCTACAAGACAAGCAAACTACTAAAAAGATCAAATAAAACATTAAACAAGCAAACTAAACAACCAACTACTCGGGTTGCCTCCCGGAAGCGCTGAATTTATTAACGAGTCGACAGCCGGACTCGAACCCGCAGTTAAGTCAACCAGGGTCATGGATGTGACCTCCCTCACTACCGAATATGCTCGCATCCGACCCATGCACGCGCCACTCTTCAAACAAGGGCTCGACTCCCTTATGTCTATCTCGCAGGTACATCGCATACATGTCGGCCACCCATGGACTATCACTCACTGAAGCCTTCACCTTCTTATCAGGCGGCTTTTTCTTCAATCTAACGCCTGCTTCATCCCCACACTTTTTCTTTTGTGGGGCCTGAAATGATGTAGTCGACTTGATAATAACTGAAGGTGGGTCGGGTGGGTGATCTTTAATTCCACACTGATGAATGACGAACTGGTGAGGATGTTTCTCATGCTATGCAGATCCGGTGACATTGAATGTCACAACCTCGTCATCAACTCTCAATGTCAATGTGCCTTTCTACACATCCACCAACGCACCAGCTGTAGCTAAGAAAGGGCGTCCTAAAATGAATGGTACATTGATGTCCTCCATCATATCCAAGATCACAAAGTCCACGGGAAACACAAATCGATCGATCTTAACCAAACATTCTCAATCACCCCCACGTGGAAACTTAACAGATCTGTCAGCAAACTGAATGCGCATGCGTGTGGGCTTAGGCTCACCTAGGTCTAGTTGTTTAAATAGAGAGTATGGCATCAAATTAATGCTAGCACCTAGGTCAGCAAGAGCATTCCTAACAAACAAACTACCCATAATACAAGGGAAAGTGAAACTCCCTGGATCATTCAATTTCTGTGGCAGTTTGTTCTGAATGACAAATGGACACTCCTCGTTGAGTGTAACCTGTGGAACATTTGGAATTCTCTTCTTGCTACTCAGCATGTCTTTCAAAAACTTCAAGTATTTAGGCATATGTACGAGCGCCTCAACAATCGGAATGTTAATGTGCAACTGCTTCAACATGTCAATGAATCTCCTATGCTGCTCCTCCTCGTCTTGCCTAAGTCTGTTTGGATAGGCAATGCGTGGAATAGAAGCTCTGACGGGTTCCTTGGGTTGTGCTGTACTTGCTGGGCTTAGCCTAGATTGCACCTGCCCAGGAACCTCTACCTCAATCTCCTCGTCTATCTCATCATCACTCTCCTCATCAACTGGCTCAGCATTGACCGCCGATTCTGAAATTGGAGTGGTGTTTTTCATTCAAGTAAAAGATTGCATTCACGTATTGCTTAGGATATGACTGTGTGTTCCCTTGCAATCCTCCTGGTTTCCCCTCACTTGATTTCGAGAGTTGTCCCACGGTTCTCTCCATATTAAACAAATGAGTTCCTAAATTAGTTAACTCTTTGGCCACCATAGCTATATCCTGCTCAGTCCTCGAAATCCTCTGATCATTCTGTTGTGAAGTTTTCTCATGCTACTTGATAAACTGAGACATCATGTCGGTTAAATTCTTCAAACCTGAATCCTCTATCAGTGTCTTTTTGCTAACCTCTGGGTCATAGAAACCCTGTTGCCTCGGTGGCGGTCTCGGCTGAAAGCCGGGAATGTTCGAGCTGAAATTTTGGTTGTTCTGCCACCCCGAATTGTAGTTATACGTGCTGGGTGGTAGGTGGGCCTAGTCGGCCATGTAGTCGACCTGCTCGACAAAATCGGTGCTACCCCCGATAGGACAACGTGTAATGTCATGGGGTCCCGAGCACAACTCACAGTGCTTTACATGCTGCTGGTTCACCTGCATTCCTTTTATCATCTGGGATAATGCCTCAACATGGGCTGTCAAAGCAGTAATGGGATCAGCCTGGTGAAATCCCCTCGTCTGGGGCTGTGTACTCCGCGCGGTAGACCACTGATACCCATTCAAGGCTAACTCCTCAAGTAAATCTTGCGCCTCCTCGGGAGTTTTACTGTTCAATATGCCACCAGAAGAACTGTCGACTGTCTGTCGTGTGAGAGGATGCAGACCACTATAGAAAATTTGTATCTGCTGGTGCAGCTCAATCCCATGAGACGGGCATTTTCTCAACAACTGTTTAAATCTCTCCCACGCCTCGTATAAGCTCTCAGTATCCTCCTGAAAGAAAGAATAGATTTTGTTTCGAAACATAGCAACTTTCGATGGGGGGAAATACTTTGAAATGAATTTTTGCGTCAAAACAACCCATGTCGTGATGGATCCGAGTGGGAGAGAGTGAAGCCACGCCTTCGCTGCGCCGCGAAGGGAAAATGGGAAAAGTCGCAATTTAATGGTATCAGGTGGGACCCCATTGAGTTTGAAAGTGTCACAAACTTCGAGGAAGTTCGCGATATGAGTCATCGGGTCATCATTGGGGTGCCCATCAAACTGAATAGAATTTAGAATCATGGTAATCGTTTGAGGGTGAATTTGAAAATTTTGTGCCTCAACGGCTGGTCGGATGACACTTGGCTGGAACTTATAGATGTTGGGACGCGCGTAATCGGCAAGTGTACGTATCTCTGGTGGATTCGCCATCGGTAATGCTCGTTGCACGCGACAAAGGTGATGAAAAACTCTCTCGGGTTCAGAAACTGGTAAAAATCGGCTGAATGCGCATAAACAACGAAGACGACAATGAAACCACGGAACATAAACAGAAAACGGAAGGAAACTAACCTAAAAGTCTAACTAACACGAATAGGAAACACAGAATAATAAAAACTAACTAACAGCTAAAATACGCAAAGAAAAAAAGTAAACAGATAAAGCAAACAAATGGTTAAACTACTAGCTCGGATATTTCTCGGAATCTGACCCGGGTTCGATCCCCGGCAACGGCGCCAAAAACTTGATGCGTAAAATTTGGATATATAAAAATGTGGTCAAGTTTTAAAAGGTAGATACCAAGTGACCAAACTACACACCAGGGCAGTGAACCCGTCGTATGCAGTATAGTATTGGTAAGAACCGGATATCAATCCGTGGACGCGTATGAAGACTCCCGATACTGGATCTTTGCTAATATCTAACCGATGAAAATGAGTTTGAGGATTGATTATGAAAACTAAAGTAACTAACTAAGCAAAGAGAGAACAAACGGACAATGAAAGCAAAATAAAGAAAAATCAGTCGGAGAAAAGTATCACCTAGATAAGCATCCTCTAAACCCAATAACACCCCTAGTTTGACTAATCAACACGATCACTATCCACTAATGATGAAAACCATAATGAAATAGGACTATAGACACATCCTAATCATAAAGGTAATCCTAATTTAAGCTCGGATAGAAAACTATGTAAAATCGCCCAATGGTTTTACCGCTTCGGTCAAAGCGAACTAAACACACACGTAAAAGGAAACCACAAGAAATGTCTTTCTAAATGGTACCTAAGACATGAAAGAATTTTGAAATGAATAGCCTAGGACCTAGAAAACTCTAAACACGAATAAGCAAGCTCGAATCTTATGGTCATAAGCATCCTAACTCACTAAACAATGCGTAGCTATTTTCTAGTACATGAAACGAATCGATCAATTCAATCCCATATAGAAGCACATAAATTCAGCCCCAAATCCATATCATATTATCATGTAGGAAGTCTACGGATCATGCATTAATCAATAAACTCAAAAAAAGTCAACCGATTAACAATAAGCTAATCAATAAATGGTTGTAGTTCTACAAGCCACATCAATTAAGCAACACAACATGATAAAAACAGAAGCTAAACATGCATACATATTCATCCAAGGCAATCAAATCAGAATCAAAAGGCAATTTCACATAATCATGTCAAAAAGTCAAACTTTGAAGTCAAACGGGTCAAGAATCATCTAATCTAGGCAATACAATATGAGGTCAGCCTAGATACATGCTCATCATCAAAAAAAATATAATCTTGGTAACATTCATCATCAAGAAAAAATTTAAAAAGATGAAAAAAACAAGAACTAGGTGAAAATCCAAACCGAAAGCTTCAAAAATCTTCTTATTTTGATCCAAAAAGCTCCAAGCTTGATCCCCAATCCTTCCTTGGTGTTTCCAAATCTTGTATGGGGGTTTTTCTAGGGTTTTTCGGTGTTCCCCCCTTCAAGAAATGCGGTTGAAAATCGTTTTTATATGCTGGAAACGGATCTGAAATAAAACAGACCCGCTGGGCCTGAAATCTGGGCTTCGCTGACCAAGATATAAAGAAGAAAAACGGGAGATGGAGCAACATAAGTTGCTGTCTTAGTGGCTTGGCTCCTGAACTGTGAAGCTTGAGGTCACTGGTTCGATTCCTGTGGCCTCCGTATTTTTCCTATCCTTTTTCTTTATTGCGCTGGGCTGCTGCTGAAGTTGTTGGGCTTCCTTCGCTGCTGGACTGGACTGCTGAGACTGGGCCGCTGGGCTTCTCCTGGTGGGCTGGTGGACTGCGTAGAACTAGGCCTGGGCTGCTGCTGTTATTATTTATTTTTTTCCTTTTTCTTTAAACTCCCGTAACTTTCTCATACGATCTCCGTTTCTACTTCCGTTTTTTCCAGAATTCTTCTAAATTCATCACGGATCATCCAACCACCTAAAATTCACAAATAAAAATAATTAAGCACCTCAATTAAAAAATTAATTTGCATAATTTTCTCAATTAGAAACAAAATTAAATGTGAAGTTTAAATATTTATCAAGCAATAACCAACGATCCACAAAATCATCTAATATTTAAATATAAAGCACTTAAGCACCAATTCTCTTAAGTTTCAATTAAAAACATGATTAAATGTGGGAATTTATTTATTTAATTACATGTATTAGATGTTACGCATCAACGACATACATAACAAAGTCTTTCTCTAAAATTGTTTGAAAAATGTTTTGATTTTTGAGAATCAGATGAATGTTTAGAATGAAAGTTATCAAAGAAACCATCAGAAGAATCATACCTAGGAGATGGACTCCTTGAAGATGAAGATCTTCCAGAATAATAAGAAAATTCCTTCTGAGATGGTGATTTCTTTGTAACTGTTGCTTTAGGAACCTTTTCAGCCTTCACTGATTTCTTTGCTTGAATTGGTTCTTCCAACACTTTGTAACCTAAACCTTTGTGTTTAGATCCTTGAGTCTTTGAAGAATTGGACGAAGAACCTGAAGCAATTCTTGACTTAGCTTCACTAGTAAATTTGGCTTTGATATCCTTCAGCTTGTTCTTTTCAATCAAAACTTTTTCTTCTTCGGTTGCAGATGAAGAACTCGAAGCAACCTTATCAAACACTTTCTCATTTTCCAGCAAAACAGACTTTGAAATAAACTTTGGAGCATCACCCAAAGGTTTCTCCTTCTTTTTAGACTTGGACTTGTTCTTCTTGGGCGGAGTAGCAAACTTTGAATAGTCATGCAATACATTGTTTGGATCAATCTGAGCAGAAGTAACTTCAATCAAATCCACTGGTTGAGGTACCAAGTGAATATTTTCTTCCTTAGACTTCTCTGAACTCTAATCCTGCTTGTATAAGAAATTTAGCAATGTCGGTGACAAATTACAATTCTTAACTTGTCTTTTCAATTCCGAAATCTCCAATTTCAAGTCATTAATTTTCTGTTGACCTTCAAACACCTCTTGTTGTGACTTGATGAACTTTGCATTGAGATCATCATACTCATAAGTTTGTAACTTCCGGATCTCACATTCAGCATATAATTCTTCAAGCACATTTTCTCTCTTTTGCTTGTAGATCTCAACATCTTTTGTTAACACTTCATTCTTGTCTCTGTAAAGAACATTTTCATCTTGAAGCATAGAAATCTTATTTTGAAGCTTCTCAACGGTAACAGCAGTTTTAGCAATAAGAGCAATAGCCTCTTCATATTTTTGCTGAACCGAATAACTCTTCTCAAACAGATTCTCAAAATCTTGAGCTGCGTCTAATGCTTAAGCTTTGGCTTTCTCACATTCTTCAGCCAATTGAGCCTTTTCCTTCAAAACATCTTCATGAATATGAACCAACTCATAATATTTCTTTTGAAAATCCTCCAACTCTTTCTTTAACACCACAATTTCTTCAGTTTAAATTTGACGATGTTGTTCAAAACTTGCAATTTCCTTGAGCAACTTCTCACATTTATAACATTTAAATTCGTTATCTTTTGAGTTCTCGGGAATCTTAGGTATTTCTTCTTGAACCAAAGATATACTTGAAAAAGAATCAGACTCAGTTAAATAACTTTCATCATCAGCATGTTGAACAGTTAAAGCAATTGAGATTGGAGTATGATTATTTTTAACTTCTGAATCTGCATTCCAGGCAAATCCATCTGGATGCATAAACGTATTAGTCCAATCATGAGCAAGAGTAGCAGATTTCTGTTCAACCTTTTCAGCTTTATCTGATGGATGAAAAACTAAATGTGCATGCTGACCAGTCTTCAATTTACTTTCTATAGAACTTGGACATTCACGAGCAAAGTGACCATAAACTGAACACTTATAACATTTCACCTTAGATTTGTCCAATCCAATCTTTCCTTCCTGATTCAGTCTCTTCTTACCAGTTCCATTGAAAAATTTCTTTGTTCTACGAACCAACATAGCATATTGCCAATTTAGATCCATTTCTTCCAAATGATCATAATCAATCTGATCGTAATCTTTATTTGCTAACTCAGCATTACTCATAGAACCAGTGATAACACCAAAATATGAAGATACCAATGCAGACATCAACGCATTATAATCATCGACAGTTTGAACAGACAATGCACTTTGAGTCGAAGAACTAGGAATTGACACAGTACAACCAGCAGATGAATAACTTGGAGTTTCAGATTTACCTGCCAGAAATGCTGTAGGGGGTGCAGAACTAAGAATATTAGTCTTTCCTGCATTCAAAGTTGAATCATTATTGCCATAATATACTGTAGGATTTTGAATTTGCTCAGGAAGTGACTTGTTTACTTTTAACTCCATATCCCTAGCTTGGATTCTTTGAATCAGATCATTAAAAGACAATTTAGGATAATCCTTATCATTAGTGATCATCATCACATAATTTTCCCATTTTTCAGGTAAGGCTTCCATAATCTTTTCTTCCCTATGAGCTTCATCTTTTGTGAGATTCACCAACTTCATTTCACTCATTAAATGTGCAAACCTTGCAATCAGATTTGGAATCGATTCATTTTGATAATGCTTGAAGCTATCAAATTCCTTCCTCAACACCTTTTGTCGATTTTTCTTATACTGGTCATTGCCTTCACATCTCTTTTCTAGAGCATCCCACAAACTCTTTGCAGTATAGTTGCTTGAAAATTGATGTAATAAATCAGTAGGCAAAGCCATTGTTAAAGTGCCATAAGCCTTTTTCTCAGCTTGATATGCTTTCTTTTGTTCACCAGACAGCTTCCTTTAAAGAATTGGTTCCCCGTCCTCACCCTTAGGATATGTATATTGTTCAGAATACGATAACCACATATCGATATCATTTGCGGAAACAAACGCTTCAAATCGTGTCACCCAACTATGATAATCTTCCAATTTTAGTAATTTGGGAACTTTCTAACTTGTTCCGATTTCATTATCATAGTTAATCATTGTTTGCATCGTAGCTTGAACCGAATTTTGAATAGCCGCGAACGCTTAAAAATTGGACATTTTTCGAAAAAATTGGTTACTGTTCACTCCGAACCTCCTCCGAGCTACCTCCAAACTTAGTCCTAACTTAAAAACACCGAACTCTCTCCGAACCAGACCTTCGGAAGAACAAAAACCAAACAACTCCGAACTAGCTCCGAAAGATCACCGAAACCCTCTCCGAACCTAGACCGATCTCTCACCGAACCTAGATAAAGACCGAACTTCGTCCGAACTTCGAGTTCGGAGCGGTTACTCCGAAGTTGTCTGAACCTCAAACGAGACAGATTTCACTCGACTTCATTTTCTCGATTTTTAACGTTTTTGACTGGAATCTTCGACATGAATTCAAGCAAACTCGATAGAAACGATCTAGAAACAGATTTTTGATGAAAAGCACACTCGAGACAATCAAACGAACTCAAAAATGATTGACATTTTCGCAAAAACGTGAATTTAAACTCAAAACTCTGAAAAACACTGAATTCTGACTAGTAGAGCAAACCTAATGCTCTGATACCACTTAAAAGTGCGTGAGCGTGCGGATCTTCTACTTAGTCGTAATGAAATCAATGTAATACGAGATGAAACACAAAGAGTAAATACAAATGAACTTTGTATTAACCACAGAGATAACCACAGAGTACACTCAGAGAATATGACACGGAAGCTTAGACTGTTATCCTTACTAAATACAACACAAGACTCACATATATATACTAGAGAAACCGCTGGTCCGAACCTCAGGTTCGGCCCAAGGTTCGGCCGTGTCCGAACTCCAGGTTCGGCCTGAGTTCGGACCTCAGCAAACTTGTGTGAATCCGTCTTGTATTCAATACTTCACATGACGATCAAGGACCATGTATCAACACTAATAATGAAGCCGAATATGAGGCTTTAATTGCAGGATTACAACTCGCTAAAGATATGGGTATCCAACACATTCAAGTTTTTATCGATTCCCTGTTATTAACTAACCAATTTAATGGATCCTATGCAGTGAAAGGCGAAAGGCTAACCAAATATCTAGACCTCGTAAAACAATTAGCATTATCTTTTGAAAATTG
Organism: Deinandra increscens subsp. villosa; assembly: GCA_039602395.1. Lineage (NCBI taxonomy): Eukaryota > Viridiplantae > Streptophyta > Magnoliopsida > Asterales > Asteraceae > Deinandra > Deinandra increscens. The sequence goes on from JBCNJP010000023.1 coordinate 70,864,556, forward strand.
CAGCATATCAAAGGTACCTAGAGAAGAAAACGCAGAAGCTGATGCTTTGGCAAACTTAGCATCATCTTTAAGGATCCCAGAAGGCGTCAAGATTCCCATAACTCACATCCTGACCCCAGCAATTGAAGAACAGAAGGTTAATGATGTCACAGCGGATAAAGATCAAGAAATGATAGACTCTCAGGATCCTCAGGAATCCTGGACACACCCTATCAGAAGATTTATCCAAGAAGGAGAAATCCCCAAGAACGAGAATTCCAGGCTTTTCCGAACCAAGGTAATCATGTATTCAATAATAAATGGTATCTTATACAAGAAATCTCTTGCAGGTCCGTACTTGAGATGTCTCGAGCAGCCTGAAGCACTTGCAGTACTCCAGGATATTCATGAAGGTGATTGTGGCAATCACGCTGGGGGCAGATCATTATTTTCCAAAGTATTGAGGACAGGATACTATTGGCCTACTATGAAGAAGGATGCGATGGCTTTTGTTCAGAAGTGTGACGCATGCCAGCGGCACGGTAATATTCTCCATCAGCCTGCTGAGCCGCTCCATTCAATATCATCCCTGTGGCCGTTCATGAAATGGGGGATGGACATAGTTGGTAAGCTACCTGTGGCACCTGGAGGAAAAGTTTTTATGCTGGCTATGACAGACTATTTCTCTAAGTGGATTGAAGCTGAAGCATTTGTTCAAGTTAGAGAAAAATAAGTAATTTCCTTCATTAAAAGGAATATCCTGACAAGATTTGAAATCCCATCAGAAATAGTATGTGACAACGGATCTCAGTTTATTGGAAAAAGAACGACTGGCTTTTGTGAAGCATGGGGCATCAAGATGGTGACTTCGACTCCCATACATCCACAAGCTAACGGTCAAGCGGAATCGAGCAATAAGATCATCATCAATAATCTCAAGAAGAAGCTAGGGACCAAAAAAGGGAAGTGGGCTGAAGAGCTACCTTTCGTATTGTGGGCTGACTGAACAACTTCCAAGAACGCTACGGGTCAAACACCATTCTCCTTGGTATTTGGTTCAAAAGTTGTGATTCCCACCGAAATGGTGATGCCAACTGCCAGAACAAGCTGCCGAGATTTTGAAGTCAATAAGCAGGAGCTTCTTGAAGATCTTGAAACAATCGACGAAATCAGAGACCTCGAAAAATTTAGAATGGCAGCATACCAACAAAGGATGGCCAAATCTTACAATAAGAATCTCAGGATCAGAAGATTTCAAGTAGGGGATCTAGTACTCAGAAAAGCTTTTCAAAATACTACCAAGCCGGCAGATGGAAAGCTTGCACCTAAATGGGAGGGTCCTTACCTAATAGACTCAGAAGCTGGAAAGGGGGCATATAGGCTGGCTACCATGGAAGGTGAGCTGCTCCCAAGAGCTTGGAACGCAATTCACTTGAAGTTATATTTTATGTGAGTACCCTCAGGATCCTTCGAGCATCTCCAAGAATCCTTGTTTAAGCTTCGAAAACTTCAGGTATGATTTTGATTCTTATTTCAATTTCATATTATTATCTTTATGGAATGATTACTGACTTAGGCATCAGAGGGGTGTTAGCCAAGCTAACACCCACCCCTCACCAGGCCTTGAGTGTTTTACAGAAGTTCTAAGCATCCTATCATAAGCTAGAGGCTGATCACCTCTTCTAAGTATAAAGCATTCTGAATGCAATCAAAGGTTTAGGAGGTTTTCACCTTCTCGTTCACTACTGGGAATCGCCAGGAGCGCAAGACCCTCACCAGGAGCGCACAATGGTGGCCTATGGTTCGAGGTGGTGCGACCAGTCCATCCACGGGTGGCTGATAATTTCATCACTGTTGGCCATAGAGCGCATCTCAAAAATGGGTGGCAGACGTGTCATCTCGAAAAGGTCCTAAGGTTTTTGGCATTTTCATGTCAACTAAGGTTTAGGCACTTTCGTGTCTCTCAAATTTATGGGCTTGACCCCAGTTGGCTTAGTCCCAAGTATTTTTTGAGCTTGACCTCAGTTTAACAAAGGTTTTTAATGTTTTTCACATTAAATAAGGTTTAGGCACTTTCATGTCTCTCAAGTTTATGGGCTTGACCCCAGTTAGCTTAGACCCAAGACTTATGAGGCATTTCGTGCCGCAAAGGATTGAGATGGGCTTGACCCCTGTTTGGCTCATTCCTAAGTTTATTCTCAGTTTTATCGGAATTTCACCAAGTCTATTTTAAGGATTTCTATGGATCCTCAAAGATCTTGACTATCTCAACAGTTGGAATATTCTTGAACAGGTGACATCGGTACTGCATATATTACATATTTTTATTACTAACTGAGTATTGGCTAGCATCATGGTTTGTTAATTTCGGCAGGTTTTATCAACTTTTAAGTTTTTAAACTAAACTGTGTCATTGAGCATCCTACAGGATCCTCATTCAAATATTTTTCAGAATCTACTACAAGACCAAAATACGCATGACACACCATGATGATCAAAATACTGCTAGATTATATATATGCAGGTAATTAAAGAAGTTGACCCCAGGCTTCGTCTTGGAACCCAAGATCCCTCCACCTGAGGCCAACCATATTGTCTAAGGAGCTTGGACTTCGCCTTGAAACTCAAGGTCCCTCCATCCAAGCCCCCAAAGTTTAAGTATCATTGTTTTGTTCCACAACCATTGTTTTAAAAATCAACCACCAAACAAACAACCTAAAAAGCGGGCTCTGACCTAGTCAAGAATGCCTTCATCGCCCGGCTTATCACCAGCAGCCTCCGCCTGCTTCACCTCCTTACCCTTGCCCTTGTCCTTCTCACCAGCTTCCTTGTCCACCTTCATGACCTCCGGCTCAACCTCCTTAGCAACCTTCTCAGCAGCTTCATCCCTCTCAGCCATCAGCTTTTTAAGGCTCACCTCCCAATCCTTAACCGGCCAGCTCTCTGGAGTGAAGCCTTCAGCCTGCGCAGCGGTAGCCAGCTCAATCATGCATTCGAGCACGCTGATGGCAGCTGAGGATTGAGCGTTCTGATCAGCCAGCTTTAATGCTTCAGCAGCAGCAGCCTCTAGTTCCTTGAGCTGCTTCTCATGGTAGCGATTCTTGCTGGCAGCTATTTTACCCATCTGCTTGATGCAGAGCAAGGCTTCATCCAGTTTAAGCTCGGAGGACTCAAGTTTCCTGCTCAGCTGATTCCAGTTTGCCTTCAAGTTCGATGACTTCATGGCTCAGCTTGTCAATGCCCTGCATCAGATCAAAATGGATCAGAATCAATAAGGGAAGTATTCTAATTCTAACATACTTCTCTATCATTAAACTATACTTACAATGTTCACCATAGCTTGTAGTGAGAGAAGCTTGTTGGCTGCTGCAACAGGAGGAAGACCTTCGAATCTGTCCAAGTTGATGGTGGTGTCTGAAGCCTTGCGCTTCTTGGCAGAGGAAGTCTTGGACCGAGTGCTGGGGGGGCCGAAATTTGGGAGCTGAAACATCTATGGGAACTTTGCTGCTGGTCTCCTCAATCTTTTCCTTTTTGGCGATGAGGAGCTTGAGGTCTTGGAAAGAGGAGATGAAAACTGACCTGAGGAATTCGCAGAAGCTCTAAGGTTTCGCCGAAAGAGAAGATGTGTGAGATAATGGTGAGAAGGTGGGGGTTATAAAAGAAAATGGCAACGGAAAACTCGCTTGGAAGTTGCGCCGATTAATGTTCTGCTTTATCATCATTTGTACTGCGGATAAGCCTGCAAGTATTTCTAATTTTTGACAGCTGTACTGCATGCGATACCCGTCAAAAATTTGGGGGCAATTGTTGGTACCAGATTTCAGGATATGCCAAGCAGCTCAGAAGCACTTCGCTGTAAGGAGATATTGTGGGAGACCCGGTCTGCTAGCAGAAACGTGGACTAAATGGACTTAAACGGCTAAGTGGGAGACATGGAGTTAGTTGCTAGTTTTTAGGAGATATTGTTACGATGTAATCTCTTTATATTGAGCTTTAGGCTTGCACACAACACACGATACTCGCTATCACAACTCTCTGTAACACGTAGAATACAAGCTCATTTCATTTGTACTTAAACACTATTCGATTATATAAAGGTTTCAGGCAGCAGGAACTTTAAGCCGGCTCCTGAGGTTGTTTGCTAGGTTCCTTGAGGATACTCAAGGATTCCTGGATTTTTCCCTCGTTACATCCTCGTGTCAATCTCCGAATTTACATTTTCATCTCTATTTACATCAAACACTCTACCTCAATTACAAAGTTTGATCAACTAATTGCTTAGGCAGTTTTTGACCAAAACACACATCAAGCTTAATCTTTGACTTTTCAAATAGATCATTAAAATCTCCTTCAATCTCTTTCGCTTCACGTTTCCATTTTCAACTTCTTGTTTCAGAACACTATTATATTAAAAAAACTTCTCAACTTTCTTCATTAAATCTTCAAACTCACTTTGATATTTCAACTCTTTCTCTGCAGTTTTAGTTTGAAGACATGCAATACGTTCAGTTGGACATTTATATTTAGAACTAGATTTATCTTCCACAGATAACAATTCTTTATTGAAACTTCCAACTTCCTCTTGTATTCTTCCCAAATCTTCTTCCTTCCTTTTGCTTTCAATAGCTAACAATTTATTATCTTTAAGAAATTCCTGAATCTTTTTATCTTTTTGTGAACAAAATTCACAAGTAGACTCATAACCACTACTTTCATATTCAGAATCACTTTGTTTAACTTTGACCATAAAAGCATAATGACTGTCAGGTTTCTCAGAATTATTTGACGATGAACCTGTGTTAGACTCAGTCAAATATTCATTAGAATTTATTGGAGCATGAATTGCAGTTTGATGCAGATTGATCACTGGAAATTTTTGACCAGTCATAACCTTGACCAACTTGAGAAACCAACGTGTTGGAACTTAAAATCTATGTGACTGACGCCATCAAATCTGTTTACCAAAGCATTCGACTGAAGAATCCATGTGAATTGATTCAGAGACGCGGGTTGTGATGCTCGAGGCTTGCAGTTTGGACCGAAGACCGTATTCCGGAAAAGTCAACCGTTCGGGTCAACGGTCAACGTAAAAGTCAACGGAAGATCGGTTCGAGCGAGTCAAGCTTCGAATTAATTAAATCAACTTTGATTTAATTAATATTTACGTTATTTATCTTTCTTGTAATTTTCAGTTATGTTATGTTTTTCTGTTGTTAGTCACCCTCACTATATATATAGTGAGGGTGTCCATTACAAGAAAGAGTCTCTGAGTGTGGAGATGATGATTTTCTTGTAGAGTGTGAGATTTCCATTCTAGAGAGAGAGAGTGAGTCATGGATTTCCATGAGAGAGTGTTTGTCATGATTTCTTGATTGTAAACATTCGATTAATGAAATCATTCGACTTGTTCATCATCTTTCTTATGTTTGATTATTCTATGATTCTTCTCATCTTCATCTTCATTCTCATTTTATGGAGTTTTCAAATCTGATCCTAATATTGCTCAAGATCAGGATTCTTGATGTGAGAATCGGTCCTGACAAATGGTATCAAAGCGGGTACCCGATCAGATTTCATCTCACGATGAATCTGGTCACTCGAATCTGGATTTTGAGCTTGAATATGGTGAAGATTAGAAAACTCATTTTTGAGACTTTTTCTGCTATTTTTCTTGTTTCTGGATGGATTCTGATGATATGGATGATTGATTCATGTTTGGGAGTTCATCTTTATGTTATTCTATGTTTATCTTATTCAAATCAGTGAGAAAAATGAGGATCCGAGCTGTTTTTGAAGTTGTTAGAGTTTTTCCCGTATTTGGGATTTTTGAAGATTTTTGGGCTTGATTCTTAGTTTTCTGGGTGATTCTTCATGTTTCCGGATGAAGTGAGGTATGATTCTCAGTGGAAAACGCGTTTCGGATCCATTGGAAGCATCCGTTTCGTCTGATTCACAACCGTTTGGGCAGATCTGGAAAAACACACACTAGTGTGTGTTTCATGGTGTTCTTCGTGTTCTTGAAGATTTCCAGAATTTTGAAGACTGTTTTTTATCCGATTAGCTACTGTTTTTGGGTTGTTGGTGGCCACAATAGTCTCGTGAATGGTTTAGCTTCATATCTCGTGCATCATTACGGGTTTTCTTATCATTTCTGGGCAGATTCGAGTTCACCAAGTAAGAGTTTCTTATGTTCATCATTTTTCCAGATTTGTTCTAAGTGTTTTGAAGTTATGAAGATTGCTTTAGCGGACTTCCAGTGTTCTTAGCGAACTTGTTCTCCTCTCCTTAGCGAACTTGTTTGCTTTAGCGGACTTGTTTTTGCGTTTAGCGGACTTGTTTTCTGCTTAGCGGACTTGTTCCTTAGCGAACTTCTCAGACCCTTTAGCGAACTTGAAATGGCTTTTAGCGGACTTGTTTCTTAGCGGACTTGTCAACTGGGTTTTCGTTCGAGGTCGTTTCGGTGGATTATGTTCGTACAGAGTTGTAGAGGATGATCATACGAGTTCCTGGGTGCAAAAATCGCGAATTTTCATCATGTATTGTGAAAGATATGCGTGAATCACGCTTTTCCGGTGACCTCATGCATTATTCCGGCGAGCTAATTAGGTTTTGGGGTTATCGGATCTTTTGGAGAAGACGAGCTGACGTGGCAGCCGCCTATTGGTCAGAGGGGTATTCTCTCTCCTTCTTGTCGGTTTGCTATGTCAATGACCTTTGTTGTTGTCTTCTTGTCATTGGTTGAATAGAGAACGCATGGGACCCGCCAGATAAAGAGAGACGTTGGATACTTGGTGTTGTCGTGAGGTGATTGGCTGAAAAAGGCGAGTGGGTCCCATCCAGCCACAAAGAGCCGTTAGTGGCCTTGTTGCTGTCGTATTCTGATTGGTCCAAACCCCTCTCACACGGATCCGAGTGATGCTGCTGTTGGATCTCTATTTTCTGTGCCGTAGATCTGGTTTTTGTGTTTCTTTTGCTGAAACCTCATTGGTCAGCCGCCACCCACATGGATCGTGGATATGGGCTATTAATCAGCTTCAATATCAGCCGTTAGATCATCTGGATCCTCAAATCTGATTGGCTCAACCATTTTCACAAGAATTATGTTTTTTTTTTGGGATTTAATTAATCCAATGGATATTTTAGCATAATTCGTTAAATGCGGGTTTTTTCTTATCGGTTCTCTAACGAGACTTACGAGATAATGCCCGAACGAAATTGCGAAAATTTTTATTGGTCAAGGATTTATTCCATTTTATTGGGGTTCTCGTTTATTGACGTCGCGCGCAACGTTTGCTATCGATCACTGACGAGTTAGCTTTATTATCCGGTTAATTACTTAGCTTTCTCGTTATATCTCACGGTTTATTTTTTAGTGGATGCAGCGTGGATGTCAACTAACCGGATTAACTGGAATCTCAGTTAAATTATGGAATTTATCCGTTAAATATCTCGGAGAGCCGTTTCTTGTCGAAAATTGACGGAATTTTTCGGATTGAGTCGTTTTCACCAGTACTTCTCAGAATTCTTCACGGAATTTATTTCCAAGCTCGATTTTCTTCGCCCAAAATTACGAAGACTCCGGTTATGATTATTTTCGCTCGGGATCTCAGTTTTTCTCCGATTTGACAATTATCTTTATTTTTCGCATCCAACCTAGTCACGCGGAACACAAGATTTATTTATGGATCATTCACAACTGTCAGCATCCGATTTCCGGTTTTTCGCAAGATTGTCCGATTATCAAGATTATTTATCTGGTTTCTCTAGGCAACCGATCGCGACGGTTCGACTCTCCGCATCATATTTTACGCTTCCGACTTGATTTTTTGGGGAGATTTAGAGAAATAGGAGGAATTATTATGGAACTGGATTATCGGGTCGATTATTCGGAGTTGGAGCATTTTCAGTGTTTGATTGGTTTATCTGATTCAGTTTGTTGCGGTTATGACTCCGAGATGTAGCATTTTCTCAGTATTGTACCCGACCGTGTGAACCGAGTGAGCGGAACACTTGGATCTCGAACTGGAGCAACGAGAACAGAAGAAGCTTATTCAGAGGGGGAATCTCTACGACAGATTGTCTCTGGATTATCAGTTTCTCATTGAAGATGTACGACAGAGCGATTCTTCAGCAGTTGAACAGATTTGAAAGCATCAGTCAAGGGGGAATTGTTGGAACTTAAAATCTATGTGACTGACGCCATCAAATTTGTTTACCGAAGCATTCGACTGAAGAATCCATGTGAATTGATTCAGAGACGCGGGTTGTGATGCTCGAGGCTTGCAGTTTGGACCGAAGTTCATTTTCCGGAAAAGTCAACCGTTCGGGTCAACGGTCAACGTAAAAGTCAATGGAAGATCGGTTCGAGCGAGTCAAGCTTCGAATTAATTAAATCAACTTTGATTTTATTAATATTTACGTTATTTATCTTTCTTGTAATTTTCAGTTATGTTATGTTTTTCTGTTGTTAGTCACCCTCACTATATATATAGTGAGGGTGCCCATTACAAGATAGAGTCTCTGAGTGTGGAGATGATGATTTTCTTGTAGAGTGTGAGATTTCCATTCTAGAGAGAGAGTGAGTCATGGATTTCCATGAGAGAGTGTTTGTCATGATTTCTTGATTGTAAACATTCGATTAATGAAATCATTCGACTTGTTCATCATCTTTCTTATGTTTGATTATTCTATGATTCTTCTCATCTTCATCTTCATTCTCATTTTATGGAGTTTTCAAATCTGATCCTAATATTGCTCAAGATCAGGATTCTTGATGTGAGAATCGGTCCTGACACAACGCTTTTTTATTAGGATTATTTGTTGAAGGCTTAGACGTCTGAGCTTAATTACCAGACGTGGATTTATCATTTGCAGACTGAGAACTTTCTCAAGTAGAATGACCAAAGTTGGATCATTTAAAGCACTTTACCTTAGACTTGTCTAATCTAAGTTTACCATCTGGATTTAACCTTACTTTCCATGTTTTCTTAATAAACTTTTTAGCTATTTGCACAAGCATTGCCATAGACCAATTAATAACCATAAGCTCAAGATTATCTGGATCTATCTGAGCTATATCCTCGCCTAACAGATCAGAAGTTGCCATACTACCAGTCAGAAGTCCATAATATGATGATAACAAACCAGAAATTAAAGTCAGGTGTTCATCTGTTGTCTTGACAAAAAATGCAGTTTGACTTCATTGACTTGGAATAGTAAAACTACAACCTTTTGAATAACCAAAATCTTCAGAATTACCAGAAACATTTCCAGCAAGAAATGTTGTTGTAGGTGATAAACCAAAACCAATTGGTTTAGACTTTGCATTGATGCTTGCTGAATTCTGACCATGATATAATTCTGGATTCTGTAATTAAGCAATTAATTTATGAGCATTTAACATTTCCATTTCCCTCGCTTGGAGTTTGCTTTTCAAATCATGAAATGACAATGTTGAGAATTTTGTCATGAGTAAGCAATAAGACATAATTCTCCCATTTCTCAAGTAATGCTTCCAGCAATTTTTCTTTTAATTCCTCATCGATCTTTTCTATATCAATCATTTTTAATTCACTGATCATATGTGACAACCGTGATACTAGAGCAGTAATATTTTCCTTCTCATAATGTTAGAATTATCAAATTCTTTGTTCAAGACCTTTCATTTGCTCTTTTCGTACTGATCATTCCCTTCGCATCTTGCAGCTAACGCATCAGATAATGGTTTAGAATTGGTGCAAGTGTTGAACTGATGTAATAATTCTTTTGTTAATGCCATGGTAAGATATCCATGCGCTTTCTCTTCAAGCTCATAACGTTTTGTTTCACCAGATGTAAAATCTTTTAACTCTTTCGCTTCTCCTCCAGCATCCTTTGGACGAGTGTAATCATGTTTAGTTGGAATCCACAAGTCGATATCATTTGTACTAATATAAGCCGAAAACCTTTGTTTACAATTATGATAATCTTCCAATTGTAACAACTTGGGAACTTTCTGGCTTGTTCCATTTTCATTATCATAATTGAGCATTGCTTGCATCATGTTTTACATAGCCGCAAACACTTGATAATCAGACATGTTGAATTTTGTGGATATTTTGCTCCAAGGAACCGAGTAACCAAAGCTACGAACAAAAAACAGTTACATGAACCAAAGAAGTCAACACAATATGATCTACGAACCGAAAATCCTTTCAACGAATCATAAACTCTTATGAACCGGAATACTTTGTGAACCAAAGTTATTGAACGGACCAATGGTTTGGAGAAATGTTCATACCTAGTTTGTACGTCGTGTGATGTATCCAATCCGACGATGTCATGTGGAGATCAAGACCAAAGTTCAAGGCAAGATATGATGCTGGCGAACCTAGTCTGAACCTGGAGTTCGGACCTGCCGAACTTGGAGTTCGGACAGGGTTCGGCTAGCAGGCTATATATAGATATTTGGTCTTTGTATTCAGGATGAGTGATAGACTGAGAGAGTGTTAAGTGTGTGTTTCTGTGGCGTGATTCTCTGAGTCTGTGTTCTAAGTGTCTTGAGTTGTATTTGTTCTTTGATCAATAAAACAACTCTTAATTACTCGTTTTGTATTCGATATAGCTAAATTGAGTAGACAATCCGATGCTCACGACTTTACAAGAGGTATCAGAGCTTTCTGGTTCATTCTACTGACCTGTGGTTGCTATTTTCGGATGTTTTGAAACAAAACGTGTGATTTTTGGTGATTTTTGAGTGTTTTCACAAGTTCTTGATCATTTTGGTCATGGTTTTTGTGAAAATTTTGCTCCTAAATCATTCCTTATCACTTTTTCTGATCTACTGCTGCAAATCTCGTCAATATCAGTCAAAAATCGAAAATTTTTAAGTGAAAATGTTGACGTTCGGCGGTTACTGTTCACGTTCGGCATAACTGCTTCGAACTTCAAGTTCGGCTAGGGTTTAGTGAGGGTTCGTCATTCCGAAGTTCTAGTTCGTATAGAGTTCGTCAAGTGTTCGCACAAGGTTCGTTCAGTGTTCGGTCAGAGTTCGGAGATTTTGTGGTTCATGAGAGGTTCGGTCAAGGTTCGGTTGGTTTTATGTTCGGAAGAAGTTCGGAAGGGGTTCGTTAAGAGTTCGGAAAGCGTTCGGCAACACTGTGACTAAGCTAGGTTCGCTGAAGGTTCGGTAACAGTGTGACTAAGCTAGGTTCGTTGAAGGTTCGGCAACAGTGTGACTAAGCTAGGTTCGTTCAAGGTCCGGCCAATCAGAATTAAAATTTTTCAAGAATCTCGGAATTTCAAGCTTTTGCCGCTACACAAAACGCAATGAAAACTATGATGAATTTTGACAACGAAATTGGAACAAGTCAGAAAATTCCCAAGTTGTTGAAGCTAGAAGATTATCAAAATTGGAAGCAAATATTTTTGGCTTACATAAATACGAATGATATCAATTTGTGTATTCCAATCAAGACACTTTGTCAACATCCAACTAATTAAGGAGATTTAAAAGAAGTTCATACCTTCGACATTGCTGAGAGAAAACCATATGAGCTTGAACAAAAAGTGTTTGGTTATCTTACGATGGCATTACCCACTGAGTTGTTACATAAATTTAGTACGTGCAAGAAATCAAAACAATTGTGGGATGCTTTATCAGCAAGGTGTGAGGGGAACAATCAATATAAGAAAAGTCGGAAGAACGTTTTGAATAAGGAGTTTGATAATTTCCAGCATTACGAGAATGAGAATATTATGGCTCTTGTTTCAAGATTATCACATCTTATGAGTGAATTAAAGATTGTGGGAATTGAGAAAACAGATGAAGAGTTAAAGGAAAAGATTATGGAGGCTTAACAAGAAAAATGAAAAAATTATGTGTTACTGCTTACACATGATAAAGAATTTTCCACATTGACTTTTAATGCTCTAAATAGTCAGGCTTGTGAAATGGAAATGATGAATTCCAACAAGTCCAAAGCAAATCTGCAAAATCCATAATTGTATCATGGTGAAAATACTGCTAGTATGACGGCTAAGGCTAAACCAAGTCTGAGTGCTGCACCCCCGACTACTTTTATCGGAAATATTTCTTGAAATTCTGAGAATAATTCATCACGGGGTTGTAACTTTACAATTCTAGATTCATCAAGTCAAAGTGTTTTTTCTGTTCAATCCGTGGATGAATGTGCTAAACTGATTGTTGCTCTCATTTCTTCATCTTTTGGAATGATTATTAATGATGTTGGGAAGGCATAATTGATTAAAGAAAATTTAAATGATCTTGATGACGATCAATTGAATGAGTTAGATATGGCCTGGCAACTTTCTATGTTAACTCAAAGGTCACAGCGATATTATAAGAAGACTGGAAAACAAGCTTTTAGTGACAAATTGAGTTTTGATAAATCAAAAATCAAGTGTTACAAGTGTTCAAAGCTTGGACATTTTGCTAGAGAATGTCAACAAACACATGTTAGCAAACCCGGTTTTACTCAACCATCATCAAGTAATTCAAACAAGACAACTTTAACGATTCAGACTAATGGTGTTTATGATTGGGGTCAACACTTTGACACATCTGCTTTGATTGTTACACATGAGCAAGATGATTATTATTCTTATTCTAGTTCATATGAAGCTGCTGAAACGGAAAAGTTTGAATCTAAAATTTAAGTTGGTTAGTTCAGATTTGGAGGTTTCAAAGGAACATGAAAAGGATTTAGTTTTGAAAACTGAATTTTTGATTACAGATATCAAATTGCTGAATGAAGTTTTATAAATTTCAAAACAAGATAGAAAGAATGTTGAAGCTACAAATGGAAAGATCTGTGAAGAAAAGGATGAGTTGGTTAATGAAGTCAAGAAATGGAACGATGAAGCAGAGGATGCTGCTAATGATTTTCAAAATCTGTTTGATAAATCAAAACTCAAGCTTGATCTACTTACAAAGGAGTCTGAAGAATATGTTGCTAAGATTGAAAGTTATCAAGCTGTTATGGAGAAGTTTTTGGATGAGAAGCGTGAGTTGGTAAGTGTGAATAAAGTTCAAACAGCGAATTTGGAAATTCAAAAGCGCAATGAAGATAAATTAAGGAAGGAGTTATTTGAAGGGCTGGAAAATCTTCGAATTCATAAATGAAACACATAAAGTTGCAAAAAGATTGATAGCTACTGAGAAGGAGTTGGCTAAAGCTCAACAACAAATTTCATATTTAAAGATTCAAGTAATTGATGCCAATCACAAGCTTTCTAGCTAAAGATTGAAATTTTGAAAAATGTTTGATAAGACAGCTTCACCCCCCCTGCTACTATCAAAGAAGCTTTCAAGGAGGTGCAAGAAACGGTGGAATATTATGATTATTCAAAGGTTTCATCATCAATTTCGGAAGGAGATAAGATTATGAAGAAAAAGAAAAACAAGAAGGCTAAGACGAAGAAAGGAAAGAAATCTGAGAATCACCAGACATTGTCAAGTATTCAAGATCAAGCTACGATCAAGTTGAGGAAGAGTTTGTTTGAAGATTTATTTCATTGAACGAACAGATTCTACACTTGAGGGGGAGTTCGATTGAAGATACTAATGTTGAAGAGATACAGCACACGACGAGGGGGAGTTTGTTGATACCTAGTCTGTACGTCGTGTGATGTATCCAATCAGACGATGTCATGTGGAGATCAAGAGAAAAGTTCAAGGCAAGATATGTTGCTGGCGAACCTGGTCCGAACCTGGAGTTCGGACCTGCCGAACTTGGAGTTAGGACAGGGTTCGGCCAACAGGCTATAAATAGATGTTTGGTCTTTGTATTTAGGACGAGTGATAGACTGAGAGAGTTTTAAGTGTGTGTTTTTGTGGTGTGATTCTCTGAGTCTGTGTTCTAAGTGTCTTGAGTTGTAATTGTTCTTTGATCAATAAAACAACTCCTAATTTACTCATTTTGTATTCGATATAGCTAGATTAAGTAGACGATCCGATGCTCACGACTTTTTAAGAAATAAATGCCGCGAAACAATTATAGTTTTCGCAAACCAGAGTATGAAGATTGCTTAGGCGAACCAAAGATCAAATTCAACAAACGAACCAAAAACTCTTTGAAAATTCAACCGGCGAACCAAAATCTCACAAACCGACGATTAATATACAAGGGACGAACCAACAGAATCATCCAGCAAACCGGGACATACAAACGACGAACTAGACTAAAAAAATTTGTTTTTCACAAACTTGAAGGAATTTGAACGTGAACTACAGTAGTAAGCAAGAAAATACTCAAGGAATGTTTAGAAATTAAAATTGAGACCAAAACCACTCAGATTTGAGAAAATGAAAGAAAAACTACTTTCTCTCACTAGACTTTTTGAAATTGACCAATTATGGATCACTAGAGCAACCTGGATTACTCTGATATCACTCGTAAGTACTTGGACGAATCTTACCACTGGTGAATTGATCAAATCTACTGAACAATAAAGGTAAATAAGAGTTAATCTTATTGAATCACTTGAATATTACAAGACAAACTCTCTGGTTCTCTCTCTCTCTCTAGAAACACACACAGAAGTGACACAAATGACAAGAGTTCTCTGGAAATTCTAAACCAGCTAACCAGGTCAACTATAGTAGTTGACTGCCCAGCGAACCAAGCAGCAACGAACCATTGGTTTGTGGCTTGCTTCATGACATTAAGACTCACACACTTGCTCTAATTAGATACAACACACGAGACATACTGACGCATAGGATTATGCTTTAACAAAAACCCCTTGACCATAGCAGTTCATCTCCAATTCTTCAGCTTTATCTACTGTTATGGTTTAGCCACAATCATAATATGCAGGTGAGTTATGTTTCAATCCTCCTAAACTAGGGATTCTAATTAATTAAGGGACATGATTTAGTGACTAAAACTCAACAACTGACTAATGAATTTTGATTAATTTTGTGATTCAGTCACTAGCGAATATATTAGAGGGATGTAGATTTTGATTCACTCCAAGGAAATGTTAGCTTTGATTATGGAACGAAACCATGCATTGTTTGAAAAAGAGGACTGGGTAACAATTAATGCCTAAAAGGGAGAATTTCAAATTTTGGTTATGGGCTTTAAAACATTCTGATCATGTATTATCTTTTGATTCATTTATTAACATTCTGGTTAATCATGTATTAGTTTTTTATTCATTTATTTTTATCCTATATGATAAGATGGATGAGGCTGTAATTAATCCTCCGAACACATATTTCTTAAGAAACTCTTTTTTATAGGCCGATATTATCTAAGATGATTTACTTTACGGGCGAGGTCTCTAGTTCAAGTCCAGGATGGCCCAGCAGTATAAGCTAGAACTAAAGTAGGGAGGCTACTTTCGATTAGCTAAGAATTCATGTAGGAAGCGATAATGCTTTGGGTTCAAAAATGTATTTACATTGATGCATTAACATACAACTTGGAGGATCTAATTGAAGAGGTTCCAAGTCATTACCCAACAAATAGGTATCTCACTTTCTCAACTTCTTTTGTTGAAAAATGTGCCTTGGAGCAAACTTTTATTGAGCTTGATTCAAATGAGACTTTCCAATTGATGCTTATTATGTATGAGATAGAAAAAGAGTTAACTGTTTATGTAGTGACGAGAACTAAATATATAATGTTGATGAAAGTTTACTATCTTGTACAGGGTTTCAAGATGAAGTTACTGAGAAAGCACACGGGGAGAAAGAGTCAAAATATTCTTTGGATGGTGAAAGCTATCACAGTTCTTATAGTACTGATGATGAAGTGCAGTCACAAAATTATGAAGGAGAAACTTCTTCACATATCAAGAGAAGTCCAATCATGAAAGTAGGATCTAAATTTCCAAGTGTGATCCAGTTTAGGAGAGCCATGAACCATTTTTCAATAGTAAATGAATTTGAGTACTTCATCGAGAAAAGCGAACATCAATAATTCCCTACAATGTGCACACATATAGAGTGCAACTGAAGAATCCATGCTTCAATCACGCAAGATGCTGTTACATTCGAAGTAAGTTTCAAAGAATGTACCACTATTTTTATAATCTATACTGTATTTTTTAACACTTTGTGCAGGTTAAGACCTTTGTAGAAACCATTCTTGCACTCGAAGTAACAAGGGTGGTAACAAGCTTGTAAAACAAGGGTGGACTGCTAGTGTAGTTACGGACAAGCTTAAATCTGACGGGGACGTATCTGTTGTGGATTTTAGGAAGTGGGTTATGAAAAATTAAAATGTTAGATGTACCATATCTTAAAGTTTGCAGAGGGAAATAACAAGCTTACAATGATATTTATGAAAATTGGGACGACGACTTGGTCATGAAGATAAATGACTTTAAACAAGAGCTATTAAATATAAACCCACGAAGTGTTGTTGATATTGACTATGAGACAAATGGTAACACGAAACAATTTTTACATTTTTTTCTTATTAATAGCTTGATCTAAGGGATTTCTTAATGGTTGTCGCCCTTACATTGCTCTTGATGCTTGTCATCTCAAAGGAAAGTTCAATGGGTATTAGTTGTTACCACAAGTGTTGGATGGTAATAATTCTATTTTTCTAGTAGCATATGGTATACTTGAGTTAGAGAACAAAAGTTTATGGATATGGTTTCTTGAGTTACTGAAGAAAGTAATCGGTACGTCTGATGGTCTTGTTATCTCATTAGATATGAAAAAAGGTCTAAAAATAGCAATAACACAAGTTTATCCTAGTGTTGAACACAGAGAATGCATAAGACACTTATAAAGCAACTTCAAGAGACGTTTTCGTGGTGAGTTATTGAGTAAAAATTTATGGCGAGATGCAAGAACCTATAGTATTACGAGCATGATAGATTACTAGATGAAGTTGGTGGAGTGCGTAAAGAGGCTCTTACGGATATTAGTGACAATCATAAAAAGATATGGAGTCGATTCAAGTTTGGAACAACATCCAAATGTGATTACATTACTAATAACATATCAGAAGCATTTAATTCTTGGATAGGTGAAGTGTGTTATCATCCAGTTTTCGGTCTTCTTGATTCTATTAGACAAAAGATAATGGTGTGTTTTGACAAGAAAAGGAGGATTCTACAAAAATGGAAGGGCACACTAGTACCTAATACTAAGAGTTATCTCTAACAAAATCTCTAAGGCAAGTGTAATATATATTGTTTCTTTGTCACATATCTTTGAACTTTGCTAATATCTTTTCTATGATGTATGTAGAACTTGGGTGAATATAAAGTTTGTTGAAGCGCTGAAAATCGAGCTGAAGTGAAATACAATGGAAAGCGTTGGAAGGTCTTACTTGATTGAGGGAAATGTACTGGTCAGGTTTGGCAAGTTAAAAGTCTTCCATGTGTGCATGCGGTGACTTTTATTTCTTTCACTAGGGATGTAAAGTAGGAAAAATATGTTGATTCATCTTTCACCATTGACAGACTTAAAGTAGCTTATGCTTCGGAAGTTACTCCGATGCCTGCAAAAGATCAATCGTTGCATAGAAAAACTGGAGAGAAAATATACCAACCTACTATCAACCGTCCACCTGGAAGACCAAAAAAAAAATCGAATTGTACCACATGATGAGCCTAAAAGAACACATATATGTCCACGTTGTCATGAGTATGGACACCATGAAAGAACATGCAAGAATACGAAAAAATGATGTTTTTTGCTACTTAAAATGAGTTGAACTTTTAACATTGTGTTTTTCATATCTAGAAGTGTAGCTGTGTACTTTTTGGATATTACCTGTTGAATATTAAGAAATTTGGTGGCTTTGTGTTCAATATATATGATTTAAGTGAGTTACATGTTAACATATTTGGTGACTTGATTTTGAAAATGGTTTTGTTCGATATTTTGAAAGCATTATGCGTGAACATTAAGATATTGAAAATGGATTTGTTTTAATATTATCGTAGTTAAAAAAGGGTGATATTTTAGATAAATAAAATTGCGATATTTTTTATTAGTAGTAGAGGGATATATTTGATATTTAAGAAAGATTGAGGGGATACTTAAGAAAGATTGAGGGTAAAATGGCGATATATTATATTATTCTTAATGAAATATATGAAAATGGATAAATATGATATATTAAATTTGGGTTATTGTCTTTAAATAATCATAATTATTACTTTTTGGTCGGGAATACTCCCAACTATGAAAATAGTCAATGCCACTCTCAACTATCTACCTATTTTCTTTCACCACTCCCCCCGTTAATTTTATTTAAAACCGTTACTTGAATGCCTATGTGGCAGTCCTACGTGGCTTAAAATGCCTGTTGGACTGCCTAAATGGCATAAAAAAGACTTAAATCCCTTAACCCTTTTCTGTTCGTCGATTTCATTAAGCCTTCTAAAAAAAGCCCTACGCTCTTCTGTTCGTACGTTGAATCCACAATCCCTAAATCCACTTATTGATTAACACTGAATCATCAAATCGAAGGGTCATTTTGGTTCATTCAACCCTAATCCCTGGAAGATTGTATCTCCATTAATCGGTGGATTCAAGATGCGTCTTCAAAACATAGGTATGTTGGTGGTGAATTGAAATTGATTCCCGTAGAAATTGACAAACTTTCCTTGTTTGGTTCATATTAATGACCTCCTTCTTTTATCATGTATTATTCGAAAATTGATGATGAAACTTTGAAGAGGTTAGATAATGATCAAGATATTATTGAAATGGGGTCTTTGGTTAGTGATAAATCCACTCAGGTTGTTGATCTGTACATTCAACAACAACCTCTTAGCAGTCAGCCCATTAACTTTGAAGCCCAGCCCAGGAGCCAACCGAACACTCATCCCAGTAGCCAGGTTATTAACCGTGAGCCTAAGAAGTATTCTAAGCTAACTACTAGGAAAAGTGTACCTGCAGATACTTTAGATCAAGAAACATCAGATCAAGAGGCCACTGATTCGGATGATAGTGGTTCAGATCAGGACGCCACAGATTCAGATGATAGTGGTTTAGATCAGGAGGCCACTGATTCGGATAAGGAAGAACTTGATGGTTCAGATAGAGATGATGATGAGTGGATGAAATCAGTGGAAGCCATTAAAATTGTTAGAGAAGAAGATGTTCTGTCAAAACAGGTTTTACTTGAACAATGTTTAAAAAGATCTGACGAGCAAGAAGGTTATTCGCTTTATCTTGGCTTGAAGGATCCAGTTGAAGCAGGTAGTCTCACTGTTGAAGGCTATAGAAGCTATGAAGAATTTGATGGTGATATGTACACACCTGATGAAAGTGAATAAGATGCCATTAGAAGGAAAAAGTACAAGGAGCATGTTCCATTTATAAATGACCAAACTTACTAGAAAAAGTTCACATGGGTTGTTGGAATAAGGTTTCCTTCAAGGGATGCATTCAAGTCTACACTTAGAAGGATTGTAGTAGCTAATGGTAGGAGTTTTTGGATAGCTAGGAGTGATAAAAACAGACAAGGTAGGATCAAGGTTGCAGAAATGGCTCAGAGGTTGCTCGACGGTCGACTGGTGTTAAGCGATTAATCGGGGATTAATCGGCGATTAATTGGAGACCCTAGATTATTATAAAATAAATAAATATACACATATATATTTCGAATATGGCAATATCTTAGTATAATTAACAAGTAAATAAGTAAAAACCTTAAAAAAAAGTCATAATCTAGTACTTACATAAATGGTTAAGTCAAAAACTACAATAGTAAATACTAATACGTCTAATAATTTCAAATAACAAATACATTTTCATATTTAAATCTTCATATTTCTTTAACATTCTTTCGAAATACGCATACAGCTTAATTTTTTATGCTTTTTAAAAGTTTTTTAATAAAAAATTAAAATTTTAAGTTGACCGTCTAGACCACCAAGGGCCGCCAAGACCGCCAAGGACCGATGTTGACCATCATTGACCAACTGACCGTCAATCCCTTAATCGTAGACTGTTAAGGGGCGCCAAGCGATTAATCGCCGATTAATCGGCGATTAATCGCAATTTCTGCAACACTAGGTAGGATTGTTGTCAATGTGTGAAAGGTTGCCCTTTAGTTTAAGGTGTTCATTTCATAACGGTAAGGAGTGTTACATGGTTAAAACAGTTACAAACAAGCACACTTACCAAAGGAACGTGTCTAAGAATAGACAGCTTCTGCTGATTTCATTGCAATTAAGTTCCTACCACTGTTTAAGGCCAAGCCAAACTGGCATGCAAAAGAGATCCATCTAGCAGTTAAAGGGAACTATAAAGTTCTGATTAACAAGTGGCTTGCATACGAGGCCAAAGGCTCAGCTCATAAAAATCTCTATGGCTCATTGAGGGATCATTATAGCAAAATTGGATCCTATATGGCTTCTCTAAGACATGCAAATCCTACTTCAACCTTTAACCTTGTAACAGCCCCACCAGTAGATCCATCATCACGTGATACTTTCTTCAGACTTTTTGTTTGCTTTGAAGGTGTTAAGAAAGGTATTGTGTCCTGATGGTAGTGTCTTGAGTGTTTTTTTTTCTTTTCTGAAGGTTGATGTCTTAATGGTTGTTTTGGTTTGCTTTGAAGGTTTTTTGGCAGGTTGTAGAAAGGTATTATGTCTTGATGGTTGTTTTTTGAAAACCTTTCTTGAATGTATGTTATTGTCAGCAGTAGGAAGAGTTACAAATGACCAAATGTTTCCTTTGGCCTGGGCAGTAGTAGAGGGGGAGAATAATGATAGTTGGGAATGGTTCATGTGTCAACTACAAAGTTGTTTAGAGATAACTGATGGTGGGAAGGGATGGACTTTGATATCTGATCAGCATAAGGTAAACATTACTTTCATAAACTTTCATGTTTTCTTTAATATGAACCTCTAATATATATGTCATTTTTTCAGGGGTTATTAAATGTCGTTTCCTTAGTGTGGAGAAATACAGAACACAGAAATTATGCAAGACATATTTATGGAAATTGGCAGAAGACATTCAAAGGGGAAGATCTGAAAGGTGTATTCTCGAAAGCAGTTGGGCATATTGTGAGGCTGACTACAACGAAGCAATTAAAGAAATGAAATACATGTCAGCATGCAGTGGAGGCATTCCTAAAACAAAATCCCAAATCCTTTGCTAGGTGTTTTCTGGACCCACATGCCAAATGTGATATCATTATCAATAATATGGCAAAAACCTTCAATGGATACATAGTTCAGGCAATGTCAAAGCATATAATCCACATGTTAGAAGACATCAGAGTTGCAATAATGACCAGGCTAACCCAAAAGCACACACAAATATTGGACAAAGTTGTGGTTGTATGTCCAAGTATTCGGTTTAAAGTTGATAAGGCAAAAGAAAGGGCTACCCAATGTTAAGTATTCCCATCATCAGTGCAAATATTTCAAGTGAGAGACCATGTAGATGATGTTTCTGTAGATCTGATCAATAAGACATGTAGTTGCAGAAAATGGGAGCTAAGAGGAACACCGTGTAGACATGTATGTGTAGTGGCAGAATTTTCGGGTAAATCTACGGAGGAGTATGTTGATGCTTATTACTATAAAGAAATCTACCTAAAATCCTATCAGTTTACAATACCTCCCATGGCTAGTGAAAGGTATTGACCTTGCATCACCTACCCTTTGGATCTGCCTCCTATTAAGGTTGCTCCTTGCAGGCCCAAGAAAAGAAAAGGAGAGATCCACATGAAGATCCAAAAAGGCCAAGTAAATTGACTAAACATGGAGTTCATATGACTTGCAGTGTATGCAAAGGAAAAGATCAAAACAAAAGGAAATGCTTTTCCATTGATCGATCATCATCAACACCTGCAGCTAAATGGGGTAGAGGAAGGCCAAAGAAGACGAGTACTCAGGATTCAAAATGTAGGTGTAGGGGTAGGTTAAACACTTGATATTTGTGTTGTCTATTTTGGTATGTAGTATGTTTGGTGTTTTGGAAAAACTGAATGTGATGGGATGTATTTTGAACATTTGTAGTATGTTTACCCATTTGAACCCATTTGTAGTATGTTTGACCCAATTGTTATGTTGAACCCATTTGTAGTATGTTTGACCCATTTGGTTGGTCATATATTGACATTTGTTCATTACAGGTTATAGCCTTGGGTACATTGCACTTTTGTTCTGCATTGCTTAAGGGCCTATGAATACATTAGAAAGTTGAGACTTTTCCATGGCTGCTTTTACTTACCAAAAGCCTGTTAAGGTTAATTTGCAGCCTCTTTATGGTCTTTTTGAACCCATATAAATAGCAGTAACATCAGCCTCAAAAGTGCAGGTTTTGGTACTTTTTGGGTTAATTGAACCCATATAAACAGCAGCAACAGCAGCTTACCAGGGCAGGTCTTTGGTCATTTTTTTGGGGTTAATTGTAGCCATATAAACAACAGAAACAGCTGCCTCAAAAGGGCAGGGTTTTGGTCAGTTTTTTGGGTTATTTGAACCCATATAAACAGCATTAACTGCAACCTCAAAAGGGTAGGTTTTTTGTCATTTTTTTGGGGTTAATCAAACCCGTATAAACAACAGCAACAACAGCCCCTAAATGGTCTACTTTTTTGTCAAATTAAGTTTTGGATTCCTTATAATCCAAACATTATATTGCACGCTATAGATTCATCACAACATAATGTTGCACAAATTCACTAGTAGAACAGATTCATTACAAAACAACATACCACTAAGTTGAATACTAGAACAAAATCAGCCAAATACATTCCACCAAATAGAAAATAAAACACCCAAAACACATAGCGATTTAAGGTCCATCTTTCACTTTGAGTTTGTTATTCTAAGCTCCTCTTTCAATTTCTTTTATCTCCTCTTGCAACCTTATCTTCTGCAATTCCAAGCGTTCAATATGAAGCAAATCTTCCCTTTTAAAAATGTTATCAAAGTCTGTTTTCCAGATGAAAAAAGTTGTAGTGCTTTTTCTGAAAATTTAATCAGAAGAACAAATGAACAATAAAAATATTTGGTCTAGCACATTTAGAAGATCAGACAGGAATGAATTAACATACATACCGGCCATAGAGGACACCCATAGAATTGTTCCCTCATTCTCAAACTTTTACGACTCGCAAATCTTCGAATTGAAGGCAAATCATGGTTGTAGTAGATGGTTCCATTGATGTCAACTTTAAAAAAATCATTGATTTTGGTCGGCTGATCCAGAGGATGCCATTGACCGGTTCATCGCTGCACTAGAGTTGGAGCTTGGAGGAGGGACGACGTTGATGTCTTTTTAGACTTAGGGTTCAAGCTTATGTAAAGGGAATAGATACATGTGGCAATTTAATTAATTTTTAATTTGAAGCCACGTAGGCATTAAAGTAACGGTGTTAAATAAAATTAACCAGGGGGGTGTGGTGAAAAAAATAGGTAGATAGTTAGGAGTGGTGTTGGCTATTTCAATGGTTGTGAGTGTTCCCGGCTAAAGAGTAATAGCTAAAATTATTTAAAGCCAATAACCCATTAAACTTTAGAGAGAGATATATTTGATATTTAAAATTTGGTTTGGATATATATATATAATATTTAGAAAGTTTCAAGGGATATTTATGAAATTCTCCTAAACTAGGGAGAATCAATTAGAGGGTATTATTGTGATTTGATTATAAAAGGGGGTATATGCAATTATTATTTTGGTGTAGGGCTGTTCAAAAAACTCGTAGCTCGTGGCTCGCTCGAAGCTCGCTCGGAAAAAAACTCGAAATTAGCTCGCTCGAAAATCAGCTCGATTATAAACGAGCCGAGCCCGAGCCAAGGTCAGCTCGGCTCGTGACTCGCTCGTTAGTTAGCTCGTTGACTCGCTCGCTTGGCTCGTTTAAATTTAAGCTCAGTTTTTATTATATATACATATATATAACCGAAAATTATGAGTTTATTATTTATAATATAACTTTTAAGTTAATTACTAAGTTTTCTATAGTATTTTACTTAATATTAAAATAAAATATAAACTGATATGATACTTTTCAGTAAGAAATATTTGTTTTTATTGAAAAATAAATAAATAAACATCGAATTTTAAAATTTTCATTACGAGTATGTCAAAATTTATGTTTTAGTCATGTTATATATCAATATGTGTAAATAATATAAATTTTAAAAAATAAACTAGCTGGCTCGACGAGCCGGCTCGGCTCGGCTCGACTTTTAACGAGTCGAGCTTGAGCTCAATATTTTAGCTCGTTAAAATAAACGAGCTAGCTCGGCTCGGCTCGGTTTCTAAACGAGCCGAGCCCGAGCTTACCCTGGCTTGGCTCGACTCGGCTCGTATACAACCCTATTTTGGTGTGGGTAATGGGTAAATATGCAATTAGGATTAAAAATAGAGGGAAATATCCTAATTCAAACCTTAAACAAAATCTAATTATATACCTAATTGAAAAATTCCCAAAAATAATAAGCACGAAGCTTGAACACCACGTTATCCCGTGCATGACAACGCGTGGGTAGTAAAATCTAATTATATACAAAACACATGGCATATGAAGAGTGGGGTGCAACTGGTATATTTCAGGGAGTAACCTTGATTTTATCTTTTAAATGCAAGTCCGGATTTTATGTTTATTTTTGTTTCCCACTAAAAGTGATATATAACACTGAGAATTCCAACAGTCTGCTATTATGCTAAGATGCACCCTCTTAGGTTATCCGTAGTTATTTAGGAATGAGATGAGGGGTTATGTATCACGTGGCAGATGAATCAGCATTGAGGGGTTATAAAAAAAATGGGTGTAATGGTTTGGAGGGTTATATGGCATTTTTTTTTATAAAAAAACTAACCAATTATAAAAAAAAGTCTGGAAAATCAAAAAAGGGGGAATGGCGCTATCTCCACAACGCCTAGGGGGAGAGGGGCGCTATAGGAAGAGTGTGTAGTGGTAAAATGGCGCTATAGGTCGTTATAACCCCTACTACGGACAACTTTAGCTTCGAGATAGAGGTTTGAGTTGTCTTGATGCTTCCCAAGAAACCATTTTCTCTTCTTCCTTGGTTTTCTTGCCTCTATGTTTCCGCATAAGTTTTTTTTATTTTTTTTATTTTGTCCTGACCCCAAAGCGAAGTAGAAATCTAGTTAGATTCATATTATTTAGTTATTTTTTATTTAAAAATAATTAAAATAGTCAATCTCAAAAAATTCATTTTACCTATTTTAACTAGGGCTGTTCACGATCCGAACCGAACCGAACGGACCTTTGCTCGTGTTTGGTTCGTTTACAAACCGAACCGAATCGAACCGAGTATTTTTTCAACCGATCCAAAATCGAACGAGCGACTTTCGATCCGAGTATTTTCCGAGCGATCGCCGAGCGAATTCCGAGCGTCTCGGAACAAAAAGGAAAGTGACGATGGGTGGTGATCTGACATAACACCTTCATCCATATTTTTAATTTTAGCACATTTTGTCCAATAACTAACACACTAGTCTTGTTGGTAATTTTTTTTTACAAAATGACCTAAATGTTGATGGTGATCTAACATAACACCTTCGTAGCACTTATTTATCTATCTACGAATCATATACATCCATAAACAAAAAACTTCAAGATCCACAAAATGATAGACTTACGTATTAAACTTACATCCGAAGTCAAATATTAATAGAACTTGAAGCTGCAAAGAATTTTTAGAAGAAGGGGAACCATAATCCTAATTTTAATCTTAACAAAATTAAAATTGATAAATAAATAATAAAAGTATATAATTTTAATAATTAAATGTGTATATATATATATAAATACATATTTTACATAATTCGAGCAAAACGAGCGAGCATCGAGCGAGCGCACCTATGCTCATACTTGGTTCGTTTTACAAATCGAACCG
Source organism: Deinandra increscens subsp. villosa (assembly GCA_039602395.1). Taxonomy (NCBI): domain Eukaryota; kingdom Viridiplantae; phylum Streptophyta; class Magnoliopsida; order Asterales; family Asteraceae; genus Deinandra; species Deinandra increscens. The sequence continues at coordinate 70,890,350 of JBCNJP010000023.1, forward strand.
AGCCGCTCGGTTCGTTTCTAAAGCGAGCGACAATCGAACGAGCATTTTCCGAACATTTTTCGAACGAGTTCAAACGAGTTTCGAGTTTCGAGTTTTTTGGACAACCCTAATTTTAACTCCAATATTACGTACTTATGAAAGTTATTATAATACTATAGATGATTGTGGAATTATAAAGCAAAAGTATATGAAAAATAATGGAGAATACAACTGTTGCAACTTGCAAGTTGCTTGGAGAACAAAGTCAATTATTTCCCACTATTCATAACTTATACATTGTGGTTTCTGAGTTTCTCTTTAGGGATGTATACGTTTTTTTTTGTCAATGTTTTAAATGTATATTATTTGATACTTTTATGAATAAATACTAGGAGATGGTCAATGATGTCTTCAAAAGATATTTTATTGCTAAAATATGTATCATCAATTAAAATATTATACATATAAATTCTAAAAAATATATGTTTATAGCATCTCATCCAGATTTTCCATTGGCGTTATGGAGGACCATGAGCCTTTCATAGCGCTAATTACACATAACCTAATGATTTTCTTTTAAAAGCACTAGCCTACTAGGTGGTACCGTTAATAAAGGTTGTTAGTAAAACTATAATTTTCTTTACACTACCACTACTCTTACTGAGAGGAAATAACTTTGTAATAATGAATTATTTGCGTAATCGTCCCAATGGTAGTAATATGGTGTACCTTCAATTAGAAGATATGAGTTTAAATCTTGCGTAGTGTAAGTTATGATAATTTTCTTAAAATAAATTCTAGCTGATACTCTTCGGAAAAAAAGTACAGAATCAATTGAATTGAAAAGTTGTGCATCATCATTATTATATATATAGGGTAAGGATCTTGCGAAAACACTTTATATTGCGAAAACGCAAAAACCAATATTAAATCCTACATAACTTCTTTGTACGTTAACGTTTTTTCATAAAATTCGCGTCAAAAGTATTAGAATTACGATATCTCTGGACAAAAAAACGAATTGTCGCGAAAAAAACACTCCTTATGTTAAAAAAACATATTATAAAACTAAAATATTTATGCTACTAATGATAATGAAACATAGTGCACATGTGCAACATATAATTAAAAAGTTATAAAATGTTATTTTTTTTCTTTAGATCTAAACATAAGACAACTATAAGATTTAGGGTGCAATTTTTTAAAACTATTAATGTATACCACATATATGAGGTTTTTTTGGTGTGATGCACATGTGCATCATTAAAAAAACATAAAAAATGACGGAAATATAACACATATGGTGCGACTTAGAAAAAAACTATTAACTCATACTAAAAGTATAAGTTTTTTTTTTGTGATGTGCATCACAAAATAAAAAAGATTAAAAAAAAATGTTAATTTTTTTTAGTTTTTATAGAATTAAAGATACATAATTATAAGACTTCTAGTGCAAATTTTTTTAAAAAAATATTAACGTATGAAAAAGTTATGTAGGTTTTAAGATGGTTTACGCGTTTTCGCAAAATAAATATGTTTTCGTATGATCTTTCCCCTATATATATATATATATATGAAAAAATTATGGTACAAATGACACAATTCGTGCGAAGCCTACAAAGGCCCACTAGCCATTGATATCCGTCCGTGGAATATATTTAACAAACAGGGATGTAACACGAGCGGAAAACTAATTTAATTGCTTCTTTTATATAAAAAGGGTATCCTTGTTTTTCACAAAACAATTAGAATTAACGCATCAGTATAAAATAACGCAATCTAGAAATAACAATTAATGCATAATTTAATATCATGCAACATAGAATAAAATATACATGAGTGATTATACCAATGACACATAACACCTTAGAAAACCTAGACTGTAATAACACAGTCATTCAAAAATACGCATTGCTCTTTTAGAAATCACGCAAATATCTAAAACAAATGGTTCCTTCCTAAATATCTTCTTCACATATCTTGAATACAATACACTGCAATAACGCAACATATTCAAAATTACGAACTTTATATAAAATTATGCGTTTATATCAATTACCCAAGTATCAAAACTTTAATGCCTCCTTCCTAAACTTATGTAGTTATCCAATAACATAAGCATACTTACACAAAAAAATAATACATCACAAAGCAAAACTATTTTTTAATCACGCAAAACCAAACATAAAAAAAACAATAATATCTTTGAATCACTCAAGAATAAAATGAAATCATGCAATCGTTGTGTTTGAGCCATGCAACAAATAAAGTCAAACCATCTACATGACTTTTCCAACATAAATAGTATGAAATCAAAATCTTTCTCGATGGAATCGAATATCTTAAATGATCAAAAACAATTTTTATCCATCAAACATTGATTACATATGATGAATATACACATCTAGCAGTTACGAAAAATAAAACGATGAAACCATTCCTTCGATAATTTTTAAACAAATGTATAAAGACATAAAAAAACCCTCTCTATACAAACGTAATAAGCCACGCGTCACAACGACCTTCCTTGGCATGCTTTGCAGGGAAAATACCATTTGTACCAGATCTTAATTCTCTCTCTCTCTCTCTCTCTCTCTCTCACTATATATATATATATATAGGGTGAGGTTCCATGCAAAACCAAGTTTTTTTATAAAACTTGGAAAACCCATCTTACACTATTGATTAGTTGATCAATGGTTGAAAATGATTGTGTTATTGTTGTAAATGAATTGAATAACATTTAATTCACCAAGGGCAACATTGTAATTTGTTTTGTTCTTTTTTAGGAAACAAATGGTTTATTTTCATTTAAATTCTCTTTTTTTACTCTTTCCTAAATTCTCTCTCTCTCTCTCTCTTCGACTCTTTCTCTCGATTTAAAATTTTCACACCAAGTTATAGATCATTTTCAAACGTAATTTATAAAAAAAAAACGTCTATCATCAGTTCATCACTATCGTCACTGTGGTTACATAAATGTAACAATAATTTCATGTATATTTTTGAAGAAAAAATTTGAAGGTTACATATGTGTAACAATAATTTTACATATTTGTAACCAAATTAAACACTGTACAAACTAACAAAACTCATTTACATTTGTGTAATCAATTCATAACTTCGTAATGATATAGCATTACATCAGTGTAACAATTAAATTTACTTAAAAAGTATAGGTTGAGAAAGATACAATATTACATCAGTATAACAATGAAAATTACTCCGAAACTATAACCTGACAATGATACAGTATTACATCAGTGTAACAATGCAATTTACTTAGAAACTATAACCTGACAACGATACACTATTACATCAGTGTAACATATTTTTAGGGTTCCTTCCTATATTTATATTCAGCTCATTTAGTCTGATCCTATAACCTGATAAAAGATACAATGTTACATAAGTGTAACGTATATTAAATTTATACTAGACAACATAAAATCAGTATAAGAAAACGAAAATTTATAATGTACATGAATAATACGTGAAAGTTCAAACCTTCATGATGAACTCCAAAATGATCCGCAGATTGGAGAATAGTTACATTATTGCTCTTCACAAGCGTAGAAAAGGGAACACTATTATGTTCATTATTGATATCAAGCGAAGACCAAGGATCGAGATTATCTTCACGCATACGATTTTGTTTGAACTTCATAAAAAAAATGGAGGTTGCAGATGGATGATTATGGAGTTCGATTGTTATGGATTAGGATTAGAGGAAGAAGAAAACAACGTACAGGAAGAAAAAATTCCATGATTATAGGATAGTAGTTATTATCATTAAATTAAAAAAAAATCTTTACTAAAATAGAATATGGTAAGTTACAATCTTACCCTTATTATAAAATAAAAAAATAAAAATCCATGGAATATTGTGATTGGTTGGATAGGGTTTTTCAGGTTTTCTAAAAAAAAATGAGTTTTCCATTGATCTTCTACATATGTGTGTGTGACTTTTTTGTTTTTACATAACATATATAAATCATTAAACTTCAATTATCATTAAGTTGATTGTTTAAATTTTTATTTTCATTAAAAAATAATTTTAGTTTCATGTTTAAAAGATTATTATACCCCTTTAAACTTTTAGTTTTTTAAGTAATTGATAACTTTTTTCTCCTTATATGTATTATAATATACTGCAGATATTTTTGCAAACGATAAGTAGTGATTAGGTACATTTTTAAGAGACATCTCGATACTTCATAGCTTCTTATTTTTCACATTATCTTCTCATCCCTTTATATTTGGTTCTTCATAACGTTCAGTGTCCCTACGTTCTCGTCTCTTTATATTTGGTTCTTCCAGAGAAAACTAGGTTATTTCTGGGAAAATCCATCTAGTTTTCTCTGGAATAATCTAATGCAAACTAGGTTATTTCTGGGAAAATCCATCTACAATTCCAGAGAAAATAAAAATAGATAATGAAGTGAGAATTTTGTATATATATTTGTTTAGAATAATCTAATGCAAACAAATTCTCACTTCATTATCTATTTTTATTTCTTTACTTTTTATTTTAAAATTTGTTTGCATTAGATTATTCTAAACAAATAATATGTAAGGCTACGTATTGTCATAACTCTCTAGAGGAGCGTTATGCAAGGCGACACATGATAGTCCAGTCATCCCCCCCCCCCCCATCCTTGTGCCTACCGTGGTAGCCTAAGGCTAGAGGGAGTAGATCTTTCGCTCTTGTAAAAGAAGGATCAAAGAATTGTTCTTCGGTAACGACAAAGACGAACCATTAGTTAACGGAAAGGTTTGCATTATAACCAAATGCAAGTTCATGATCGGTGAAACCATTGATGTTATGGTTGGTGAGAACGTTTTTGAAGTTAAGGTTAAAGAGTACGATAATTGGACTCCAACTCTTAGGTTTCATGAGGATTCTACTTCGTCGGACGATTCGGATGACGACACTATCTTAGAAGACGGTGAAATCAATGAGAATATTGCTATTAGGACTGAGGAGGATGACATAAATGATGTTCAAAATGAAGTAGGGGGTCAAAAGTCTAGTAACAGTGGGGCTGCTGGACATCCGTTTTTAGAAGAGGAGGTTCACGATTCGTCCTTTTCTGGACCTTCTAAACCTCCAGGTTTTGAGGAGTATGTAAAATTCTTATCCAAGTCATCGGAACGTGTTGGGGAAAAAACGATGTGGGGATGGTGAATCTTAATTTTCGGTTTCAAAAGGTGACAGAAGTAACGGGGGATCGATTATGAAAGAATTCTCTAAGTTCATTCAGATGGGTAAATTAATGGGTTTGGATATGAATGGTACAACGACCGACTTTGAAAATTTTGTATCCAAGATGAGTGAGAACGTTGTGGATCAATGAATATAATCTCTCTTAATGTTTGTGGGAGCGGGTCTTTAGAAAAACAGAAAAAAATAAAAAATAGTTTGGTTAAGTTTTCTGTCAACTTCGTGGGTTTTCAAGAAACGAGAATGGATGAGGTGGACTTGAGCCGTATCAAATCGTTATGGGGGAAGTTTCATTTTCATTTTGCTTTTTCTCCTTCGTTGGGTTCTTCAGGCGGTATTCTTTCTACTTGGGACCCTTCCGTTTTTTTCTAAATCTCAAGTTATCAGAATGGATCACATCCTTATCGTCAAAGGTACGTGGGTTAATTTTTCTATTGATTGTTAAATGATGAATGTATATGCTCCTCAACTTGAAGCTCAAAAACGTGACCTTTGGAATGTTATTATTAACTTTATGAACCGCAATCCTGGCACTATTATTATCTTTGGTGATTTCAATTCTGTGAGAAGCGAGGCGGAAAGAATAGGATCCTCTTTTTCCCGAAGCAATGCTATTCATTTCAATGCTTTTATTAGCGATGGGGCTCTTATTGATATTCCGATGGGTGGTTATAACTTCACCCGATTTGATGCGAGAGGTAAAAATGCTAGCAAGTTGGATCGTTTCCTTGTTTCTCCGTCTAATTTAGAGTTAGTCAAGAACGTGGAGGTTTTGGCTCTTGATAAATCTATTGCGGATCACCGGCCTATTCTTTTTCATCAATCCCAGATTGATTATGGCCCCATTTCGTTAAGTTTTATAATTCATGGCTTCAAGATCAAGATTTATTGTCACCAACTCTTGGGAAAAACCATATTATCATGATTCCAAACTCATCATGTTCAAAGATAAACTCAAACACATCAAAGAAAAAATTAAAGTTTGGAAAAATGCTAGACCAGATCCTAAGGAACATATTTCTTTGATTCAAAAAGAAATCGTGGAGATTGAAGGCGTTGGATAATGGGCTCACTAACGAAACTTTGGGATCCCGTCGGGTTGATTTGTTAAAAAAACTTCATGAAGTTGAGAAACCGTTGTTAGATGACCTCGCACAAAAAGCTAAGATTAAATGGGGTGCGGTCGGGGATAAAAATTCTAAATTTTATCATGGGGTTATCAACTATAAAAGACGTCAAGTGGCTATTCATGGTTTGAATGTTGATGGCGTGTGGATAGAAAAACCCATCGAGACCAAAAACGCGTTTGTGGCTTATTTTTTTAAAAAAAGTAAACAGTACAACGGAGCTAAGGTTGTTAATCGTAGTAGTCGGTTCAGACACATCAACGAGCTCTCTCTGATATGTTTAGAATCCACACCTTCCCTCATTGAAGTTAAGACGGCGGTCTGGGATTGCGGTCCCAAAAAAGCTCCCGGTCCCGATGATTTTTCGTTCGGATTCATCAAGAAATTTTGGGATTTAATGAAAGATGATGTGATGGCCTTTGTCCTTGAATTTTTTGAAACTTCACATTTCACCCTTGGTTGCAACGCTTCTTTTATTACCTTGATCCCAAAAACGCAAAGCCCAATTTCGATAGCGGATTATCGTCCAATTAGTTTGGTGGGTGTTCAATACAAAATAATTTCCAAGATTTTGGCTAATCGCATGGCAGGAGTAATAGAGCAAGTCTTAGTCCGGAACAGTTCGCATTTATCAAAGGGAGACAAATCTTGGATGGGCCTCTTTCACTAAATGAGATTGTTGATTGGTACATTCACAAAAAGAAAAACCTCTTATAATTCAAGATTGACTTTGCTAAGGCTTACGACTTCGTGTCTTGGGATTATTTGGATACTATGCTTAACTTTATGGGATTTGGCGATAAATGGAGGAATTGGGTTCGTGGTTGTCTTTCTTCCAATCGCTCTTCAGTTTTAATCAATGGTAGCCCTTCATCCGAATTCAACATTGGTAGAGGCCTTCCACAAGGTGACCCTTTAGCTCCATTTCTTTTTATCCTTGTTAAGGAGGGCTTACACGTTTTTTTGGAGGATACGATTGAAGCGGGTTTGTTTACCGGCATTCGGATCAAAGATACTAATTTGTCTCATTTTTTCTATGCCGATGATGCTATCATCATTGGTCAATGGTCCGTAAATAACGTGATCAATATTGTGAAGGTTTTAAACATGTGCCACATGGTTTTCGGGTTGGCCATCAATTTGCAAAAATCCTCCATTTTTGTTATTGGAGTTTCTATAGATGAAATCACCCGGGTTGCGAAGATTTCCAGATGTAAACCCGATCAGTTACCTTTTAGTTATCTTAGTATTCCAGTGAGGGCTAATATGTCACGGATCTCTAATTGGCAAAAAATATTTGAAAAGTTTTACAAAAAACTAAGTAGATGGAAACGTAACCTTCTTTCAATCGGAGGTAGATCGACACTTGTTTCCTCTGTGTTGGGCTCTCTTGGATCTTACTACTTTTCTTTGTTCCCGCTCCCCTTTAAAGTCAATAAAAGCCTTTAATCTTTACGTTCTAGATTTTTTTAGGGTGTTGAAGAGAATGATAGAAAAATCCCTTGGATCAGTTGGTCTCAAACCATTGCTTGCAAAGAACACGGTGGTCTTGGTATTGGTAGTCTCTTTGCTATGAACTTAGCCCTTTTATACAAATGGAGATGGAGACTTGTGTCGAATGAGGATGCTCTTTGGACAAGGATTATTAAAGCCATACACGGATCGAATCTTAACGAAATGGATAATTGCAGATATTCTAGTACATGGAAAAGAATTTCGAGATCTTGGGACATTTGCCATAATGATCAATTCATACATCCTAACACCTTACGTAAAAATGTTGGATCGGGGAACAACACTAGGTTTTGGAAGGATGTTTGGATTGATGACATCCCCCTTAAAGACTGTTTTCCTCGTCTCTCCGCGTTAACTCTCAACAAGGATGGATGCATAGACACTTTTCGTATAAACGATAATTGGGCTTGGGAATGGCGCAGGTTTATTAGAGGTGGAGTTGAATCTGAACAACTATCACTTCTTTTGAATCTTGTTGCTAATCTCACTTTCTCAAATGAAAATGACAAATGGGTGTGGTCCTTGGATGGCGATAACGAGTTCTCGGTCAAAGCAATCCGCACTCGAATCGATCGTTTTCATCTTCCTGTTGGCGACTTTGTTACGAGATGGTTAAGGTACGTTCCAAAGAAAGTTAACATTTTTATTTGGAGATTGTTTTTGGATCGTTTACCTACACGTTTAAACCTATCTAAATGTGGTATCGAGATCAACAATATCTTATGCCCCATTTGTAATCATGTGGAATCTTTTTCTCATGTTTTCAGAGAATGCGGCCTTTTTGTCAAAATCTTGGATCGTATCAAAGGTTGGCTAGATGTAGAGTGTCTTGTTTCTTCTAACCCCCACAGGTTGTTCGATGCTATAGAAGAGACGGAGATTTCGAGGATCAAGAAAGATGCGATTCATGCTATCATGTATACTACATGGTGGCTTGTGTGGAAGACTCGTAACATGTTCATTTTCCAACCAAGTAAAGTGCGGAACGGCGGCTTATTTGATACTATTGTCTATAATTCTTTCTTATGGTTCAATGCTAGAAATCATAAGTGTGCGATTCATTGGAACAACTGGATGATTAATCCTACGCTTTTCATGTAATTACTGCTCCTTTGTGAGTTTTTTTTAATAAAATCTTACTGTCGTTCAAAAAAATAATAATCAAAGGTCCCACTTCGTTTGCTTCCGTTCATCCCATAACGCTTCTTTTCCTCTTCATTGTGGCAAAGGCAAATCAAGAAGACGAGCCATATTGTAAAAGTCTATTTTTATTGGCGAATGATATGGATGTTGTGACACACAGAACTTGACCCAGATGAAGACCCAAACTTGTCCTGAGGCCCCTTTGGAGAGTTCGAAACCCATTCTCATTGTGTTTCTTGTTCCCTACTCTATCTTTTTAGTAGTTTACTATTATTTAATAGTTTACTAGTTTAAGCGTGATTCTTTGTCTATTTAAACACTTTTGTATTTCAGTATTAAGTTAAAGTTTCTTTAGAGGATTTTTTAAGAACCTTAGTCGTCTAGTTGTAGGTTGATTGTTTATCTATCGTTCGGTATCAGAAAACTTTATAACTTGTATACTTTTAGGGACACTCGCTCAAAAGTCCTTTAGGCTGTGTTTGGCGCACTAGCTGAAAAGCTAGCTGCTAGCTGATAAGCTAGCTGTTAGCTGATAAATTATAATCTAGGTTGATTGTTTATCAATCGTTCGGTATCAGAAAAACTTATAACTTGTATACATTTAGGGACACTCGTTCAAAAGTCCTTTAGGCTGTGTTCGGCGCACTAGCTGAAAAGCTAACTACTAGCTGATAAGTTAGCTGATAAGCTAGCTGATAAGCTAGCTGTTAGCTGATAAATTATAAGCTAGCTGATAAATAATAACGTTTGGTAAAAACTAGCTGATAAACTAGCTGAAAAATATAAAATGACATAAAAGTACATGTCATAAATGTAAATAAAGATATTTATTTATAAGTTATGGGAAGGTAAAACTGGAAATATTATAAAAGCTAGTTGAAAAATCTACTTGAAACGCTACTCCAACTAGTTTTTCAAAAGCTAGCTTATAAGCTAGCTTTTTGACGTTACCAAACGGGGCTTTTAAAAAAAGCTAGCTTATTAAAAAAAGCTATGTTTGGTAACGTCAAAAAGCTAGCTTATAAGTTAGCTTATGGCGCGTCAAACACAACCTTAGTAATCGTAACATAACTTTTTGGTGAGTTAAGAACATGCTCGTTTGTATATAAACATGATTAGCATAAATGTGAGCCCAGTAAAGAATTTTTCTCATATTATTAACAAGACTTCAATTATTGCCTTAAAAACGCATTAAACAAGTTCCAACAGAAAAAGAAGATTAAGGTGTATACCTAATTTGATTATTTTGCCGGCTAACCTCCTACTTCCCCATGATACTTGCACCACCTACACTTTAAAAGTTGTACTCTTTTGTTTTTGTTTTATAATATGAAACTTTTAAATTCTATATAAATATAGATATTTTTGTATAAAATTAGAAGACATTTATAATAATGTTTTTAATTATCGGTAAACTGATACTATTTATTCTACTTTTCTATGAATCTTCAAAGAAATAAACTTTTTAACATATGCCAATTAATCTTTTATATGATAACTTGGTGGTAAAATAATGACTTCCTAAACAAAAGATTGTGAGTTGAAAGCTTAAAAAGACATATATGTTGATTTAACTGTTACAAAGATAAGCTATTTATTACCTACTTGTCAGTGATTCAACTTTACCTTTAAGAAAATAACTACTTGTCTTTGTATATTCTGTGTTATCAGATTAATTATTTATTATTTCAAAAATATTGTTAAGGTAGTTTTAATTTAAAAAAATATGCAAAATTCATTTATATGTTAACGAGTTGATCGCGTTGCGGCGGGCCATCGTATAAGTAAAAATAAGACACGTTCATGAGTGTCACCACCATTTACAACACCTCGTCACAACCAATTAACCAAGACCATTTACAACACCCTTAAAATAAACAACCAATCGCGCAACAGAGCTTAAAAGTGCCGAAAAAAATTAAAACTAAGTAACAAACATAGCACCAACAGCAACATAAAGTTAATACGCATTGTAAAGTGATACTCATTGTACACCTGCGTCCAAGTAGATTCCATTACATTTCTTCACCTACATATACATATTGGGTTATGGCTTTGGTTAGAGAAACCAAGCTTGCTATCACAAAAGAATTGTTTGTTTTCCTAAGACACCCTATCTACATATTATCTACATATTAGGTATGCCTTTAGCCAGATGCACATGCATTTACAAAAGTGACCTACTTGTAGCATTCATGGCTCGGAATTCATCGGTCCTCCTTTTCTTTCAGTTTCTTTGGAGAGAATTCCTTTTCATCTGCACAATTTGGTGTCATAAGTTATAGGCAAGCATATTTTTCTATACACTCAGGTAAATATAAAGTAATAAATAGCAGAGCAAATGGCACAAACCTGCTCATTATACATCTTAATATCCCTATCTATTCTTTAGTTTATGTCAATATTTATTAATAGACTAAAGCCTCTTAAAAAGAAACATGCTCATTATACATCTTAATATCCCTAGACTATTACCTGTTAGTAAGTACAATTGAAGTAGTTATGTTTATGTGATATGAAGAATTGGCTGAATAATGTTGTGACTATATTCAAATGTTGTGACTATATTCTATGGACTACATATGTTCCAACCTCTTGTACATATATTCTAACGTTGTTGTTGCTGGTCCAAGACATAACTTTGAGGAATTTACATACATAGAAAGTATAAAAATAGGTCTAATTATAAAAGAAATAATATAACTTTAAAAGCACTTTAAGAATGTTTAATGAAGAACAGATCAGTCACAGAAAAAAAAAGAAGTTTATCCCCTCACATGTTCAAATAAAGTTGCACCTACTCAATTTAACCCATTATGACCTAAGATATAATGACAGTGTCAACAGCTACAATGTATTAGAAAAAATTAAAATAAAAGTGAAGAATAAGAAGCATAGCTTTAAATGACCAAATGGAATTTCATATAAACATCCAGACTCCTAATATAAGCATGATTTTAAAAAGAAATCCTAGTTTGTTGAAAAATATGTAGCAGACTTTAAGAAGTGAAATCAGTGAATGTGAATTGTGCTTCTTTAATGAAATATGTAAGCTTATGAATGAACGGCCAATGAAAACGAAACCAAAAATATAGGCCAATGAAAGATGACAAAGAAAACAACATAAAAGCTAAAAAAACAACAAAAGGAAACTAAATCAACAACAACACAACCCAATCAAACAGTGGAAGCCAGATTAACACAGCGATTAGAAACATGTTGGCTACTTCAATTATAACTATATCTAACAAAAAGGAAAGCATAGAATAACAAAAACTGAAAGACCACAAAGAAAACAACCAAGAAGCTAGCAAATACCTGACTGAGGCTGTAAAAAACCTGAAACTCCTCCAAATACTTGACAAAGGCTGCACAACAACAACCTGCAGCCAAATAAATTAGAGTTAATAACATGTCAAAATCATAGATAAAGAGTAAAAACTATAATCGAAGTAAACATGTAAACATATATGAGGATTTAAAAACACACAAAATTTATAAAATACAGAACCGGAGACATGTATATGTAAAAGTTCAAATCAAGACCAAATATTGAACTAAAAAGGGACTATCTCAAAAATCAAAGAAAGAACACACAACAAATATAACAAACAAAATCAAGACCCAATATAAAAAGGATAACAGTGACTATCTCAAAAATCAAAGAATGAACACACAGCAAATATAACAAAAAAAAATAGCTAAATATGCAAATGAGCTATGATCAGAATCAGATATAACAAAGAAAAATAGCAGACTAAGCAAATGAGCTTGATTAGGTTCAAATATGGAAGAATCTAACTTAAACCGTAGACAAAAAGATGTGTAAATCAAATTATGTGCATAAATAGCAGCATAAAATGAAAGCAAAAACTGAAGCATATGAACAGAAGTAAAAAACAATTACACAATTCCAACATGCAACTTCAGTTAAAGTATCATTCTCTTCAAATCTTAAAATCGGGTGTACGATCTCAGAATCGTATGACGAAAACACAACATCCAAACAAATTACGAAAAGGATGATGAAGAGAACTTGAAATCCTAAACGAATCGAAATTAGGGCATAAAACAAATCGCAACTAACTACGAACTCTATCAAAAGGAATCAACTAATTACACCATAGGATTCCAATTTAAACGCTATCTATAACACAAATTCAAAATATGGTCGAACATTGAACAAAATGGAGAAAGATTTCAAACTAAAGACCTACAAAAATGGAAGAAAGGGGAGAAAAACTTCAAAGTATATCAATCTATATCGAAGAACGGGGCTAAAGAAAAAAATACCAGAGCAATAAACAACGACGGGAAGCAAATATGGGCGGGTAGATCTCAATGGAAAGTTAACATGCAGACACCGATCTAGTCTTTAGCCCTCTGCAACCCCTAATTTTCTGCGGAGAGCAGAGCGCTCTGTTGTGTGTTTCGATCTAGTCTTTAGCCCTCTGCAACCCTAAACAAACGAACAGAAAACGAATATAAATCGATGATTCAAAGAATCAATTAAGAACAAAATACGCACCTGTAACGGGTTGATTGATGATGTTGAAGCCGATTTCAGAAGTTAATGGCGGTTGTGAAATCATCGATGAAGGTGATAGAAGATGAATTAGGTGAAAGAAATCTTCCAGATTTGGAGAAAGAGACGTGTTGACAGAGAAGAGAAAAAAAGAAATTCATAGAAGAAGACAGCTTCAAGGCAATGACACGTGACTATGAAAACCACTCAAATAGCACACAGAAAAGAAATTCCAGACCATTCCAGGGGCATAAATTGTCAAAGTCATAAACTCTTGTGGTTAAAGTATGAGACATAAAAACTTCACTATTCATCCTCAATTTGTAATGTATATTATATAAATAGTTGATAGTTGATGCATCTATGTATATGTTGAAATTTAGGTGAAGATTCTTTTTAGGCTGGCAATTTGCTTTCTTTAGCCAATTGTAGGCCGAACAAAAATAACTATCTATAATAAAAAAAAAATTAGGCAAAGAGAAATTTAATTAAACAATGGAGGTTAGAAATGTCTAACCAACCACAAACAAAACATTACAAAAACAAAAAGGAATTTCGTATCCACTCGACCCACGCTATACTAAGTTTTTTTTTTTAACTTTAATAACCATCCAATGAAACAATAAATAAATAAGTATTTAAAAATTAAGAGTTAAAAGTCACTGGGAAGTAAAAACTCTCCAACCTCATCTTCTTATGTCTAGATGTATAAAACAGGAACAACCGGTGTGTGATACTTTCGTATGAATGAAGTCTAAGGGGGTGTAAGATCATTTGGGCTTGACGTAATATTTATAAAAGGTTATTTTTATGACTCGAATCCGTGAACATATATATTTTTTTTTGAACAGTAAGTCCTAGATTCAAGGATAAATAATTGTATAGGATTTAAATCTCTAATATTTTAATTGTGAGATAAATACTTTAAGGTCATTCGTAGTAGTGCGGTTGTATAACGAAGACTAGACGTGTTACGTTGGATGTGATTAGGATGTGATGTCACTAGCACACAAATACTTTTTTAAGGAAGTAAGCGAAGTAAATAACAATTAAAAACAATTTAATTCTGAATTTAAACACCATTTAATATATTATGTTTGGATAATATCAAAACCACTAAATTAAATCAGTTAAAAACATACATACAAATCCTCACGGTTTATGAGATAATAATAAAATATTTTAAAACATTTAGAATTTTGAGATATTGTATATATATACAATAGACAAAGTCTCCTATGATTTCGTGCCATTTTAAAGTTACAATAGACAAAGTCTCCTATGGTTTCGTGCCATTTTAAAGTTTATAAAAGAAACTGATTATGTATATATATATATTGCAGTCCATAGCTTTCTATATATAAAACTCTAGCTCAGCCGGCCAAAGCTTAGGTTTGTAACCAATAAACTTGAGTTCGAGCCATTGCAACATATTTTTTTTAATCCAGACGTCCGTCCCATTCACCTGTACTCCATGTCTCTCCTTTAACCTCTAGCCTCCAAGCCCCTTTACCACAAAGTGGCCAAGGCCCAATTACTCCGAAATCACATAAAATAAAATTAGGTTTTGAATTTTTTTTATTTTATTATATATATTCATTTTCTATAATTAGAAATGAATAATTATAAAAGAAACGATTATAAAACTTTACTCAATAACGTCTTATGCTCAAGTTCAACTTAACTACAACGTTTATGCCCATTTACTTCACACCCTACTAATTACAATGATTGATTAAAATATTATATTTTGTATTCATATACTATAAAAAGTGTGTGTAACATTTCAAGTAACAAAAAGCCCTTTTGATCACTTTGTGACAGAGCCTATGTTTGAGACGTATTCTTCGGATATGCCCGGGTCCTCCTCTACGGAGGTAGGATAGGTGCGCGATGTCCTAACCCATCGTGACCAACATCGCCGTTCCAAAAAAAAAAAGTTTAGAAAACACTTTTTCATTTTAAATGAATTAAGGTTGATAAAAGTTAACAAACGTGATTTAGCTTAGTTGGCGGAACTTATTTATGAGGTTTTTCAATGATCATCTTCATATATACATATATATAATTATATATATATCTATATCTATATAATATATATATGAAAAGATTGGATGTCACATGGCATCACCACAACAATCCATTTTGTGGTTTTCCCGCTCAAATTTTTTCCAATAAATGAAATTTGACTTTCATAATATAGTTATGATTATTCAAAAATAGAAAGAGACTAATTACAAACTGTATAATTACGTCATTAATTATATTCTAAAAAAGTCAAACACATTTAAAGATTGAATTATATATCGTAAATGAGGGATTTAGATTTGAAAAAAAAAAGTCAATTGTAAATCCAATGAGCCTTAAATATTGTAATTTCAAACAACTAAATTAATTCTTATGAATTTTTAATAGAGATATTATCGTTATAATTGCATTCTTAATTTTATTATTTTTTACAAACAATTATTTCTTAAATAAATATAACAATATAATTAATATCAATAATTTTTTTATTGTTTAGCTATACAAATTCCCAAATATATGTATCATAAGGGTGTCCTTGAGTGATGCTTATGATTACTCTTAGATTATTCATGCACGATTATAATCAAATGGCTTTGTTTTTGTGTTTGTTTTTATAATTGAAGAAGGGTATGATACAAACTTTAATTTTCTCTTAAGTTTTAGAGATTATACTAATGTTTATATCATTTTTATATTTTACTAGGAAGTGAAAGTGACTCATTGTAGAAGAACCATTGAAACTTTTAACTGGATATTTCTAATAAAAAAAATTCTTAGATGATATAAAGAATCATTAGTACATTTTAGTTTTGATTTTTATAAATACCGCCGTACGATGCACGGGTTTCAATTATCAAATTACATTTATTATAATATTTAAATTGTTGGATTTATTTTTTTTAAAAACCACCCGTGCGTCGCACGGGTATCAAAAACTAGTATATATATATATATATATATATATATATATATATATATATATATAGGGTAAGGATCATGTGAAAACAACTTTTATTGCGAAAACACGAAAACAAATATTAAAACCTCTATAACTTTTTCATACGTTAATATTTTTATAAAAATTTTACACCAAAATCCTTAAAATTATGTTATCTTTAGTTATGGGAAAAAATTTTAAAAATAATCAATTTTTTTTTAAAATTATCAGGTGCAATAATTTTTATTATTATTATTATTATTGCACATATGCAATAATATTAAAACCTTTATAACTTTTTTCATATGTTAAAATTTTTTATAAAAAATTGCATCATAAATCTTATAATTCTGTTATCTTTAATTCTGGAGAAAATTAAAAAAAAATCAACGTTTTTTTTATTGTTTTATTATTGCACATGTGCAATAAAAATTTATTATTGCACATGTGCAATAATATTAAAACCTCTATAACTTTTTCATACGTTAATATTTTTGATAAAAAATTGTACCATAGATCTTATAATTCTGTTATCTTTAATTCTGGAAAAAATTAAAAAAAAATTAACATTTTTTTGTTAATATTGCACATGTGTAATATAATTAATACGTATTATTGCACATGTGCAATAATAAAAAAAAATCACGAAATTTTATATTTTTAAATTTTTTTTCCAGAATTAAAGGTGACATAATTTTAAGACTTTTGGTGCAAATGTTTTTAAAAAATATTATCGTATGAGGAAGTTATAGAGGTATTAATATTTGTTTTCTTGTTTTCGCAATAACATCTTGTTTTTATTTGATCCTTCCCCTATATATATATATACATATATATATATATATATATATATATATATATAGGGTTAGGTTCAAATGAGAACTTTTTATTTTGAGAACTTTTGAGAACTAAATCTCAACCACACATTTCAGGGGGGATCCACTACAATTCATGGGAGGGAGGATACATGTAAATAAACTTGTGGCTCAAATTAGTTCTTTTTAGTTCTCAAACCCAATTGGTTCTCAAATGATCCTCTCCCTATATATATATATATATATATATATATATATATATATATATATATATATAGGGTTAGGTTCAAATGATAACTTTTTTGTTTGAGAACTTTTGAGAACCATTTTTGAGCCACTAATTTTCAAGGGGGAAGCATTCAAATTCATGGGGGGGGGGGGGGGGGGGGTTTCCTTATATATAAACTAGTGGCTTAGAATGGTTCTCAAAAGTTCTCAAACCAAATTGGTTCTCAAATGATCCTCTCCCTATATATATATATATATATATATAGGGAGAGGATCATTTGAGAACTAATTGGGTTTGAGAACTAAAAAGAACTAATATTAGCCACTAGTTTATATATATGGAAAACCCCCCCATGAATTTGAATGCTCCCCCCCTTGAAAATTAGTGGCCCAAATTGGTTCTCAAAAGAAAAAGTTCTCATTTGAACCTAACCCTATATATATATATATATATATATATATATATATATATATATATATATATATATATATATAGCGTGAGGTTCATTGTAGACACTTTTATTTCTTATAAAATAATTGAAGCATTTCGGTGATGGTATACAACACTAAAACTTTGTTATAAATAATCCATTTCAATGGTTATCAAGTGCATGTGGTCAAATATTTCAAATGTTGTTTTCTACTTTTTATTTCTTATAAAATAATGGAAGCATTTCGAGATTTTGCCAATTGCCAATAGGGTTAAATAAATAGTAAAACAAAATACTTCTATCATCATCTACATTTCACCAGTGAATGATAAACTTAAAATACGACATGTCAACCAAAATTTTTTACATCACCCATAAAACATGATTTTTAGTTTTCGCCAACTATGTTTATTGAAATTTATTCTGGTGTTAAGTTAAAGAAATTGATTTATATGTTATTGTTTGACGAGTTATGTGAAGATAGTGATTTATTTATTATAATTTTTTTTTAAAATTAACTAGGCCACGGTAAAGTTTAGATAAACATAAGAACTTACGATACACATTTTTATTTGTTACCTGTCACTTTCTTGTTGTTATAAAATAAAAATAAATATTATTTTTTTTCTGACTTTTAGATAATATCCATAGTTCTTTTTCATTTTTTTTAAATTGAGCTGTAAATGCTAACATGTTATATCTTTTGTTATCTAATTTCTGCATATTGTGCATCCGCAACTACTAACACAATATATAGTTCGGAATAATCTTCTCAACTCACACGGATCAAATTTTATTTCTATATTTATTTTTCATGCATGTCTAATAATCCTGACAACTCATATACTTCGTTTTACTAATTTTTATTACCAATTTATACAGAAAATCTGTATGACCGCAGCAACACGCGGTTAATCTCTAGTATACACACAAATTATAACGTGGTATGGATTATTAATAAAGTATGTTCTTTTATATATTTTAAACCATAAAGTTAATATTCGTTCATTTTTTTTTGGTGTTGCTAGGGACACTTAAAAAAAATTGATACGGACACCGCTCTTATTGGTCCATTAAGGCTATAATGCCCCATTTGTACAAATCTAAATTCTTTATTATGCCCTTAATGCCTAGTTAAGTCCTGACACCTCATTTAACATCGTTTCATAGGGATCGGCGCCAATGATTGAAGAGAGGTATGACCTAAATACCCAGTTAAGACCTAAATGCCCAGTTAAGCCCTAAATGGGGCATTAAAGATCTCACAAATTTTCTAACTTACATTTGACCCTCTTTTGCTTCAAACTTGTATTTTTTTAAAATTAAAAGTAATTTTTTATAAAGGTTTACAAAATTTGTTTAACTTTTTAGTAACTTATAAATATTGAAATGTTAGTTTGTTTTATTTGTTAGTAAAAGTTTATAAAGTTCTCTCAAGGACTAAAAGTTAATAAATCTTTTTTGTTAACAGGAATATAAACGATCGTATGGTCGTATATTATAAGTTTTTTTTTTCTATTTATTTTTAATAACTTGTTCAACTTTTCTTTTTAATAACTTACAAATATTAAAACGTCAATTTTTTATATTCACAACTAAAAGTTTATTAAAAATTAATAATGATAAATAATAATAATAATATTATTATTTTTTTATAATAATAAAACGTTAAAGTCTATAAGTTGTGTTGTCGAAATATAAAACTATAAAAAAAGTATACTAAAAAAATAAAAGTAGAAAATATTATACGTACATATATATACATATATAGATACACATATTCATTCCATGCAAATGCAATTAGTTCTGCGTATCTCCCTTAATGCACTGGATTTGGAACTTACAATAATTATAATTTATTATTATTATAATATTTATTATTATTATTATTATTATTATTATTATTATTATTATTATTATTATTAATCTTATTACTATTATTGTTATTATTATTATTACTATTATTATTATTATAAAACTTATTATTATTATTAAACTTATTATTATTTATTATTATTATTCAACTTATTATTATTTATTATTAATTATTATTATTAAACTTACTTTTATTATTATTATAAAGCATATTATATATATTTACAAAAATAAATGGTGGTCTCATACTCATGAGCCACTATTCATATCTTGACCAATGATGGCATGACACGTGTCATGCCAAACACTAATAACATGACACGTGTCATGTCTAACCGACACGTGTCATGTTGTTTTTTTTAAATTTTACGTTTTATAGCACTTAACTTTTTTACTTTCGTTTTTAGTATACTTTTGGAGTTTTCGACTTACGTCATCCTTTAAAGTCGTTAAAAGGTCACCCGCCGCAACGTGCGGTGGTCAACTTTCAGACCACTTTTAGAGTTTTTGACTTTGCTCACAGCGTTTTAAAAAATGGGTGTTAGGCCGCGTGTCATGTACATGTGGTATTTTTTTTAGACTTAAGCGCAAGTGGTCAACTTTTAAATCACTTTTAGAGTTTTCGACTTTGGCCACGGCGTTTTGGAAAATGGGTGGCCCGTCACGAAGCGTGGGCGGGTCACCATCTTGTTATTATTATTATTATTATTATTATTATTATTATTATTATTATTATTATTATTATTATTATTATTATTATTATTATTATTATTATTAAACTTATTTCCCTATTAAGGCCTTAACTCTCCACTAAGGAGCCTTAACTCCCCCACTAGTGGGCCATAACTCCCTATTAATGGGGTTAGCTTAATTGCCCATTAATGCCTTAATGGCCTATTAAGTTTCTAAATGCCACGATAAAAAGCCAAACGTGGCATTACTGAGGAGCATAATGTTGCTTTATGTTTTTAATTGACCACTAAGGTTGACGGTAATGCTTCATTAAGGCCTTAATCATGCATTAAGATTATTTCATTTTCAACATTTTATAGTATTTAGACGTATATAAACATATATAAACTCAGATACATGTTAGTATACGTATACACACATGTATATAGGTACATATATTCATATAAAAAAATTATACATACATATATATACATATATAGATACACATATTCACTCCATGCAAATGCAACTAGTTCTACGTATCTCGCTTAATAAACTGAATTTGAAACTTACAATAACTATTATTTATTATTGTTTTAAAATTTATTATTATTATTAAACTTATTATTAATATTTTTATTATTATTATTATATATTATTAATATTTGTAAGGAATATTGCGCTTGGAAGATTTCTGGCTGAATGCCAATTTTGTTATGTTCCGGCTGAAGTTGAAGTTGAAGCGGAATTCTCACTTCAAGCGGAACTGGCAGTTCAAGCGGAAAGAAGCAGTTTTGCCCTTTAGCGAATATTCCGAGTGAACTCGATTATCCACCAGATAATGAGTTCAACCGGACTTTTCCTGAGATGTCTTTTCAGCAAGTCCAATCCTGCAAAAGCTTCTCGTATGCTTCTATATCTGATTCAAGCCGCTCTCCTAAAGTAGTATGTTGCTGCAAACACGCAAGATATTCCAATTGCCGATTTTATTCTTTTGGTAGTTTGTATTTGACTTTATTATTTACGGTCTAGATTAGATCGCATGAGATAAATGGTTTTCATTGATCTCATCTGCACTATATATAGCTTAGTTAGCTCATAGTTTATACCAATACACACGAACTTGTAATAGTGTAGCTTTGAGTTAATGCAAATAGTGCCGAGTATTTGTTACTTCGTTGTTACTATCTTATGCAAATCAAGCTTTTACATTATACACAAGAATTAAATATCGCTTAAGTAAAGTGAAATATAACTTTAATTCCGCAGGGTTATAATTGCAAGTAAAGGGCTTTTGTTTTAGTTTAACTCTAACTAATAACGATCCTACAAGTGGTATCAGAGCTTTGGCTCTCACTTTGAAGACTTTCAGTGCTTCAAAGTTGATACTTTACTTGCTTACTTTACAAGCCTTGCTGTTTCTTCTTTCAAAAGGTTTTTAAAATGAGTGATTTTAGTCTAAGTTGTCCAAATGGTTCTTCCAACAAACCGCCAATGTTCACTCCAGATGAGTTTGGTACCTGGAAACTCAGGATGGAAGGTTTTGTTAGGATTTTGGACCGCCGTATTTGGAAATCTTTTACTAAAGGACCTTACTCACCCATGGTTTCATCTGCTGATGATGCAGAAGTCAAGATACCAAAACCACTAGACAAATATGTTGAATCTGACTATACTGCTCTCAAATTTGACCATAAGGCATATTGGATTCTACAGGTTGCACTTCCTAACTCCATCTTAAGTGGGTTCAAATGATATAAAACTGCATTTGACCTGTGGAATGCCTTAAGTGAAATGTATGAAGGAACCAGTGAAGTAAAAGAAAACAAGAAAGATGTTTTAAAACAGAAGTATGGAAATTTTACTTTCAAATCTGGTGAAACAATGACAAACCAGTACTTAAGATTTATTTCTTTGCTTGATGAACTCCAAAAGGTAGATGTAAAACTAGACCAAATAGATATTAACAGAAAGTTCCTACGTTCCCTGCCTTCTGTGTGGACAGTTTACACAGTGAGCATCAGGGAATGCAAAAACTTGAAAAAGATGAGACTCAGTGAACTTTATGGCATACTCAGTGCCTATGAAATGGAACTAGATCTTAAACAAAACTCATCTTCTGAGTCAACTCGGTTGTTTTCATCTGCACTAGTAACTACTGATTTTAATAGTTAAAGGTCATCAAATTCATCATCATATCAGTCACCTATTGTCAGTTTCCCTGACACACCAAGGTGTCAAGAAAGTTTTTCAAACATGTTTGAAAACTCTCACAATGCTCATGTAGAAACTGACTCTTACCAAGGCTTCATACCTGAAGATCTTGAGTGCATAGGTACTGATGATTTGGAGGAAATGGATATAATGACTCAACTTACTATGGTGCCTGTCAGAGCTCAAAGGTTTTACAAAAGAACTGGTAGAACCTACAAGGGAGCAAAAGGTGCTCGCATAGGCCTTGACAAAAGCAAAGTGAAGTGCTATAACTGTCACCAACTTGGTCACTTCGCAAGGGAGTGCTCTCAACCAAGAAGAGAAGGACAGAACCAGGGTCATGTCCAAGTGAAAAATCAAGGAGGAAGCAACTCTAACAACAACAATTCTGGTAACAACTCAGGTTCTCACCCCACCCCACCAAAGCCCACCGGAAGTCAAAACCACCAGAATGTGGTTGCTGCTGTTGCCAATCAAACCTCATATGTTGAATGGGGAGATTTCGTTGCTGAGTTTGAGCCTATCAACCATGCTTTGATGGCCAAACAAGACTCCACCTCAGATCAGGTGCAAAATAAAGGCCAAAATAGCCCTATGGGTAGTTGACAGTGGATGCACTTGCCACATGAAAGGGAAAAGCAAATTCTGGAAAATACAAAAAGAATTAATGGAGGACCAGCTACCTTTAGAAGCACAAAATGCCATATCATAGCACAAGGTGATGTGACAAATGGACTGGTAAAATTTGATAGAGTCAATTTTGTTGATACATTGAATTTCAACTTGCTTAGTGTCTCACACATGTGTGACAAGAATTTGAATTTAATGTTTAATGAGAAAGAGGCTATAGTCCTCAAACCTGGTGTCAAAATTCCTGATGAACTTATTATGCTTAAGGCACCGAGGAAAGATGGATTGTACATTTTGGATATGTCAGTTGCTACACCCTCATGTGGCACTGCTTGCTTTGTATCCAAAGGCTCTGTTGATGAAAGTGATATGTGGCATAGAAGGTTAGGTCATGTGAACTACAAGAACATGAACAGAATTGTAAATCTTGGCTTGGTTAAGGGTCTTCCTAACAAGCATTTTGCATGTTCTGAAAACTGTGTGCCATGTCTCAAGGGCAAGCAACATAGAACCTCCTTTAAGCCAAAAGTTGAATCTTCTATTTCAAAACCTCTAGAGCTGTTGCACATGGATCTTTTTGGTCCAACTAGAGTAATGAGTTTAGGGAAAAGGTCATATTGTTTTGTAATAATTGATGATTTCTCTAGATACACTTGGGTTTTCTTTCTTAAAACAAAAGATGAAACTGCTGAATTGTTGAAAACACTTGTGATAAATTTAGAAAATCAATCCAATCTTAAAGTCAAAACAATTAGGTGTGAGAATGGCATAGAATTCAAAAATCATGTTTTGAATAATTTTTGTGAAGAGAAGGGAATTGTGAGACAATTCAGTGCTCCTAGAACTCCACAGCAAAACGGTGTTGCTGAAAGGAGAAATAGGACAATTATTGAAGCTGCTAGATCTATGTTAGCAGACTCCAAGCTCCCTGTGATATTTTGGGCAGAAGCAGTGAACACTGCCTGTTATGTCCAAAACATGATTTTAATTGTCAAGGGCAAAAACAAGACACCTTATGAGCTTTGGAGAAAAAAGAAGCCAAACATCTATTTCTTTAAGCCATTTGGTTGTCCTATTACAATATTAATAACCAATGAGTTATTGCCCAAATTTACAGAAAAGGCAGATGGGGGATATTTTGTTGGATACTCAGGTGTGTCAAAAGCATACAAAGTGTACAACAAGAGAACCAAAATTGTTGAGGAAACTATGAATGTATCTTTTAATGAAAAATCTACCAACAATTTTGAATCTCAACCCACTTGGTTATTTGATATTGACGCACTAACCACTGCTTTCAACAGAACTGTTGATAAGCCTGTGAGATCTCTAGTGCAGGAACATAACTTATATAGGTCTGCTGATGAACATTGGAAGAGCAACACTGCTGGAACTGAGAAGCAGAACTTCTTCTCTTCAATGAGCATCAAACCTATCTTGCCAGGCAATGAAAAGAAACAGACTGAAACAATTCAAATTGAAGAAGAAATAGTTCCGGTCGAAGTTCAAACGGAAATTTCTCCGGCTCAGGTTCAACCGGAAAATTTAATTCCAGAAACTGTTGAGAACAATGATTCCGGGTCAACTGAACCTGAAAATTCAAATGATAAATTCAGTTTTGAGCATCTGACCAACATTTCAGAGGATAGTTCTCACAATACAGATGAAAGTTCAAATCCTGTATCACAAATTGGTGATATTGAGCTTAATCACAGACTTCCTCAGCTCAATATACCCTCAAATGGAAGAAGCCATGAGTTCCCTATATTTCTTGACAGAAGAATCAATAGAGATCATCCAGTGAGAAACATTATTAGAGAAGTGTCAGCACCTGTGTTGACAAGGAGTAGATCTGCTAATGCAAACATCTGTTTGCATGCTGCATTTTTGTCTCAAGAAGTACCCAAGAAGGTAACAGATGCCTTGGAAGAAAACAGTTGGGTAGAGGCAATGCAGGAGGAGTTATTTTAAATTAACAAGCAGAAAGTGTGGGAATTGGTATGGCACTAAGTGGGTATTCAGGAACAAGAAAGATGACAGGGGAATTGTCATAAAAAACAAAGCAAGACTGGTAGTGCAAGGCTATGTACATGAAGAAGGCATTGATTATGATGAAGTGTTTGCACCAGTGGCTAGATTGGAAGCAATCAGAATCTTTTTAGCCTATGATGCCTTCAAAGACTTCCAAGTATTTCAGATGGATGTCAAAAGTGCCTTCCTGTATGGCCTACTGGAACAAGAAGTATATGTCAACCAACCTCCTGGCTTTGAGGATCCTCACCATCCCAACAAGGTGTGCAAGCTAATCAAAGCTTTGTATGGTCTGAAACAAGCACCTAGAACCTGGTATGAAACTTTTTCTAACTATCTTCTAGATAATGGTTACAGGAGAGGGGCAATTGACAAAACATTTTTTGTTAAAACTGTTGGTAAGGATATGTTGATGGTACAAATTTATGTAGATGATATTATTTTTGGTTCATCTAATACTGTTTTGTGCAAGGAGTTTGAAACTTTGATGTTGTCCAAATTTGAAATTAGCTCTATGGGAGAATTAACATTCTTCTTAGGACTACAAGTGAAGCAAACTGCAGATGGAATCTTTTTGAACCAATCAAATTACATTCAAGACATGTTGAAGAGATTTGATATGCAAGCTTGCTCAAGTGAAAAAACTCCTATATCCACTTCCCATAAGTTAACAAGTGACTTAAGTGGCAAGCCAGTGGATGTGCACATGTACAGGGCAATGATAGGCTCACTGATGTATCTTACTGCTAGTAGACCTGACATCATGTTCAGTGTTTGCTTATGTGCTAGATATCAGTCCTCACTAAAGGAGTCACATATGATAGCTGTTAAGAGAATCTTCAAGTATCTGAAGGGCCAACCAAAACTGGGTTTGTGGTATCCCAAGAACTCTGACTTCTCTTTCAGAGCATTCACAGACAGTGACTATGGTGGTTGTGACATTGATAAGAAATCAACATCAGGTGGATGTCAATATTTGGGTGAAAGGCTTGTCTCTTGGCAATGCAAGAAACAAACTTGTGTTTCCACTTCAACTGCAAGGGCTGAGTATATTGCTGCCTCAAGTTGTTGCAGTCAAGTTCTTTGGATCCAAAATCATATGCTTGACTATTGGATCAAATTCATGGAAACTCCTATTCTTGCTGACAACAACAGTGCCATCTCCATCATCAACAATCCAGTAAAGCACTCCAAAACCAAACACATTGACATAAGGTATCATTTTATTAGAGATTGTGCAGAAAAAAATTTGATTAAATTAGTCAAAGTTCATACTGATCATCAATTGGCAGGTTTGTTTACAAAAGCTTTTGATGAGGCAAGATTTTTCTATCTCATCACAGCCATTGGGATGATGAATTTTGAATAAAAACTTTTCACAATTTTCAAATAAAAGAGATACATGTGCTTAAAGGCCCGTCTCTTGATACAAAAAGAAAAAGAAAAAGAAAATTTCTTGTGATAATTTTAGTTCATAGTCAGTAACCTCAGTTACACCATCAAAAATCATGTATTTTGGTGTTCAGTTTTAAGTTCCGGTTTAATTTTTGAAACTCACCGGGTGAACTTCAATCGGAAAAATGCTTTGCAAATGACGTGGAAAATGTTATTGAAAACAAATCTTCCAAGCAGAAAAATCATCCGCTTAAAGTTCAAATGCAAGAAATATGGTTTTTAAAATAAAGGAGAAATGGGTTCCGCTTGAACTTCCGGGTCAACAAAGTCAAAGTCTCATTTAATTACCCGGAAGGCACACCTTTCTAAGCGGATATACATTTATTTACCCATTAAGTTTTTAACTGTTTAAAATCCGACGTTTCAGTAAATTTACTTTTGGATAAAGACATGCTTTACCCTGTTGTACCGTATAACCCACAAAGCACCTGTCCCATCAGTTACTGAACCGTCTGTTTAAAACCTCTCTCCTCCACGTCATCACCGAAAAAGGTAAAAATCCCTAATATACCGTCACTTTCCCCATTTCTCTCAGCCCCACTAAAAAAAACTCCCAAATTTCTCTCAAACCCTCTCCGTTCAACCTCCGATAACCGTCAAGCTTTCTCAAATCCTGTATCAACAATGGCTCCGAAAGTGAAGGCAAGTGGCAAGAAGCCCATTACTGACTCCAAGTTCCCGTAGAACATAACTTGGTGGCGTACCTAGAACCACCAAGCAAGACTAACATCTACAATGGCATGATAGACTTCCTAAAACGATCTCATCTTCATCACGCGCTCACTGTTGAGGCGGAAATTTTTGAAGAAGTTATGGAGGACTTTTGGTCTCATGCTAGGGTTACTAAAGGCGTCAACGGTAATGACAAGATTGTGTCAAACGTTCAGGGCACAGAAGTGGAAATTGATGAAGCCAAAGTGCGAAAAGTGTTGAAACTAAGGGATGACAGTGGATATGAAGTAGTCGATTCCAAGAAATATCTTCGACTGTTCAGAGATATTGGATATGGTGGTTCCCTGCAAAGCAAAACTATCAAGAAAGGGCAATTACCATACAAATGGAGATTCTTGGCTCATACACTGTTGGTATGCTGATGTTAGTCCAATGTGTCGTCATTATTGTGCTTATTTTGCTATATTTAATTATAATAATGATTGGATTATGTCGCATTTTCACGGGTTTTTGTGTTGTGAGGTACCGTAAGCTTAATGAGCTAGGAATGGAGTTTTACGAAGAATTGGAAGCTGGCTGGTACAAGGTTCGAGAGCAGAGCGGGAACGAGTGAAGAGTTAGAAGAAAAATTAAGAAAAGTTCCTGGAATCAAGACCTGGGCGGTACGCCCAGGATTGCAGAGTTCTGGGCGGTACGCCCGAATGTCTAGAAAGAGATCCGGCAGATTAAATCCGGGCGGTACGCCCAGTTTGAAGAACTTTGGGGCGGTACGCCCCAAATCGGTCGACAGAAGTTTTAGATTAGGGTTTACTATTTAAACTTGTTCTTTAAGTTTTTGTGATTCATTCATTGTTTCAGACGACCAGAGCTAGGGTTCTTGCGAATTTTACCTTGTTTTGGAGTTTTTGCAAGCAATCAATCATTCGGTAACTTTCTTTTATGCAATCTTTTAGTATAATCATGTTTGTTTCATTAGCCATGTCCGGCTAATCCACCACTAACCACTTTTGGTGATTGGTTGGTGGATTCGTTCTATGATAAACCTATTGCTTAACTAGTTATTCCGGAATACTTGCTACCGTTGAATACCTACATGCGGAATTGTTAAAATTAACTAGTAATCTAGGGTTTTAGTGGTCCACTGTTTATTGATCTAGCACTTTCTTGCGGCAGGACTAATCAGCCCATTAGGAAACTAGGTTATTAGGTCAAGGAAGCAATTTGGGGGCATGTCTATGTGTCACGGTTAAGTAATTAGGTTTTTCTAGATCGGTAGCCAACCAGGATCCAGAAGTGGTTAGATTTGTCTCATTTGACTTAAATCAATTTTCTAGGTTAAAGTTAGTTACTTTATTAGTTAGTTCACCCAATCAATCAAAACAGCTAAGTGGCAAAGTAGGTAATTTTAGGTTAATCAGTAAATTTAGTTAACTTAGTTAATCGACTAGTCAATTTCCACATATTCCCTTGGTTCGATAACCCTAACTTACCACTACTACAAATCAATCTAGTTGGGGATTTGAAACGGCCTGACAAACCGTTATCAAATTGGCGCCGTTGCCGGGGAATTAGTGCGTTTTTTGATTTGTTG
Source organism: Deinandra increscens subsp. villosa (assembly GCA_039602395.1). Taxonomy (NCBI): domain Eukaryota; kingdom Viridiplantae; phylum Streptophyta; class Magnoliopsida; order Asterales; family Asteraceae; genus Deinandra; species Deinandra increscens. The sequence continues at coordinate 70,919,442 of JBCNJP010000023.1, forward strand.
ATATTTGTTTAATTTGCAATTTCTGCTTCATTTTAAAAAAAAAAATATATTCAAAAAACCCAAAAATAGTGTTTTTATTCAATTAATTACTTTCTGCAACTAAAAAAAAAAAATTAAAAATAAATTTTTTTTTTAATTTTTTTCCGAAATCAATTTCTGGGCGGTACGCCTGGAAATCTTAATTTCTGGGCGGTACGCCTTGGGCACTTTTTCACAGAAAGTTTTGAGATTTTTGACCGTCCAAGTTTCGATTTTTTCTGTTCTATTGCATTATTTACACCCCCTGGAACAGTGCTACGTAATTGGTTTGCTCTTTTGTGACCAATTTTGCAGGTTTTAGGTGATTGTGCATGCATACGCGGCATTCCCGCAAGACCTCTCCGTTGATATACAATCCAGAGATTGAGAGGACAGCTCGGCAGAACCGAGCAGAACAAAGAAACAGAAGAGAAATGGAGGGCCAGAATCCAAATCCCAACCAACCACAGAACCCAAATCCCAACCAAAACCCGAACCCAAATGAGAACCTCAATCAAAATCCCAACCAACCACAGAACCAAGGCCAAAATGAACCAGTGGACCCTGCCATGCCACAAAATATCCCTCTGGGTCATATTCCACCATTTCGGGTGCACGGGCACAATTCTTTACCATCCCTTTCCCCTAAATCTTCATACCATGAGGAGGACGGTTACCACTACCGGGTTAGACAACCAAGTCCACCTCGCCAACAACAACCACCCTTATTTCGCCGAGCCCCACCACAACAACCTCCACCACCACAAAACCACTTTCGACAAAATCCCGTGTATGAGGAGCAGTGGGGGCATGATTGGTATGACCCAAATGAAGATGAAGATGGATATGGGTATAGAGAGGAACCACCAGTTGACATTCCAAGGAACAGAGCACGAGCTCCACATGCTAATGTTGCCCCACAAGGAAGAAGAGCTTCCCCCCAAGAGGAGTTCCACAATTCAACCATGGGGGAGCTCGCCTTCAAATGGAAGGAGGAGTCCCACGATTGGTAGAAAACCCGCCGGTTCAGGGAGTGGCTAGTCATTTTAAGCCAATCGTTGTTCCGAGTGCATCCGCGGTAGTCGCACCAATCGGAGCAAACAGACGAGCTTTTGAGGTTCGACCTCAATACTTGAGTCATCTACCAGAATTTTACGGGAAAAGAACCGAAGAACCATATCATCACATTCATAGCTTCGAGTCCACATGCATACCTATTGGAGCCACGGGGTTCACACAAGATGATGTCAAGCTAATGCTTTTCCCGTATACCCTCAAAGATCGAGCAAGGAGATGGTTCGAGAGTCTAACTCCCAGTAGCATCTATACTTGGGTGCAAATGCAAGAAGTGTTCCTTGAAGAATACTTTCCGATGAGCAAAACTAGTGAGGTCAAAGAAGAGATTCGGTCCTTCCAGCAACACACCGGGGAACCATTTCATGAGGCACTCACTCGGTTCAAGGACTTGTTGCGAAAATGCCCACATCATCGAATAGACACTTGGGATCTCATTAAAGCATTCTATGATGGTCTCCTCCCAGAGGATATCCGAGACTTGAACTCCATCAGCAATGGGACATTCCTAACCAACACGGAAGAGGTAGATTGGGGGCACATGGAGAGGTTGAGTGCCACATCAAAAAGGCTTGCTCAGAACGGGAGAAGATCGCGATCTGCAGCGGTCAAATCGGTTGATTATGAGGCGGAGGAAAGGATAGAGAAACTTCGCCAACAGACACTCCTCTTGAAAAAACAAGTAGCCCAAATGAAGTTGGGGGGTGCATCAGAAGAGGTGAAGGCTAGTGCACAATTTCCGGTGTGCACAGGTTGTGGCGAATTAGGCCACTCGGTGGATGCATGTTCCACCATGGTTCAGCAAAGCGAAGATGTCAATTATGTCCAGGGAGCGATGAATTCCAACACTTACCATCCCAACCTTCGCAACCACCCAAATTTCAGGTATGGCAATCCTAATAATCAGTTAAATCCTAACTTTCAAACTTCTAATGTGCAGGGTGGAGCTTCAACACAATATCAAGGCCGAGCATCCGGTTACAACCAAGGGGGCTATCAACGGAACACCTACACTCAAGGTGGAAATCCTCCCCAAGGAAGCTACCAACAAGCTCAACCGACACCGGAAGATGGGATGCAAGCGCAATTTGCCGCCTTAATGGAGAAAATGAACTCACTCGCAGATGGTCAGAAGCAGATAGTCGATGAGCAAAGACAGTTAGCCACCAGCCACAGACAGTTGACCGACAAAGTTCAGGGATTTGATCGGAGGTTTGAGCTCCAAGACAAGACAATGGGAGCATTTCAGAAACAGTTGGGGCAGTTGGCTGCAGAGTCATCAAGGCGAGATCCAGGAAAGTTGCCTAGTGACACCACCATAAACCCACAACATCAGCAAGGTCAGTCTTCTAGTTCCAAGAACACGCGACACGTGCCAATCAACAAGATCACCACCTTACGATCAGGTAAGTCCGTGGATAATAAGGTAGGGGCACCTCCACCGCAAGTTGATGGGGTGGTGGAGGATTGGGTAAGTGATGATGAAAGTGAGCCGGAAACCGACCAAACTAACCCAAAGTCAGTTGCAACCGAGTCTAGTAACCCTAGGACATCAAAAAGGGTAACCTTTAATGAATCTGGTAATAGGGTGATAGATAATGAAGTGGTTGAACAGAAAAAGTCGGTACCTTTTCCAAAAGCGTTAATAGAACCTAATCAGAAAACATCTAAACGGGGCCCACAACAAGATGAGATGTGGGATATTTTCAAACAAGTTAAAATCAATCTTCCCCTTTTAGATGCAATTAAGCAAATTCCGGCTTACGCAAAGTACTTGAAAGACATGTGCACTCAAAAACGGAATTACAAGATTCCGAAACAGCTTGACGCAAATGCAGATGTGAGTGCCATAATTTCAGGCATTTTGCCAAAGAAACTCCAAGATCCGGGGGCACCAATTATTTCAATTCAAGTTGGTGAATTTCAGATGACCCGTGCCCTTTTGGATCTTGGAGCGAGTGTGAGTATTTTACCGGGGAGCTTGTACGATCAGTACGACTTTGGACCCTTGAAGAAAGCCAACACTACGGTGATTTTGGCTGATTTGACCCCTAAGCTGCCCCGGGGAATTCTATCGGATGTCATAGTTAAAGTTAATGAATTTTTCTATCCGGTAGATTTCTTGGTCCTTGATTATGTGTCAGTTGAAAAAACTGCTCAGCCCACGGTAATTTTGGGTCGCCCTTTTCTAGCTACTAGTCACTCACAAATTGATTGTAGGTCGGGTACCGTGGACATGACTTTTGGGAACCGCAAAATGCGGTTAAGTGTTTTTGGCAATGTGACTAACCCTCGGGAAGATGATGAATGCTTTCGGGCTGAAATCGTTGAAGGTCTTACACCTCCATTTTTCCCTTTCAATGAGGAGAATGGGACCCCCGAGGAGTTTGTTTTGTTTGGCAGGGGCTATGCAGATATGATCAAGGAGATGGAAGCAGAGGATGAGAGCCAAGAGTTGATGGCTGTGAGAGACCAGAGACCACCATGGTCTATTCAAGTGGAGAGCTTACCGGAACATATCGACTCACAATTAAAGCCTTCACTCGAATCACCACCTTCTCTTGAACTTAAAGAACTTCCTAAACATTTGAAGTATAATTTTGTTGGTGAGAATAACACTCTTCCTGTTATCGTTTCTGCAGGTCTAACTAAGGAGCAAGAAGAGGAGCTGATGAAGGTGTTAGTGAAGCATCGGGCGGCTATTGGATGGACCATTGCAGATTTGAAGGGAATTAGTCCATCCATAGTCATGCACAAGATCATTACCGAGGAAGGAGCAAAGCCCGTGAGAGATGCACAACGGAGGCTTAACCCGAATATGCGAGAGGTAGTCAAGAAGGAGGTACTCAAATGGCTGGATGCAGGTATTATCTATCCTATCTCCGATAGTTCATGGGTAAGTCCAACTCAAACCGTTCCTAAGAAAGCAGGAATTCAAATTGTTAGGAACGAGAAAGGTGAGGAAATAGCCACCCGACCGGTAACCGGGTGGCGAATTTGCATTGATTATAGGAAGTTGAATTCCGCAACTTCCAAAGACCATTTTCCTCTACCTTTCATTGACCAAATAATTGAGAAGTTGTCCGGTCAAAAGTTTTACTGTTTTCTAGACGGTTATTCGGGGTACAACCAAATTGCTATTCACCCCGATGACCAACAAAAGACCACTTTTACTTGTCCTTATGGCACCTTTGCGTTCCGGAGGATGCCATTCGGTTTGTGTAATGCCCCGGCCACTTTTCAAAGATGTATGATGGCTATTTTTTCTGATATGATCGGGGATTCACTTGAAATTTTCATGGACGATTTCTCAATTTTTGGTACATCATTTGAGTCTTGTTTGAATCAATTAACACGTGTCTTAGAGCGTTGTATAGAAACCAATTTGGTGTTAAGTTGGGAGAAGAGCCATTTTATGGTTCAAGAGGGGATCGTGTTGGGACACGTGGTATCGAGTCGTGGGATTGAGGTTGATAGGGCAAAAATTAAAGTGATTTCAACTTTGCCTCCTCCCACGAATGTTAAGGGTATTAGAGCATTTTTAGGTCATGCCGGGTTTTATAGGAGGTTCATTAAAGATTTCAGCAAAATTACTAAACCTCTTTGCAAACTGTTGTTAAAAGATGAAATTTTTGATTTTAATGATGAGTGTCTAAATTCTTTTAACACTTTGAAAAACAAACTAATTGAGGCACCAGTTTTGCAAGCACCCGATTGGTCCATACCTTTTGAAATTATGTGTGATGCCTCAGATTTTGCTGTTGGGGCTGTTTTGGGTCAAAGGGTAGATAAAAAACCGGTTGTGATCTATTATGCAAGTAAGACTTTAGATGGGGCTCAATTGAATTATACTACCACTGAAAAAGAATTACTTGCAGTTGTGTTTGCTCTTGATAAGTTCAGGTCATATATCTGGGGAAGCAAGGTGATTGTGTATTCGGACCATAGTGCGGTCCGGTACTTGATGGAGAAGAAGGATGCCAAGCCGAGGCTCATTCGGTGGATCCTTTTGTTGCAGGAGTTTAATTTGGAGATTAGAGACAAGAAGGGTAGTGAGAATGTGGTGGCGGACCATTTGTCCCGATTGCCCCATATTGAAGGAGAAGAAGATGAATGGAGCATCAATGAGCAGTTTCCGGATGAACAATTGTTAAGTGTTTCTAATTTACCTTGGTATGCTAACATTGTTAATTATTTGGCTGCAGGTACAATTCCGGAACATTGGCCCAGGAGAAAGAAGATACATTTGAAGTCTCAAGCACAGAAGTACATATGGGACGAACCGGATTTGTTCAAGGTAGGACCGGATCAAGTGATCCGGAGGTGCATACCAGAGTCGGAGGTGCAAGCAGTGCTAGAGTTGGTTCACGCATCGGCATGTGGAGGTCACTTTAGTGGACACAAGACGGGCCACCGGGTTCTTTCATCCGGGTTGTTTTGGCCCACGCTCTTCAAGGATGCGTTTGAGTTCGTGAAGCACTGCACAAGATGTCAACAGATGGGAAGCATCACAAAGCGTGATGAGATGCCTTTGCAACCAATCTTGGTTGTAGAGATTTTTGATGTTTGGGGCATAGATTTTATGGGCCCTTTCCCTAACTCGAATGGTTTTCTTTACATTCTAGTAGCGGTAGATTATGTGTCCAAATGGATAGAAGCCATAGCTACTAAGACCAATGACCATAGTGTAGTTTGCAAATTTGTCCAACAAAATATTTTCTCTCGATTTGGAATCCCTCGTGTGATCATAAGTGATGGGGGGTCCCATTTCAAGAACTTTCGATTTGGCAAACTACTCAAGAAGTATGGCATAGACCACCGAATTGCAACCCCATATCATCCGCAAACAAGCGGTCAAGTGGAGGTTTCCAATCGGCAAATCAAAGAGATTTTACAGAAAACTGTGCGAATCGACCGCAAGGATTGGTCTTCCAAATTGAATGACGCCTTGTGGGCGTATCGCACTGCTTTTAAAACGCCTATTGGAACCACTCCCTATCGGTTGGTCTATGGGAAGGGATGTCATCTACCTGTTGAGTTAGCTCACAGAGCATTATGGGCTGTGAAAGAAGTTAACTTGGATTATGATGCTGCAGGTAGAGAAAGGAAGCTCCAGCTGGGAGAATTGGAAGAGTTACGCGATGAGGCGTATGAGAGTGCAGATGCATACAAGAACAAGATGAAGAAAGTGCATGATGCACGATTGAAGAAGATGGATTTCCAGGTAGGTCAAAAGGTTTGGTTATTTAACTCACGGTTGAAATTGTTTCCAGGTAAGCTGAAAAGCAAATGGACGGGGCCATTCCTCATCACAAGTGTGGGGGGGTATGGTAATTTCGAGATTGAAGACCTGGATGACCACCTGAAGCAGGTAGTTAATGGGCATAGGTTGAAGCCGTATTTGGACTCGGCAGACATTCACGGGCAAGTCGACAAAGACGATTACTTTTTGGCGCCCGCTTCTGAAAGCCCTGAAACGTGAAAGGGAAGTACGGTCTGGCTGAAGACCTTAAAAACTTAGCGCTAACTGGGAGGCAACCCAGCGGTTTGTTTTTCGTTTCATTCTTTTGTGTGTTTTCGTAGTTTTGTTAGATTTTACGTTTTTTGTGTGTTTTCAGGAAATCGGAAAGCTAGGGATTGGATATGTGCTAAAGACTGCGTTCCAGGTAAGTGTTAATCAAATTTTTGCAGTACACATGTTCGGTGGTGCAAAAGTGGTGTTGTTCCCAGAGATAGAAAAATTTTGAAGCTCTAAATTTCCCAAACTTTCTGCCAAAATAGGGCATGGGCGGTACGCCCAAGATGACCTTATCCTGGGCGGTACGCCCGAATTTTTTCTCAAATATTGCAGATTTTAAAAACCGGGCGGTACGCCCACCGCTTAGTCAAATGGGGCGGTACGCCCGGATTTTGAACGAAAAAAAAAAAGAATAACAAAACAGGCGGCGGGTGGTCATTATCCACAAACCACCACCGCCTCATTTCTCCCCTCGATCGAACACCGCCACCACCACCAACCACCGTCGCCGTCCAGACCGCCGCCGAGCACACCACCGACCACCGAGCGCACTCTCTGTTTCTTCATTCTACGCATCCAGGTTCCGATTCTCGTTATTTTCGGTTAATTTGAGTTGATTAGTTAGTTTAGTCGTTTAGGTTAGTTTTTTTTTTGCGATATTTGATTCATTGGAACCGGGTTGAACTGATTATGGTGAGGACGAGGTTGATCGAGCGTGTTGTTAGTTTAGGTGGATCGGTTAAAACCGATTTGTTTTTTTTACGCCATGAATTGGGCGGCGTACCGCCTAGGGCTAAAACATTGGAGGCGGTACGCCCCAAATCGAAATTAGGGTTCCTGCTATCTAAATTGGGCGGCGTACCGCCCCAACTGCACCAATTTTGGGCGGTACGCCCGGAATGGATTTTCACAAAATTTTTTTCAAATTTTTCAAAAATCCCAATTTTTGTCGTTTTTTTTTATTTTTAGTTTTAAGTTTTGTTTTCTTTTTTCGTTTAATTTTGTTTTTCTTTATAAAATTTTTGTAAAAAAAAAAAAAACCAAAACCAAAAAAAAAAAATTAAAAAATCGAAAAATCCAAAAATAGTTTGTGAATGTGGAAATCAATTGCAGGAAGGCCCGGTTTATATGATTATTGTTATCTTGTGCTAACTTGTTGATTTCAGGATGTCGGACCGGCAAGGGTCTAGTTCTGGGACCCATGGTCCCAAGAGGAGACGCCGTGGAGAGCCGGATGCTGCTATACCGGTCCCCCCATTTAGGCGGAGGATTATCAGCTATTGGGGGCCGGAGATATTACCTGAGGCTGATGTGCTGCCGCCACCCGTCGCGAGGAGGAACCACGCGCACCACTCGCTGCTGAGGTTCGAGCGTGACTCGCACGAGGACAGGCAGATGAGGAGGTTCATTGAGATGCCGTTGTTGCATCATCGCACGATCGACTGGGGACTGTTGGCTCAGCTTGGGCAGCTGGAGCGGATTAGAGGGCTAGTGACTGACCGCTGGCGGAGGGCGTTGACTCCGACTGACCATCAGTATGTGGAGCTTACTGTTGAGTTTTTGGCGACTTTTCAGGTGGGTCCGGGGAAATTTGGAGATGGGAACGCGTTATCATTTGCTTTGGGCCGTCAGACTCATCACATGAGTATTCCGAAGTTTGCGGTCGCATCAGGATTCTACACTCAGGAGGAGGTTGAGGCACCGGCGTTTGCAGAGCTGCCGAGGGGGCTTTTTAGCCGACCACACCCCCAGGGGGTTACTGATTTACAGCTTACAGCATTCTGGGATGCGATTGGATCGGTCCCGTATTTGGATAGTGTTGTTGAGTCGCAGATTAGGGACCCGGTGATCAGGTATATTCACAGGATAGTTGCGTGTACTCTTCTCGGTCGTCGTTCTGGCGTCGAGAAAGTCACGAAGCTAGATTTAGCGGTGCTGCGATCGATCGTTGAGGGCCATGACCTTAACATTGCTGGGGTTTTGATTTCATCGTTTGCGAGGAGGAGGACGTCGGGAAAGGGCGTCCATCTGAGTATGGGGCCCTATGTTACTAGACTGGCCAGGAGATTGGGTGTATTTGAGCCGGGTAGGTATTTGGAGACTCATTTGACGATTGGGGCTGAGACTTCTCATTACGAGTTAGGTGATATGCGGCTGGCATCGATGGTGACTATGACTGATCCCCCGCAGTGGGAGGCCGTGAGGGGTGTGATTGTACAGGGAGACGAGGCTGCTAGGGCCGCGAGGCGGCATAGGATTTTACACCAGGTTGAGAGACCGTTGAGGCAGAGACCAGAGAGGCCACCGAGGGCTGATCAGGTCACATTAGATATGGTTCAGGAGACGGTACTGGATTATGTGGATGTTCGCTTTGAGAGGATTGAGAGGGCGCTGCGGAGTATGATGACCCATCAGGGTATGGCTATCCCTGATTTCTTTCAGGAGCCCGTAGAGGGAGATGCTGGAGGAGATGATGTTGAGGGAGGTGATGCTGCGGATGTGCAGGGGGATCCTGATGCTGGAGATGGAGGTGATGATGCTGGTGGTGATGAGGAGTAGGTGCTGTTCATGCTGATGTCACTGCTGCTGCTGATCGGTTTTGTTCTCTTACCCTGTACTTTTTGGTTATTTTGTTTTTACATGATCATGGTCTGTATGCTATTATACTATATGATCACTGGGGGTACTGTACTGGGTAACCGGTTGGGGTGGTTGTGTTTTATTTTGATTGTATATATGGCATGATGTGTTTGTTTCTTGGTAGCACCATGGTTGAGATGTGATATCCATACATTTACTTCTTCCATCCGATTTCTAGAATTCACGATCTGTTGCGAGAGGGTGTTGGCACGACTTCCGAGGAGCTTTTCACGATGATTTCAGGGGAGTGTGTTCCAACTGGTTCTTTTTATTTATTTATTTATTCTCTTTTTATTTTTGCATTTTATTTTTATTTTTCATTTTTATTTTATCGTTCGTGTCTGTTTATACGTTGTGCGTGTTCCTATCACATTGAGGGCAATGTCGATCTTAAGTGTGGGGAGGGGGACAGGACGTCGTAGTTTTTAAATTTTTAGGTAGTTGTGTTATTTTGAAAAAAAAAAAAAAAAAATCCAAAAAGATTTTGCAATTTTTTTGAGTCATTTTTAGTTTTAGAGTTTTGAGTTAAAAATCTGTTTTGAGGGAAATTGCCGGTACATGGAAAATGATAGTACAATTGGGAGTCGATTTTCAGAATAAAAATTAAGAAATAAATCAAGAAAGAGAAGGGAAAGTGGTAAGAAAAGGAGAGAATGGAAAATATAGCTAATTTGTGATGTGTCGGTAGGCCCAGCTGATTTAGTAAAGCTTAATTATCCTTTGGTGTTTATTTGTGTATAAATAGGTAATTAAATTAGTTTGCTAGTGGGTTCCCATTTTAGAGGTAATAGTGAGGTTGAAACTGATGATTAGGAGGAAAAAGACCTTTTTAAATTAGAGACTTATATATCCTCAGAATATCTGGCACGTTATGATCTTTTTGCGAAAGCAAATCCGAGAAATAACGGCGCCCCATCTTTCCATCTTTTGAGCATATTAGGTAATTAATTGGCTAATGAATTAGAGTGAAGGGACAGAATACTCACGTATGATTTCGGGGGTAAGACCTTGTGAAAGAGTACCTCTGATGATGTTCCGGATCTCGCGGGCAAAACACTCACGTATGATTTCGGGGGTAAGACCTTGTGAAAGAATGCCTCTGATGATGTCCGTTGGTAAGTATAGTTAAAATTAACCAATTATAAAAAAAGAAAAAAAAAGGAAAAAAGCAGAAAAAGAAAAAAAAGAGAGAAAGCAACAATAGTCAAATAAATGCTCAAGCAACTTCATTATCCATTTAAATCCATCATTCTTGGGATATATGAGTATCTAGTTTAACTAGGGTGGGGAAAATATAAATAATACATCTTTATTACCCTTTACTTTGACCGAATTTGAGTCGGGATTAGATTAAGCTAGAATTTTCTGAATGTGGGACACATTGGTAGACTGATACAACTGATTGGTAATTTTGGTAAACACCTTGGGGGCTCAAAGATCAGTGGTTGGGTTTAGTCGGATAGAAATACCGGTGATTGCAATTAGTATATATGAATACATTTTGGAATGTGGAATGGAAAAAGGTTGATAAAGTGAAAAGTCAAAAGATTTTGAGATTGATTTCCCGATTATGATTCCATGGCAGTTTTTCCGAGACGGAAAAAGTCAAGTGTGGGGATGTGATGTTAGTCCAATGTGTCGTCATTATTGTGCTTATTTTGCTATATTTAATTATAATAATGATTGGATTATGTCGCATTTTCACGGGTTTTTGTGTTGTGAGGTACCGTAAGCTTAATGAGCTAGGAATGGAGTTTTACGAAGAATTGGAAGCTGGCTGGTACAAGGTTCGAGAGCAGAGCGGGAACGAGTGAAGAGTTAGAAGAAAAATTAAGAAAAGTTCCTGGAATCAAGACCTGGGCGGTACGCCCAGGATTGCAGAGTTCTGGGCGGTACGCCCGAATGTCTAGAAAGAGATCCGACAGATTAAATCCGGGCGGTACGCCCAGTTTGAAGAACTTTGGGGCGGTACGCCCCAAATCGGTCGACAGAAGTTTTAGATTAGGGTTTACTATTTAAACTTGTTCTTTAAGTTTTTGTGATTCATTCATTGTTTCAGACGACCAGAGCTAGGGTTCTTGCGAATTTTACCTTGTTTTGGAGTTTTTGCAAGCAATCAATCATTCGGTAACTTTCTTTTATGCAATCTTTTAGTATAATCATGTTTGTTTCATTAGCCATGTCCGGCTAATCCACCACTAACCACTTTTGGTGATTGGTTGGTGGATTCGTTCTATGATAAACCTATTGCTTAACTAGTTATTCCGGAATACTTGCTACCGTTGAATACCTACATGCGGAATTGTTAAAATTAACTAGTAATCTAGGGTTTTAGTGGTCCACTGTTTATTGATCTAGCACTTTCTTGCGGCAGGACTAATCAGCCCATTAGGAAACTAGGTTATTAGGTCAAGGAAGCAATTGGGGGGCATGTCTATGTGTCACGGTTAAGTAATTAGGTTTTTCTAGATCGGTAGCCAACCAGGATCCAGAAGTGGTTAGATTTGTCTCATTTGACTTAAATCAATTTTCTAGGTTAAAGTTAGTTACTTTATTAGTTAGTTCACCCAATCAATCAAAACAGCTAAGTGGCAAAGTAGGTAATTTTAGGTTAATCAGTAAATTTAGTTAACTTAGTTAATCGACTAGTCAATTTCCACATATTCCCTTGGTTCGATAACCCTAACTTACCACTACTACAAATCAATCTAGTTGGGGATTTGAAACGGCCTGACAAACCGTTATCATATGCCTAACTCCAAAGAAGGGTGGATTTGACGAGCTTATCAGTGAACAGGCCTCTGCCTTCTATGCTGCGGTAAAGGGTGTAAAACTCAAATTTTTCTAACCTAATTTTTCAAGCCCTAAAATCAAACATCCAATCTGAATATGTCTATGTGTACCTGTAACAGCCCAGACCCGTCGCACCAAGATATTGTCCGCTTTGGCAGCCGGCATGCCCTCAGGCATCCGCCCCTCACGGATTTAAAACGCGTCTTGGTGGGGGAGGTATCCACACCCTTATAAAGGCATGCTTAGTTCCCCTCCCCACCAATGTGGGATGTTACAATCCTCCCCCCTTAGGGGACCAGCGTCCTCGCTGGCACACTGGCCGACGACCGGCTCTGATACCATCTGTAACAGCCCAGACCCGTCGCACCAAGATATTGTCCGCTTTGGCAGCCGGCATGCCCTCAGGCATCCGCCCCTCACGGATTTAAAACGCGTCTTGGTGGGGGAGGTATCCACACCCTTATAAAGGCATGCTTAGTTCCCCTCCCCACCAATGTGGGATGTTATAGTACCTTAGGTTTTTGGCACATATTCTCAAAGAAGAATACCCCCAAATTGTTTGGGTTGGTATAATTTTGCAACCTAAACTTCTAAATGAGAAAACTTTTTCAAAATTAGCTTTAAATAAGACTGCATTTCTTGGAAGGGACACTGACTATCCCCTACCAATTCCAAGGCAGCTTCCTGATGAACCTGCTCCTGCTGAGGTTCAAATGGAAACTGTAGCAGCAACTGAGCATCCTGCTCAAGATGCCAGAACCATAAACCCAATGGTCTCTGATCCCACATCTGTCCCAGCTAGTACCACCAGCCAACCTGAAGCTTCTAACCCCGTTCAAGGCAAAAAGCCTAAACGAAAACTGGTAAAAGTGGGATTTTCTCTTAGGGATGAACCTTCATTTGAGGGGGAGTCATTAGAAGCAGATGTACCTTCCTCATCTGAACATTTTTCACCCCTACAACCCCTATCACCTAGGAGTGACAGTGCTCTCAATCTTGGCCTAAATGAAGGTGTTATTAACTCACCTACCTCATTACATGAGAACACATTGATAGGCCAAGACACTGTAGCATTGAGCCCCCACTCCTCACCGGAGGTGAATCTCAGGAGTTTTGAAGAGATTCATGCAGAAAGGGCTGCTGCTGCCAAAGGATCCCTACTGGATCTTGGTGCCAGCAGTAACATCAATAAGACCCAATCTGCAGCAATCTTCTCTGAATCAGCACCTAGAAGTCCTTCATTGGAACCAAGGGTTGCTGAAACAGATGAAGAAAATCCCAGGTGCCAAGATGCCATGGGTACCACTACTGATTAATCTCGGATTGATAGCTTGGTTTTGTCCAGGGATAATGGTAAAAAGCCAGTTGAGGACAGCTTTACACTACCCGAATTGATGAAACTGTACCTGAACCTTCAAGCACAGGTTGATCACTTAAACTCAATTGTTGCTACTTTGGTCAAAGCTACTCCAACTGAAGCCAAGGCAGGTCCTTCAAACCCTAACATAGAAGCTGTTGAAGTTGATACTGCCAAATTGGGGGAGAAGTTGACTTCTACACCTGCTATCATTGAAATAAAAGAAACTGAAAGAATTCCGGCTGAAGTCAGAGCCACAGCATGCAAGAGAGCTGGTGTCAAACCCTTCACAGTTGAAGAGAGTTGGATATATATGAAGAGCAGTCAATTGATTGCAATTTCTCCATTTGAAGATCCCAACCTCACTGAACTGGTGCAATCTTCAATGCTAATTGCTGGTGCTCTCCCTGAGCACATCAACATGATCACAAGCCTGTTGACAAATGTCATTTTTCGGCTGAAAGAGCCAGTGATCATATGGAGAGGAAAACTGCCTCCACTAGCAATGTAGCTGAAGAAGTTGAAGGAAGCACTGCAACTGTTGCAGTGGCCACTGTTTTTGAAGGTGGTGATGAGAACTTAATTAGTGAAGATGAAGGGACGGAGGTGTTGGAAATTGCTGATAAAGATCCTGAAGTCACCAAACCTCAAGTGATGACTGAAGGCTCCAACATCGTCCAAGCGGAAGTTCGAGCGGAAGTTCAGGCTGAAGCTCAACTGGTTGTTCAACCGGAAACCAAACTGCAACCCAGGTTGAAGTTTATGGCCCTGGCAATTCAATCTTTGGTATTAATTGGTCTAATCAGTCACCTGTGGATCAACCGGAAGAACAGGGAAGCAATGAAGCTGAAGACATAGCTGCAACATTGATAGCTTTGAGGAGTACCGAACCTGTTCAAACTGAAATTCCAAGAACTATTCAACAGGTGGTTCAAACTCCTGAAGCTGAAGCTATGCTGAAGATGGTGGAAGATGCAAAAAGGAGTTATTGAAAGGTTTTTGGAAGAAGCAAACACTAGCTCCTTCAATTGGAGATTGAAGGACTACAACTTGGAAGAAATGACTGAGGTTGATAGGAAACGACTGATCTCCATTTCCTCACAGATGCCTACCAAGCTAATAAGGAATGATGAAAACTACCCACTGTTGAAAAAGATAAAGAGGGCTCTTGTGATCAAGAAACTGAAAACAGAAGAAGAGATAGCTCAGTTGAAAGTTAGAGAACTTTGCAACCTGATTGATACAATCTTTTATGAGCTCAAAGGAGACATAGTTGTTGTTAATCCAAAGCTTATGATGCCTGCACCTTCAGAATTCACTTCAGGTACATCATCAAACTTAAATGTTAAACCTGAATTCACTGATGATGTAGATATGCCACCTCCACCTTCTTTCACATATGATCTAAGTCCCATATCTACAACAGCTTCATCACTTCCACAGTCATTTGCCCTTGTTCCATACAAACCACCTTCAATTTTCAAGAAGGTAGCAACCAAACTTGCCAACCCAAGATACATAACTGACAAGTTACCCCTATTGTTCCCCTTAAGAAGAAGCCTCCTCCTACCTTGGATTTCTCTGATATTTTCCCACCTTCTCGTCCTTCAAGCCCTACACCAGAAGCTATTAAACCACCAACAAAAACTTCCTTACCTCCACTCACCATCAAAGAACCTTCCATCACCATCACCAAACCTACTAAAGCTCAACCTGGCCCTTCTTCATCATCTGCCAAAGGCAAAAGACCTATTGTGCAAGAATCAGCAAATGATTATGATGAAGAAAGGATGATGAGAAAAAGGAAGATGATGCATGCCAAGAGCAAAAAAGATCAAAAGCAAAGAAGAAAAGCTCCACCTAGAAAGAACAAGATTGTGGGTTAGACAGTAGATGAAGCCACTTTTGATTTCACCTTCAATTTGGCAAATGGCACAACTCAGGTGGTAAATGCTCGCAAGGCCACTACATTCCTTTCTTTGCTTCAAATGACGGACATTATTCTAAAGCTTAGAGAAATTCTGAGTCCTTCAAGAGCTGAGCATATGTTAAGACTTCTCATTGAGCCAACTTTGCTGAACTGTGGAATGCTCTACAGAAGCAATTTAGATGATGACTCAGCCGAAGAAGAAGAAGAGCCTGCAAGTGAGATAAAATTTATCATTTGGGAAGAGGAAGAGAAGCTATTTTACGTTCACAGAGCAGACAACACCTTCACAGTTCATGAGTCCATTTCTGTTCAAGAAGAATGGAGCCAAATGGACTGGGAATCTTTCAAGTATGTGAAGGTGACCAAAACAAATTCTAAAGAGCTTTCTCAAAACCTGGATGCCAACATCAAAACCACGGACAAGTAGGTTAAGAAGAAGAAGATTTTTGGGTACAAGTCAATTTTTGAAGATAAACATTGGAATTTGACAGCATCAGCTTAGGGGGAGATTGTAAGGAATATTGCGCTTGGAAGATTTCCGGCTGAATGCCAATTTTGTTATGTTCCGACTGAAGTTGAAGTTGAAGCGGAATTCTCGCTTCAAGCGGAACCGCCATCGAGAAATAGAACGTGAACTAAAAGACTCTGAGCTATAACTGGCAGTTCAAGCGGAAAGAAGCAGTTTTGTCCTTTAGCGAATATTCCGGGTGAACTCGATTATCCACCAGACAATGAGTTCAACCGGACTTTTCCTGAGATGTCTTTTCAGCAAGTCCAATCCTGCAAAAGCTTCTCGTATGCTTCTATATCTGATTCAAGCCGCTCTCCTAAAGTAGTATGTTGCTGCAAACACGCAAGATATTCAAATTACCGATGTTTATTCTTTTGGCAGTTTGTATTTGACTTTATTGTTTACGGTCTAGATTAGATCGCATGAGATAAATGGTTTTCATTGATCTCATCTGCACTATATATAGCTTAGTTAGCTCATAGTTTATACCAATACACACGAACTTGTAATAGTGTAGCTTTGAGTTAATTCAAATAGTGCCGAGTATTTGTTACTTCGTTGTTACTATCTTATGCAAATCAAGCTTTTACATTATACATAAGAACTAAATATCGCTCAAGTAAAGTGAAATATAACTTTAATTCCGCAGGGTTATATTTGCAAGTAAAGGGCTTTTGTTTTAGTTTAACTCTAACTAATAACGATCCTATATTATTATTATTATTATTATTATTATTATTATTATTATTATTATTATTATTACTATTATTATTATTATTATTATTATTATTATTATTATTATTATTATTATTATTATTATTATTATTATTATTATTATTATTATTATTAAGCGTAGTTCCCACTAAGGTCTTAACTCTCCACTAAGGGGACTTAACTCCCCACTAGTGGACCATAACTCCCCAGTAATGGGGTTAGCTTAATTTCCCATTAAGGCCTTAATGGCACATTAAGTTTCTAAACGCCCCACTAAGGCTATTCCTAATGGGGCGTTACTGGGCCCAAAAAGCACCCATAATGCCCACCCCCACTACGCAGGGGCGTTATCAGGCGAAAATCGGAAATGGGCGTGAGGCTGATAACGCTTGAAAGGGGGGAGAATGTTTGAGATATAGCCGTTGAACGGCTATATCAACGGCTACCTTTTTTTTTTAATTTTCAAATTTTCTATAAATCTCACACTATATATATATATAACTTCATTAATTTTTTAAACTCAACCACTCAATCCTCTCATTCTCTCTCAATCCTCACATTTTCTTTAAAAAAATGGGCTCTCCCTCTTCCTCCACATAATTACGTGCCCGAACCGGTTGTGCAACAAGAAGAAGAGGGTGGCAATGAAGAAAATGAAGAAGACTACGACGATGTGCAAGACGATGATTATTATTTTTTTTTAATTTTATCGTCTTTTGTTTTAGTTGTATCGTGTTTTTATTTTTATTTGTAACCTTTTATTTTTTTAATGAAAGTAGTTTTTTTTTTAAAGTTAAAAAAAATAATAATTAAATAATGATGGTGGGGCCTTATGGGAGCTTTATCCACTACACCATAAAGCCCCATAAAGCCCCTTGTCCAGTCATCGTCCACATGGCGGATAATGCCCCATTTGGGGCCTTATGAGGCCTTATCCTGTACACATAGCCTAAAAAGTCAAATATGACATTACTGAGGAGCATAATGCTGCTTTATGCTCTTAATTGGCTACTAAGGTTGACAGTAATGATTCATTAAGGCCTTAATCCTGCATTAAGATTTTTACATTTTCAACATTTTATATTATTTAGATGTACATAAACATATATAAACTCAGATACATGTTAGTATACGTACACACACATATATAGGTACACATATTCATATAAAAATAATTATACATACATATATATACATATATAGATACACATATTCACTCCATGTAAATGCAACTGTTCTGCGTATCTCATCCAATACACTGAATTTGAAACTTATAATAATAATTTATTAATATTATTATTAAACTTATTATTATTATTATTAATCTTATTATTATTATTTATTTATTATTATTATTATCATTATAAAACATATTATTATTATTATTATTGAACTTATTATTATTATTAGTATTATTATTATTAGACTTATTATTTATTATTATTATTAAGGTTATTGGAATTTAATAATACCAACTATTATAAATTGGCCAAAAATAATCCCAACTCAGGAAATTCCCCTTACACGTTCCTACTTTCTTATTATTTTCCAATATCCGTATACGACTAACAGAATTTTAACGGGGTTATGTTTTTGATGACGTGGACAGTACACGTGGATTTTTTTTTTTTAATTTAAATAATGACTTTATCCCCATTATCCCCAGTTCTCTCATATACGAAGTTCATTAAAAAAAACCCTAATTCCATTAGCTCCCCGGCGATTGAAGATTCGATTAGTTCCCGGTGATTGAAGATCCGATTAGAGATGGACGAGTTCGTCACCTTCAAGATTAATCATGGAGGTACATTCCACGATCATTATCCAGTTCCTCCAATTCTAAGGTATGTTGGGGGTGAAACAATTGAAATAAAAATTGAAGTTGATAAGGTTTCATACTTTGAACTTGTTGATTATGTCATTGAAACCGGTTCTTACAACACCAAAGATTTTCACATTTACTACTTTTCATCCGAGAACAATGTTTGGAAAAGGTTGTTTGGTGACTCTGATCTTATACAAGTGGCTAGGAAGCAAGATATGATTGAAGTTTTTATACAAAATGGACCAATTTTACGTCCAAAAGGTACCCAAGTAAACACAGGGCAGGCCACTGACCCGGTTATTGAAGCCCAACCCTGTAGCCCTGTTGAAGCCCAGCCCATTAACCCTGTTGTTGAAGCCCAGTCCAGTAGCATGGTTGTTAAAGCACAGTCACCTGCTACTGGTACTTCACCTGCTGCTGGTACTTCACAACCGGTTACCAAAGGTAGGACCAAATTGCAAGCAAGGAGACTACCAGCTGAAAAAATCCAAGGATCTGAATCTGAGAAATCAGATGATTCAGACTGTTCAGATAGTGAAGATGGAGGATCTGAATCTTCAAGTGTTTGGTCTGATGATGTGATTAGTGCCAATTCAGACCATGATGATGAATGGAAAGTTTCACAAGTAGCAAGGCAACAGGTGCACAAAGAGAATGCCGAGTCAAGGAAGAAGCTACTTGATTCATGTCTGAAGCCACAAGATGAGAATGAAGTTGGGTATGGTGATGTTCAAGAAACAGTTGAAGTAGAAGAGGCATATAGCAGTTATGAGGACTCAGATGGGGATGTCAACACTCCTGGAGATAGTGAAGATGACAACATTAGAGGTAATAAGTATAAGCTTCAAGTTCCTGTTATAGATGAAGAAACAGAATGGAAGTCCTTTAATTGGGTAGTAGGGATTAGATTTCCAACTAGAGAATCCTTTAAAGATGCTATTAGGAGGTATGCAGTGTCCACTGGAAGGAGTTTGGTGATTTCTGATAGTAATAAAAACAGATGTGGCAGGATAAGAGTCAGTTGTGTAGATGGGTGTCCATTTAGCTTGTATTGTTCATTTCATAAGGGTATTGAGTGTTATATGGTGAAAACTGTGAAGAACAAACACAACTGTCAAAGAAGTATGTCTAAAAACAGACAGTTAACTGCTAGGTTCATAGCAAAAGAATTTCTACCAATGTTTAAAGCTAGGCCAAATTGGCCAGCAAAGGAAATCATTCTTGCTGTGAGAGAGAAGTATAAGGTGATTATTGGCAAGTGGCTAGCTTATAAGTCCAAGTCTTATGCCCATAGGATGTTACATGGTTCAATGAAAGAACACTATGGTAAGTTAGGGTCATACTTAGCAGCTTTAAGAAGGGCAAACCCAACCTCAATCTTTTGGCAGTTTGTATTTGACTTTATTGTTTACGGTCTAGATTAGATCGCATGAGATAAATGGTTTTCATTGATCTCATCTGCACTATATATAGCTTAGTTAGCTCATAGTTTATACCAATACACACGAACTTGTAATAGTGTAGCTTTGAGTTAATTCAAATAGTGCCGAGTATTTGTTACTTCGTTGTTACTATCTTATGCAAATCAAGCTTTTACATTATACATAAGAACTAAATATCGCTCAAGTAAAGTGAAATATAACTTTAATTCCGCAGGGTTATATTTGCAAGTAAAGGGCTTTTGTTTTAGTTTAACTCTAACTAATAACGATCCTATATTATTATTATTATTATTATTATTATTATTATTATTATTATTATTATTATTACTATTATTATTATTATTATTATTATTATTATTATTATTATTATTATTATTATTATTATTATTATTATTATTATTATTATTATTATTATTATTATTATTATTAAGCGTAGTTCCCACTAAGGTCTTAACTCTCCACTAAGGGGACTTAACTCCCCACTAGTGGACCATAACTCCCCAGTAATGGGGTTAGCTTAATTTCCCATTAAGGCCTTAATGGCACATTAAGTTTCTAAACGCCCCACTAAGGCTATTCCTAATGGGGCGTTACTGGGCCCAAAAAGCACCCATAATGCCCACCCCCACTACGCAGGGGCGTTATCAGGCGAAAATCGGAAATGGGCGTGAGGCTGATAACGCTTGAAAGGGGGGAGAATGTTTGAGATATAGCCGTTGAACGGCTATATCAACGGCTACCTTTTTTTTTAATTTTCAAATTTTCTATAAATCTCACACTATATATATATATAACTTCATTAATTTTTTAAACTCAACCACTCAATCCTCTCATTCTCTCTCAATCCTCACATTTTCTTTAAAAAAATGGGCTCTCCCTCTTCCTCCACATAATTACGTGCCCGAACCGGTTGTGCAACAAGAAGAAGAGGGTGGCAATGAAGAAAATGAAGAAGACTACGACGATGTGCAAGACGATGATTATTATTTTTTTTTAATTTTATCGTCTTTTGTTTTAGTTGTATCGTGTTTTTATTTTTATTTGTAACCTTTTATTTTTTTAATGAAAGTAGTTTTTTTTTTAAAGTTAAAAAAAATAATAATTAAATAATGATGGTGGGGCCTTATGGGAGCTTTATCCACTACACCATAAAGCCCCATAAAGCCCCTTGTCCAGTCATCGTCCACATGGCGGATAATGCCCCATTTGGGGCCTTATGAGGCCTTATCCAGTACACATAGCCTAAAAAGTCAAATATGACATTACTGAGGAGCATAATGCTGCTTTATGCTCTTAATTGGCTACTAAGGTTGACAGTAATGATTCATTAAGGCCTTAATCCTGCATTAAGATTTTTACATTTTCAACATTTTATATTATTTAGATGTACATAAACATATATAAACTCAGATACATGTTAGTATACGTACACACACATATATAGGTACACATATTCATATAAAAATAATTATACATACATATATATACATATATAGATACACATATTCACTCCATGTAAATGCAACTGTTCTGCGTATCTCGTCCAATACACTGAATTTGAAACTTATAATAATAATTTATTAATATTATTATTAAACTTATTATTATTATTATTAATCTTATTATTATTATTTATTTATTATTATTATTATCATTATAAAACATATTATTATTATTATTATTGAACTTATTATTATTATTAGTATTATTATTATTAGACTTATTATTTATTATTATTATTAAGGTTATTGGAATTTAATAATACCAACTATTATAAATTGGCCAAAAATAATCCCAACTCAGGAAATTCCCCTTACACGTTCCTACTTTCTTATTATTTTCCAATATCCGTATACGACTAACAGAATTTTAACGGGGTTATGTTTTTGATGACGTGGACAGTACACGTGGATTTTTTTTTTTTAATTTAAATAATGACTTTATCCCCATTATCCCCAGTTCTCTCATATACGAAGTTCATTAAAAAAAACCCTAATTCCATTAGCTCCCCGGCGATTGAAGATTCGATTAGTTCCCGGTGATTGAAGATCCGATTAGAGATGGACGAGTTCGTCACCTTCAAGATTAATCATGGAGGTACATTCCACGATCATTATCCAGTTCCTCCAATTCTAAGGTATGTTGGGGGTGAAACAATTGAAATAAAAATTGAAGTTGATAAGGTTTCATACTTTGAACTTGTTGATTATGTCATTGAAACCGGTTCTTACAACACCAAAGATTTTCACATTTACTACTTTTCATCCGAGAACAATGTTTGGAAAAGGTTGTTTGGTGACTCTGATCTTATACAAGTGGCTAGGAAGCAAGATATGATTGAAGTTTTTATACAAAATGGACCAATTTTACGTCCAAAAGGTACCCAAGTAAACACAGGGCAGGCCACTGACCCGGTTATTGAAGCCCAACCCTGTAGCCCTGTTGAAGCCCAGCCCATTAACCCTGTTGTTGAAGCCCAGTCCAGTAGCATGGTTGTTAAAGCACAGTCACCTGCTACTGGTACTTCACCTGCTGCTGGTACTTCACAACCGGTTACCAAAGGTAGGACCAAATTGCAAGCAAGGAGACTACCAGCTGAAAAAATCCAAGGATCTGAATCTGAGAAATCAGATGATTCAGACTGTTCAGATAGTGAAGATGGAGGATCTGAATCTTCAAGTGTTTGGTCTGATGATGTGATTAGTGCCAATTCAGACCATGATGATGAATGGAAAGTTTCACAAGTAGCAAGGCAACAGGTGCACAAAGAGAATGCCGAGTCAAGGAAGAAGCTACTTGATTCATGTCTGAAGCCACAAGATGAGAATGAAGTTGGGTATGGTGATGTTCAAGAAACAGTTGAAGTAGAAGAGGCATATAGCAGTTATGAGGACTCAGATGGGGATGTCAACACTCCTGGAGATAGTGAAGATGACAACATTAGAGGTAATAAGTATAAGCTTCAAGTTCCTGTTATAGATGAAGAAACAGAATGGAAGTCCTTTAATTGGGTAGTAGGGATTAGATTTCCAACTAGAGAATCCTTTAAAGATGCTATTAGGAGGTATGCAGTGTCCACTGGAAGGAGTTTGGTGATTTCTGATAGTAATAAAAACAGATGTGGCAGGATAAGAGTCAGTTGTGTAGATGGGTGTCCATTTAGCTTGTATTGTTCATTTCATAAGGGTATTGAGTGTTATATGGTGAAAACTGTGAAGAACAAACACAACTGTCAAAGAAGTATGTCTAAAAACAGACAGTTAACTGCTAGGTTCATAGCAAAAGAATTTCTACCAATGTTTAAAGCTAGGCCAAATTGGCCAGCAAAGGAAATCATTCTTGCTGTGAGAGAGAAGTATAAGGTGATTATTGGCAAGTGGCTAGCTTATAAGTCCAAGTCTTATGCCCATAGGATGTTACATGGTTCAATGAAAGAACACTATGGTAAGTTAGGGTCATACTTAGCAGCTTTAAGAAGGGCAAACCCAACCTCAATCTTTAATCTGGTAACTGCCCCTCCAGCAGATCCCAATGATCCAAATACATTTTTTAGGTTGTTTATTTGCTTTGATGGGTTGAGGAGAGGGTTCCTTGGTGGTTGTAGAAAGATTATATGCTTAGATGGATGTTTCTTGAAGACATTCTTGGGAGGAATGTTACTGGCAGCAGTTGGAAGGGATGCCAATGATCAGATGTTCCCACTAGCATGGGCTGTTGTAGAAGGGGAGAACAATGATAGCTGGGAGTGGTTTATGGTGCAACTAAGGAACTGCTTGGATGTGTGTAATGGTGGTGATGGTTGGACTCTTATTTCAGATCAGCAAAAGGTACAAACTTTTAGAAGTTTATTATGATTTTTTGATCAGTGGACTGTAATGATATATTGTTATCTGTTCTTAACAGGGTCTAATGAATGCAGTATGCTCTATTTGGCCAAATTCTGAACACAGGAACTGTGCAAGACACATATATGCCAATTGGCATAAGACTTACAAGGTATTGACTTCAAGTCATATATGCATTGTATGATATAATAAGGCTGACTTTAATTTGGCAATTATTTTGGCAGGGTGCTGACTTGAAGGCAGTATTTTGGCAGGCTGTTAGGGCATACAATGAGGCTGATTTTAATTTGGCAATTGAAGAAATGAAGAAGCTTTCTAATGATGGTTATGAGGCTTTCATGAAACAGAATCCAAAGTGCTTCTCAAGGTGCTTCTTAAACACTTGGACTAACTCTGATGTGATTGTCAACAATATGGCAGAAACTTTCAATGGGTATATTGTCCAATCAAGGAATAAACATCTAATAGATATGCTAGAGGACATAAGGGTAGCTGTGATGTCCAGACTTGTGAAGATACATAGAGAAATTATGTCCAAAGAGTTTGTGGTTTGTCCTAAGATCCAGGTGAAATTGGATAAAGAGAAGAACAGAACTCATGAATCTTTGATATTTCCATCTGATTTTGAAGTCTTTCAAGTGAGAGATGATGATGAGGTTGCAGTTGATTTGCTACAGAGAACCTGCACATGTAGGAAGTGGGATCTTACTGGCATTCCCTGCAAACATGCTTGTGGAGTTATTGCATTCATTCAAAGGGTAATAGAAGACTATGTTGATGTATGCTACACTAAGGATACTTACAACAAGGCTTATGAGTTTAGAATTCCACCTTTGCCAAGTCAAAAGTTCTGGCCTGTTGTTGATTCTCCACTTGACCCCCCACCAATCAAATTACAACCAGGAAGGCCAAAGAAAAATAGGAAAAGGGACCCTCATGAGGATCCCAAAAAAGCTGGAAAACTGACAAAGCATGGTATTATAATGACATGTAGTTGTTGCAAAGAGAGGGGGCATAATAAAAGTAAGTGCCCTAAGATTGATTCCTTTGAACCAGTGGCTAAAAGGCCAAGGGGCAGGCCAAGGAAGGTGGTGAATGTAGTAGAGACTGGTACTACTTCAAACAGTCAACCAAGTGAAGCACCATCATCAGCTACTATGGGCACAGGCAGGGGCAGGGGAGGTGCAGGCAGGGGAGCAGGCAGGGGTGCAGGCAGGGGAGCAGGCAGGGGTGCAGGCAGGGGAGCAGGCAGGGGTGCAGGCAGGGGAGCAGGCAGGGGTGCAGGCAGGGGTGCAGGCAGGGGAGCAGGCAGGGGAGGTGCAGGTAGGGGTGCAGGTAGGGGCAGGGGTAATGCACCTACATCCAGTCAAGCAAGTGAAGTTAACTGCAGTCAAGTGATAACACCAAGCCAACCATGAAGTTAACTGCTTTATTTTGATGTGTTTATCTTATTTTGAGTATGTTTGAAGTGTTTATCTTAGTTTGATGTATGTTTGATGTGTTTATCTTAGTTTGATATGTTTATCTTAGTTTGAATGTATGTTTGTCAAAGACTAGTAAGCTGACTTTTTGTTCAAAATTAATGATATGCAATGTTATGACATATTGGTGTTATTGACTTGGTTACAAATGAATCAACATTGACAGCTTTGTACTTCAACATTAAAGGTACTGATTTCATTCCAACATTGATCAAATGGGTCAAAAACTTGGTTTGGTAATTCAACATTAATCAAAACAACATGTACATCTCCAATTTCAAGTTTACATTACTCAAAGTTTAAATCAACACACAAGTTAACTGATTTCATTCCAACATTGATCAAAGGTACATAGTTTGGTCATTCCAATAACAAGTTACATTACATAAAGATTATAAATGCCACAACAACAACACAAATGAAAACAACAACATTTCTGAAATTTTTGATCCTGGACAACTATTTCTTCAAGTTAGTGTTCTCATCCACCAAAATGTACTTCTCCAATTCCAAGTTTTTGATTTTAAGCTTGTCAATTGCAGCAGAATTTTCTTGAGCAGTCATCACCCTACACATGTTTTCAACCTCATCCTTCCAAAGGAAAAACTCGCAATCCCCATTCTAGAATCAAATAACAGAGAGTAAGGATCAATTAGGGTTGTAAGGGATGCAATTTTGATTTAATTACACTTACCGGCCAGTAAGAACATCCATAGAATTCTTCCCCGCAATGCTTTGCTTTTTTCCCAGCAGTCCTACGAACGGAGACCTCATCATGGTAGCAGTAAATGTGCCCATCTAGATCAACTTTGAACTTTTCCCTCAATCTGCTTCTTGAAGACGACGACTTTTCCCTCGATCGGATTGTTGAAGACGACGACATCAGGCGGATTAGGGTAGATTCTCTAACTGGTTTCTTGATTTAGGGTTCGATTTGGGTTAAAAAGGAGAGAATTGGGGATAAAGTCATTATTTAAATTAAAAAAAAAAATCCACGTGTACTGTCCACGTCATCAAAAACATAACCCCGTTAAAATTCTGTTAGTCGTATACGGATATTGGAAAATAATAAGAAAGTTGGAACGTGTAAGGGGAATTTCCTGAGTTGGGATTATTTTTGGCCAATTTATAATAGTTGGGATTATTAAATTCCAATAACCCTTATTATTATAAAACTTATTATTATTAAACTTATTATTTATTACTAATATTATTATTATAAAACTTATTATTATTATTACTATTATTTATTATTAGGGTTATTGGTTTTAAATAATCCCAACTATTAACAATTGGCTCACAATAATCCCAACTCGAGAATTGGTTTTTAACGATCCAAACTTATAAACTATTTTCTTCCGGTGAGCCAAAACTAACTGAAACTTAACGCCGTTAAGTTTTTGATGAGATGGTATCCTAGTTGGCTATAATTTATCCTTTTTCAGTTTTTTTTAATTCTTTATTTGCTGAGATGGATCTACAAAAATATTAGATGAAAAAAAATCTAAAATGCCTATCGGTGCTTCACAGTTCCATTTAGATGTTCGAAAACTATTGCAAACTAGAGGAAACCTACTTGCAGCCAAGCATAAAACCCTCAATCTGATTTATACTACAACATTAACAAAAATGGACTTAAATTTATTGGTTGGTCAATTCTATTCAAGTCTGGAACTTCGAAATTTAGCAGGAAACGATGGAGCATAACAATAAAAATCATGGTCTTCTAATTGGAATTAGGGCTTCGAAATTCAAGAATGGGAATATTATTTTACGTGAAATAGGATTGTAGGGTTACGTCATTTTAATCTAAGCAATTAATCAATATATATTTAATCAATATAACTAATTTAAGTCAAGCATGAAAACATTACGTGAAATAAAAATTAATCATTCCTGGTCTTTTAATTTCCCATGCTTAAATTTAAAATAATTTATTTAATTTCCATCTCAACAAAAAAAAATAATAAAAAAAAGCTAAATTAAAGCCAACTAGGATGTCATGTTGTCAAAAAATTAACGGGGTTAAGTTTCAGTTAGTTTTGGCTCACCAGAAGAAAATAGTTTAAAAGTTTGGATCGTTAAAAACCAATTATTGAGTTGGGATTATTGTGAGTCAATTGTTAATAGTTAGGATTATTAAAAACCAATAATCCTTATTATTATTATAAAACTTAATATTATTATTGAACTTTTTATAATTATTATTTTTAGTACTATTATTATTAAACTTACTATTATTATTATTAATAAACTTATTATTTATTACTATTATTATTATTACTAGAGTAAATTACGGATTTCGTCCATGTGGTTTGCCAAAATTTCACCTATCGTCCTAAGTTTTAATAATTACGGATTTCGTCCCCAACGTTTGCCAAAACGTTGCGGATTTCGTCCTTTTATTGGATGGTCGTTAAAAAATTCTGTTAAGTGTGTGTAAAAATACAATTATACACTTCTCTTATAAAAAAGTGATTTAATTAAAAATGTGGGACCCATGACCTTTAAAACTCACATTCTCGGTCAACCGTCCAACCCTTACTCCTTCCGGCTCCTCCCACCACCATCCAACCGTCGCCACCACCGGAACTAACAACACTGCTCCGTTGCCAAAATGTGTCTGCTCCGACGAAACATCTGTTAACAAAAGAATACACAGCAGTTGACCAAACATGATGTTTGACCGAGTGACATCACCAATCTTCTTCACCAAAACACCGGCCTGCACATCCATAACCCCAAATCTCACTCCGACGAACCAGAAACCACCCAAAAAATGATTATAACTCATCGGAAAACATGTCACCATGACCCAAACTCAATTCTAAACACGATGGGACCAACAAAATGCGCTGAAAACGTTCCGAACGAAAACCCGTAGAAATCAATGTTTAAGTCAATGGCTTCTCTGAACCAGTCAACGTCGGCGTAAATGGGCAACGGTGGAGATGTGGTGGAGTGAGCACTAATTTCCAGTACGACAGTCGTCTTCCTTCCTTCCAATTGAAGCGTTGCGATTAACGTTACGATATTGCCATGGTTGAGGCCTCACCTGATCTGAACAAATAGGCGGCAATAACGTTTTTGTGTAAATTTGATTTAATTGGCTATTGATTGAGGCTTCGCCGGATCTGAACAGAGGAAGAGAGGTGATGGGGTTGAGGGGCGATTGAGGGTGGTGATGGGGGTGGGATCTTGAACGGAGGACAGTTGGGAGAGGTGTGATTTAGTATTTAATTTATATTAATATATATTATTTTAGTATTTAGGTTTTTAGGTTTTTATGTAATTAATTATTAAAGACAAGGGTGTATTAGTCATTTAACATTAACTTAACATAATTTTTTAACGACCATTCAATAAAAAGACGAAATCCGCAACGTTTTGTCAAACGTTGGGGACGATATCCGTAATTTTTGAAAATCTAGGACGATAGGTGAAATTTTAACAAACCACAAGGACGAAATCCGTGATTTACTCTTATTACTATTATAAAACTTATTATTATTATTATTATTATTAAACTTATTATTTATTATTATAAAACTTATTATTTTTATTATTATTATTATTATTAGACTTATTATTATTAAACTTATTATTATTTATTATTATTATTATAAAACTTATTGTTATTATTATTATTAAACTTATTATTTATTATTTATTATTTATTATTTATTATTATTATAAAACTTATTAAGGTCAAATCCGCTTTATTCCTCGTATGCAGAGATGTTAATTTAAAATCTTAATGCCCAATTAAGACCTAAATGGGGTGTTAAGAAACATTAATTAGTAGTGGGGATCCGTGCAAATGATTGGAGAGAAGAAACTTCCTTAATACCACACTAAGATCTAAATAGGGTGTTAAGACACAATAATTGACAGTGGAAATCCGTGCAGATGATTGGAGAGAATGAACTTTAAGCTTAATGCCCCATTAAGCCCTTAATGAGCCATTAAGCCCGGTGTCTCTAGCAAAAAATAAGGTGTCTAAAGAAAATGGCTTTTTTTTTCTAGATCGATTTCTTATTCATCATCTTCCATTAACCCTCGAAAAAAAATCTTCTTCATCTTCATAATCATATCTGAAATACTTAATCTCCATCAACACTTAACGTTAATATTTTCTAAATTTTCTACTTTATTAGTTACTAGGTTAGAACCCGTGTATTACAGGGGCTTTATTATAAACAAATAAAAAAAATCAATTTATACTTGTGTTATTAGTGGAATGGGACTCCTTAGTAAAATTATATCAGACATTAACATAAAAAAGATACAAGATAAAACTATATGAAGTTGTGACAACTATCAAGTGTATACGAACATCTTTATTATCAACTAGGTTAGTAACCCATATAATATACGAGTTGAATATTAGGTTCATAAGATAAGATCAGTACAACAAAAAAATTGATGAGAGGTTTGAAAATTATGAATGACATACTTCATTATCAATTTAGGCTATGTTAAATCAAGCTTGAGTTTGTAAGAATTTAAGAGGTATAACAATATAATTTTTTTTATCAAGTGATAGATCAGTGATTACAGTAATCATGTTTGACCGATGTTATATTTTATATTCGATGTTACAATTTAGCTTAGATAGTCGACCTTTTACCGGTCAGTGTTGTCATGTTTCAAATTTGGCTTTATAAAGCAGCCGAACCACTGACACGGTCATTTTAATTATTATAGCATATCAAATAGTTATCTTATGGTTGCTAATTAAAATGAAGGATTTGTTGACTATTAAAGTAACTATTTGTATGGTGAATAATATAGAATATTTTAAAATACAATAACTAACACATTGTTAGGAAATTTAACAATGACAACTTTTTTAGATGATTAAAATATAAATCATAATGTATTTCAAACGGAAAAATAAATATGTATATGGATGTAAAAAGCAAAAAGAACAGTGTGAAGACATCAAGAAAACCCAATTAAAATAAAATTAAGCAACAAAACAATAACCAAAAAGTAAATTATTACAACGATTATTGTTCACATGAAGGATAATTATTTTATTGATTTTGTATAAATATTAATTTGTTAACATGGAATAAAATATTTAATTATGTATTAAATGTAATTTTGAATTGTATATTTGGATAGTTTTTGTATTAAATATAATGTTGACTTGTGTATTTAGAATGTAGTAAGTGGGTTCTCGGCTAGAAGTTTGAGGGGCCTCCTTATGGATAGTGGCCCGTCTGAATCGGCTGAGCCGGTGAGCTGGAATCCGCTTGTTCCTCCTAAAATCAACGTGTTTTATTGGAGAGTTCGGATCAAGAGGATAGCTACTAAAGTTGGTTTGGCGCGGAGAGGGGTGGCGGTGGGGATTGGGTCCTGCCCGCTATGCAACTCGTCGGCGGAAGATGAGACACACCTATTCACCGGCTGTGAATGGGCTTCGATGGTATGGACGTTGATTGGCCAATGGACAAAAGCGACGGATCTTCTGTTCTTTGATGTGGGAGACATAAAGAGGGAGAGTGAATTGGACGGGGGCCGGAAGACGAGGAACAATTTGTTGGATGTGGTTCTTAGAGCTTCTGTGTGGGTGATTTGGAAGACCCGGAACGATGTTGTGTTCAACGGGAAGAGACCTTCTATCCAGGAAATGGTGGTTGAGATAAAGGCGTTGAGTTTCTTGTGGGTTTCTTGTAGAGCTCAAGGGTGGAGAGTTGCTTGGGACGAATGGTGTAACTTTTCTTTCTAGTTTTTGTATCGTTTTTTTCGGGCTCGTTGGAGCGGCTTGCTCCTTCGTTGTGTCCCTGTTTTAATGAAATTGCTGGTTCAAAAAAAAATTTAATTTTTGATATTCATTATGGTATTGACAAGTAGAATGGTGATGTGGAGGCCTTAGAAAGATGACATTTGGACACCACTTTAGTGCTTTATTAGGATGAATGATTTAGCAAACCTCAAAGAAAAACATGAACTTATATTGGGGTACAGATGTGGGCATATCGAAGACTAATTAATGGTTGTAACTTCTATTCCAATCAGCTAAGTTTAATATTTTGTTTGTCCAAACATAATAGATAGCTAAATTGTGTTGGAGAAAAATCAGTTTGGTTGATGATGAACAAAAACCGAAACTATCACAGCTAGCTCAAAACTCTCGAATGCCATCACAAAATATTTTGTTTGAAGGGAATTCAAAGCATAGTTTTGATCAGGTTTCGGTCGCAAGTTTTAATTCTTATAGCACTATACTGTAAAACTATTGTGTCTTTTCATACCTCCAGCTTTGTACATAATAATATGGTTTCAGTTCCAAATTCCAATGATCAGATAACATGAACGAAACTGTACAGAAAAACCATAACTATATATAACTGAAACACATAGGAGTTGCTGGTCGAACATGGTCAGCAAACTAACCGTCTTGACTTTTAATGCCAGCACCATACTTTTCAACAATTGAAGATTTGAAGGTGGAACTTGACTTTTATCTTCCTTACCTTGGTGATGAATTACTTCCTTTATGCTTCACATTCCTACTTCACTCTTTCGAACACTTTAATTTCCATTTGGCTCCAATCATCTGCAACAAGAAAATAACAAATTTGTAGTACCTTTATTTTTAGAACAAAACACCTAATAAGTTCTTTTGTGTGCATCAAACAAACAACTTTTCTGACTTTAAATGTTTGAAATTAAGCAACTTGTGTGTATGACATCTGACCATATACTCAAGATACCAATATAGGGTGATTAATACCAACGGTCTGCCTTTTAAAATTAAACAATTTCTAGTAATTATAGATGAAGCTACATCATGAATTACTGTGATATAAAACGATTACACACTCTTCTCGAATGGAAACATGTCTTCGAGTTGGGATCTAATATCAAGAGTGATGTAAATTTGGTAAACCAATTTGATTTGAAAGGTCTAATTATCTGAACATTTTCAACCGAAAAGAAAACGGAGCAAAAAGTGTATAAACCGGAACATTACATTAAATTTATGAAAGAGACGGAAATTAGCAAACCTTTTGGCACTTGCAGACCACCATCGCATCAAGTATAATTTATTTTACAGCTAAAAACCTAAAACTGAAACATCGAATTTGGGATTCAATACTGTTCCAATTGTAAAAGATGCAATCTTCATTAATATGATATGGTTTTAGATGAAATATTTTAGCCCACAACTAAAAATTTACTTGGAACAAATTTTAGAAAACGATTACCCTAGCCAAAAACGATATTAGTTCACTACTGAAACACAAATATTCAAAGAGAATCTGAAATCAATATACCCTTGATTTAGTCCAATGATTAAAGCCCTTGAGGTGATGTTTATGTGATTCTACTTAGAGATATGTAAGAAGAAACATGAGATTTTGAATCCACATAACACGCAAAGAAAACCACAAATGTCGAATATGAGATGATTCGATAACCAAATCAGCAAAACAAAAACCATGTGTTTACCGAAACATTAGGATCAAAGAAGCTATCTTCAAGCTTCATAGAATAATAACAGATATTTGCGATCAAATGGATATAGAGGGGAGGCGGAGCAAGTGGAAGAATAGGGTTTGGAACGCTCACGGGTGATAAACTTGGATCATAGGATCCGAGTGAAAATAATGTGGGTCAATCGTTTAGGCGGGAAAAAAGTTGAGAGAATGCTCCACAAATTGACACTTGTCAAGAGTTGTAATCATTATTTATTAGTATTAGATTAGATTAGATAGATAACATTTTATTTACAAACGAATAATAGTACACGACTCATTTCCTGATATTAATTTAGCATTCTTACTGATATTGATTTAGCATTCTTTCATAAAATACCATTGTTGGATTCTATAATTCCTTTTATGGGTTTTTTTTTTCTGAAAAATTGTAATGCTTTGTTTGGGTTCAAAATTAATTGGTAGTATAGAATGAAGTAGAAAAATAGTAGAGATATTGGTGGTTAGGTTTTTCTAACCGCCACGTGTTTTATAAGATATATCTTTGTCTTTCAAAAAAAATGAAGGATTGAGTTTTCTTGATCCTGAGTCATAAGGGAGGATTTACGTGCTTGCATGTTTTCCGCCCGATGGTGCAAATGGGGGACGCTCCCGGGTTCCCTCTCTATGAGGTTCGGACTCGGGACAATGAGTAGGTCCAGAGTAACCAGTCCCAATCTACCGCTGAGCCAAATTGCCGTTTAAAAAATAAAAAATTTGTATTTATCGTGTATATAAATGCAACTTGACATTATTAAATGTTTTTGCATTAATATTAGTTTTATACGTAAATATTAACGTATTATTTAATGTATGTATATGTAATTAGTGATTGTGTCATATTTGGTGCCGTCTTCAACCGTTCGATTTTTCATCTTAAACAATAACCACTTACATCTACGTTTAAGGTTGGTAATTTCTACACTTTATAAAGGGGTGGCCCTAGGACATGAGTAAGGTGGTCGACTGTCCAGGATCCGAGATTTTAAAAAAATTCATTTTATATATGTTTTTAAAAAAAGTTATAGTTCAAGGGTCTTTTCATGAGTTCTTGAGTTGGTATGTTAGGGGGCCCATAATTTTTTTTTGCCTTGGGCCCAATTTTTTTTGGATTCTCATGACAGGCTCGGACTTTATAAAACGATGATTCTATCCATACAATCAACATTCTAAATTTACACCCCCATACGGAGTGCGTATAGGTGCCCCGTATAGGGAAAAAGACAAAAAAATACTATCCCCTAAATTTTAAAAAGTTCTATACAAGGCTATATCCCCCCCCCCCCCCCCGGTATAGCACCCAGTATAAGCCTATACGCCCCGTATAGCACCCCCGCCCTGACAAGCTCGTCTTAATCTGTACCTTATACGGGGTATATGGGTGTAAGTTTAAAAGTTTAGACTATGAATGTACAGATAGGAGGTACCTTATAGGAAAAAAATAGAAGTAGGACAGGATTATCATTGGCGAAGCTTCACCGAAAACTTCGCGGGGACGAAAAGTCACGGAATGGTTGTTAATATAAGCCACACCTTTTTTTTCCAAAAAGGGCTTGCCAATAGGCTACGCTGTTAAGCTGCTGTTCATGGGTATATTTTGAGGTCCGTCTTCAACTTGAACCTTCTATCAAGTAAACATAAGTACATAGCCCCTTTCCCAATTACATCTTTTACAATCCAGTATACACTATTAACCCAATCTGTGGAGATCTCCCATTTTAGTCCCAGCCCGTTACAGTCAGGCCGGCTGCATTGTGTTGATAAAGAGAAGCTAATGTGACCTTGGTTTGCTCAGAATTATGCTGGTTGATTCTTATCCTTGGAGCGGCCAGAATGTTTGGCTGATGCGGAAAGGCTCTTCTTATGACCTCTGCCTTTTCAATTGCGGGGTCTATTTCAACCCTTGTCGCAGCGAGTGACTCGACCTGAATGCTTCCTATAAGTGTGAATATTTTTCTTCACTTACCATTTGTTAATACGTGTTTTACCTTGTTATTTTGAATGTAGGTAGAAGTATGAACCTTTTCGTAAAACAACTTTTGCTGAACAAACTGCAACAATAACAGCATGATCTGTTGCAGTTAAAGCTGCCATGTCAATTGTGGAATTTATCTCTTTCCATAGGGCTGCAATCACTGGCTCACCACTGTTTTTTTTTGGAAATTAATAACAATACATTTTGGTTTGATGTTTATGTCTTATTTCTATATTGTATTTTTGGTACCTGATGTCTTTGAGTGTTATCTTGAGAAGGTTGTTTTCATCATGCGTGTCGAAGTATTCAACATCTTCTACCTTTCCTATGAAATATGTATTGGAAATAAGTTGTTTTAGTGTACGTATTATAAGTATGTAGCTATGGAATGCTTTTATTTACCTGTTAAGTAATCGATTGCACTGGTTCGATATTGGAGGCGAACATAAGGTGTGAAATTGAAGTACACCCGTGGAATGCTTGAATTGTCTGGTATTTCTGTCACCGAAGTGTCTTTGTCCAGTTCGATTGAGATAGGATTGTTTGAAACTCGGAACAGACTTGGTTGAGTACCACATTCATAATCATCTAATATATAGCATCCCATCACTTTTATCATTGCATCTAAAGCTTGCTCATATTGTTGCTTAAATAAGCCATGGATTGTGTCACCCTATTTTAAACAAATACATGATGTGAGAATTTTATTATGTATAAAAATAATTTACTGTAGTAATTTTATATGTATTTATGTGCATTAGTGCTTTTATTTTACCTTCTTGTCGATAAGGAGATATGTGCAGAGTTTTTGATTCTTGTAAAGTAGCCATTTACGAATAACTCGGACTTC
The DNA here is from genome assembly GCA_039602395.1 of Deinandra increscens subsp. villosa. Taxonomy (NCBI): domain Eukaryota; kingdom Viridiplantae; phylum Streptophyta; class Magnoliopsida; order Asterales; family Asteraceae; genus Deinandra; species Deinandra increscens. Next base: position 70,954,905 of record JBCNJP010000023.1, read on the forward strand.
AAGTGGAGCTACCTGTTTCGTTGCAGTTAGTTGTTAAATGCTTATTGGTTCTGCCATTCCTGATCTGCATAAAATATAATCATAATTACTATTAGTCCTTGTATGAAAAAATCTGGCATATTTTTCTAACAATGTAAGCTTTTCAAAGTTGGTATGCCTTGTCAGATGCATAAAGAAGTGTTAGAAAACTTGGATTTAAAACTGTGACTCTTTGATTAGTTTAATGCTATCATTTTTGTGTAATGTAGAAATGTTGAAAAATTGCAGCTTCTTATAGGTATCAAAATGGGTTGAATCATCATGGTTGCTAAAACTATAGGTTTTGATAGGGGTTAAAAAGAACCGATTGATAACCAAAATAATGCATACACAAATTGTAACCAAATGAAACACTAAAATACATAACAAACACAACAGGCATATTATAAAACACCTTAAGAGCACCAAAGGCAATCATCAATCCTGAAAAAACCAACAACAAACAGCTAACTAATCTTAACCACAACCCAAGCGTAAGCCAATTTCAAATGCACAAAACATCAAAGAAAATATAAAATAAAATTAAAAAAATCAACATGCAGGCAAAATTTGTTGGGGGAAAAAACAAAATTGAAAGCAACTATGATACAAAGAAGGCAAAATTTGTTGGGAAAAAAACAAAACTGAAAGCTATTATGATACAAATATAAGCGCAGCAACCAAAAATCAATAAATACAAAACCAAATAAAAAAAATTACAACCATTAAAAGACGAAATCAAAATCAGAGAAGAAACCTCTAGAAAATTAGAAGTGGGATTCGCATGAGACTCACAGTAAGCAAAGCAGCGGCAGTGATGAAAAAACAGAGGAGCGAGGATGATTTCTTCAAGAGACCACAATTTCCCCTTACATAATCAGAAATTTAACACGTATGCATCACAATTGAAACACGTACGACTGAATTAAGACATAACAACACCTAAATGAAGCACGTGTACCGCACTAATACAATCTCCACATATAAAGCATTAACAGTTGTACCTTGTGCTTCTGCTACACATAACGCATTAGGAGTGTAAAATATGTAAAAAAAAGTGGTACCTGCATTATGATATGTACACCATCCAGTCCACACCCGACACCACACCCCCACCCTTCCAGGATGTTTATTATTAGCGCGTAACTAATTATTAATAAATCACAATTAATAGTTATGTATGATAATATGAAAATACCTTGAGGCTTTCTTGAATCATGACGTGCAGAAGCCCAGGGGTTTCCTTTTCAATTACACCTTTAGTTGCTTCAGGTGTAACATCCCTAGGGGTGAAGCCAGCCACCTGCCATTAATAAATCAGTTAATAAATATAAAAAATATAACCTATTAACATAAATGGGATGACCAGGAGTTTTAGTATCAAATCCATTTTTTTGTACATCACTCCATCTGTCCTCATTGAGGTACATATATAACCACAATATCCAGTTCAATGTATAAAACACTACAAATACTAATGAGTTGGTATATAATCATTAAAATAACACATTTTAGGTTTATATTAAAGCTAAGATCAATATACGCACAAATCACTTCTTCGTATAAAAAGATATAACCATAATATCCAGTTCAATTCATTAAACACTACAAATCACATAAACTACATTTTCATTTAGAAATTTCAATAGTACCTTAATCCACCTTCAATACACTCAGTTGCAAACATATTAACAAAAGATTAGTTTCATGATGTGTACTTTTACTATTCTAAACTATGCATTTTCAATTATCCCTCACGACCCATTTTACACATTAAATTTTCCACCACTTCATGAAGTTTAATAAAAGTAACTAATCCTTAATATGCTGCACCAAATTACCCGTAATGTCTATATATGAACACACACTCTGAATCACATCTGAAATCAGTAAAGATCTCAAAGAAGAACACCCAACGTTCATATAGAAATACCTGAATCGTAAAAATATGGGGATTTACGAACCCTAAATCCTCACAACGTCCTCGAACAAATCCAAGATCAACAAATTGTGCTAATGAGGACTGTTTGATTCACGTAACTATCTATCTAAACATCTTAAATAAGAGCTACATGGTTAATCATTTGTAGTATTATAATTATATAAAAAAGATCAACAAACTGTAATATGAGTTAATAGTTATTATCTTTTAATATATGGGCACCAATTAGCTTAGAAGATTACCTGATATAGGAAGTTTTGAAACCTTTCTTTATTGGTTAAAGTATGTTGGTTTTCCACAGCTGAAGCTATGCGACTCGTCCTATTAATCCTCCTCCAGTTCTAAGAGAAATGGGTAACATAAAAAGTTTATTATTATTTGAACATTTGAAGTAAGAAACTATATATTATACAAAATGTTTTAACTTTTGTCATTACATTTGACACACCAAAATAATAATAGAAGAATAGGACTAATCATGTAAACCCAACCCATATTGACCCTTTTTGACCTGTACCAAAATTATTACCGATTTTAACTTGTTATACCAACACACCTGACCAACCTATTTTGCCACCAGCCAACCACTAATAGCAACATACCTCTGTCTGTTTTTTGTTAGCAATACCAGCTTTACAAAATCTCTGTCTGGATCAAAACTTTCACAAAACTGCAGATTTGAATTTCTGCAGCAAAGTTCAAGACTATAATTAGAAGTGGAAAATAATTGAAAGGAAAAACAGAAAGAATCTGTTATACTGGAATCAAGAATCTGTAACAGCATCCTTCAACTGCCATTGTCTTTAATTGCAGCTTTATCATAAGCCCTATATAATTGAGAAGTAGAAACATTATATTTCCAGTTAAACCCACTTGAATACTGAGACTTCACATTTAAAACCCCTCAAGAAAAGAGATATTTACCCGGCAGCTTCAACTTCGATGTCGAATAGATCCAGATACACATACCTGTTACAAAAATCTAAATTTGTCATATTACACAATCAATGGAAGTAACTCAAGAAAGGAAAAAACTTATAGTTGTTCCAAAGTTTCTTGTTTCTTGATCGTGCGCTTGATAAGATAGTTTTACCCACATACCTACCCACCTAAATCAAAATAAAACTATCCTTGTAATTCCATATATACCACCAAAGGTCAAAAGCAAAAAATACCACCTTACACCATCGTGATTTGTGTTTGAATTTTTTCGGTAATATAACAGACTAACAGCACAATTAAAAGGTGTTTCAAAATAAAGCTACAACAACAGTATTCAAGATTAATTTCTTATGTGTAACCAAGAACAGTATTTAAGATAAGTTTCTTATGTGTAACCAAGGGAAGACGTATATTCAAAAACTATAAGCACCAAGCAAACATATTAAGTAGACAAACTGAGTTCAACTGTAAATTAATGGACATGAAAGAGTATAAGAATTTTTATGACATGATTAATGTATACACTCAAAGAGCTTGTTAATGCTCAAAGAAGATACAGTAACATAGAAATGCCTCTCAATACGCTATTGAAACAAATAGCTTACATAATTAATCATCAAGTCTGATAAGCAACAGCAAACTGTCATAAGTACAATATTAGGTTCAATTCTTCTCCAATCTCTAGTAAAAAAAGGAATGCATCACCAAATTAAAACACGCAACATCTAATTAGAAATTTAGGTCAAAGGAATCAGTTCAAAAGTAAAAACAACAAAAGAACATGCAAAACGGGCAATCCTAAAGAACAATGACCCAATATGTGTAAATCAAACATGCAATTAAAGAAGATAAATCAACAGAGTAAACATTAGAAGAACACATCATAAACTGTAAATTCAAACATGCAAACACAATCCTAAGACTGATAACCGAAAAGAAAAATAAACCGTACCTGGAACAGATGACAGCAGAAAGGGAACTTCACATCAATAGAAGAATTCAAGCTAACTTTTGGTCAATGAGATCGATTTTGATGGTAATAGATGAGTGTTTACCTAATTGTAGAACTTTTGCCCCTGCGTCTAGCGGCTATATGCTTAGACGACGACATCATCACTACCGATGTCGGAATTGGTTCTCTTAAATTATCTATCGCACAGAGGTTTTCCGATGAAAAGAAAAGGGCAAACAATCAGATGTCGAGAAATAGAGAAATTAAACATGAAATCGGATGAATAATCCTTACCTTCATAAGATACGATCATGGTGTGCGAAGAAAAACGTAACTGAGAGACGTACCTTGCTCGCGAAGAAGGAAAATTTGAAAGAAGAGAATTAGGGTTCTGAAAGAAAAAGCGTGGGGTTTTATCTAGCTTTATCAAATGGGTCGGATAAAAAAATGGGTCGGATCTAAAAAATGGGTCAACTGCACAGTTCCATAAGTTTCACTTCTCTATATATTACTCCCTATTAACAATAAGTAAGTCCGTGAATAGTGAAAATTGGAATGTACCTCCTCCCCAACACAATGTACAAACACTTTAAGCCTTTTTAAGATGGTTTTATGTTTTGGTGAATAGTCCCCAAGTTTCTTCCGTTACTTTCCCCCAGCAAAGAGAGGTTTCCGTTATGAAAGAGGTTTATTGGTTATGTATGGCCTGCCTTTACCCACTTCTTCTGAAATAGTCATGGGTTTCTATCCTTCTTCTCAACTGTTTCTTTATGTGTGAAGGAATGGATAATGTCTGTCTCCGCGAGCATGCTTCCTCCTCATCATCTCAATCAGCAACAGTTTCGGAGTACATGCCTTACCTTACCGTAGATCTCTTCACCATTCCTACTTTATCTCCCTTACCTTGGTTCCTCACTACCTACTCTCTCATTTTCTCCCTGATTTATTTGGGTAGCACGAAATCATCCCTTATTTTCGCCTGATTTAGTGAGCGTCGGTGTTATTGTCGACATCGCCTTCTCTCTGCCTGGTTTAGCGACCGCCAATGTGGTTGCTATCGCAGTTTTTTCGGCCTTGGTGACTGCCGATATGACGCCGCCGTCGGTGGCTGCCGCTGATACCTTCCCTCTGTTATTTACTATGTTTTGCAATGATGTTTCTGTCGGCTAGGAGGCGTTCGTCGCCACCGTCGGTAGGATCTGATCGAATTCACGATCTGAGCCTATATGGGGTCTAGGGTTTTCGGCGGCTTAGAGGCATCCATGGCCATCGTCGTTTCATTCTTGATGCTCTTTGGTTCATTCTTGAGATTCTGCTATTTTGTGGGGATGATTGTGAGTTCATCATGTTCGAATCTTGAGGTTGATTCTGAGTTTATCAGGTTCGAAATTACGTTTCATAATTATTTCTTTGTTGGTGTGAATGTTCTATATTGTTTTTATGTGAAAAAAGTAAAGATTGGTTGAAGAAATTTGGGTTTTTGTTGGTTAGAGAACTAATCTGGTTTGTACCTGGTTTGAGTTCACCATGTTTGATTTTCTTCATCTGGTTTGTCCCTGGTTTGAGTTCATCATGGTTGATATTGTTGATCAATATTTTTGTTCATCAGGTTCCAATCCTGAGGTTGATTCTGAGTTCATCGGGTTCGAATTTCTGTTTCATAATTGTTTCTTTGCTTATGTGAATGTTCTATATCGTTTTTATGTGAAAAAAGCAAAGATTGGTTGAAGAAAATTGAGTTTCTTGGTTATACAGCTTTGGTTCTATATGGAAATGTAGAACATTCACTGTTGAGCAATGTGTTTCTTATACAACTTTGGTTTGGTTTGACCCTATGATTATCTTGGCTATGATGATTTTGTGGGAGTGCCTTTTATGGTTGCGATGGTCTTAGTAGAGGCGAGGCGGAACAATTTGTTTTTCGCAGCCATCATATCTGAGCCTTTCATACTAATAATCATTTTCTGAAATGTGAAGTTGGTTGATACGCTTCGGAGTTATTGTTGGGCAGTATGTGTGTTGGTTATACAACTTTGGTTCTATATGGGAATGTAGAACACTCACTGTTTTGTTTTGCGCAGGTATCTTCCATCGATTTACTCCTTTTAGTTTTAGATTTTCCTTGATCTTATTCAATTTATGCCTTTTACAATTAATTTCTGGATTTCTATGTTTTAGGTTGCCGTTTTCTTTCGACCGTTGATGACTTAATCTTCCTCAGGTTTTGAATTAGATAGAGTTTAGTGTTATGTTATTGATGAATTCCCCCATTGCAGCGATATATAATAGAGAAACTGTTGGTAGAATTTTTCACTCGGTATTGGATTGTCCTTGCATACGTACAAACATTCAGGTTTGGCTTAAACTTGATGATTCATCTTGATTTGTCAGTTGTTTTCCGATCGATTGTCGTTGATTACCTGTTTCCTTATTTATAATGGATAAGTCATTATGAGAAATCAAAATTAGGGCTTATTGAGTTGGATGGGCATTTGGATGTGTAGAGTGTGTTTGGATTTTTTTAACCTTAGGTGTTTGCATAAATGTTTGTTAGGGTTGGTACACTGATTTGTTCTTATTTTTGGTGTTGCAGGTCTGAGAATCATTTTTTGTTGGTTGTTGTATGTGATTTAAGGTAATCCCCTCATATTAACCTGTTTCGATTTGTTAATTTATTCATGTGTTTTGTGATCGTCTCTATCAATAGTTGTTTAATGTTGTGTGTCATGATTTTTTGCACCGTAGGTGTTTTGTATAAGTGTCTGTTTGGTTTTGGTCCTCTGTTTTGTTATTATTTATGTGTTGCAGGTCTGGGAATCCATTGCTATAGTTTTACCTTGAATTAAATTTGTGCATTGCTTTTGTCAGTTATTATTATTGCAGTTCCCTTTTTGTGTGCTTCATTTTTTATTTTGTGTAATTTTAGAAACTCATTTCTTATTTAAGGTTGTTGTCTTATGCTACATTGTCTTTGTTTCTAAAATCAGAAAAAAAAAGGTTTGAACTTTCCTTTTCAATTTTAGCCTCCATTAGATTTGGTTTGAAAAAAATATCAGGTGGTAGACTTGCAAATAAGTCAACTGTGCTTCCTAATATGACTTAGAGTCTTAGACATGTAAGTGATTTCTCTTTGTAGTGCCAACTTCAAGTTTTGGCGACAATGTGTTTGCTTCTAAAATCAGAAGAAAAAAAAACTATATTTTTTAGCTTTCATTCTCAATTTGGCTTTGCATTAAATCTGCTTTGATAAAATAAGGAGTTGTTGACTTTCAGAAAAGTCAGCTGTACATAGAGAGGCTAGGATAGAAAAGCCATTCTCCCTGCTCATTATACGTCGCCTCCTGCCGTTATCTCATCGCTTCGCGCAAATTTTGGCTTTGACGCAGTCAAAGGAATCGAGCCTCACTTACCAAGCAAATTCACTTACCAACCAAATGAGTTTGGTAAGTGTACTTTCAAACATGAGTTAAAATCATTGACTTCAAAAAGGTCAATTCATGGGCAATGCATACCAACAATTGAACGGGTTTACACCGCTTCGCGGAACGCGCGAATCTCACTAGCTAGTATACAATACATTGAATCAACTTTTCTACGGTAACGAAATGACCTTTCAAAAAAATTTAGAAAGATAACCACTTTACTAACGAAATAACCTTAATAAAAAATTAGAAAGATAACCACTTTGCAATAATATATGAATTAAGTTCGTAAAATGTGTCATAAAGTTTAAATGTTTGATTATGAGTGAAACATTTTTTTTCTTAAATTTTAAATTAAGATTCTATTTTTGAATAAAAACATATCATAAAAAATAAAAACTAGAAAAAATGGATTTTAATAATACAAGTTTTAACATATTGGCGGATAATAAAACGAGTTTTAAAATTTCCTCACAATAATACGAGTATTCTGGGTATTGGATTCTAATGATACACCGTTAGTTTTTTACTAACGGTGTTAGTCTGTTGTCTACGTGGCAGCTGGCGTGGAATGTTTTCCTCCTACGTAGCACCTGACGTGGCACCTGGCACGTAGGCAACATACTAACACCGTTCAGGGGCGGATCCAGTATATGGGCACCGGGTTCACAGGAACCCAGTGACTTCCCAATTTTTAGTGTAAATACATACCGAAAAACGACGGGTGAATCCGGATATTTTCGGCCAGTGAATCCATATGTATCTTATGAGTGAATCCCCTTATGGTGTTTGAAGTGGACCTAAAAACTAAATTATATCAACCATATGGTGTTTGAAGTTTTTACATGATCAAGAGGATATACCGGTCTGAGCAATAACATTTGATTATAATGAATTAGTCTCTAGAACTGATTAGACACGAACACCCAAAACCCAAAACTGAATTCGGTTCTCGAACTCAATCACGATAATGCAAAGCCGGTGCCCGATGGTTCAAAGCAGGACTGTTTGAGGCGGGAAAGAAAGAACAATAAACAAACTAGGTTTAGGTCCAAGTTTACCGCAGCTTAAAGATCCATTAGTATTGGTGTGTGTCATCAAATTTTTAATTCAACAGCCCCTTTATTAGTTGTATAGGTATAATGAATTAGGTATTCATGTGAATTATGAATTAGGTAATTTTAATGTTCAGTTGTAGTTCAATAATATTAATTGACTGTTGTTTGTTGAATTATGAATAGGTAAAATGAGTATTGAAAGGTTTTTGACAAGAACACCATGAAACGTTTTCAAACAATGAAGACTCGTAGACAACAACTTTAGGTACTTTTATTTTTTGAAAAGACGATCGTACTTTTGTTATGTTTGTTCCGTAATTTATAATGACAGTATTTTGATTTATTATCGTATCTTATATTTGTATTGTTATTAACCTTGACCGACCCGACCCGAACCGAACGACCCGAACCGAACGACCCGACCAAACCGATTTTTTTTATATTTAATTGGTAGAATTCCGACCGCAAAAAAAAAAAAGTGAACCCAGTAAAAAAAATTCTTGGATCCGCCACTGACACCGTTAGTAAAAAACTAACGGTGTATCATTAGAATCCAATACTCACAAAACTCGTATTATTGTGAGAAATTTCAAAACTCGTATTATTATCCGCCAAAAGGTAAAACTTGTATTATTAAAATCCATTTTTCCTAAAAACTATAATGTTTGTTTAAAAAAAACTATAAAATGAAGTGTTCTAAATATAAACGGGACATTTTTCTCTAAAAAAATCTTTTGTTTAAAAGCAACAAATAGAAAAGAATAAGGTTTAATTGTATTTACTTGAAAATTTGGATGGGGACAAGTAAAAATGTGATAATTAGGGATACGTTTAACAACACCCTTAATTTAATATGTATATAATGTGCTACTGATATATCTATCTGTGTGAATATAATTTAAGAAAACTCTTAGAATATATACCCGTTTAAAATTAATGTGAGAGAGATAAATTTCAGATTGTCCACTTTAAGACTGCTTTTTGAATATTCCATTTGTTTTTTTTTTGTATTATAATAAAATGAAAAGCACCAAAAGGAACAAGAAATTATAAAAACAACATGGGGTTAAAGACCCAGTCGACCCAACGTATCTTAACTTTTTGATGCCTAGAGGAAAACCATGAACAAGAATAAAAAAACTATAGAGTCATAGAGTTCGTCGTTCCGCCCTTTACTTGGTTGGAAGATAGAAAGATTTCGAGTCCTTCAAATAAACCACCAAGCAGTATAAATGATGGTTAACATAACATCCTTCTTGATCCCCGAGTAATTAAAATCTTTGAAGGCATGAACGAGGGAGAGAGGGTTAGAAGGCTTAAAGCAATCCACATCTAACTAAGCTATGAGTCTAGCCAAAATCTTAACAAACATATGACATTCACCGAAAACATGGTAGGAGGTCTCCACACGAGAATTGCAAATAGGGCATAAAATGGAGTTTAAGTCGATCCCTCATTTAGAAAGGTTGAAACGAGTCGGAAGGCGATCCAAAAAAAGTCTCCAAATAGTAATGTTGACCTTTTTTGGGACAAATTTCACCCACCTAGTGACACGGCTGATCGAGTCTCTGACGGAACCACCTTTACAGAAAAATCAGAATCACCATCTAAAGACCAAATCCATTTGTCATTATCGTTCCCAAAGCTGGCATGTGAGATCAGATCCGAGAATGTAGAGAATTGTCCTTGTTCAGTTCCTCCTCTAATAACTCTACGCCAAGACCACTTCCATGAACCATCATTGCGATAATTGGAAATGTAACCATCCTTATTTAGAGATAATGCAAATAAGCGAGGGATCTGTCCTGCAAGGTTTGATCACCTATCCAAATATCCTTCCCCAAAACTTTGTGTCCTTATCATTCCCCACGCTTTTTCGAATCGTATTTAGAGGAATGAAATTTAGATCATGACATAAACTAATAGCCTTCACGATACGATTCATGTTGCTAGAAACAACCACCTCTAGATTCACCAAAGATAGGACCGTGAATTGCTTTAATTACTCGAACCCATAGCGCATGTCTGCTAGAAACAAATCTCCATATCCATTTTGTAAAGCATGGCCAAATTCATAGCATAGAGACTACCAATACCAAGACCACCCTGGTCTTTAGAAGTAAGAGTTATCTTCCAATTAACCCAGGTTATTTTCTTTTCCTTTTTGTTAATCCCCCCCCCCCCCCCCCCAAAAAAAATTGAACGGATGGTTTCGAGAATCTTATTAACTTTGGAAGGGAGGAGACACAACGAAAAGAAGTACGAACTGAGAGAACCCAAAACTGAAGAGACAAGAGTGGATCTTCCACCAATCGAAAGGAGATTATGTTTCCACGAACTGAGCCTTTTGTTAAATTTATAATTGATAGGATCCCAGTTAGAAATCCATGACATTTTCGAACCGGCCGGGATGCCAAGATACGTGAAAGGAATGCAATCGGATTTGCATCCAGTAAGATGTGCCAAGCGAGAAACTTCCTCAGAATTAATATCAATGCCAAAAATAGAGGATTTATGAAGATTAATTGAAAGGCCCAATGCCAACTTGCAACAATTAAAAATACTCACCATATTAGAGATATTTTCCTCCGACCATTCACCTAAAAAGATAGCATCATCAACATAGAAAAGGTGAGACATACGAATGTCTTTGATTCGAATCTACTTGAAAAAACCGGCCTCTATCGCGTCTTCCAAAAAAACATGAAGGCCCTTGGTGGGAACTAGTATGTAAACGCAAGACGGAAATTAAATTCGAAAAGTAGAAGTCGAACTGGGGCATTTTTCTGATACATTTTATTCATTCTTCTCAAACTTAAATAAAATAACAAAGTAAATAAATTGCAAATTAAGTTCCTAAAAATTAGTAGAAATGGAATCATGGAGTAGTGGGGCTAGTGGCCATGCATCCACGTGGAATTCATGTAGCTTGTTCCTCAAGTTGGATATTAATATAACAACTTTTGGGGCACCTGATGGATCCTCTTGGGTTGACCCGTTGGGTCAATAGTCTCAATTGGTATTTGTTAGGAAAACACATAAATTCTGTCCCCCTTGCAAGACACATTGTCCTCAATGTGATGATCAAAGTAAGGATACTAATCAATGAAGTCCTTTTCTAGTTCCCATGTAGCTTCCTCCAAGGGTTTCTGCTCCTATTTTTATTAACACCTTAATCTGACCCTGTTGATTAATGCGAGTTTGTAGTACATCTTGTGGCAAGAGTGAAGGTTCAACATTGGATCCAAAATCTTGAAGGTCCGATGACGTACCAGTCGATGTTTTGAAGCTTTTCGTGAGGAGGGAAACATGGAACACCGGATGAATGTGGGATGAATATGGAAGCTCAAGTTTATAGGCAACCTTACCTATTCGTTCCGCCACCTTGTATGGCCCATAATATTTCATGGAAAGCTTTTGATTAGCCCTCTGGTTCACTGATTGTTGTCTATATGGCTGTAAGCGTAAATAGACAAAGTCACCGACCTCGAACTCTTTATCCATGCCCTTTTTGTTGGCTTGCTTAACCATGCGTGCTTGGGCTTGCTGAAGGAAGACTTCAAGGACTGCTAAGACACGGTTATGCTCCTGCAATGAGAGGTCTATAGATCCTATTTTGTTTGACCCAGGAATGTAGTCATGAATAGAGTTAGCTTCCTTTCCGTACAAAGCCTTGAATGGTGTCATGTTGATTGAAGAATGGAGGCTTGTGTTATATGAGAATTCTGCAAGATAAAGATACCGTTCCCACGTTTTTGGTTCTTTAAAAACAAACGCACGTAGGTAGAATTCCAAACACCGATTAACTACCTTCGTTTGCCCATCCGTTTGGAGATGGTAGGTGCTTGAATGTAGGAGTCTAGTCCCGATTTGCTTGAATAATTGCTTCTAAAATCGGCTAAGGAAGATAGGATCACGGTCCGAGACGATTGTTTTTGGTAACCCATGCAAGTGATATATATCCCTGAGAAATAATGAGGCTAAGGAGGCTGCCGTGTAGTGTCTTGGGAGGGCTATGAAGTGGGCAGACTTTTGTTGATACATGGTTCCTGATCGTCATGTGAAGTTTCGAATGCAAGACAAGAACATGCATGATTGCTGCTAGCCGAACCCCTGGTGAACTCTAAGTTTGGACAGGTCCAAACTTATCCGAACTGGAGGTTCGGACCATCAGGGTTTCAGCTAGTATATATAGCTTATCTTGTGTAGAACTTAATACGTTTTTTACGTTTGAGTCTTACTTTCTATCAAGTGTACTCTGTGGTTCTCTGTGGTCTAATACAAGTTTCTTTGTATTTACTCTCGGTGTTCATCTCGTTTTACTTTGATTTCGATACGACTAAGTAGACGATCTACCGCTCATGCATTTACAAAATCAATCTGATTGGAAATTGCTGATTGTGGAATATCTCTGATAACTTAAATTGAATTTCAAAATCAATATGATTTTTAAAAATGCTTAACTGAAAGGTTTCGTGTTGGTTGATCAATTGCTTTGTTTTTCACTTCGTCTCATCTTGAGGGAGAGTTTGTTTTTGTAAAAATCCAAAAATAGTGTTTTGTTCTTCAAATGTTAAAAATGAAAATCTATAAATAGAGTTGTCATTTTTAGGGGGAAAATACCGAAAAGAAAAAAACAATGAAAAATGCAAAAAGCCAAACAACATTGAAAAATGAGAAATTGTATCAGACATAATTGGGAAATGATGGTACATTGGCTTACATCGTCTGACTCATGGATAAAATAGATGAAAACGCCATAAGTCCATTTGATCGATGTGTAAGGTAGGCTCGGAAAATAAGAAAGTATTCCCTTGTGATATACACTAAATCTGATGCTTGACCAAGTGGACAACATCTTGATGCCTATCTCATGATATATCAAGAACAAGATATGTGTATACATGTGTTTTTCTTTTTTGCAAAGATTTAAACTTGTTTGATTTTCTTTATTTTGTCAAACGATCGGACTTTCTCTGCGTGCTCACAAGGCCGACCTGATCGTTGTTTTTTTTGACGTTCTGCTTTATTTTTATTGGTGTTTCGTATAATTCATTGGACTTTCTTTACGTGTCCACAAGACTGACCTGATTGTTGTTGAGTTATACAATTTCAACTTGTTTTATGTGACATCCGAGAATTTCAAGGTTAACTTCCGTTAGACAATTCCGTTAGTTACGTTATAAGTGTTAACTTAGTAACTAATGCTTAACTAGGCCGAATGCGTCCACGTCCTTTGGTTGATCACCGAACCCGTCCATATGTGTTATGTGTTCATTT
>JBCNJP010000023.1:70969018-71007827 GCA_039602395.1 Deinandra increscens subsp. villosa
TGTCACACCCCCAAAAATCCCACGCGCGACAACGCGCCGCAGGGAGCGTGACAAACCAGGATCGAACACATTAGCCATACGAACAGTCTATATGCAATATAAAAGTAAAACCAGAGTAAATGCGTTTTTAAATGCGGAAGCGTAATCGACAAAGTTGTAATAATTGTTCAAGCGCTAAAACATGCGCAAACCAAAAGTCAATAAGTTTGATAAATAATTAAGTCTATGATGCAGGCATGGTAATAGTAATCCTTATGTAGTGCATCCTAGCTCGTGGCAGACAATCCAGTTTAGCGACCTGAGATATAACATGCTAAAGTGTCAACACAAAGGTTGGTGAGTTCACAGGTTTAACAGTTCAGTAACGTTTCAAGTTCAGTTAAGATCGACCGTTCAATCACGTCAAGTTGTAAGAGCATAATCACTAATATATATCAAATAGCTAGCTAGGCTATATACATGAAACTTCGCACGTTGATGGTCACCGAAGCTAACAGTTGTTCATAGTTTGCCTTGTTGTGTTTAGGACGAATATAACACCCGTTCGATACCCAATCGTGTCAGAGCGACTGACCCGGGTGGGGTTTGTCAGACCCAGTAGTACTACAATATATTTCCCGCTATCGTCATTAATACTAACGGTACCATAGGAAGGACTTTGTTGTATAGTGTGCTACAAGTACTTCAAGTGATATATAAAAGTCTAATTATCTCAGTTGTGTAAACCATGCATGTTAATCTCCCCCAAAAGGATTAAAACAGTAAAATGGGGCCGTGAAACTCACCTTAGGTTGCTCGGCAAGGTTTCCAGTCAAACAGTTAATTCAAGTAGCAAGAACGAGTCTTGTGCAAGCAATCAATCACCTAACGAGCATACGAGTATAAGTGTGTGTTCTAAACTATTAAATCTAACGTAAACGATAGAAACGAAGGATCGTGAAGTCCGGAATAAGTCGAGGATGGCACGTGTGCCAAATCCGAGCGAATATCGAAATAGCGCGAGAAAATCCAATATATATCTTATATATATATTTTCTAAGTAAATATATATTGTACATATATTTAAATAAATGTTCAAGTGACGTTAATAATAAAGTTTTAACAAGTTATATACATATATATTCATAAATATGTTAAATCCAATGATCTAAATATTTATTTTGAAAATAACAACAATTTATGGTGAAACATAATCTAAAACCGAGTATTTCGTGTTTTAATCAAAACAACGCTTTTTAATAGTTTCCTAAAAAAAACATTTAATGTTTACACAAAATATTATTTGTTTCAATCCAACGTATTGTATGTATATATAAAATAGTTTACACAATGAATATATATATATATCAATTTATCCTTTTTAAATAAACCCAAAGTTTTATATCCATAAATATATATACATAGATTTTTTAAAAATAAAAACTATATTTTTAATTTAAATTGACAAGTTAAACATGTTTTACAACTAAAAATATGATTTACGAGTTATAACATCTCGAATATATTTTTACAGGTTTTAAGTGTGCTATGAGATGGCTTTGGTATAAAATCTAGTTGTTCAAAAGCTTAAAATACTAGTTAATAAAAAAAAACAGCAACAATGAGGGTCCTGAGGTTCGAACCCGCGACCTCAGGGTTACGATACAGCGCATGGACCACTCGGCCAGCGCCCTGTTGGTGTCAAAGATCAGATTCGCTGCATATTATGTGCAGGTCGCGACTGGGATTGATTAACAAAACAAAACAGAAAATAAAATGTGGGGGACGGGTTTCGAACCCTCAACCTCTCGCAACACAGCCCCGCACCCGAACCATTGTGCCAGTTTGGCGTCTGTTACAAAACCCGATTCAAAACCTTATAACCCGTACCCAGTCCCTGTCATCTTCTTCACCCATTAACTCCGGTGATCGGAACCCTAACTCCGGTCACCGGAAAATCGCAAAACTCAATAAAACTCATAAAAGTATGCGACTAACATTAAGGAACTATTACCTCGGGTCGGAGATGAGAGATTGATACGTTTTGTACACCGAAACGAACCCGAAACCTAAACGCGAACACCGAGTGCGGTCACGGTTTGAACTTCTGCTTACACCGGGGTGCTCGTAGGAGGTTCGCGATCACAGAGGTGATCGAAAGGTGGTCGAATGGTGGAGGTTTTGGCCGGAATTCCGAGTTCACCGGAAAACTCAAAAAAAAAAAACACAACGAGAGAGTAAGAAGGAACGAGTGAAGGATTGTGGTTTCTGATTCGTGATTTTATACTGATGATATTTGCATATCATTGAAGGAGATTGATGGTCATTGAAGGCGATTGATTATGCTGACCGAAAACTGTCGAGTGATGGTGAGTATCGGTTTCGACCGATTCTCAATTCTTGAATTCATACGTAATGGTCATTTAATTAGCAATTGGCTATTGACACAATCAGTCCCTCCAGATTTACTTAATGAGAACCGAGTTTCGGTAATTACAGAACCAGTCCTTCACATTTTTATTGAATAATATGAAGTTTAGGAAATGGCAGAAAGGGTCCCTCGAGTTATATAAACAAATTAACAATGCTAACGGACATAACGGGACGTTAACGGGGTTGACGGAAGATGTTTTTAATGACGAATATATAGTGTACGCCAAAGTATGATACTCGTCTATCGTTTATAAGGAAGTAAAAATTCAAATGACTACATAAAATCATAGGTTTTAAATTTATAACTTATACATATATTCAAAGTATCTAAAGTTATAAATAATGACTTGTAATTTGAAATCCTTTAAAACCATAACTTATATATTTAAGTCACATAACTCTATGATTAAATAACTTGTAATTAAAATCTTTTAGTTACATAAAATCATAAATGTGATTAAATTATGTTTTATATATATATATGTATATATATTTATCACCTAAAATCATAGGCTATAATTGTCACATAAAATGACGCAACGTTCACATAAAAATCGTGACGTATGATTTACATAAAATCATAGAACAAGAATATCAAACATTTAGACTTGGTGCATGCTCGTAGTGATTGATCACACAAAACCCTAATTTGCTAAAGTCAACAAGTCAACACAATTAAGCACATAAATGTTCACACAACATTTAATATGTTTTACGTTCAGTTAATGCTAGAAAGTGACCTGAAAAGTCGGATTGTCACAATAGTTCTTTACCTGCTTGAAGCATTCTCTTGTTTCTCAATTGATTCATATCTAACTGAACTTGCATCTCATTAGTCTTATGAGTCAATTCATCTACCTGTTTTCTAAGGTCAGCTATTTCTAACTTGGCATTATCATACAGGATAGATTTCTCAGTTGCTATCTGTTGGTACTTCACTATATCTAGCTTTTGTGCCTTAACCTTTTCCTCATTTTTTACCCATCTACCCTTAAATGAGCTCCTCTCACACTTGACCTCAAACAATTCTATTTGATAATTCTTACAGATTTGTCTAAGACCAGGAATAATACGAGCACAAGTGGGATCAGAACATACCTTTAGGTTTTCAGCATCAGCAACGAACGCTTCCTTGTCTTCTATCTGACTCTCCTCAGGCTTTCCTTCATCAGTGACCACAAAGGCATGATTTTCTTCATGATCCTTTTCTGCAGTAGCAATCAAAGCATGTGACAAACTAAGATCCTTCATCTGAGAACTCCAGTCATAACCACCACCTTCCTGAACCACCAGTGCCTTGGCATCACCCTTTCCTTTCACTTCAGCAACCTTCTTTTCTTCAGCTCTTTCCTTCTTGGGCTTCGTGCATTCCCTGGCAAAGTGACCATACTCATCACAATTATAACACCTTAGCTTCGACTTGTCAAACCCCATTCTAATCTTATCCTGATCTTTCCAGACGTTCCTTCCCGTTTTGGCCATAAATTTCTTGGCTCTGAAGACAGCCATGGCCATTTGCCAAGAGACATCCAGCATCTCCACATCCTCAGGATTTATCTGATTAAGATCACCAGCCACCATATCAGAAGGCACAAGATTCCCTGCTACAAGGGCATGATAGCTGTTCATGAAACCCATACCAAGGGCAAAGTTAGGATCATTGACATCTTCAGAGTTGACACCTCCGCTTGAACTACCTTGAGGCTGTGCAACAAATGCACTAGACATAGGAGCTGAGCTTGATCCATTCCCCGTAAACTTTCCTTCATGCTTACCCTCAACTTCTTCTGACAACAAAGCCTGATTCAACTTTCCAGCCAAACTTAGAGAACTTATGTGGTTCAGCTCTCTCTGCTTATCATCGATCATCTTGGATTTCAGCTTGTTGATTAATTCATCCAAAGTCACTTCACTCAGCCTATTGTTGTCTTTGATGATTGATATATTGGTGTTCCAAGACTTAGGCAGACTGTTCAGCAACTTCAAATTCTTGTCTTCAGTATCTGGCTCTACTCCATAACTTGACATCTCTGCCATCAGTGACACATACCTCTGAACTTGAGCTTCAAACGATTCACCCTGAATATGATTGAACAAGTTAAACTTCTGCTTCAACATCTGCTTCCGACTAGCCTTAATATCAGGGTTCCCTTCATAAGCAACAATCAAACCATTCCACAGTTGCTTTGCTGTTTTGCAGTGTTTGAATCCTTGAGCAATATCTGGAGTTAGGGCCATAGTCATTATCGCAAATGCCCTCTCAGCCTTGTTGCACCTCTCCCAGTCATCATCATCATACTCATCTTCTTTCTTCTCCTTCCCTGCATTTGTTCCTGTTGCGTGAGTAGGTGTAAATGGTCCATTCACAACAGCCCTCCATAACCTCAGATCCACACTCTTCAAATGATTTTCGAATCTGTATTTCCACTCTAAGAAATTATCCGCTGAAGTTAGTCTTGGCGGGCGAGTTATAGATCCGATCTCGAAATCCAATTTCTGGTACATACTCGGCTCAAAATCCATTTCAAAAGCTTGGGAAACTTAAAACTAATGTCCAAACGTCCAAAAAACACTGATTACGATCAAACACACCCTGATTACGATCCAAATAACCGATTACGATCGTAATCACTGATTCCGATTACACTTCACACCGTAAACACTTAACCGCCTTAAGAAAGTCGTAAACACCGATTACGATATCTGATTACGACTCCGGTGGTCGTAAACAGCCGTTTCCGATAAAAACTCAGTCGTAAACACCTTTTACGACTATGCAAAGTCGTAAACTCCGATTACGACAAGGTAATGTCGTAAACACCAAATGTACGACTCGTAAACGCCTGATTCCGATGCAGTACACTCGTAAACTCCAATCTCCGGGTCGTAAACACGTAAAAATCCAATCTTGAACTCGTAAACGACCTTGGATGAAGATCTTCAACAGCAGCAGGTCGCAAACACCAATTTCTACCCAGAAAAATGTCGTAAACCCACTGAAACTCGAAGAACAGCAGCATAAACAGTCGTAAACCCCCATAAACCTTCAAATCTTCAACCAAAACACGAAAACAACCCAGAAAATACTCGAATCAATATCGTGAGAGCCTCGAATCTAAGATTCTTGGCTCTGATACCAATTGTAGGTCCAGAAATCTCCCAAACACACGATATCTAATCTAATACAAGTGCGGAATCCTTGTATAAGATTGATTCAAGAGAAATAGTAGTAGAATAGACTAGATCTAGAAGAAAGATGAAGTCTTGAATGTAATACACACTACTAGAAGCTGATCGTAATCTCTCAAGAACAATGGAAATCGTAAACAGTCTTTGATTGAGTGAAAAGCTTTCCAAAACCGATTACAATGAGGTGGTATTTATACCACCTCATACATGAACTTGGGCCAATCATAAACACTAATCTAGCCCAATCATAATCATTTAAATGGCCCACATGGCCTATTAACTAAGCTAGACTAAGCCCAAAAACTAAAGCCCAACTAATGTTCATGCCTTACATAATATAGCCCTACACCATTTAATAGCTTTCTTGAAGTCTATCACCAAACCATCATCAATTCATCATATAATACCATATTCAAGCAAGAATTTAACTAACGCAAGCAATTTCACCATTCTCTTAAGTGGTTATCTAGCATGGAGGTTCAAGTATGAGAATTTGGTGACTACTTCACCAATTGCTACTCAAGATAGAAATTTATGCAACATATAAGGTCTCTAACATCATGAGATTCATATTACATCAAAAGTTTACAGATTTGAACCCCTAATTTTCGAGATCTACACATGCAACTCATGGGGGTTTTACTTACTTGAGCCAATGATGAGTTTAGGGGTTGATTAAACACTTCTAATTCCAAGTTTGTACATGAAAATCGCAGCCCCTCTTCTTGAATTGCAGCTCACGAAGTTTCTAGGCGGGAGAGGGGTGTTTCACTAACACAGGGAGGAGATGTTGATCTCCTCCTTTTTCCCAGCTCTCTTCATAACATGAGTTTAGCCTAATGGAAACTCTAGTCCCCCAAAATTCAGCTTTTTAAACAACAATGACCTATTTTATAAAATAAGCCCACGTAATTTCACAAAACACATAAATATAACAAGGTTAGGGGTTTTAATGTTCCATTTTACATATTTTAACATGTAAATTTACAGATGTACCCGATTTATGAACCGGGAGGTTACAATTCCACCCATAACTTTGAGATTTAATTATAATGAATCTCATTTTATCTATCTTATACTTTAAACCCTTCATGTACATAACGGGTTAAGTCATGGACAAACGTCCCATCTAAATTTATTTACGAATAAAATATTCGTTCGGTTTCGGGATGTTATAAATCTACCCCCCCTCCCCTTAAAGAAGCTTTCGTCCCCGAAACTTATCCTACGTCTTTGTCACCTAAGGACATTACCCTAGCCTTTATAAGACTTCGGTTGCACCAGTAACCTTATATTTCATGGTCACCCGTTTACATCACAATGTGTATATATTTAGACCCACATATAAATATGTATTTAATATGTCACCATTTCTATTTAGCCTTCGCTATGGACCACTCAATGTCCGCATTTTACGTCCATTTTATGGTCATTCTCAATGTTCCTTGTAATCTCGGGAACTTGACCAAGCGGGTTTGAGTTGTAACATTTATCAACTCCGAATTAGTCGTCATACGACAAATTTTATTTCTTGTTTTTACTTGCCCCGTAGGGTAGTACTAGTATGATAACTTTTAGTTAACCTTTATCTTCCCCATTTTACGTGTCTAGGAGTTCACAGTTTATAACTCCACGTGTCATTTAGGGTCAAGGTTTTAATGACCAATGTCATAACCTTGTTGATAAAAAAAATATCAAAATTTCAAATAATCACCCTCTTCGTAAGAGGTTCAACGTTAATGTAATAAAATCCGTAACTTAGTGTCATCACAATGTGCGTATATAGCTTTCTTGCTCATGTTGACCTTGACGATAATCCTAGTCGGAATTTCATCTTGCGGCTTTCCTGCTAGTTGTGTCCTTGCACAGTCTAACTGTATCTACACATATTAAGCAGTATAACAATATTTGCAAGTGTATAGCATGACACTTGCCGTTTAGATTTCACACTCGATAATGTACATTTTTATTGGATGGTTCCTATGACTCTAAAAGCCATTTATACTGTCCCATTTCCCTTTTTAGGATTACATCATTCCATCTAATACAATTCGACGTGTTGTACATTGATCAGTTCTTGGCTTATATACTAGCCTTTAACATTTACCCCATAAATTATGATTCCTTTGAATCATTTGCACATCAATATACGCGTTTTAATCTAGCCATGGCTCCTAAGATTCATTTAGCTATATTATGTCAATAAGACGTGTAGCAAGATCTTATCCTTTTTGCCTTAGCGCTATTGACACAATTCCTATGAATTGTTTATTATTCAGTTACCTATTAATTTGTGATCATGGTTCCTATGAACCATTTATTATTCATTTGCCACATTGGCATATTAACGTATTTTTGTGTTGCCATGGTTCCTCTGAACCATTTAGCTAGCAACTAATAAATAATCAGAATTATGATCTCTAAGGATCATTTCTAGACAGTTTTAATGTATTGACATGGTTCTTACTAACCATTAATCGATCAATCACATAACCGTTTAACACGTAGTTATGGTTCTTATGAACCGTTACTCGTTCATATTGCATTTCAACATGTATTTAGAAAAAATTGAGGATACTTACTTACATAATAATCCTCTCTGCGCTTTCGATAACGGTTGCTTCAGCGTCCTCCCTACTTTCCCAATCATCTATGCTTGTGGGTCTCACCCATAAAGCTGGGTTGATCACCCACCCAACAACTTCGATTCCCTATTAGTTATACAAAACTTACACGAGAATCATCATGACTTAACATTATGAGTTTTCCTGCGTTTAAACAACGTTACTTCTCACCTTTTATTAAACGTCTAGTCATTTCATAGGGTTACGGGTTTTCTAACATATGCAATAACCCGTTTCTCCCTATTCTTATTTTCCATTTCATATATATACATATATATATATATATATATATAGGGTGAGGTTCATTGTAGACCCCTTAAAAATTATAGACCCTGTAGACCCCTATATTGTTTTCTATAAAACTCACTAAAATTATAAATCTCATTGCTGTTGAGTTTGGTTATTTTCTATGCGATAAGTTTTTATAAATATAAATAAAACCTAGAAAGTTGTTGGACACATTGAAATATAATTGTTATTAAAAAATGTTGTATTATTCTATAAAACTCACAAAAAATTATAAAACTCATTGTTGAGTTTTAAAACTCACTGTTGTGTTTAAAACTCAGTATAACTTTAAAAATCAATGTTCTATAAAACTCATCGAAAATTATAAAACTCACTCTTAAGTTTAAAACTCATTGTTTTTAAAACTCACTACAACTTTAAAAATTAATATTCTATAAAACTCACTAAAAATTATAATTTGAAATTAAGAAAATAAAAAATAAAGAAAAAACTAAAAACTTTATATAAAACCCTAAATTAAAATATAAAGATACAAATATGACAAAATAAAAAAAAGTTAAAAAAAAAACAAATTTAACAGAAATGAGTTTTATAATTTTTAGTGAGTTTTAAGGGGTCTACGGGGTCTACACTTTTTAAGGGGTCTACAATGAACTTTTGACTATATATATATATATATATATATATATATATATATATATATATATTATTTTTAAATCAATTCTAGACTTGGCTTTATCCCGAGTCACTTTAAAGTCAACCGCATTATATATAAATTCGATATCTTTTAACCATTTATGATATCGCATAATAAACATGATTCGACCGTCTTAAGGGTTTTGTCAATTAAAACATAAGACCATTTCGACTCATTAGTTCTATGGTTATTCGTTAATCTTTCGTTTATGACAATTCCATATAAGGTTCAACCTTTGTACATCCAAGGATGTCCCAAATGTAACCTTGTTTCAAATTATTGGCTTCACGACCCCCTCTTGGGTTTTCTTCACCAATTACCACATTCATTATGTTGGTTTCATGGCTCATACAGAGTCGTTTTTCACTAATTATCACATTCATTACATTGGTTTCACGGCTCCTACAGAGTCGTTCTTCACCAATTTCTCATTCATTATATTGGCTTCACAGCTCCTACAGAGTCGTTCTTCACCAATTTTCATTTCATTATATTGGCTTCACGGCTCCTACAGAGTCGTTCTTCAATAATTTTCCATTTCATTTATATTTCAATTTCAATTTCAAATTATGACCTCATGGGTCCAGACTCTTATTTCGACCCGATTTAGACACATGTATATGCATTACCATTTATCAAAATGTAATCCAGGTTGGGTAGTCCCAACTGGCTGTACCTTAGCATGTGCCCATTATGCATTCGAGTCCTAGCGCAATGCACTTTGGAGTCGTATGTGTCATCATCCATCCACTTGCTTGGGTATAATTTTCCTGCAAAATCAACGTGTCACATTTGACCATTTTTGGGTCTTCCTTACCTATAGCAAGGTTACCCCACAAGAATATAAATATTCACGCGTTTCAAGATACAACATTGAAAGTGCGTGAGCGTATGGATCTTCTACTTAGTCGTAATGAAATCAATATAAACGAGATGAAACACAAAGAGTAAATACAAATAAGCTTTGTATTAACCACAAAGACCACAGAGTACACAGAGAATATATGACGCGGAAGCTTAGACTGTTAACCTCTACAATACAAGACGACCTATTTATAAGGCTGAAACCCGACCGGCCGAACCTCAGGTTCGGCCACACGTTCGGCCATGTCCGAACTCCAGGTTCGGCCTGAGTTCGGACCTCAGCATCCTTGTGTGAATCCGTCTTATATTCGATACTTCACATGACGATCAAGAACCATGTATCAACAAACTCCCCCTCGGCATGTGCAGTATCATCTTCTCCATTCAAACTTGTATCTTGTATCTTCAATCAAACTCTTCCTCGATCTTGACGATGAGTTCAATCTTGAATACTTGATATTGCATCGTGTGTAATCTCTTTATCAACAAATCTTCAGAAGACTTGAAGTTGTGATGATCTCTTCCCACTTAGAAACCTGCCAACATAAATAATCTTGGTGCAAAATGTCTCTTCGAGACTCCAAGATATATTGATTTTGAAAATTGATATCGTATTCTGTGTTGATCATTCAAAAACAAATAAGAAACAAAATCTTTTTGACGTTTAGAAACTTTATATCAAAACACACCTAAAATCTTTTTGGTATTTTCTGATAAGAAAAGTAAAACAATACCGAATTAGACACTATTTTTGTCATTTGTGAGAAAGATCACAACTTGGGATCATATTGGTCATAACATGTTGAACTACATTTCAATTTCGATTATTGCAGCACATAAGCCATGCCGATTGCAGATATAGTTTGTCCAACTTTAAACTCTGGCACAATCATACTCATAACATATGGATATGTTAAAATATTGTTTAACTTTGCATTGACCAGTGTACCCCACAATATCAGACATACTCATATATGCTTTTACTTATCACATTTTGTGATCTCATTGGTGACTTTAATCACACAATGATTGTAACCATGATATAGTCAACTGTGTTCCATGCCAAAAGAAATAAGAACGTTAAATCGTCTACCTTAAGGTCGATCTTTCGATATGCAGATAAGGCCTCAGATTTAACAAAATAAGAAAATAAAACAAGTTGAAGTTGTATAACTCAACAACAATCAGGTCGGTACTTCCGTACACGCAGAGAAAGTTCGATGAGTTATACGAAACACCAAACAAAATAAAGCAGAACGTCAAACGAACAACAATCAGGTCGGTCTTTCGACACGCAGAGAAAGTCCGATCGTTTGACAAAATAAAGAAAATCAAACAAGTTTAAATCTTTGCAAAATGAACACATGTATACACAGTGACTTCTCATTTTATTTTTCACATATCTTTTTCTTGATATATCATGAGATATGCATCAAGATGTTGTCCACTAGGTCAAGCATCAGATTTAGTGTATATCACATTTGTATACTTTCTGATTTGCTGAGCCTACCTTACACATCGATCAAATGATCTTATGGCTTTTTCATCTACTTTATCCATGAGTCAGACAATGTCAGCCAATGTACCATCATTTCCCAATCATGTCGGATAAAATTTCTCATTTTTCAATGTTTTTGTCTTTTTCAAATTTCTCCCCCTAAAAATGACAACTCTATTTATAGATTTTCATTTTTACCAGTTGAAAAACAACACACTATTTTTGTATTTATGCAAAAACAAACTCCCCCTCAGAATGAGACAGAGTGAAAAACAAGAAAAATTGATCAACCAACACGAACACTAGCAGTTTAGCCTTTTTGAAAATCAAAATTGATTTGGAAATTCAATTTAATTAAAAACAGATATTCCACAATCAGCAATTTTCCAATCACCAAAAGGTCTTCCTGAAACACCTGCTTGACACCAAATAAAACATTAGTTGCATTGGGATTGACCCGAATCAACAGCGTCGGGTCGCCCGATGTCTTCCACAAAGTCTTTGTTGGCCTTGGAAACAACTTTTGGTTTCCAAATTTGTAAATGGTTTAATTTTTTATCGGAACCTGAATCAGATTCAACCGACGTACTTGATTTAGACCAAGACGATTTACTAGTTGACTTAAGCTTTGGGGACCATGGTTCATCAAAAATTTGACCTTTGTTATCCACATATTTTGCAGTTTTGTGGATATATGCAGTCGTCGGACAATCAGCAGCTAGATGTCCTGGTTGACGACATACATAACAAAGTCTTTCTCTAAAATGGGGTGAAAAAGGTTTTGATTTGTGAGAATCAGATGAATGTTCAGAATGAAAGTTATCAAAGAAACCATCAGAAGAATCATACCTAGGAGATGGACTCCTTGAAGATGAAGATCTTCCAGAATAATAAGAAACTTCCTTCTGAGATGGTAATTTCTTTGTAACTTTTGCTTAGGGAACCTTCTCAGCCGTCACTGATTTCTTTGCTTGAACCGGTTCTTCCAACACTTTGTAACCTAAACCTTTATGTTTAGATCCTTGAGTCTTTGAAAATTTTGACGAAGAACCTGAATCAACTCTTGATTTAGCAACACTAGTGAATTTGTCTTTGATATCCTTTAACTTGTTCTTTTCAATCAAAACTTTCTCTTCTTCGGGTGCAGATGATGAACTGGAAACAACCTTATCAAATACTTTTTCATTTTCCAGCAATACAGACTTTGAAACAAATTTTGGAGCTTCACCCAAAGGTTTCTCCTTCTTTTGAGACTTGGACTTGTTCTTCTTGGATGGAGTGGCAAACTTGGAATAATCATGCAAGTCATCTTTTGGATCAATCTGAGCAGCAGTAACTTCAATCAAATCCACTGGTTGAGGAACCAAGTGAACATCATCCTTCTTAGAACTTTCCGAACTCTGATCCTGCTTGTATAAGAAGTTAAGCAATGTCGGTGACAAATTGCAGTTCTTCACTTGCCGTTTCAACTCCAAAATCTCCAATTTTAAATCATTAATCTTCTGTTGACCTACAAACACCTCTTGTTGTGACTTGATAAATTTTGCATTGAGATCATCATATTCGTAAGTTTGTAACTTCCGGATCTCACATTCAGCATATAATTCTTCAAGCACATTTTCTCTCTTTTGCTTGTATATGTCAACATCTTTAGTTAACACTTCATTCTTGTCTCTGTATAGAACATTTTCATCTTGAAGCATAGAGATCTTGTTTTGAAGCTTCTCAACGGTAACAGCAGTTTGTGCAATAAGAGTTGTAGCCTCTTCATATTTTTGCTGAACAGGATAACTCTTCTCAAACAGATTCTCAAAATCTTGAGCTGCATCTAACGCTTCAGCTTTGGCTTTCTCACACTCTTCAGCCAATTGAGCCTTTTCCTTCAACACGTCTTCATGAATATGAACCAACTCATAATACTTCTTTTGAAAATCTTCCACCTCTTTCTTGAGAACCACAATTTCTTCAGTTGATAATTGACAATCTTGTTCAAAACTTGCAATCATGAGAAAGAGTAGCAGCTTTCTGATCGACCTTTTCAGCTTTATCTGAAGGATGAAAAACTAAATGTGCATGCTGACCAGACTTCAATTTACTTTCTGCAGAACTTCGACATTCTCGAGCAAAGTGACCATAAACGGAACACTTATAACATTTCACTTTAGATTTGTCCAATCCAATCTTTCCTTCCTGATTTAGTCTCTTCTTACCAGTTCTATTGAAAAATTACTTCGTTCTACGAACCAACATAGCATATTGCCAATTCAGATCCATTTCCTCCAAATGATCATAATCAATCTGATCGTAATCTTCATTTGCTAACTCAGCATTACTCACGGCACCAGTGATAACACCAAAGTATGAAGATACCAATGCAGACATCAATGCATTATAATCATCAACAGTTTGAACAGACAATGCACTTTGAGTCGAAGAACTAGGAATTGACACAGTACAACCAGCAGATGAATAACTTGGAGTGTCAGATTTACCTGCCAGAAATGTTGTAGGGGGTGCAGAACTAAGAATATTAGACTTTCCAGCATTCAAAGTTGAATCATTGTTGCCATAATACACTGCAGGATTCTGAATTTGCTCAGGAAGTGACTTGTTCACTTTTAACTCCATATCCCTAGCTTGGATTCTTTGAATCAGATCATTAAACGACAACCTTGGATAATCCTTATCATTAGTAATCATCATCACATAATTTTCCCACTTCTCTGGTAGAGCTTCCATAATCTTTTCTTTCCTATCTGCTTCATCTTTTGTAAGATTCACCAATTTCATTTCACTCATTAAATGTGCAAATCTTGCAATCAGATTTGGAATTGATTCATTTTGATAATGCTTGAAGCTATCAAATTCTTTCTTCAACACTTTTTGTCGACTTTTCTTATACTGATCATTGCCTTCACATCTCTTTTCTAGAGCATCCCACAAGCTTTTTGCGGTATAGTTACTTGAAAATTGATGTAGTAAATCAGTAGGTAAAGCCATTGTTAAAGTGCCATAAGCCTTTTTCTCAGCTTGATATGCTTTATTTTGTTCACCAGAAAGCTTCCTTTGAAGAATTGGCTCCCCATCCTCACCCTTAGGATATGTATATTGTTCAGAATACGATAACCACATATCGATATCATTTGCAGAAACAAATGCTTCAAATCGTGTCACCCAACTATGATAATCTTCCAATTTAAGTAATTTGGGAACTTTCTGACTTGTTCCAATTTCATTATCATAGTTAATCATTGTTTGCATCGTTGCCTGAACTGAATTTTGAATAGCCGCGAACGCTTGAAAATCGGACATTTTCGAAAAACTGGTTACTGTTCACTCCGAACCTCGTCCGAACTTCCTCCGATCTGCCTCCGAACTTAGTCCGAACTTAACAACGCCGAACTCTATCCGAACCTGACCTTCGGACGAACAAGAAACAAACAACTCCGAACTATCACCGAACTTAGTCCGAACACTGACCGATCCCTCACCGAAATCTCACCGAATCAATATAGAGACCGAAATCCATCTGAACCTCAAGTTCGGAGCGGTTATGCCAAACTTGTCCGAACCTCAAACGGGACAAAATTCACTCGACGTCATTTTCTCGATTTTCAACGTTTTTTACTGGAATTTTCGACAGGAATTCAAACAAACATGATAGAAACAACTCAGGAATGAATTTTGAATGAAAAGCACACTCGAGACAATCAAACGAACTCAAAAATGATTGACATTTTCGCAAAAACGTGAATTTGAACTCAAAACTCCAAAAAAAATACCGATTTCCGACTAGTAGAACAAACCTAATGCTCTGATACCACTTGAAAGTGCGTGAGAGTATGGATCTTCTACTTAGTCGTAATGAAATCAATAGAAACGAGATGAAACACAAAGAGTAAATACAAATGAGCTTTGTATTAACCACAGAGACCACAGAGTACACAGAGAATATATGGCGCGGAAGCTTAGACTGTTAACCTCTACAATACAAGACGACCTATTTATAAGGCTGAAACCCGACCGGCCGAACCTCAGGTTCGGCCACACGTTCGGCCATGTCCGAACACCAGGTTCGGCCTGAGTTCGGACCTCAGCATCCTTGTGTGAATCATCTTGTATTCGATACTTCACATGACGATCAAGAACCATGTATCAACAAACATTGCACAACTATTTGTCACACTGTCATCTTGTCACCTTGAGAAATTTTCATCTCATTTATGATCTATGGTTCCGATGAATCATTTACGATCAAATACCACATGATACATGGTGGTGGCTCCCTCGAACCCTTTTTACCCATTGTATCATGCTTAACCATTATATGGTTCTTTCAAGACAACACATGATCCTAACATAGTAGGATTCAAGAATTACCTACCAATTTCAGGTTCCTTTTCCCTTGGCAAGGTTTTCTAAGTTTTATTGATCATGGCCAATAATTTCCACAGGTTTATACGAGGTTTCTCACCTAGTCTGACCCCGTTTCTACCCGCCTTACCGATATTTGGGCTCTCAAAGCCTCCATTCTTTGTTCCTCTGTAGCATCACCGCCATCATGGTCCGTTACTAATCTACAGAGTTAAAATCTTCATTAGCTTACACTTTTATTTACCCTTGCCCGCAGCAAGGTTTTTATACATTATATTGGTCATGGCCAATATCCTCCCACAGGTTTATACGAGGTTTCTAGCCTTGGCATTACCCCGTTTCTACCTAAGACACTTCACTCACGCACTTCCCGCTTCAGGTGTACCTTATCCGGACGCTTCATCAAACATGAACCGATCACTTTTCCCGTTCCCCTGAGCTCGAAGTTTGAGTTTAAGTACTCCCGGAGTACTTAATTCTCTCAAACCATGGCTCTGATACCAAAGTGTAACACCCGTATACAATTTGATGCCAAACATAATCGTTTACTTCGTTAAAGTCGGTCCTAGAATTTTTTTTTAGACAAAACGTGTTGTTTGCTAACCATGTACCACCATCATTGTGGTTTTACATTTACAAAATACACCCATATTGAGTTTGACATTCAAAAATGATCATAAACTTATTACATAAGGTCGTTTCACCAAAATACATGACGGGTCGTTCGTTCTTGACGTGATCGGTTCTTCGAATTCTTGATTAGCGTCCTTCAAGCTTTCTTTTTACCTGCAATTTACTCACTTTCAGTAGTGTATATACATCATTAACAATGATAAACAACAATTAAATTCAGAAAAGGGTTCCTAGGCGTATCGCCTAGATCTCCATAATTTCCAAGTGATACGCCTGGAATTTTAGGCGTATCGACTCCTAATTTTCTTACTCCACGCTTGGAGCCACATTTCCAGGGTATGGCCGAATTTGCCCAGTTTTATACTTAGAATGATATTTTTTTTTGACAGTTTTTCACAACTTTTGCCAAATTCATCCAAGTTCATAGAGAACTTCTCCCAGCCATTCTAGGCCTTCAAAACACTATTTTAAGCATGTTTATGAGGAAAAATACATACCTTAGTCATGGTTACAATACAATAACCAACCCCGGGTCCACCCGACCTGTTAGACCCGTTAAGGGATTTCCTTGTGCCAACCCAAAAAGTTATGAACCATAAAGGTCTACTACATGTATTTTGCAATTAAAATCAAATATGCAAGCATTTGGCATAAACATGATTGTATGCACACACCTTGATTGGTTTTATACATCTATTATGGGTCAAGTTCTTCACATTACCATTTTACTTGAGTTTTTAGGCCCAAGTCACATGATTGCATTCTCATTAATCTGCTTGTCATTGTGTTGCACAACCATTGTAGTTAATGTCCAAATGACCCATTTCATTCATTTGACCCGTTAAGACGGGTCCTTGCCTTTGGTATTCCCCAATGCCCCATTTGACCACATCTAGGCCATTAGGATCTATGGTTCTATTAACCTTTAATGATCCTCCTTTCCTTATTACGTGGCATGGGCTCTATAAGCCCATTTCCGCTCATCATAACTTGTTATTCACTTATTGATTCCTCCGAATCTTACCTTTGGTCTAATTCAATCATTGGAGAACCCTTGGCAATTGGGCTTCATGGTTCCTAGAACCATTCGTCACCCATTTAGTATAACTCGTACATCATTCTATTTGTAGGCAATTTACACATTTTCATATCTACTACTTGTAACATGAACAATGTTACGCATAAAATTGATTCCAACAAACCAGCATCAATCAATTACACATTAACATATGGCCAAGGTTCCTATGAACCAATTAGCTAACAATTATCATTTTAGTACATGATTATGCACAGTTTCGCTAGGCAGTTTCGCTAGGTGCACGGGCAGCACTTTCGCTAGTCAATGCCTGGTGACACAGTTTCGCTAGGCTAGTTTCGCCCGAAACTGCTGACGCAGTTTCGCTAGCCTAGTTTCGCAGGGAAACTAGTTTGAACTTTCGTTCAGGTATTTCGCTCGGTAGTTTCGTTCGAGCAGGTCTGGTCAGTTTCGCTAGCGACACTATAGTTTCGCTCAGCAGTGTCGCTGAATGAAGGCCTAATTTCGCCACATAGTTTCGCCCAGAGAACACTCAGTTTCGCTGGTCGCGAAAAACATACGGATTTGCCTAAAAATCAACCTAACGGGGTCTGATCTTACATGCAATTCATTATTTAGCATACATAGGCATTTACCAACATAAATCAAGCAACTTTGACACGTTTAACATGCAGTTTCATCATCAAATCACCAAAATAAGTTCAAAACCCTAAAATGACCAAAATGATCTAGATCCCTAACATGGTTGGATTCTAAACGTAAAGTCATCAACTTTATGATAGATCTAGCATCCTAAAGCATATTTACAGAAGATCAAGCAATATCATGAAGGTTTGGTCATACTTTTTAAGAAAAACACATATAAAACACAAAATGGAGGTTTTTGGGACTCACGGTTCGATCTCCTAGCTTGGTAGATGATGGTTTGGGGCTGAGATCTCGACAACTCGGTGTGAACCTCGACTGACCAGAATCTCCAGGAGAAAAGAGTGTGTGTGTGTGTTTGTTGTGAAATGAGGCAAATGAGGCTACTAGGGTTTATTAAGTTTATTTATATCAGAGGCTAGTTTCGCTGGCAGTTTCGCTGGCCAGGCGAAACTAGCTCTGGTCACGAGTTAACGGGTAGCTTAGCTGGCTACCGGGCGACACTATAGTTTCGCCCGTTAGTTTCGCTGGCTACCAAAACAGGTCAATTTTCGCATAATCAAGTATTTACAATTAATCGTGCTATTCACAATATTAAATCATGCATTTATATCACATTGCACATAATGACATCAATAAATGAGCACATAACGCATATGGGCGGGTTCGGTGATCAACCAAAGGACGTGGACGTATTCGGCCTAGTTAAGCATTGGTTACTAAGTTAACACTTATAATCGTAACTAACGGACTTGTCTAACGGAAGTTAACCTTGAAATTCTCGGGTGTCACAGCAACATTAGGCAAGCCAATCGCTTTACTTGAAAATTTGCATTTCAAATGACTATAGTAACCATGAGTCGTTAACTAAATAAGTAACATAACGTAGATGTTACCTCGAGAGCTTTAACCATTCCTACCCGGTTTCCGTTTGCTCCTTCCACTTGGTTACCTACTAAGTTTATCACCCTTATTAGGTTTATATCACATATTATCAATATGTAAGCTATTCAACTTGTTCACTATCACTAGCTTTGAGAAACATAAATTCTTGTGCAACATTTTCAGCAATGCTTGACCTTTTTATAAATGTTTCCAGCATTCCATGTTCAAACATGGAACGTAGTAGACTGAAATACCTTTCCAGGAATATAAGGCACACCTGCTAACGAATTTTTTATGATTTTATACAATTTTTATAAAAACAGGACTGCAACTATATTTATTCCAAACAGCATGTTGAGTAATCTGCATAGCTGCGGAAATCATTATTTTTGACCCACTTAATAACCGAATCAGCTTCAGATTTATAAAAATAAGTTGAAGTAGGTTCAAATACCTTTCCAACCATATAAGCCACACCCTTGTTGGATGCTCGACTAATTTACTACGAATATTTAAAACAGGGATAAAAATGATTTTATTTTTTTATCACGGCAACTTGTTTTGCTTTCATTAAAAACTCACTTAGACATTTTATCGAACACCTTGTGTGCATACATATATGCACACACATAACCCCATCCCTTGAATCTCCAATTAACCATTTAACATAGCGTAGGTGAAATCCATCACCAACCCATCATCAATTCATCATATAATACCATATTCAAGCAAGAATTTAACTAATGCAAGCAATTTCACCACTCTCTTAAGTGGTCATCTAGCATGGAGGTTCAAGTATGAGAATTTGGTGACTACTGCACCAATTGCTACTCAAGATAGAAGGTCTCTAACATCATGAGATTCATATTACATCAAAAGTTTATAGATTTGAACCCCTCATTTTTTAGATCTACACATGCAACTCATGGGGGTTTTACTTACTTGAGCCAATGATGAGTTTAGGGGTTGATTAAACACTTCTAATTCCAAGTTTGTACATGAAAATCTACAGATTTGAACCGGGAGGTTACAATTCCACCCATA
The DNA here is from genome assembly GCA_039602395.1 of Deinandra increscens subsp. villosa. NCBI lineage: Eukaryota > Viridiplantae > Streptophyta > Magnoliopsida > Asterales > Asteraceae > Deinandra > Deinandra increscens. The sequence continues at coordinate 70,989,169 of JBCNJP010000023.1, forward strand.
ACTTTGAGATTTATTTAAAATGAATCTCATTTTATCTATCTTATACTTTAAACCCTTTATGTACATAACGGGTGAAGTCATGGACTAACGTCCCGTCTAAATTTATTTATGAATAAAATATTCGTTCGGTTTGGGATGTTACTGACGGCCACCACAAGGCCATCGCCGCCGCCGTTTTCCGGCGACTTAGAGTCGCAAACCACCACCGGCGAGTTCCTCCTCCGCCGCCATGATCCATCATCGGCGACCACCCCAGTCGCCGTCGCCGTCCATCCGGCAACCACCATTATCATCGCCGATCGCCACCCCGATTGCCGCCGCACCGCCACCGTCTGCCGCCAGATCTGGCATATCGCCACCACGCCGTCACCGTTTCGTTGTTGCACCACCGGCGCACCGCCGCCGTGATCTACCATCGATCCTAATGATTTTAGGCGAGCTTTTCTGCTACGGTTCTGAACAGAACCCAAGCCTGCTTCTCCGGTAAGTTTTCGCAACCCTAGCGCTTGTCTCGTTGAACCTCGGTGTCTCGAACTGTTTTCCGACACAACCGAATGTTCATCGATCTAAACACTTTTGGTTTAGATCAAATCATAATATGATTATGATTATTAAATAAATTATTGTATTTATTTATCAGAATTTATTTGATTAAATATTTAAATACTGATTTAAATATAATATAAATTAATAAATATATATATGTCGATATATATATATATATATATATATATATATATATATATATATAGTGTTTATGTGTTGGTGATTAGATCTTGCTGTATGATTTGTCATTTGGTTTTTCGCGTTTGCTTTATTTATATATTTATTATACGCTTCCGCAATCTGATATAATTAATGTAATTAAATAAACTTAATTGTATCTGGTAATACAATTAGTAAAACGGGTTTTAATAAAAATTAAAAGTACTACCCGTGACCCGAATACGACTAGCAAAACCCAACACCCCTTACCCGATCCCATGACCATTCCATACCTTTAGTCGACAACAACCAAACTTTGAATGTGAAACCTTACCGCTACCCGCATTATCAGAAAAAAGTCATGACTTCTCTGATCCAGGAAATGCTCAACGACGGGATAATAAGGCCAAGTCATAGTCATTTTTCTTCATCTGTGCTGCTTGTTAAAAAGAAAGACGGATCGTGGCTTTTCTGTGTGGATTACCGGGCTTTAAACGCCGTCAAAACCCGTGACCATTTTCCAATTTCGATAATTGACGAGCTCCTTGATGAGTTGCACGGCGCTACGTGTAAGGATCAAACTAACCCTCACGCGATATCTAGACTAGTGAAACCGTGCGGAATCCGGTTTAACTAGTTGATTCAAGAAAAACAGTGAAAGATTGTAATTGAAAAGTATAATAAAGCTAGTAAAGACAAACCGATTAGAAGACAAACCGATTGTATTGATCACCGTTCACTGCTTACACCTTAGTCGAAATTCTTGGAGGAATTTCGATGACACCTTAACACCACAAAAGACTAGCAACCCTAACTAGACAATATAAGGTTCTATATATAGTTTGAGATTGACTTGGTAAACAAGTCAATCTCATTAGGGATTTTCGTAAACCCCTAGGCCCACCCTAACAAAATCGGACCCAAGCCTACACAATAGTTGCCCAATTACATATTTAAACTAGCCCACAAGTATTAAACAAACCCAAAACTATCTAATGAAAAAGCCTCAATTTTCAGGTCTCTACAATCTTCCCCTAGGCTTTAGCATTAGACTGTCTTCACATCCTGAACATCTTTGACAAATTTACGGTTGCTGGATCATACCATATCTCCTTGGCTACAATCTCAGCTATTGCCCGAGTGTAACACTTTGCATATTCTTCAGTGTCTGGGTTACACTCAATCTGATGTTTAGCTAAAACCATGATGTCTTTCTTGTGGAATCGCATCAGATCATGAACTTCCATGACATCAATAGTCTTTGACTTGCAGAGAATCTTGGCTTCACCGGAGTAATCACTATAAGCCCAGGTCTGGAAATCATGCAGGCAGTCTTCAGGATGTCTCATAGGAAGAGGTATCGTCTTTGTCTTGTCCGTCGGTGGATACAAGACATTTGTGAATTTCTTGAGCTTTTCATCCTCCTTCCCTGGGATACTTTTCTTACCATCCCACTTGAAGACACTCCTGTATTTCTTCACATATGACTTTTTGTGAGGAAACTCCTCAAACCTCTTGAACTTGCTCCTCACAGCCTTTTCCAGTTTCTTATAGAAGTATGTAGCTTGATCATTGTTTGACGGATTTGAAAATGGAGCCTGATAAAGCATGGTCAAATCCACATTCGTCCAGGAATAAAATTGAGTCCAGCTCTTGTAGTATTCTAAAGGATACTGACCCCTTCTTCTCACAACAAACATGTTCTTCTCTCCATCAAACATCCAGGTTTTAACAGGTGCAGTAATACCTTGCTTATCATGAAAATGTTCTCCCAACTGGATTAGATACCTTTCAGGTGGATATGCAAATGTCTGTGACTCCCAACCTCCATCAAAATCAAAAGCTGGAACCGTCATGTAATCTCTATCCCTGGTATCTTTATCTTCACTCGAGGCATCAGGTAAAACTAGTTGAGTTTCTTCAGGAATATCAGCTTCAAAATCAAATACTGGTGATTGTGAGGAATCACCTGTACCTGATCCTCCTTCAACTTTATCTCCTTGTCTTGATTTATCTGAACTAAGCTGCCTGATCAGCTTGTGAAGCTCTCTAAACTGCCTTGAGAATTCTCTGTTTATCTTCTTTTGATTCTCCAATTCAGTATTGTGAACCTTCTGAATATCAATCAAATCACCAATAATCTCACTTTGAGTTGCATTTTGGGCTTTCAACTCTGCTATCTCAGCTCTGAGTTCCTTCTCCAATCTGAACTCCGGGGTTTCTACTGCTTTCCCTTTGTCTTGGGCTGTGGGCTGAGAAGAAGACGGACCAGCACTTGAACTTGTGACTGGTGGCACATAAGAATCAAGTCTTCTTCTACTTGGGTCACTAGGGCCTTCAGTGTGGTGTGGTGTAGCAGCTAACTCAGTCTCAGTCATATCAGTCTCATCATTTGTAACAGAAGCACCGAGGGGAGGATCCTCTGTGGCTATCCGTTTTCTGATCAATGGTGTCTCAGTTGTCTCTGTCTCTACTTCCCCAATGTCAATATCATCCAGATAAGTATCATAGTTAATAGACTCATCACCTTCAAAGTTAAGTGCTCCTATCCTCACATCATTCAAATCAAATTCTTCCCAATCAGAATCATCAGGAAGATCAACCACTTTCTGCTGAGGAGGAGGCATATAGTGTTCTTCTTCAACAGATGCATTTCTATTAACAGGAACCTCTTCTCTCATAATCTCTGCAAACTCTCCAAACTTGTCTCCAAACGGCATCTTATCCGACAACATCTTCTTCGGATTTATCATAGGAAACACTTCAATACCCATAGGCTTTGTGTCATGGGTGTCATTGGTCTTCCTCAGGTTTGGGTATCTTGAATCCAGAACAGACTGAATAAACCTGGGAACAGCAACAAACTTCTTATCTCTTGACACAACTGCTTTCACATCTTCAAAAATCATCCTAGACCAGTTGAACCGAACACCTCTGATTAGTGACACCATTGCATGGGTGTGCACCTGGTTCAGCTGATCTGTGGAGCTCTTCTTTGCAATGACACATTTTTGCAAGTAAGGTGCCAGCATTCTCTAGTACGGCGGAATAAGAGCTTTCATTGTGGGAGGAGAGACTGTGAGGTATCCCATTTCCTTTAAACATTGGGACACTGTGACACCTCGTCCGAAAACCTAGGTCAAACCTCTGTACTTTGACTTTTAATTAAGTATTAATGTGCTTTAACTGATCTGATTACTGCTTGAACTGTTAATTACTGTGCCTGACCGTTAACTGATGACGTATACCTAATCCCGCGTTTGTACTAGAAGCGTATACCCGTAAATTTCATAGAGATTCCATTGTTTAATTATGGAATTTCAACAACAAGAAAATAAATATAAAATGAATTTTTATATTTTATCCGGAACTGGTGTCGTACACTTGTATAATCGACACGTCAAACTGATAAGCGATCGATCGTCTGAAACTATTCGGTTTTAAACAATATGAACGGTCGAGCTTAAAACTGTTATGAACTGACAAACTGAAAACATTAACCATAAACCGTGCGAAAAACTGAAAAATATAACCAATATCTGAAAAACATGATATAACCGACCTAAACAATTGTTTTTATGAAATAAAAACTTCACAAACTGAAATCGTTGTCAAGACTTAAGCCAAACCTCAATCGTTAACCTAATTGGGCCCGACTTGGCCCAATAGGCCCAATAAGCCTAAAACAATTAAACAGAGCCCGAAACCTTAACCTGTTGCATAATCTTGATGAACCGATTGATCATGGCAATTTATAACCCCAACCGATGCACAACGGGCCCGGACCTCGAACCGGTGCCCCGTTTGGACCTGTACGGTCCAAAACCGACGAATCGGCCCAATTTCATTTTTTTAAACATTTAGGCCCAATATAAAGTCCAAGCCCAATGGATTAATTCTTAATAATATTGGCCCACCAACTTTACCTTAAATTTATAAAATGGTCACAACCTTTTATATATGTTACTTTTATAAAAATTATCATGAACTTGTATAATTTTTATACAATGTTTAATTATGAAAGTGGTGGAGTATTCTCCTCAAAATATTAATATGATTTATAAATATTAGACTACACAACATATTTTTATAAAAACATGACAAACTTTTATAAAATAAAACCACCTACATGTTGAAAGTTTATAAAAACATGAGTAGGAGATTTTTGTAGGAAACTTGTGAAGATAACTTGGCCACATCCCACTCTACCAACCTAAACCTACTCTCATCATTATCAATAGTTTTAGGAGACTTGTCCCCTCTAGACACCACACCCTCTACCTACCATCTTCTCCTTTCTCCTTCTCTTTTCCTTTTCTTTTGTCGTGAACCATCCCCCAAGAACAAACAAGCAACAAATTAACACATTCTTTCCTCCTTTCTTCCTCTGCGTGAACAACCACCTAGCACACCCATTTTTTTTTCTTTTGTGATTGATCAACAACCTCACCAGACACCTTGTTGCCGCTCGGAACCACCTCCCCTCTCCTTCTTTCTCGACGTACAACAACCACCTCCCTCCCTTTCTATTTTCCGGCCAAGCGACCCCAGCCACCACAACCGCTGGGCACAACCACAAACCACCGCCACCCACCTCCTCTCTTTTCTCGGTGAGCAACCAACCAAACAACCACCCTTCATTTGTGGTTGCTGCTGCTGACCGGAGACAAACCACCGACCACCACCTTCTTTCTTTTTCTTTCCTACCGTGAATAAGCCACAGCCACAGCCACCATCATCTTGAACCAGCGCCACCTTCTCCTCCCTTCGGAACCACCACAGTCCGCCACCACCATTCCAGTCGCTGCCACCACCATTCCAGTCGATGCCACCACCACCGCAGCCCTCCCACTTTCCTCTTTTGCTCGGGAACAACACAGCCACCACCCACCAGACTGCTGCTGCCTTCCGCCACCTACAGCCGCTGTCTCGCCGGAGCTGCTGTCTCGCCGGAGCTGCTGTGACAGCCGTGGACTGCCACCCGACCGCCGCCTTTCACTCTCTCACTCTTTGTGAGTCCTCGAACGATTATCGGTTACGTTTTATGCGAATTAAACGTCCCAAATGATTAACCGGGTCTTGACAACGAACCGTTTTAACGTGAAGTTTTTCTAACAGTCGGAAACACCGAACCTACACTTACCTTCCTTTATTTTTCTTAAACCCTAATGTGGTAAAGTTTAAAAATGTTAGTTAAGTGTTTAACATGAAAACCTATGGTTTATTTGCTAACATAATGGTTTGATTTAACCATTTGGTGATTTCTTGATGCTTTATATAATTGCATGGTTAGATGTGGTTATTTCCATATTTTAGTATATTATAACTTGCAAGAATTATTAGTTGTGATGTATGTTGTTAATCATCGTGGTTATAAACTAATATATGCTAAGGATGATTATCATAGACTAAGTTGGTGTTTAAAAACACATATGGACTTATTATGGACTTTAGGAGGTATTACTAAAGTTTTGGACATAAAATGATAACATTACAAAACCTTAAAGGAATTTTATGACTAAATAACAAATTTAGTAATTTTATAAAAATTACTTGAATTTCTAAACCATAAAAATTCACCATGGAACTTGACTTATAAAATAGTCATATTATAAAAAAATATAATTTCTAAAATAAAAGATTTAAATGACTTGTATAGATTTTATAAAAATAAAATGGATAAAATATATGTAGATATATTTTATGTTAAAAAATGATAAAAGAACATATTTATGTCACTTGACATAAAAAGTATAAATCTTGGATTTTATACAAAAATGAAAATACTTGATTTTCTAAAAAAAAAAGTCTTTAATTTAAAAATCTAGCTTTATTTAATAAATAAAGTTATTTAAGAATGATTTTATAAAAATAAAATCAAAAGACTTATAGAAACTATGAAAAACATATTTTTGATTATTTTAAATAAATCAAAATAATCAAAACGTTTTTACCGGATCAAATGTTTATTTTTAAACGTTTGAAATTGAAACGAAATCTTTAAACGATTTAAAGACGTTATTCGACGTAACAAATCGTAAATAATTATTTTCAACAAATAATTATCCTTATGAATTTTAGAAACCCTAATTCGAGTTAAAATCATTTTGGTTGGTGAATATAATTATTTTAATGATAATTATATTTACATTAGCTCAAAACCCTAATTTTTCATAACATGAGTTTAAATATTAAAACAACTTTTAATATTTACCTATTTATATTAAATCATTTAACTTGTAATAATTTAATAAAATTATTTCGACAAGTTAGAATAATTGTTTCGATAATAATTATCAACTCTAGTTATATATATTATAACTTTCCACGATTAACTATTCAATCGATCGAGCGAACCTAAAAATAATAATAAATATTATTATTTAAAACAATATTCAAGACTTGATTGAACTGATCTTCATGATACGTTATCGCATGTTCATTCTTTGTATTTATTTACATAAATGCCTTAATACGTGAACATTCGTAATTACTGATTTTAAACTGATTAACTGACGGGTTTTCAAACGCTACAAACGGGATTATACGTCAAGACTTGACCGGTATCATTTGGGTAACGTTCGTTACTCAAATGAGTAAGTGGACCCTTATGCATGTTGTCTTATGTTTTATTAGGACGTTACTTGCTAGTTGCCACTCGGCAATCCATCATCATCACTGAATCAAGTGAGTTTCACGGCCCCTTTTCTTTACAACTGTTTTACACTTATGGGGGAGAAATCATGAACTGATAAACTGCTTTTTACTTAATGTTATGGTTTACCTGTTAGCCGTATGACTACATGTTCCATTCCGTATCCCAAACTATGGTACAGAGACGTTATAAACGTTTGTACAATTGAATCCCACTATTAATTGAATTCGATTAGTTCTGCTTGAAACGATAACTAGTGAATAGATCTATTTGGGTTGACAACCCTGCCCAGATTGGTAGCTCCAATCCTGACTTCGTATATTGTCAAGGGGTACACGTCAGTTATTCTTGCATGTTCGGTATTCTTGGGAGAGAATGCTATGAGTGGGTAATCCGTTAGTATTCGAATTTGAGGTTCATGGTAGGATCTTACAACCACGACAGTAAACCATCGTAACATTTAAGTATGCCGTAAACTGTTATCCCAACATGCCGTAAACTGTTATTCCAACATACCGTAAACTGTTATTCCAACATACTGTGAACTGTTTTTACAAACTTACCATAGAATCATAAACCTGTGAACCTCACCAACTTTATGTTGACCTTTTAAAACGCATGATTTCTCAGGTATCTAAGCTTATCATGGAAGACGTGCAAATGGGGCTTCACTGTAACTTTCGACCCTGCTTTACCGGAGTCGTAGTCCCGACCTATCTTAAACAAACTGATTATGATTTCAATATCAAACTAAGACTTTTATTCAAATGTAAGACAATATCATTTCACCACGACTTTCCGCTGCAATATGAATGGTATTATGTTTTAAATGACGTTTGAATTTAGTAGAAGTTGTTCTGTATATCTGCGACTATGATTCCGTCTCGCTCACACCCAAATCCGTTGACCGGGGTGTGACAGATTGGTATCAGAGCCGTGGTTATAGCGAACTAGGTTAAACATATAAACATAAACCAAACCTGGACTATAACCCGCTCCGAAGCTACCGTTTGCACGCAAGAGCAATTCCTTATCATATTGGTTACGTTAACTTATGCTTTACATATACGAGTTATTATTACTACAACTGGTACATTTATATCTTTTATTCTAGATACTGTTAGCGTGTTACCAGCTATGTTCCCTCATGGAATATTATCGCAGAGATGACTTCCGAAGGGATCATCTGCATACCTGATTCCTTTGGAAAAGACACAGTCGTGCCTGAGTACACGCCTTCCCCTGAGGACTATGATTAGTCCGGCCCAGGGCAGGACATTCTCATCGTCGGTAACGTCCGACAATACTCATTACCATCGAGTTTTCTGAGACCATTGTGACCCTGTTCCTCATACGACTCCTCGAATCACCTAATTTCCACCATTGCCACTAACTGGCACTGCGACCACTGCTACTGATGACATGCCTACGATGTCAAGTGCAAACCTTTGGGGTGATCAACGATGAGATCACTAGACTCCTTACCTGGACCGATCTGGCTACACTAGAGACCCGTCTAGCCGCCGTGGAGCATCACCAGGCTGCCATACTAAGTGCTATGAAGTCACTACACGCTCACAGGAGTACTGTCAACAATGTCTACACCGATCTGCGGTTGGCCAACGATTTCCCTCCAGGCAAGAGTCGCTTACCTAAAGGAATTCCCTGGGCGAGTGTTCAGTTACATGAACCTCACTGCTCAGATCACCACCACCTTAACTATGCCCTCTGGACCCCGCCACTCTAGATAGCTTGTTAGAATCTAGACTTTTGATCCCTCATTTTTGCAATGAAAACTATTTACATATTTTGTTGCAATGGGACTACGAACCCAGAATGAAATTATCCTCTTCTGACTATCGTATATTCTACCAGTTAATATGGTGGTAACGGAAACTAGCATTATGATTATCATTTTCACCTTTAGGATTGATGTCATCACTGTTGCTGCCGTTATATCGTTTTTATCATGTCGTTTATACGCGTATGATGTTCCCCTCTACTTCTTGTTTCTTGGTCGTGTTTGTGTGCGTCATGTTTTGGGTATCATTGATGTATGTTGCGACAGTTATTCTCGCACGTGTAATAACCCCATTCACATATAATCTAGACTTCCCTTTATGTTTACATTAATAACTTAAAGCGAAAGTATGCCGCGTAGACATCGAGCCACCAGAAACGTTTCACCTCCTCCGCCCTTGAGCTTTGCTAAAATCGAGAAATTGATTGCCCAACGCGTTGCAGAAACCGTCGCTGCTACTGCAACCTAACGTCACGCGGACGATGGGGCGCGCAGTATGAACGAATTAACACAGGTTAGAAAACACCAGACTACAATTCCACCAGATTATGTTAAATGTTTTAACCTAACACTGTAAGCCCTCGTGAATGTTCATAAAAGGACTTTATAAATTAAATTCTACACATTCTTAGAGGTTTCGTGAGCTGTTACCCCTGCCCGAAGGACCGGTTACACCGGTACCCTATGCTCCAAATGCAACCTACACCACACTCTCGATTGTGGTAATGTCTACTGTAACATCTGCAAGGTTAAAAGACATGTAGCACGCGATTGCCCAAATCGCACACGCTACGGTTGCTGGGAAATTAGCCATTGCAAAGGAATGCCCAAAGGTGAAGAATCAAGATTCTGACCATGCTAGAGGAAGAGCTCTCATGATCAATGCTAGAGACGCCCGCCGTGACCCCAACACGGAGACGGGTACGTTCCTGCTAAATAGTAATTATACCTCTGTTTTATTCAATACTGGTGTCGACAAAAACTTGTGTCTATCGATTTTAGTTAATGACTTGAAATCGCCCATGTTGCCCTAGACGCTAAGTTTGCAATTGAATTAGCAAGTGGAGATTTGATAGAAACCAAAGTAATTTACCCAGGCTACGAACTGACCACTCTTTCAGCATCGACTTAATGCCCATTGATTTAGGAAGTTTCAATGTAGTCATTGAAATGGACTGGTTAGCAAAGAACCATGCAGAAATTATGTGTCATGAGAAAATGGTTAGAGTGTCGTTAGCAGATGGCAACACTCTGAACGTACAAGACGGAATGAGTGAAGCCAAGCTAAATATCATATCTTGTATAAAGGCACAGAAATTCCTCCACATAGGATGCCATGCCATTCTAGTTCATGTCACTGAGAAGAAACTGAAAGAGAAGCGCATCGAAGACGTTCCTGTTGTCTGCGAATACCCGGAAGTCTTTCCAAGAAGACTTTCCAGGCTTACCTCCAACACGACAAGTGGAGTTTCGCAGCGACCTAACACCCAAAGCCGCCCCGTTGCCGGGTCCCCTTACCGACTGGCACCGTCTGAAATGCGAGAGTTATCTAGCCAACTGCAAGAGTTGCTAGATAAGGGCTTCAATTGTCGAAGCCACTCCTCGTGGGGTGTTCCCGTTTTATTCGTGAAGAAGAATGATGGAACGTTCAGGATGTGTATCGACTACCGAGAGTCGAACAAACAGACTCTGAAGAACCGTTACCCGCTTCCAAGGATCGATGACTTATTTAATCAACTTCAAGGACCATGCTTCTATTCAAAGATCGATCTGAGGTCGGGGTACCACCAACTCCAAGTTAGAGATGAAGATGTCTCAAAGACAGCGTTTAGAACACGATATAGTCATTATGATTCCCTCGTTATGCCATATGGTTTGACTAACGCACCGGCCGTATTCATGGACTTAATGAATCGCGTGTACAAACCATACTTTGATAAATTGTTTTCGTGTTCATCGACGATATTCTTATCTACACACGTAGTAAGAACAAACACGTGGAACACTTGAGATTCATCTTAAAACTGTTAAAGAAAGAAGAACCGTACGCGAAATTCTCCAAATGTGATTTTTGGATTCGCGAAGTACACTTTCTGGGTCATGTGATCAACGACCACAATATTCACGTTGATCCGTCTAAGATTGAAGCAATCAAAGATTGGAGTACTCCCACGACCCCAACTGAGATTCGTCAACCCTTAGGTCTCACTGGCTATTATCGCCGATTCATTGAGATTTTTTTTTTGATAGCCCAGCCACTCACCACCCTGACCCAGAAGATAAGAAGTACATCTTGGATGATAAAACTGAAGCTGCTTTCCAGTTGTTGAAGCAAAAACTTTGCAATGCCCCAATACTATCATTACCAGACGGAATCGACGATTTCGTTGTATACTGTGATGCTTCGCATCAAGGCTTGGGTTGCGTACTGATGCAGCGTGAGAAATTCATCGCTTACGCCTCTCGAAAATTGAAGATTCAAGAGAAGAATTACACGACTCACGTCTTAGAACTTAGAGTCGTTGTCATTACCCTCAAAATCTGGAGGCATTACCTCTATGGGACTCGGTGCGTTACATCCACCGATCACAAGAGCCTCCCGCACATCTTTAACCAGAAAGAGCTAAACATGAGACAACCACGATGGTTTGAACTGCTTAACGATTATGAATGTGAGATTCATTATCACCCGGGAAAGGCTAACGTTGTAGCCGATGGATTAAGCAGGAAGGAACATACCAAACCGTGTCGTGTTCAAGCATTAAGAATGACCATACACTCGAATCTCATGTCACAAGTCGTGACACTCAAATCAAAGCTCTTAAGCCTGGGAATCTGGAAACAAATGCCTGCGCGGCATGGAGAAACAACTGATTGAAAAGCCTGATGGAACCATGGACTTTTTGGATAGACTATGGGTACCTAGCCTCAGAGACTTGAGAAGCTAGTGTTTGATGAAACCCATAAATCAAGATATTCCATCCACCCAGGGATCCAGCAAAATGTATGTATATAGGAGTTATACAGATGACCAAATCAAAAGGGAAAATCCAGACCTTAAAAAGGTACGTTGCGTAGTTATGTGACAGATTGTCATCACGCAAGACAAACCGAGGCAATGGTTGAGACAACCATTTTCCACTCGTCGAGATTCCTTATTGTAATAGATACCGCTCAAATATTCAAGCCGCCCTTTTCGAAGGCTTGTATGGAAGAAAGTTTCATTCTCCCCTTCGCTGGACCGAAGCCAGTAACAGTCATCTGACTGGTCCATTGATAGTTAATGAAACTACTAAGGAGACCTTTCAATTTCTGAAAGCCATAGGTAATCTCCAGGAGAACTAGATTAACACTCGACACGAACCCTTAGAATATATAAGGGGGTTCAAAACCTTATAATGGATTCTGTCTCAGACGGAGGTAACTAGGCCTGGAAAGCTAAGTATGCTTAAGCCTCATCGGTCCCTTGAGATCCTGGAACGGATTGGATCAATGGCCTACACGCCCATCTTGTCTAAGAACCTATTAAGATCTTAGACTGCAAGATCAATAGACTGGAGCCTAGCCACATTTCCATTATTGTTATCATTAGGAATCCCGGTAATCAAGGAAGATCCCGTCCGGTAGCGAATCAATCTAAACTTTTCCATAAGCTACCTTGTCCCTGATACATTTCATTTTCCGACAAACTGAAAACTCAAGTATGAGCAAAGCTTAGGCTGATCATGTAAGGCAAATCACAATTGTGGGTGCACACATAATTGTAATTTGAACTGCATGAAAATCCTGGTAGAGCCCATTCATGAGAAATCCTGACTTGTCCGGAAACCTTCATACTTAAAACCTCGTTCATCCGTGTGTCGATCCTCATTCTTTTATCAGACTATTGAGATTTATCTGCCGACAATCGTCACAAGACCCTTATCCCTGAAAAAGGATGACCGCGTCATGTTAAAAGTGTCACCTTGGAAAGGTGTCATCAGTTTCGGCAAACAAGGAAAGCTTAACCCTCGTTACATTGGTCCAATTGAAATCGCTGAGACAATTGGACCGGTAGCTTACCGTCTACGTCTACCTGTAGAGATTAGTAGTTTGCATGATGCCTTTCATGTTAGTAATCTTAAGAAATGCTTGACTGATGAAACGCTTGTCGTCCCACTTGACGAAATTCAAGTTAACGAAACACTTCACTTTATCGAGGAACCGGTCGAGATACTTGACCGAGACCTTAGGAGAACGAAGCATAGCCATATTCCCATTGTCAAAGTGTGCTGGAAATCGCGGCGAGGTCCAGAGTACACTTGGGAACGCGAGGATCAAATGCATCTGAAGTATCCTCGTCCCTTCGGAAACGTCGCATTAAACCAGTGATCAAGAACTGAATTTCGGGACGAAATTCTTCTAACTGGGGGAGAATGTGACACCTCGTCCGAAAACCTAGGTCAAACCTCTGTACTTTGACTTTTAATTAAGTATTAATGTGCTTTAACTGATCTGATTACTGCTTGAACTGTTAATTACTGTGCCTGACCATTAACTGATGACGTATACCTAATCCCGCGTTTGTACTAGAAGCGTATACCCGTAAATTTCATAGAGATTCCATTGTTTAATTATGGAATTTCAACAAGAAGAAAATAAATATAAAATGAATTTTTATATTTTATCCGGAACTGGTGTCGTACACTTGTATAATCGACACGTCAAACTGATAAGCGATCGATCGTCTGAAACTATTCGGTTTTAAACAATATGAACGGTCGAGCTTAAAACTGTTATGAACTGACAAACTGAAAACATTAACCATAAACCGTGCGAAAAAATGAAAAATATAACCAATATCTGAAAAAAATGATATAACCGACCTAAACTGTTATGAACTGACAAACTGAAAACATTAACCATAAACCGTGCGAAAAAATGAAAAATATAACCAATATCTGAAAAAATGAAAAATATAACCAATATCTGAAAACATTAACCATAATTGGGCCCGACTTGGCCCAATAGGCCCAATAAGCCTAAAACAATTAAACAGAGCCCGAAACCTTAACCTGTTGCATAATCTTGATGAACCGATTGATCATGGCAATTTATAACCCCAACCGATGCACAACGGGCCCGGACCTCGAACCGGTGCCCCGTTTGGACCTGTACGGTCCAAAACCGACGAATCGGCCCAATTTCATTTTTTTAAACATTTAGGCCCAATATAAAGTCCAAGCCCAATGGATTAATTCTTAATAATATTGGCCCACCGACTTTACCTTAAATTTATAAAATGGTCACAACCTTTTATATATGTTACTTTTATAAAAATTATCATGAACTTGTATAATTTTTATACAATGTTTAATTATGAAAGTGGTGGAGTATTCTCCTCAAAATATTAATATGATTTATAAATATTAGACTACACAACATATTTTTATAAAAACATGACAAACTTTTATAAAATAAAACCACCTACATGTTGAAAGTTTATAAAAACATGATAGGAGATTTTTGTAGGAAACTTGTGAAGATAACTTGGCCACATCCCACTCTACCAACCTAAACCTACTCTCATCATTATCAATAGTTTTAGGAGACTTGTCCCCTCTAGACACCACACCCTCTACCTACCATCTTCTCCTTTCTCCTTCTCTTTTCCTTTTCTTTTGTCGTGAACCATCCCCCAAGAACAAACAAGCAACAAATTAACACATTCTTTCCTCCTTTCTTCCTCTGCGTGAACAACCACCTAGCACACCCATTTTTTTTTTCTTTTGTGATTGATCAACAACCTCACCAGACACCTTGTTGCCGCTCGGAACCACCTCCCCTCTCCTTCTTTCTCGACGTACAACAACCACCTCCCTCCCTTTCTATTTTCCGGCCAAGCGACCCCAGCCACCACAACCGCTGGGCACAACCACAAACCACCGCCACCCACCTCCTCTCTTTTCTCGGTGAGCAACCAACCAAACAACCACCCTTCATTTGTGGTTGCTGCTGCTGACCGGAGACAAACCACCGACCACCACCTTCTTTCTTTTTCTTTCCTACCGTGAATAAGCCACAGCCACAGCCACCATCATCTTGAACCAGCGCCACCTTCTCCTCCCTTCGGAACCACCACAGTCCGCCACCACCATTCCAGTCGCTGCCACCACCATTCCAGTCGATGCCACCACCACCGCAGCCCTCCCACTTTCCTCTTTTGCTCGGGAACAACACAGCCACCACCCACCAGACTGCTGCTGCCTTCCGCCACCTACAGCCGCTGTCTCGCCGGAGCTGCTGTCTCGCCGGAGCTGCTGTGACAGCCGTGGACTGCCACCCGACCGCCGCCTTTCACTCTCTCACTCTTTGTGAGTCCTCGAACGATTATCGGTTACGTTTTATGCGAATTAAACGTCCCAAATGATTAACCGGGTCTTGACAACGAACCGTTTTAACGTGAAGTTTTTCTAACAGTCGGAAACACCGAACCTACACTTACCTTCCTTTATTTTTCTTAAACCCTAATGTGGTAAAGTTTAAAAATGTTAGTTAAGTGTTTAACATGAAAACCTATGGTTTATTTGCTAACATAATGGTTTGATTTAACCATTTGGTGATTTCTTGATGCTTTATATAATTGCATGGTTAGATGTGGTTATTTCCATATTTTAGTATATTATAACTTGCAAGAATTATTAGTTGTGATGTATGTTGTTAATCATCGTGGTTATAAACTAATATATGCTAAGGATGATTATCATAGACTAAGTTGGTGTTTAAAAACACATATGGACTTATTATGGACTTTAGGAGGTATTACTAAAGTTTTGGACATAAAATGATAACATTACAAAACCTTAAAGGAATTTTATGACTAAATAACAAATTTAGTAATTTTATAAAAATTACTTGAATTTCTAAACCATAAAAATTCACCATGGAACTTGACTTATAAAATAGTCATATTATAAAAAAAATATAATTTCTAAAATAAAAGATTTAAATGACTTGTATAGATTTTATAAAAATAAAATGGATAAAATATATGTAGATATATTTTATGTTAAAAAATGATAAAAGAACATATTTATGTCACTTGACATAAAAAGTATAAATCTTGGATTTTATACAAAAATGAAAATACTTGATTTTCTAAAAAAAAAAGTCTTTAATTTAAAAATCTAGCTTTATTTAATAAATAAAGTTATTTAAGAATGATTTTATAAAAATAAAATCAAAAGACTTATAGAAACTATGAAAAACATATTTTTGATTATTTTAAATAAATCAAAATAATCAAAACGTTTTTACCGGATCAAATGTTTATTTTTAAACGTTTGAAATTGAAACGAAATCTTTAAACGATTTAAAGACGTTATTCGACGTAACAAATCGTAAATAATTATTTTCAACAAATAATTATCCTTATGAATTTTAGAAACCCTAATTCGAGTTAAAATCATTTTGGTTGGTGAATATAATTATTTTAATGATAATTATATTTACATTAGCTCAAAACCCTAATTTTTCATAACATGAGTTTAAATATTAAAACAACTTTTAATATTTACCTATTTATATTAAATCATTTAACTTGTAATAATTTAATAAAATTATTTCGACAAGTTAGAATAATTGTTTCGATAATAATTATCAACTCTAGTTATATATATTATAACTTTCCACGATTAACTATTCAATCGATCGAGCGAACCTAAAAATAATAATAAATATTATTATTTAAAACAATATTCAAGACTTGATTGAACTGATCTTCATGATACGTTATCGCATGTTCATTCTTTGTATTTATTTACATAAATGCCTTAATACGTGAACATTCGTAATTACTGATTTTAAACTGATTAACTGACGGGTTTTCAAACGCTACAAACGGGATTATACGTCAAGACTTGACCGGTATCATTTGGGTAACGTTCGTTACTCAAATGAGTAAGTGGACCCTTATGCATGTTGTCTTATGTTTTATTAGGACGTTACTTGCTAGTTGCCACTCGGCAATCCATCATCATCACTGAATCAAGTGAGTTTCACGGCCCCTTTTCTTTACAACTGTTTTACACTTATGGGGGAGAAATTATGAACTGATAAACTGCTTTTTACTTAATGTTATGGTTTACCTGTTAGCCGTATGACTACATGTTCCATTCCGTATCCCAAACTATGGTACAGAGACGTTATAAACGGTTGTACAATTGAATCCCACTATTAATTGAATTCGATTAGTTCTGCTTGAAACGATAACTAGTGAATAGATCTATTTGGGTTGACAACCCTGCCCAGATTGGTAGCTCCAATCCTGACTTCGTATATTGTCAAGGGGTACACGTCAGTTATTCTTGCATGTTCGGTATTCTTGGGAGAGAATGCTATGAGTGGGTAATCCGTTAGTATTCGAATTTGAGGTTCATGGTAGGATCTTACAACCACGACAGTAAACCATCGTAACATTTAAGTATGCCGTAAACTGTTATCCCAACATGCCGTAAACTGTTATTCCAACATACCGTAAACTGTTATTCCAACATACTGTGAACTGTTTTTACAAACTTACCATAGAATCATAAACCTGTGAACCTCACCAACTTTATGTTGACCTTTTAAAACGCATGATTTCTCAGGTATCTAAGCTTATCATGGAAGACGTGCAAATGGGGCTTCACTGTAACTTTCGACCCTGCTTTACCGGAGTCGTAGTCCCGACCTATCTTAAACAAACTGATTATGATTTCAATATCAAACTAAGACTTTTATTCAAATGTAAGACAATATCATTTCACCACGACTTTCCGCTGCAATATGAATGGTATTATGTTTTAAATGACGTTTGAATTTAGTAGAAGTTGTTCTGTATATCTGCGACTATGATTCCGTCTCGCTCACACCCAAATCCGTTGACCGTGGTGTGACAGACACCATCTCCTTGTCTAGCAAAGTGGAATCAGCAGCTACATCTTTCAGTCTGAGTGCCTGTCTGAAATTCTCTTCAGTTAAGATTACTTCAGTATGTTGAATCTCAGCAACTATCTGCTTTCCATATTCAGAAACCTCTGCTGTCTTCCAGAACTCTTGTTGCATCCGTTTGCAAATCACCGGGTTTGTTGTGAGAGCAAAGTGTAAACAGCACTTCTTCAAACCAGCAATCATTGACAGATACTTCTCTCTGTATTCTGCAGGAGGATGATCCAGCAAATATGCTACCTGATTGTGATCCTTTAAAAACTCCAAATCCCTGCGCTCACAAACACATATAAACAACCAAAACAACAAAAAAATTCATTAGTTTTCAGGGATTTCTCGAAAAACGGACAGCATAACGGCTTAAAACTGAATGAAAACCATCAAAAAATATCATCAGGTACCTTTCTGATCGAAAAACAGGGTTTTCGATCGGAAAGCATCCGTCCGATCGGAAAGTATCATGGTTGCCGAGATCTCTGGTCGAAAAGTACTTAAACCTGATCGAAAAGTAGTGGCTGATCGAGAAGCTAA